>CM031243.1:225909763-227109763 GCA_018340775.1 Taxus wallichiana var. yunnanensis | reverse complement strand
GAAGAGATAGAGCTAACAACAAAGAATAGAAGATAGCCGTGATAAACTAATAAAATCCGAGATATACATAGAAAGCCTCCAAAAGAGAGAAAAGCTGCGTAACACTGGAAAGAGCCATGAAAGCTAACATAAAGCCATGAAATGAAGATAGATCGACATAATTTGATAGAGGCATGAGTCAAAATAAGTGTCTTTTGGAATCAATTGTATTTTGTATATTTATTATAACTAATTTATTGTATATGGAAGCATCACAAGAAACATATGTGTCAGTGCCATCTTGAGATATTTTGTACGAGAGATAGAATATATGAGATAGAATGAGAAGAATGTATGATGTAAACATTAATGATAAATAAATAAAGATTGGATTTTGGGATGAAATCATTACTTGCTTTCATTTGCATTTCTATTCTTAGATTAGATGTGGTGTATTTCTTAAGTACATCCTTAACTAAGGTCAAATATTCCTAAGCCTCACAATTATGTTGGGGTTTTAGGTCAACATTTGGTGTCTGATCCTAGGTTCCTTGTGTTAAGCGGATGTCAAGAAAGATTTCACCACTAGGGTATTGGAAGCCCACATTATTAGAAATTGAAAAGTGGTGGGAGAAGAAAATCGACATATTTGTAAAAGGAGAATAAAAATACATAAGATAACTTATAGAACAACAAAAGAAGAAGTGTTTGGGGAGTACAAAGAAGAATTTTGGGCCCAGTTTCCACATCTTTTGTGGCCCTATTTATTAACACATGCAAAAAGGACAAAATGGTCGTGAATGTATTTAAGACAACCTTTTGAGTGGAATGCAACAAAATTAACCATAGTAAAATATCTTGACGAACCGTGGACCAGAGCAATCAATTACTAGTATGAAAATACTCTAGATTCTTACATAATCATGTGGGAAATTCAAGGTTGGACTAGTTTTGATAACAAGTAAGAAGTTCTAAGAAGAGCCCAGATTGATTTCTCCAATCAGTTCCATTCTTAATTAAAGTGTTAATGATTGAAAAGGAATTAATTAGAGAGGTAGAAAAGTTCCTTTAGGGAGGATAGCCACCGTGGAATGATAGACATGAAGGGGGTGATCTAAAAGAAATGAATTTATCAGAATTAATGGGGTGTTGGTTGGGGTGGCAGAAATAGGATGACATGGGGAAAAGAAAAAGAAAAAAATTAGATAGTTAGTAAGAAGAGATTAAGAGAATTAAGGAGAATTAGTGATTTGTGAGGGGATAATTAAAAATAAGTAGAGAATAAAGAATGAGGAGGATGGAAGAAAGATCTAGGATAGTCATGGAAAAGAAAGAAGTAGAGAAAAATTTGGAAAAACAAAGGATGAAATGGGAAAAAGAGTGAATAAAATGAATGAGAGGAAGGAAAAATTGAATAAAGTTAAGAAAGTAGAGAAGAAGATAGAGAAGGAAGATTCACCCACGTTAAGTGGAGGCCAAATGGTGGCTCACCTGGAAATGGAGGTAGAGACATAAAGTCTAGCTATTATACCCGCATCTTGCGGAGACCAACAAGGTTTTGTTACTCCACGTAATCTTGTTGTTCAATATACTATAGAAACTCTAGTTCAGCGGGCTCTAACGAGATAAGAAATATTAATGAGGGATCTACAACATTTAGTAAGAGGGTTAGAACCAACATTTAAGAGAGTATTAGAAGCAAGAATGTTGTAATGAAGAGGAATTGAGAACCCCATTAATGATTAAGGAAAGAGGTGAAGAAGAAGAAGAAGTCACTAGAATGAAGGAGTTAATTGAGGAATTCAGAGAGAAAATAAAAATAGTAGATGAGGAGAAGAAAGAAGAAGAAAATATAGATAAACAATAAGAAGAAAATATGAGGTAATAGAAGAGAAAATTGAGGAAAGGGATAGAGAGGAAAACCAAGGAAGAGAGAAAGAAAAACAAAATAAGAAGAGAGGAAGTGATGAGGGATTAGAAGAAAGATATATATTAAGAAATAATAAAGATAGTTAGGGAGAATATTAGTTATTAAAATTCACCAAATAAAGATGCACCCCCATCCAATACACGAGCCCAAAGGAGATGACCTCCTGGAGCCGCTTGATACACCAGTGAGAATCTAGAAAAAGGAAAGAGTTTGGAGGAAAGATATCAAATATTGTGAGAAGAGAGTCAGAGAAGACAAGAAATAGTAAGATAATTCTAAGAACTATTAGACAAACTTTACTTTGATATTGAATTAAGTAGAGATAAGGGAATAAAGAATAATTGAAAACCATTTCATAACCAAATAAAGAAATTAAAACAAGTTAAGCAACAACCTATTGTTCAACCAAGAACAAATACTTGATCAACAATGGCTCAGAAGATCAAAATGCCAATTTTTGACAAGGACTCTAGTGATGCATTGGAAAAAAATTTCCTATTGGAAGAAAAATAATACCATAGATGAGGCCAATACGATAAAAGATTTCACATATTCATTAAGAGATGATGCACTACATTGGTACATGAAGATAATTTCTCAAGGAGCGAAACCCTGGGCTAACATTGAAAGAGAATTTAAAAAAACTTCCATTTCCTAGAGGCACCAATAGAAGGAGTAAGCAAGATGAGATACCTGATACAGAAAGAAGGAGAATCAGTGAAGGAATTTAGTCAAAGATTTAAGAATGTTACTAGAAAGTTGGAAGAGCCCATGGCAAATAAGCAGAGAATTGAGTGGTTCACCTCATAGCTACTTCCTTATCTCAGAGCAACATTAGATTCATAGCAGTTTAAAGCATTATTAGAAGAAATTGAGATGGAAATTAAAATGGAATCCTAGCCATGGAGAAGAGAGGGTGAAACTTCAATAAATATTGAACTAGAGAGGGTGCAGTTAGAACTAGCAAAGCTAAAATTACAGCAGGAGATTCAGAGGACTGAAGGATTAAGAAGTAGTTCACCTCCAAAGAGTAATATGAGGCCAAAGATATGGTGTATAGTTTGTTGCAACGAAGGTCATAATAGATTCAAATGCCCATATTTTGAAAATGTAAATAGAGTAGCCGTGGTGAGAGTACATTCATCACAAAAATCATCCTCTAGCAACATAACACCATCAAAAAGGACATGGTGCGGTATTTGCAAACTTTGGGACCAACATACTCAGGACACTTGTCCTTTACTTGAAGTAGCACCACCTACAAATCAATTGATGTACTATATTGCATGTGGGTCATATAATCACTATCATCATACTTTCCCCTTGGTTGATGCATTGTACGAATGCAAGATTATGCTACCAAGAGAGCAATGGCTGGTAGAAAAAATGCAACACCAAACCCTCCCCTACACAACCATAGATGCTACCAATGAATATACCACCCTCAGAAAAAATGATAACTGTACCACAATATGCAAATCAATAAAAATTCAACCTCAATTTAGAGGTAGATATTAGAAAATGCTTGTAACCAAAATTACCAAGGTTACAATGAAGGAGGATACCACGGAGGGTACCGAGGTAGATATAGAGGAAATTTAAGAGGTGGATATAGAGGCGGTTATGATAACTACCATGGCAGTAGGGGATATCAAGGTTACAATGATGGTGGTTACTTCGGGGTTACAAGGATAACTAAGGAAGAGGATATCATGAGAGAAGACCCATGACTTGCTATAAATGCAAACATGATGGGCAACTTGTAAGAAACCTGTATAACCCAATCCATCGATACTTTTCCATGAGAAAGTTCATGATGCGTTTAATTATCCTAAGGATGCCTAAAACTATAGGAGTGGAACAATGAAATTAGAATATTTTGGAGTAGATACTCAAATAAAAGTGTAACACATCACCGAATCCTTGGGATGAAGAGAGTATAGAAAATATAAAGCTGCGAGGGCCATTGCTTCAGGAATTAGACCCATTGAATAAGATAAGAAAGAAGAAGTAAAAAAAGTTTCATCAGAAGAAAAGTGACAAAATCCAGAAAAAGTATTGAAAAACCTTGATATAGGGTAGTTGTTACAACCAGAAGTGCCACCAAGAATGAGGCAGCCCCTAAAAAGAAGAAAATAATAAGGCTACCACAAGAACAACATTCTTCTAATGAAGAGGAGTGGAATGATAAAGAAATTAGGCTAGGGTTGCACATGAAAGAAGTTGAAAAGAGTAGGGAACTTGTAAAGGAAGCACAAGCCATTGAAGAAAGGGAGAAAAATTGTTTTGTAGAAGAAGAGGTTAATGCCTTAAAGGAACTAGCAAAATTAACTATCAATTATGGGTTAATAGATAAGTTGAAACAATTCAGCAAGTATTGGAATAAAGAAGAGAGGACTCATCACATTCACAAAATTGAAGGGGGATATAATAATAAAATCAAAAACATATTCCATGCTCAAGGAATATGGCACAAGTTCGCCATCTATTTAGAGGTGGACATATTTGATACCACTATTACTAAAGTACTACAGGAGAAGGTTGGGTTCTCATCCAAAAATCATGAGAAATTGGATCAGCAATACGGGGATCAAGTGGTGCAGCTATGGATAACAAAATTGCCAAAGGGTTTAGTGACTCTAGAGTCAATATTCAACCCAAATGATCAATTCTGAAAAGAGAAGGCCAACATTTAGGTAAAAAGGGAAGATTCAGAGCCCATTTTGGTTGGAGAGGGTAAAATGCTCCAAATTGGAAAGGTGAGAATAGATCAAGAAAAATTTGAATTCATACAACTTTTCCAAGAATTCCCGGATGTATTTTCTTGGAGCTATGACGATTTGAGGGGATTCAATCCAAAGTTGGCACAACACATGATTGAATTGGATCTAGAGGCTAAACCCATCAGGTAGAAGAAAAGACCAATCAACCCCCATATTGATCCCCTCATGAAGAAAGAGCTAAATAAGCTAATAGAGGCGAGCATCATATTTCCAATCAATCATTTGAGTTGGGTTGCAAATTTGGTGCCGGTTAGGAAAAAAGAATGGGGAAATCGGTTATGCATGGATTTTGGGATTTAAACAAGGCCTCCTTAAAGACCACTACCTAATTCCTTCCATGGAGTAGATATTGTAGGTTATAGCCGAGTTCAACAGGGTTCTCTCTCTTAGATGGATTTTCAGGATATAACCAAATCATTGTGAAAGAGGAAGATCAATTTAAGACAACCTTCACCACGAAATGGGGTACTTATGCCTATAGGAAAATTCTGTTTAGGTTGTCAAATGCTAGAGCCACATTCCTAAGGGCATAGAAATAGCATTCAAAGGGATTTTGAACAAAATAGTGTTGGTCTATCTTGATGACATCAATGTATTTTCTAAGAATGTAGAAATTCACCTCTTCCATCTTTAGCAGGTATTCTAAAGGTGCAAAAGGTTTAGAGTATCCTTGAATCCCAAAAAGTGCATATTATTGACACATGAAGGAAAGCTCCTAGGCCACATTGTATCAAAGGAAGGATTGAATATTGATTCAAAAGTGTTTAAGCCATTCAAGCATTACGATGTCAAGCCATCAGTCTCTCTAAAGCTTCTTGGGGAGGATAAAATTTGTACGAAGGTTCATGTTGGATTTTTACACTCTTGTAAAGCCATTGAAAATGATGTTGAATAAGAATTTAGCTTTCAAATGGACAACAAAGGGAAAAAAGAGTTTCAAAGCTATTAAGCGGCCATATCTCAAGCTCCAACTCTCATTAATCTAGACTTCTCCAAAGACTTCTTTCTCTATGCCTTCGGTGGTTCAGACACCATCTCCACAATCTTGGTGCAATAGAATAGAGAAGGACTGGAACAACCTATTGCATTCTTCAGCTAAGGCCTTGTGGACTATGAGGTAAAATATTCATTCATTGAGAAACATTCCTTGATGTGATTATAAGTTTGAATAAATTCAAGAATTTAGTGTCAAATAATAGGATTCATCTACTAGTCACACATGCTGGTATAAAAGAATTTATTTTAAACAAGGACCTCAATGAAAAAAGAGCTAGTTGGGTAACCAAGGTCATGGAATATGACATTGATATTAAAGTGAACAAACTGGTCAGGGGTAAGGGATTATGTGAGCAACTAGCTTCGGGACAACATGGCGAGTCACGTGGTAGAGAAGATGTTGTTTTGGTGTTACATGATGATCAAGAGTAATCAACTGATGCCGAACCCGATCCTTATTGGACTTGGGATATAGTCCATTTCCTTCAAACGGTCGATGTCCTCAAGGGATGAGTAAGGAAAAGAGAAGGTATTTCAGGTTGATTTGTATTCCCTTTACTCTGGTTGATGATATCTTGTTCAAGAAAGATGTCAATGGTGTCCTCCTAAGATGCATAAAGATAGATCAAATAGAAAAGGTGCTACATGAATTTCACAATGGAGAAGCAGGCGGCCATTTTCCCCCAAGGGTGACATCTCTCAGAATTATGAAAGTTGGGTATTATTGGCCTAACCTCTTTAATGATTGTTATGCATGGATTAGGAAGTGTAAAAAGTGTGCCTTTTTTACAGGAAAAGAGAGGTTATCAGCCCTTCCACTCCACCCCATTTTTCTAAATGAACCATTCATGCAATGGGGACTGGATTTCATTGGGGTGATTAATCCAAATTCTAGATTGGGCCACAAGTGGATCCTCATAGCCACATATTATTTCACCAAGTGGACAAAGGCAGTTGCACTCAAGGAAGAAAATGAGGCCAACATCTTAAATTGTTTTGAGGGGATTGTCGCGAGGTTTGGAGTACCGGACACAACCATATAAGATAATGCTCTAGCATTCCTAGGTGCAAATATCACATAGTGAGAAGTGAAAAATGGGATATACTTGAGCACCTCATCAAATTACTACCCACAAGGTAATGGGAAGGCCGAGTCCACCAACAAAAATCTTTTAAATATTATAAGGAGAACTCTAGATGAGAACTAGAGAACTTGGTAGGCCAAGTGGAAATCAATGTTGTGGGCTGATAGGATTACTCCAAAGAAGTCAACAATGAACTACCATTATAGTTTAGTCTATGGAAGGGAGGCAAGGCTGCCTATATCCCTCAAGTTTCACGCATTAGATCTCATGAAGTAACTAGAGCTATCCAATTTTTGACCCATAGAAGCTAGATATGTAGATCTCATGGAGTTGGAGGAGCTGAGGGTCTGAGCCATGCAAATCATGGAGAGAGATCAAGCATTGATCAAGAGGTGATTTTACAAGAAGGCAAAGGATAGAAACTTCTAAGAGGGAGACTTGGTCCTAAAATGGGATGTAGACAGGGAAAAACCAAGAATGCACTCCAAGTTTGATGCAATATGGAGTGGGCCTTATATGATTTCAGGATGCAAAGAAAACAATGATTTCTAGTTTGTCAAGGTTGGATGGAGAAGAATTGTAGATTCCATCAATGGAATCTATCTCAAGCATTTTTATTGAGTGAAATATCCTTCTTGTACATATTAGTTTAGATTTTGTAATTCCTCCAAGTGATTTTAGCACATTGCATTGTTTTAGTTTAGGTTTAATTTGTAATAAGTGCTTGTGCACTCTCTGCATATTCCATTTGGGATGTGTATGATTTTGTATCTTTGTACATAGTTGTGCCCTTGTTGCTCTTTCACTTTTTATTTTTAGGAAAAGTTTGGTGAAGAAATAACCAGTCCAACTCAAGTTTTCTTTTGAAATGGAAGGACCCAATACTGCTTAAGGAATTTTAAGGGATAAATTCTCAAATGACATACTAGTTCCAGCAATCAATATGAATCCATACCCAATGGATCCCCTAAGGTTACTGGTCTTCTAGATCTAGTAGGCAGATCATCCCACAAGTCACCAATTGTTATCCATTTTTTCCACCCTCTGCAAAAAGGACAAATTAGCGAATTTGATGTTGGTGTTGATGGAAAAGGGGGAATTTTTTTACGATCACCAAGGTAGCTCATGTTTTTCTTGACCGAGTTGGTCCTAGCTTGCATGATGAATCATGGAGTTGGCGACCAAGGTTATTGAAAAATTGGTTGAAAAAGGAAAAAAATCACCGAGTTGGTCGGTCGGGTTAGATGACATATGGGTTGGACACCTAAGATGGATGACTAGGATGGAACGATGTTTTTTGGCACTGGGGTTGGTGAACGATGTTTTATACGGAAGCAAGTTGGTTGGATAGGTTTTTAAATGAGTGTGTCACCCAAGTTAGTTGGTTGAGATGGACATATGGGTTAGTCAACCAAGTTGGTCGGTCGATTGTTGTGGTGGCGTAAGTGACAAGCTCATGGTTGGTTGGGTCAATAATGTATGGATGAGATGGATGACATCCAACCCCTTGGTTGGATGGCCATGAGGATGGTCGACAAGCATATGAATGGTACGGAGATGGACAACCGTCTAACCCCTAAAGTTAGATGACCGAGGATAGATGGATGTTTAAGGATCACACGGAAGACATGGTTAGACAACTAGCGGGATTGATGGGTGGTTGGCATACGACACAAGGTTGGATGACCATCCAATCCCCACAAGTGTACGAACAGAGAGAGACAACCACCCAACTTAGGATAACCGGTCCATGGTGTGAAGATGGGACTCCTAGTTCGGTCGACGACCGAGAAGAATGAATGGACTATAAGTTTGACACCGTCTAACCTTCCCAAGTTGGGTGGAAATATGGTTAGATGACCTACTCACAAATTTATGGCCCATATGGTTAGACACTACCAAACCCCACATGGTTGGGTGACCCGCAGGATGGACGAGTACTAGACCAGACGAAGGTAAGTGGATGAATGATTGTTCAATAACTAAATTTAATGAGGTATGGTGCCCATAATTTCTCGTGTAAGTAAAGTATTAAATCATATGGATCCCCATACCTCTTTAATGCATCCTTCTGGTTGGTGGCCAAAATTTCCTATATATTATAAAATCTTCCTCACTTTGAGGAGAGATTTTTCTGAAAAGCAAAGGAATTCTGTCGAAATTGTTCCAGAGCTATTGTGAGCTAAAGGCCTCGAATTTGGGCTTATTGTAAAGGATTTTACCTTGTTCTTATATTGTAATAGATTGTGCATGATTCTAAGAAATAAACTTGGTATGTTGTGGCTTTTCTTTCCCTAGTATGAATTATATTGCATCTTTTACCTCTCATTGCATTTTTGGGTATATTGTGTATGTTCTATCTCTTTACAGGATCCCTAATTTATTGTGCTTTAAGGATATATGGAATTGAATATTATCTTGGACTGTGGCACCTCTACCTACCCTCTCCTACTTTGTTTATTCTCTATTTTTCACTCACTTGGATTGTCTCACCCTTTCTTGGTGCATCACCTTCACTTAGAGTAGTTTTATTTTATGCATTTTTGTATCCCTGTCTCCTTGGAAAGTCTTAGGGTAGGATTATTTTAGCCTTCCATTCTCTGCACTTTAGAGAATTTGGCACTAGGTTAGGAGAAGAAGTTGACTTTCTCCGGAGGATTATCCTACTCGCAACGTCCCACATTGCGGGATAATCCCATGTTATATAAGTTACACTGATTTCCTCACACACAAATCACAATCACTCGGGGGTGATGTAATTACGCATTAAGAGTGACATATGTTAGAGAGTTGGGAAACCTAATGTAAGGGATGAGATGCCATTGAGACCTGTTATGGCGTTAACGCCATTCAAAAATGGGATATTGATTTCATTGGACCCATCAAGCCAACCACTAAACACTCTCAGATAAGATTTATTATAATAGGGACAAAATACTTAACAAGATGGGAAAAAGCAGTTCCCACAACTTCCAGATTCATATATGAGAACATTATTACAAGGTTTGGGTGTCCTTTGAGCATTACTAGTGACCAAGGAAAACACTTTGTGAATGCAACTATCCAAGAACTATTGAGCGGTTTTATGATCAACCATAATAGAAGTACTCCATACCATCCCAAGCGAATGGAAAAACAAAAGCATTTAACAAAGTATTGGAGAAAGTATTAACAAAAATTTTCTCATTACAAACTGTAAATTGGGATTTAAAGATACCTGCTTGCTCTTTGGGCATACTGCACAACCTATAAAAGGCTTACAAAATACTCACCATTCAGATTAGTCTATGGATTAGAAGCCCACAGTCCCCATAGAGTTTGTGCTTCCAAGTTTAAGGATTGCAGTGGCATTCAGGATGACTAAAGATGATTCACTCCATGAAAGGCTAATAAAATTAGAAAAATTGGATGAGAAGAGGTTTATAGCCGCGTATAACTAGACCCAAGAAAAATAATACAGAAGGCATGACATGACCACCACATTAAGAGGAAACAATTTGATATGAGATATCCAAGAATTTTGTATGATAACAAGTATAAGCACCCAGGAAATTGAAGGTAAGATGGCTAGGACCATATACCATCCAGAGCAAAAAATTACAAACCTTACAGTGGAAAGAACTCCCCAGATATGTGAATGGGGCAAGAGTCAAAATCGTAAGGATATCTCTACCCTTAGAAAAATAAATATGAGGAGAAAGAAGAAATCGTGGAGGATGGATACCCACACAATAAAAAGAACATTGACCAATCTAAAAACCGACAATTCAACGGATAAGACGAGGGCTGGGATGAAAATCCACAAGGGTGTCCTTACTCTTAAAAGTATGAAAAAACAAAAAACAAAGGAGAGAGCTACAGAGGAAGAATACCCGCGTAATAAAGAGAGGATAGAACTGCAGAGGGAGCATACCCACACAATAAAGAAAAATAAAAAGCAAAATAAAATCCGCCGCAAAAGAAATTAGAAAAGCTGCATAGTGAAGAGAAGAAGAATAAAGCCTCCATATGAAGAAAAAATGAGGAAACCACCAAAGGAAGTAGAAAACGAACCCACGGGAAAGAGAGGTTGAAAAAGTCATAGAACAAATAAAATAGAGAAGGACCGTGGAAAGAAGAAATAAGAAAAAGCATGGAAGGAAGAAGAGGAGTAAACCATGAAAAAAGGAAAAAAAAATCGTGACACAAAGCAAGGTGAATTCGCGTATAAACCACATAATAAAGGAAAAGCTGAAAAGTTGCCAAACAAAAGAAAATATGGAACACGCAAAATACATGGGATAAAATCCATGGTCGAAAAAAAATGTTTTATGCAAAAATGAAATAAATGGGTAGGTGAAAGGAAGAGGATATAAAAGGCATTGAACTACAATAAGTTAAGGCACAAAAAGTTACAACACTAAATCGAGATAAAACACCAAGTGAAAAAAAAAGAGCTAGGGTAAAGATGAGGGCAAAAAATAGGGCAAAGCGAGAAGCATACATGAATACTCCAATCAAAGTCACATATGCAAAGCTTCCAAGGCCGAAATTTTAGAAGCACTCCATGAAAGAAAATACACACAATCTAGAGGGGGAATTTTCACACATTCCTTTCAAATTTGCATGTACATGCAACCTCCAGAGGTATATCCATTCCCCTATTGTTGAATACGATCATACCAGAATTGAAGTAGACATGGCATTACTACTAGTTATAAATAAAGATACCCAACAAGAGGAGAGGAGTATAAGAAGAATGCAAAAGTAATTGGGGAATTAAAACTCGATGCATGAAGAAGAATTTTCTATTTTCCTAGGGAAGACAGGGTGATCAAAGTTCTCCTTAGTCGACTACATAATAAAATGCTCTATCTTGATCAACCATACCAAATCAACACTGAAGTGATGGCTAGGGTTACCAAACTATGGGACAAAGGATGGTCTGCATTAATAAAGAAGAAGGTTCCAATGAAGGATATGGCGAGAGCGATGGGCGTCACAACATGCAAACGAGACATCAAAATCTCTAATATTCTGAATGCTACTCTGAGGTATGCTACCAAAGCCATTTGTCTGAAAATTTACCATACTAATAGGGAGGATGACGCCCATGGTGTTAGTGCCCAAATTGCATTAGATATGGTTACGACCCACTCTGAATATAACCTAGCAAAATTACTAGCGACAAAATTTTATGAGAATATAAGGCGGATTAAAGACGGTAAACACACATTTTGTTATGGCTCAATATTACTATATAATGGAAAAATAAAATTAGTGAGATAGTTGTAAACAAATCAAGAATATTTAAACAAGTTGTAGCAAATACGAGCATGAGGTTATGTTCATCGCGGATATTGACTATACATTTATCAAGCCACTAGTTCCCCATACTGACCTAATACCACCATTGCCCTATGAAGCTTTAGATGAACTAGTGGCCACATCCATTCAAGCACTGCAAGCATACCCAATTGATCATCATAAACCTACCCTCCCTAGCTTTGATGAAGTTATTACGGAATCCTTCAAGAATAACAACAAAAATACTCGGTCCAAATGGGAAAATCAAATCAAGTGCGGGGATTCCTAAGACATAAAAGAAATGAAATCCATAGTATTGCAAAACCTATCACCAAGTGACAAAAATTCTTAGCAGAAAAAACAAATTTGAAAGAATCCGCGACCAACAACACCGTTTGGCCGCACTCCAACAAGAAAGAACTACTTTTAAAAAAGCAACTCCAAACTAAAAGGGAGTTGCAAAAGGATAAAAGAAGTGGAGGAATTGATTGGATTGATGATTAAACAAATAAATGAGAGGGTAGAACAAAATAAGGAGAAAGAAAAACAAAAGGCAACAAGAAGACAGACTGAAGAAATTGAAAGTAACAAGAAAGAACAAGAACAATTAGAAGCAGACAAGAGAAAGAAATAACAAAAAGACAAACAAGAAGAAAGAGTTAGAAAGGAAGAAGAAAGAAGAAATAATAAGAAAGAAAGAAGAAGAAGCGGGGATAATAAGAAACAACAAGAAAATGAACAAGAAGAGAGAGAGAAGGAAGCAGAGGAAGACAAAAAACCAAAGGTGGAAAAGGAAAACAAGGAGAAAGAAAAAAGAAAACAAGAAGAAAAAACTAAAATGGAAAAGAAGAAAGAGAAAAGAAAGAGAAAAGTAGAAGAACAGAAGAATAAGGACTAGAAATAAAAGGAGGAGAAAGAGAAACAAGAAAAAGCAAAGAAGGATAAAGAAGAACAAGAGTTGAAAATAGAAAAAGAGAAAAAGGAACAAGAAGAAAAAGAAAGGGAAAGGAAGGAAAAACAAGAACAAGAGAAGAAGGAAAAGGAGGCAGAAGATAAGAAGAAAGAAATATAACTTAAACAAAAAAACACAATACCATCCACTCCAAAGAATAGAAACATCCTCAAGCATGGTATCAGTTCAAGTACCTAGAGATTCATTGGCTAGAATCAAACATGCATTGCAACAAAGGAAGAAGGAACAATCCATTCAGTTGTAACAAGGGGTAGTAGAAACAACTACAGAAGGATATAAGGTAAATTTAGATAAACTCACTCCCCTACAAAATACTACATGTAGCCAAGTCCTTGAATAGAGTGCTAGACATGACTGGATGCAAATATGCATGGAGATAGAAGAAGCGATGCAAAATATGCTTTCATCCATCCAAATTGCAAAGCCCCATATCAACATTCAATCCAATCTACAAATAGAAGTACAAATAGAGAAAGAAGTTGAACAAATACTCAAAGAAGACATAGTTCAATCAGAAATAGAAAAGAAGAAGATACACAAGGATGCTATGGAAGAATATAAGGAACAAATTTTGAAACCACAACAGTTTCAAAATTAGCAACGAAGTAAAGAGATACAAACCGTAACCACTAAATTAGAGTCAGAGCTACAAAATGCCGAGACCTACTACACCTATACAATAGGGTGGCCTAGTGAAACTCAACTGGAGAAAACAGAGCTTGATCAGTTAGAACAAAAATAAACATATAATATGCTACATATGATATCATCACATATAAATATGGAGCTCAAAGAACAAAGCTTGTTGAACTCATAGAAACATATAAGAACAAGTAGAAGAAGTGGACCAAAAAGATCACAAAAATGCAAGAATGCAGCCATATGATGGACAGAGCCATAATCAAAATGCAACAAGAGGTTACAATCACTCACCAGAGATGGCATCCAATTCAAGTAAAGCCACCATCTAAAAACATCCTTCTATTGATCCAAGAGAATGCACAACTACAAGAATGGGTAAACCAGATCAACATTCATCTTGATTTATGGTATAATTTTGAGAAAAATATAACCCCGCAAATTACAAAGTATATTCCTCAAGCACCACCGTAAAGGAAAGAACAAGGCATCCCACAAACCCACTTGGGCAAGTCGAGTGAAGGAACCCTTCCTTATGCCAAACATATAAGTTTCTAGGGAGGTTGATGCCTCTACAGGTTGGTGTCCCATAAATCCAGTTGGGTGAGTCAAGCAAGGGAATCCTTCCCTACGCCATACGTCTAATTTCTAGTGGTTGATGCCCACATAAGACAGTTTTGAAGATTTTTTTGGAGAAAGTACATGGGTCTTCATCAATTGTTGTCTCGAGGATGAGACAAGGTTTAAGAGGGGGATAATGTTGACAGGGGTCTTCATCAATTTTGCATAAGCTACAGAGATAGATATAAAGCTGCCAAAGTCTAGAGATAGCTGCTATAAGATAGAGATAATTGTGAAGAATAAAAGATAGCCGCGATAAACTAAGAAAGCCGCAAAAAACTAAGTAAAGCCACGATATACAGAGAAATCCACCAAATCTTTGGGAAAAGTCACAGAATCGACGTAAAGCCATGGAATAAAGATATATCGCATGAAGTGTGAGAGGGATGGGTTAAAAGAAGTGTCTTTTGGAATCAATTGTATTTTGTGTATTTATTATAACTAATGTATTGTATATGGGGGCATCACAAGAAACATATGTGTGAGTGCCATCTTGAGAGATTTTTTATGAGAGATAGAATGATACGAATGTATGATGTAAACATTAATGATAAGTAAATAAATATTGGAGTTTGGGATGAAATATGTTACTTGCTTTCATTTGCATTTATGTTCTTAGATTATATGTGGTGTATTTCCTTAGTACATCGTTAACTAAGGTAAAATATTCCTAAGCCTCACAATTTCTGTCGGGGTGTTAGGTCAACAATGATCTTCCTCTTGGTAATGGGACCTACTAAATTGACCCCTTATTTTATTTTTTATTGCAAATGGAATCCCTTCATTTCCTTCTCCCTATTCGTGGGATTAATATTGTTTGATTTGAAGTAAAATTAAAACTTGAAATCAGGTGATAAGGGTTAATGTATCAATAAGTGACCATTAAGAATTTTAGACCTCATTAAGAAAGTATTTCCTTGGTAAGTGAATAGACCTTGAGTAAAATAAATTTAGTTGCATATCGATTAGGATAACCCTTTGGTGGGCAGAAAGGTAATTATTATTAGATCTAACTAGCATCAAGTATAAGTTTATTATTGAAAATTAAATTGATACCCTTGATGTAATTAAGAACTTAAATTCTAACAAGACATATCAATGTAATAATAGGGTTTCTTATTTAATTGTGAGCAACCTAGTCAATAGTTGGATGATTAATAAGATGGGATGGGAAAATATATAATGAAGTACCATGGGGTGTAAATTTTAACATCTCAAATTAAATTTAGATGAGGAAAAATGATGGTGATGACTTAATCCAACATCCTTATCCTAGCACAATTTTTATTTGGACTATTCCTAACCATCCCAATTTGATTAACCTTTTTTGCACAATCTTACTCTAAGATGATTGGAATACCCTCTTGATGGTGGAGGTTAGAATAAACCTAACTAGTCCCAACCTCATGAATAATGGGGTTGAGGCTTACAAATTATTTTAGTAGTGAAAAACATTGGTTTGGAACATGAATGACCTATTTTAGTAGTGCAAATGAGAATTTGGACATGGATATCATTGGAATCGATATTTTATCATCACTAGGGATTTGAACTGTTCTGACAATGTAGCACCATGAAAATTTGGGTGCGTACATATTTCCCCTCTGGAGAAGGTTCTTAGCCACAAGGAGGTGTAAAACTTAAAGTCCGAGTATGGCACTCCCAAATAGGAAAGTTAGAGATTATACCTAACACGCCCATGTGTTGAAGTTACGCCAATCCAAGCTTCCCGCTACATGTAAGAATAAAACGGGAATCAAGTGTAGATATAATGTATAATAAAAAACATTAAAAATAAAATGACAAGAGGACTTACCATATCTGTGGGGAGGAGAAATATACATACGCCAGTGCTCCCGCCTTGCAAAACACACACACTCAAAACAATGTTAAAACATGTTATATATATCTCAAAATTACTATTTTTAGAAATCATTTGCACTTACCCACCTAGTGAAATTTGAGCTTTGGATTACCAAAGATAGTTTCATGAGGAAGTACAATCAAAACAAAGAGTGTACCGATGTGATTACAACCCAACCAAATGGAGGAGTAGTAGGTCATGAATAGGTGGGTTATCTGCATTTTCTTATTTCTACCATAAAATGTAAGAAATGTAAAAAACTTGATAGAGGGGGGTTATTTTTGATGATTTTACTGTTAAAAATGATCATTAGGTGGGCGTCACATGGGATGTGGATTTTGTTTTATTAAAAATGGTCAATTTTTGTCTTTTTTGGATTTTTTAGGGCCCTAGGGTACTACCCATTTTTTGTAGATGGAACTGCCGCAATGATTACGCAACTACCACTCTGCGCAGAGCAGTGGTTGTGCAATCGCCATTTTGGTTATGCAACCTCTATAAGGATTAAAAAATGTGGAAATGCCATAATGGTTACGCAACTGCCACTCTGCATGAAGTGGCGGTTGCGTAACTTCCAGATTTTGACTAAGTATTGCAATTTTTTAATTTTGATTATTTTAATAATATTTTCGAGAGCTTATTATGCATTGATGGGAATATAAATTGTTATTTTTGATGTTTTATGGATGTAGGAGAGGTATGTTAGATGGAGAAGATCTCATGAGTGTGATTGGTTGTCCCTGATCTTGGACTCATTAACTCAAGATGAGAGGGATTTATTACACAGGGCAGGGATATCGAAGATATCCTAGATGTAGTTAGCTGCACTGACTAGCCACTTATAATGTGAGTTAATAAGTTACTGGGATACATACCGGAACAATTTTTGGCAACTTGGAGTTAGGGGAGAGTGGACAATCAATTTAGAGGACGTTTACCGGATTTTGGGAGTTCCTGTCACTAGTAAGAATTTAGTTTTAGCAAGTGCAAACACAATAGTACAAGCCCGCAGCTAGAAACATACATGGGAGATGCAAATTCACCTAACACAGGTGATAAGAATGGGATGAGATTACTATCACTTACCTCTGCACCTTTCCCCATCTTGCGTAAGGCCATTATTGACATCTTGGCTTCATGGTTGATTAGGGACAAGGGTGGGGACAAGCTTCTTTACTATTAGGCACCCATTATTCAGAGCATTGAGAAGCATGGCTGCATATATACATGGGGATTTGATATCCTTGGTTCCACTTATCATGATTTATACATAGGTATTTGACTAAAGGGAAAGGCCTTTAGTCATCCCATTAGTTATGAGATGAGTTTATGAGCATATAATCCCCTATCAAGATGGGGCTTAATATAATTGATCATGGGGCTATTAGAGCGGTGATATTGATTGATATGGAAATACTTAGAGGGTTCCATCGGTTAGTTTCTACACTTACCACTGATGACATGATTGCACATCCATATCAGGACATGGTTGGCCTATGGGGTGAGGAGACCATTATTCTGACCACTTGCAGTTCTACTACACAGTTATTGGATTAGACAAGTAGAGTGGAGGTCCATCCATTTCATAGGGTACCGTAGTAGTTTGGGTTACCTTACATCGATGCCCTCCCGACAGTGCCTACAATGTATAGGGGATCTGAGAGGTGAGAGATTGCTTGAAGGGTAAGCTTGAGTGGACTATTGTCATTCATGGGGTTTCGATTGACACTCCATTGGTTGCATAAGACCCAACCAGACCGAGGCCGATCCTATAGATTAAGGAAACACCCAAAGATTGATAAAAAAATTAGATAAGGATCACTATAAGATTCTTAAGACACTTTTCTACCCAAAGAAGAGTTCTTATGAGGAGAAGTATGTATCAGATAACATTCATCTGTATAAACCCATTACATTATTGTTAGCTTCGTGAATCGACACCAAAAATATATATTTATCTAAGGCTAAGACTTGTAGATGGAGTGTTTGTAGAAGATGATGTGACTATCCCTAAATATCCCTCTGCATGGAAGAAGGTCGAATAGAAGAAACGAGTGCACAAATAAACCCCCATTGTTAGTGGCGGTGAAGAAGTAAATATAACACTTCCAGTTTTAGCACACCTATAAGGTAGATGTTAGTGCGTAAGGAGTTGAGGATGAGCACATATATAATAAGGTAGCCTACTAGAGGAAGGTCACCGGTGAGGAAGAGACAGAAGGTAGTACCAAGATCAAATTCTGAGGAGACAGAGAGCTAAGAAGAAGAAGAAGAGAAGAGGCCAAAAGTGAAGAAGATTTGGTAGGAAAGGTGAGCCCTCATGTGTACACCATTGATGAATCAGATGCGAAGGTCGAGTGAGCACTATGAGGACACCCATGTTATGGATGTGGATGAAGGAGGTATCGGGCACCCATCATACAAAATACAGAATAAAAACTAAAACTAACTATGGAGCATGAAGGAAGTTGCAAAAAATTATCGAACATCTAGTAGATCATGAGGTGGCACATGGTGAAGGAGAGAGGATTAAAGGACGTCTTGAGTCACTAAATGCGGGGACATATCTTGCTTTGTGGGTTTTCCAAATAGTGAATTTGGTAAGAATAGCAGGCCAAGGTATACTACACAGGGTCCAATAATGTAATATGTTGATGACCTAAGTAAAGTTTTGCACACTAGGTATCAGAGTAAGATACACCCGGATCAATTATTTTTTTGGTAATTTTTCAGTAAGGAGGAGGTGCTACTATGCACAAGGAAGATGTTATCCTGGGTGCTTGAGTCACATATCAATGAACAAGAGTTCGAGGTAAGTTCTCACTCTTTAATAATTACCAGGGAAGTGGCAACCTCTGGTGATACATATCCGATAGTGGATTCACAAAATTTATGAGATGAACAAGCATGCAATGCGCTGAATAATTTATCGGTGGAGGTTTGTGCTAGAATTTTTAATAAGAATAATAAAATATGATTTATGTAGAGGAACTAGATGAAAAAAATCAAGAAATAAGGGAAAGAGACAAGGAGATAAAAGAGAAAGATAAAATTATTGTGCAATTAAAACAAGATTTGAGGGAAGAAAAAGGGTGGATGCACACGTTATATAAGAAGGCATAATGCATAGTTGATGCAATCTTACTAGCGTGCCCCGTGATCTAGATCCTCCCGATAAAACCACGTAAGAAACTCCTTTTCATTGACTAGAATATTTAACATGCATAATTACCTCTCAACAACCACCTCTTGTATTAGAATCTACAGAAGAAGTATTGGCGTGGTAGAAACAATAAGAAAAAGAACAAATTGAAACCACCATAACATAGTACAATGACTCGTGAGTTAATTGAAGTAGTGAAGGAAACTTCTCATATGGTAGAAGTTGTTTATGACAATTGTAAAGATCGGGATCATATAGTGGGACTGCTTTTTGCAAAGGATGAAGCAAAAATAAAAGAATTATAGGCCAAGAACAAAGGAAATAGGAGTGAGAATGGGAAATAATATTAGCCAAGGTTGAGTAAAAGAGAGAATCAATTGATTTGTTAAGAGCCTCAATTAAGAATAAGTTAAAGGAACTCTACCCCAAGGTTACGTGCATAATGGATGTGTTAGCGTATAGAGGGAAACATCTGGAGTCGTTGGTTAAAATCTTGTGAAGGAAAGGGGTGAGGACTTGACTATTGCCGAGGTTCCTACCATTGTGGGTGATGCCTTTACTCAAGCAAGTAAGGAATTAGAGGGGTGGAAAACATTGGAAGAATTGGTGAATAAGAAATTCCCCTCCTTTTTGCCTAGTAAAAATTAGATTATTTGATTATTTGGCACAAGCCGTGTAGAAATTCTTTCATTCTTTGACTATCAAAGGATTCTTTATCATTATTTGCATGATCAAGAAAGTGTTTCCGAGGACGGACAACATACCTAGTGTGGGGTAATGTTGGGTACCGAAAAGTGACTAAGTGTTGAAACGCGCGTGCGCGGGAAGGGATATAGAGGAAACACGTGAAGGAGTGATTAAGATGAGCGTGCTAGATGACATAATTTATGCATGGGAGATGGAATGAAGGGGCGCTTAAGGATTACTACAAGAAGGCAGAGGACTTAGTCATTTTGGGTGTTGGGATGAATATAGACATGGAGTGTGTGACACACAAGGGAGTTTTGCAGTCAAGAAGAGTCTATTTTTGGGAAAGAAACTTGTAGTTTGAACTATAACATGGGAGATAATAATAAGATTAGAATTGTAATTAAATATAGATAATCTATTATTAGGTGGATCTTGCATGTTTCCTTAGTTACCCTTGTAGTTGTGCATGACTATTTTGAGCATACAACCTATTTTGAGAGTGCATAGGCGGTGAAGGGAAAGTCCCCACCCCTATATATATGTATTGATTTGCATGGTTATGAGGATAAGACTGTATACAATAGAGTTATGTTGCTGGTTTATGAGTGCACATAGCTTATGACAATGTTATATGCATGTAATCAACTACTAGTTTGTTATGAAGTGATATAATGGATCATTATGTATGGATATTGATTATTGACATTTCTTCTCATGGTTATTGTATGGTAAATCTAATCTTGATCCTTGTTTGATTCATTATGCACTATGGTTGTGATCTAGTTATTGTTATGCTTTTCCTTTAATTACATGTCATGGATCTAGAATGTATGGATTTATATGCTAACATCATGACTAATATGCCATAAGAGATGGACTTGGTACCTTTGTACACTTGAGTGAGCACTCAAATTCATCTGGATAAAATTCTAGCATGCCTAAGGTTTTAAGTAAGAAAATAGAGACTACATTGTTACTTATTGGTTCAGAACACCAATCTCGAAGCTTCATCATTGTGATGCGGGAAACGAATGTGACATGGATTTGTTCCTCGAAAGAGTCTCCTTCAAAAATATGATTTTCACTTTGATATCTATTTTTATCTATTTTTGGAATATGTATTGTTTGTATTTTCCGTATATCTATAAGGGTACACAAGGAGGATCTCTCCCGGTGGAGTTAGTGCAAACTATTGGTTTCGCAAATGGTCATGGGGTTAAGGCCCTCCTTCTTATGTATGGGGAGGCTCCTATTATTTAATTTAAACTAACTAAGATAAGTGGGTGGCTATTAGGTCAGGGATCACACAAGAATACTCCACTAAACTTGTGGCAAAGTGCTTGTACAAGGTACAAGGGAGGAATTTGTAGTGAAGAGAGGTAAAGGGGAGTTAGGGAAATAAGGAGAGAGAAAGAGAGAGGGTTATTGTTGTGAGTAGGCTTACAAAATTCACATACAATAACCATAGTAGGTCCACATTCAATTATAAGAACACAACAATGCTAACAATGATAAGACTAACAAATCATAGACAAAAAATTCTATTGATTCATTTATCAAAGTCACAAAAACTTTCTTGGTTTTAGAAGATTGTCATCTATAAAAATTTGTAAAGTAGAGCGAGAGAGTAGAAGAACATAAGAAAAGGAATTAAATAATTTTATCTTTTATTGTTTTATTTATTAGTGGTAAATATAAACAACATATATCCAATCAACAATTACCAACCTTTTGGAATGGAGAAGCCATCCAATTTATAACATTAAAAATCATCATCTAACCTTCCCTCCACATGAATTTTCACCTTCCCTCATCATTTGTGGCCTTCCACATTCTCTTAGGAATGAAATTAAGTCCTTTTCTTATTTTTGAAAAATGAATTTTAGAATGCAACATTAATTCACTTAAGTGAATAAGAAAAAAGAGTTAAAAATTACATTCTCAATGAAGGAATATAATGTTAGAGAGAGGGGAGGAGTGAGAGAAGTGGAAATATAGAGACAAGAAAAAAATGTGATGAAGAAAATGCTTCGATGAATTCTGAATGAAGTTCCTTACCTTGGACCACCTGTTGAACTAAAACACTATGATTGCATATTCCACCTCCTTTGAATTGCAAGATGTGATCTCATTATCAAGCATGGATCAAGTGTTTAGAAACAATTCTCAAGGTATGAATTTCTTGAGATGAATTACATCCTCACTCATATTGATCTCCTCCCATCATGCTCATGATCAACATTCCATAGATGAATTTGAATTCCAATGGATATCTTGATGTTTTAGGTTCCTCACAAACCTCAATATGTTCCCAATTTCACTCATTGTCTGAATGAATATATCTGACTTGTTCCTTAGAAAAATCCAATTCTATGATGTACCATTCATTAAATGATTTAATGAAGATAACTCCCTTCAGCTATAATTAGAAAAGCTGAACCATCTACCTTTCTACACCAAATTGTTCTATGTAGATGTCTCTCTAGAACCGGTGCTTCAAGAGCCAGTGGAGTGATTTATGGCCTTGTTCGAGGGTTTTGGATGTTGATAATTCACCATTTTTAAAAAATAACTATTTTTAGACATTCCCCACCATGAACACATGATATTTTTAGTAAGTGTACCTATAGGTTTCGAATTGCAAAGAAAATGGTATTGAAATTATGGGGTCCAAGATCCTCTGTTCAATTTTTCAGATGATTCCCTTATCTAGATGAGTGGGAAAATGAGATTTTCATCAATGATGGAAGAATAATGAGATTAAAAATCAGTCCTCCATATCTCAAAAAAATCAACCACCTCATCGTGCAAAAAATGGCTTGGATGAAAGTAGAGTTTTTGAGGAGTATTCACTCCAAGTTTAAGATGATTTCACTGTCGGATCTCTGTAGAAACGGCGGAAATTTTTTTCCTATTTTTGTTGTTTCATGGAAGCCATTAATGGAGGCTGGAGAGGTTTCAACATAATTTTTCATGAAAAATGTAATTTTTGTGAGGGGAAGATCTAGTGAAGTTTTCATGGCTTTTGTGTGTAACTTTTGATAATATTTTGATTCTAACAGCATGCACGGAAGACTTGGGTGCATTTTTGTGTCCACCTTGTCCATTTGGGGTAAATGGGGAAAATTGGGATAATTCAAACACCAAAATGTGCCTTGGAGCAAGGTGATGACATGTGGTAGTTTGAGGCTCAATGAGAATGAGATGCATTTAACTCCACTTTATCCTGACAAGCTTAACTTAACTGCAAGTGGGGGTTTGTGCTTGAATTACACCATGCCAAAGGGAAAAAGGGGATAAGGGGGAACCTAGGACACAAAAGTGTGCATTAGATAAATTTGGTGAAATTTGGCATGGTGAAAAATTTGCTGAGTATGGAATTTAAGCTTCGCCCTCACTCTCACACACCTAAACTCAGCTTAGACTCAACCCGGGTTAACCAAACTCATGTAGAGGATAGAGATTGAGTTTTACTTTGTGTAAGGGGGAAAAAGGGGACACAAATGTGTTCTTTACAGATGGTGGTGACACAAAAAAATCATTTGGGGAGAGAAGGATGTGATGAGGGGGTTGGGAAAAGCATATGGGGGCTAGAAAATGTACCTATGGAGCTGTGTAAGGTCATATGATGTTCCAAGAGCTAAAAAGGCTTGGGTAAACTTTATTGTCCCCCTTGTCCCATTGGGTACAATTGGGACACAAACTTGTGCTTTGCACCTGGTGGTGACACGTGGCATGGTGAAAAATTGACTAAGTATGGAAAATCGGGACACTAGGAGTGAGTTTTCCACCTCGAGAGCATGGAAGAGTGTTTTGGGGTCAAAACTTATATGATTTTGACTCAAAATCACATTTTAAGATAAATGGAATCATTCCCAAATACAATTCATTTTGAAACTCAAAATGCATGGAATTTTGCATCTAGAATTGAGAGGGGAAGCTATAGAAGATTGAAATATCTCAGGAAACACTTAAGAATTAGATCAAATTTGATATTTCCACCTTGTATATAATTTTAATAGATTTGAAATTCCTATTTTTTTTCATCTTCACTCTTTCTGTAACTTCAAAAAATCATCTAGAGAAGTCATATTTCACCATTTTAGCTTTCATTCCTTGCACCCAAAACATGGTCTTGCACAAATTTCTCTTGAATGATATTTTCTTTCCTAAAATTTCCTAAATTTCCTCCAACAACTTCAAGGCTATATAATACCACATATGGATACTTAATACATTTTCAAAAATCTCCTAGAGATCGTACACATGCTAAAAAATGACCAAAATTATCCTTTCTAGGCTTGGAGGAGAACTAGTATTTCACTGCACTTCACTGAATGAACTCTTGAACCTTATAAAAATTCTTTACATAGTGAGGGATTATTGGTAATTTCATTAGGGAATCATTCATGGATTTAAAAATGATTTATTAGGAGACATGTTGGCCAGGAGGGAGACTAGGGAAGATTGAAAGGAATAATTTACATTGTGGCTAAGTTGTCATGTTTTGAGTTTTGCATTATTGGGTCAAAAATTTTACATTCAATAATACTCTACCCAACCTTATTTATTCTGATGATGATGATCCCAATAAAATCAACCACCATATCAATACCTTGATCAACCTGATACAATTATTTCTCAATTACCTCCCACTTTATGACCATGATCATGCAAGAAGGATGTTGACCGTGTCCCTATCAATATTAATCACACTCAACATCCCCTTATATATAATCTCACCCAACTTTATCCTATCATTGACTTATATGCTATTGATACAACTACTCATGATTATGTTAATGGTTATTATTTAGATGATCCCTTCTCTTTAGGTTATGCCCAAGATAAGAATGTAAAGATTCCTTTCTATCATGACACTCTAAAATCTACTTTTCATCAGAGAAATACTATCACCATTTCCATGCTAGATTTAGATCCTCCCTTCAATCTGGAGGCCAATGATATTATGGATGATGTTGATCTCTATTCCTACTTTTAAGTTAAAGAGAAATTTATGACATACACTCCTCATATCTGTGATTTGAAACTTTAGCCATTGTTCGCTCCATTAATTCACCCTATCATATATCCTATCATGAAATCTTCCTTTCCTTCCTTTTCACTCCTCATTCCAATATACCTCTACCTTCAACAAAATCAACACCATCTCTTCTGGCCTTTATGGATCCTACCATACCTACAGATGAGCCGTACTACACATGGCACAAGATTTTGGAAATTATTTATATGAACGTAGAGCCTATAGATAACATATTAAAAAAATTAAGGCTGAGCCTAGATGAAACAAAAAAAAAAAAAGAGCTATGTAACCCTCTTCTACTGCAACACTCTTTTGTTCCCATCATGTATTTTGATCACATACATATGATACTTATCGGAACCTCTCCCTTAAGTTCCAAGCTATATATCCCTCTCCTTATGCATCTAAGCATCCGATTTGATCCTATCCTTTACATCCTTCTATTCCATCCTCCATCTCTTAACATTCCCCCTCATCCCTTCCTTGATGACATTCGTCATGATATACTACATGAATTTCTAACAATATTGATGATTCACTCTTTTCTACATGATTCAAATTTCATCATGATATTAAAATTCTCTAAGATAGCCACAAATATCTTAGGATTCATACTCACCAAAAATCCTTCATGACATCACTGACATCATCAACGATGTTTGTCACTCCTTTACATGTCATAATTGAAGCACTTTATTTTACTTGATAAACTCTTATCCATCCAACTTTGGTTTATATGAAAATTTCTTCGTATCATGGGTACTTTGGTAATTATCATTTATCTCCCACTTTACTTTATCCTTCATGCTTTGGTTTATACAACAATTTCTTCTGTCTTGGATACTTTGGTAATTCCCATTTACCTCTCATCTAGGTTTATCCTTCCCACTTTGGTTTTTATAACCATTTTCCTATCTTTGATACTTTGGTAACTCTCATTTATATTCCACTTGGGTTTTTTAATCCCTCTTGGGTTTATATGGTAGTTAATTCCTACCTTGAGTACCGGATCCTCACATTCCTCTCATCTCCCACTTGGGTTTATGTCTCATCACCTCGGTTGGCCCTACCATTTGTCCCCATCCCATCCTATTTTGTCCACAATACCTAATATATAAATCTAAAAAAATTTATCATTCCATTTCTTAATCATAAGTTTCCATAATATTTTACATATATAAGAAAATGGAATCATAAAATTAAACATACAACATACATCAACAACACACAAAAATGGTATCTCATGTTTATATCACAACGAATTTTTATACATCATAATGTTACTTCTTTAGAGGAATGTAACCTCTACCTAAACTCATCTAAAATGGCCATAGCGAGGTCAAAGTCTGTAATTCTATCTTGGGGATAATTAAGACTCGGAAGTTGTCTTTAGGAATACACCTAAATCTTCACGGTCTCGAAATTTTCAATAATCCCACCTTATGATAAAGACAACCCTTAAAATTTCCTTCAAAGATTCATAGAAATAAGAGAACCACTTTACTCACCTATTCAAACAAAGCTCTAGTTCTTGTTCAAGTAATCTAGAAGAAGAATATTGCAACTCCTTTATTTATTTTATGAAAATACCTTCTACTCTAATCTTCTTGAGGCCTCTTTGGTGCTTTGTAACATTTCAATATTTTAGGTGTAAGGTCCATATCTCTATCATGTTTTCACATTGATTACTCTCATATTCCCGTATTAATGTCGAAGATTTCTCGTGAGAGCTTCTTCACACTTCCAAAATTTTCATCTTTTAAGCTGTTTTTCAATATTCTAATGTCCTATCGATACATGTATTTTGACTACATGAGTCACTCTATGCTGATCGAACCATGTCCGTGCATTTTGATCATGTATGACTAGTAAACCCGTTTGAAATCAAGAATGTGAAACAACAAAAATACCCACAAGGATTACCTCAATTTACGTTGAATGCCAAAAAAATCAAAGTCAAAGAGTTTGCAGAGGAAAGACAAATGAGTGTCTTGGCATGCTCATAAATGAATAGAAAAGGGGTACACATATAGGGTGTTGAGTAACCCTAGTGCATGACACATATGAAACCCTAAACCTAACCCAAACCTGTGAGATGACCCTCCAACATGAGAGGAGGACACATAGGATAACTCACACTAACACCCCCCCTTCATCGAAGCTGGGTAGCGGCTGTGATGAGTCAGATGGAAGAGGAAGACACTCCTAAACAACTAAGAAAGATGTGTCAATGGGGCCCGAAACTAAAGGCCTGATAAGGTGCCCATATACAAACACAATCTTCCTAGAAGAAGAAGAAGAAGAAGAAGGACTAAATAGCCCTAAGAAGATGGGCAAACAGAAGACCTCACCCCAAGAAGAGACCGTAAGTGAAGAAACTTCATCTCAGTGAAAGGCTTGGTGAATAAGTCTGCAATCTGATCAGCTGTCTGAATGTACTGAATGTCGATGATACCATCATGAATAAGCTCCCGTATGAAGTGCATATGGATCTCAATGTGCTTCATCCACTGATGCTGAATGGATTTCTACAAATAGAGATATAGTGCTCGTGTTATCACAAAGAGATAATGGTAGGCCACCAAAGTGGATGCCAAACTCGCAAATAATACCCCGTAGCCAAATAGCTTTTGTGGCAGCGTTAACTAACTCCTCTCGTATTCTACCTCTCAGAGATGATATCACAATTGCATTTTGCTTCTTGCTAGACCAACTAACAAGACCCAAACCAAGAGAGAAACTATAGCCGTAAGTAGATTTCGATGATCTAAGTCACCGCCCAATCAAATCAGTGAACCCAATCAAGTCAATATCAACCCTCCATGATAGTGTATGCCATCAAAGATAAGTGCCACGAACATAATGAAGGATCCATTTAGCTACTTTCCAATGCAGCTCATGTGGCTCCTACGCATGAATCGACACGATCCCAACAAAGATATGATAAATCCGGTTGAGTGTGAGTCAAGTAGATCAAGCTCCCAACTAACTCGTCAGAAAGAGTACCATCAACCAAGGGAGTAGAGAATCCAAACCAACTTAACCCCAAAAGAAAAGGAGTAGGAGAAGACTTGCAATCGACATCCAAACCGAGCTAGCAAATCAAGAGCATACTTAGGTTGCGAAATCAAGATTCCCGAGTCAGATTGTGAAATCTGATCCCAAGGAAGTAATGAAGCAGACCTAAGTCAGTCATGGAAAACTTGTTGGCTAAGGAAATCTTCACAGAATCAATAATAGAGGAAGAGCTGCCTGTGATCAACAAGTCATCAACATATAGAACAAGAATGAGTATGGAGTCATCTTGCCGTAGAATATAAACATTTGGATCAGAGTGACACCTAGTAAACCCTGATGTAAGTAAGAAGGAGTCCATCTTGGCATACCAAGCCCGAGGGGCTTGTTTAAGTCCATAAAGAGACTTCTTTAACTTACAAACGAGGGAGGAATCTTGGACATAACCCGAGGTTGTTCCATATAGATCTCTTCCTCTAGGTCACCATGAAGGAAGGCACTCTTAACGTCCATTTGATGGACTTTCCATCTGTTTTGTTATGGCAATGGCTAGGGTCAGTCGAATAGAAGTCATCTTCAAACCGAGCAAAGGTTTCTGTATAATCAACCCCAGCTATCTGGGAGAAACCCTTAGCTACTAATCACGCTTTAAAATTTTTGACGTCTCCATCTACTCCATACTTTGTTCGAACACCCACTTACACCGAATGATTTTTCTTCCTTTCGGAAGAGTGGTGAGATCCCAAGTATCGTTCTTCATGAGAGAGGAATACTCCTCATCCATGGCGTAGAATCCCACTCAGAATACCAGAAGCCTCCCGGAAAGACTGTGGATTAGAAGCAGAGGTGAAGAAAGAGTGGGGTCCAATGAAATCTGAGTGAGTACGTCTCATATCCGAAGTATCTCCAACTAAATCTCCAGCACTTTGCAAAGTTTTCCTGGCCCAAAGGGGACCAGGAGGATCAGGCTCAGAGTCAGAAGATTCTTCACTTGAGTGAGAAGGGACATAGTCCTCATCATCACTACTATCAAAATCAGAAGACTCAAAGGTCTGATGGTCGGGAGGATCCGGAAGAGGAGCACGCTCAACAATATCATCATCTGATGAGTCAGAATCTGAATCAGCGAGCTGAAGAACCTCTATAGGTGGAGAAGTAGAAGTCAAAGAAGACTCATCAAACTTAACACTTCTCTCAATATATAGCTCATGAGAAGTAGAATTCATCAATCGATATCCCTTCACACCATCAGGATACCCTACAAAGATACAAGGTTTGGATTGTGGTTCCAAGGCCTTGCGTTTCTTCTTGGGAATCCGAGCCATAGCCTTGATCCGAAGACTCGAAAGTGCTCAACATCAAGCTTCAGATCCAAACCAGGCTTCAAAGGGTGTCATCCCTCTTACTACCTTGTGTGGAACATGGTTCTGAATGTAATTTGCACAATTCACTACTTCGCCCAATACTGTGGAGGAAGAGACTTCGAGTGAATCATACAAGTGGCCATCTCCTTAAGAGTACGGTTCTTTCTTTCTGCGACTCCATTCTGCGAAGGGCTATAAGAAATTGTATGTTGCAAAGAGATCCCTTCAAAAGTACAAAATCCATGAACCTATTGTTTACATATTCACCTCCATTGTCGGTTCGAGAACCTTGATAGACCGTTCCACCTGTTTCTCAGCAAGAGCCTTAAAGTCCTAAAAATGTTCAAAGACTTCAGACTTAAGCTTAAGAAAATATACCCAAGTATATCACGAATAGTCATCAATGAAGGTTAGCACATAAAGAGCTCTAGTAAACGAAGGAGAAGGAAATGGACCAAAAACATCACTGTGAACAAGATCCAAGGGACGAGTGGCTCTCCAGGCTTTTCCTTTGTCAAAGTTCTTTTCAGGATGCTTTCCAAGGGTACAACCCTCACAAAGACCCTTAGAAAACTTGACGCGAGGCAACCCATTGACCATTTCATTTTGACTCAATTGTTCAAGGTAGCGATAGTTTAGATGTCCAAAACGCTCATGCCATAGCTTACTAACCTCATTTGCATGAGTGAGCAAGGCAGTGGGCGTAGAATCAAAAGTAAAGTGGGAGAAGGTGTACAACCATGAACGGTGATCTACCTTTCCCTCAGCCACTGTAGTGTCATTGTTAAGCTCACGAATAATCACCGAGTTAGGACCAAATTCCACTCGCATTCCTTCACCAAGGTGAGTAATTTGGTAAACCGATAGGAGATTGGTAGAGAGATCAGGAACACTCAACACTTGGTTAAATGTTCCCCCATCCATCTCTACCGATCCACTACCGAAACCGACACTATCGTGTCATTACCCATCGTGATTTGGGACATTCCACAAGGTTCGATGTTGGAAAAATCAACATGCGAAGAACCCATGTGGTGCGAGGCACCGAATCTATAATCCATGTCGATGAAGGAGCAACTTTGGCTACAAGGGCCTTTCCTTTCTTCTTATCATTTCTAGCACCTTTTGCAGCAGAAGACTCGGCCTTCGGAGCACTTTGTTTTATTGATTCAGGAACACTTATTTTATTTTTCTCAAGTAAATGAGATAAGTGATCAATCTGTTTCTTAAAACAGTGTTGCTCGTCATGACCAGTCTTCTTGTAATAGGAACACAAATACTTGCTTTTCTCGCCCTAGGCTCAGAAGTCGAAGTGTTTGTGTCATTTTTAGGTTTGATCTTGGTTTCTTTCTTAGGTTGATCCTTAGTTTCTTTCTTCTTTTTAGTCTTCTTTCCTCATAGTACTTGCTACAAGGGCATGTGACTTGACTTGAGAGACCCCATTTGAATGAGTTTGTCCTGTTCTCGAATGAGTTGGGATGAAAAATAGTCAAAGGAGGGCATCATCCAAGTATCGCCCAAAGCAAGCTTTTTTGTAGCGTAGAAAGTTGACACGAAGATAGAATATTCGAGACCTAGCTTAGAGAGAATCGACAAGATCAATTGAGAATATTTCTTTTCTACTTGACATCCTTTTAACAATAATCTAATGTGGACAAATTTTGAGAAGAAGGCTTATAGGTTTTCAAAGTCACTAGGATTTAACCCTAGTAGTTCGTTTTCCAACTCATGCGCTCTCATGTCATCTAGTTGTCCAAACATCACATCCAACATTTTCCACGCAGATGTAGGTGTTTCAGATGCCTCAATGTGGAAGAGCAAGTCAGGAGAAACGGACATGCAAAGAAGACCTAAAGCTTCATCACTACGGTTTAACCACTTAGATTTTTCAGGTTCGTTGTCTGGTTCAGTCTCAGTTCCCATGGTGATGCGGTATAACCCTTTACCCCTTAGTTTCATTATTATTTTTGATCTCCATTCAAAAAATTTGAACGGCATAAGCAAAGGAATTGAAAGTGCATCCATAGTGAGAGAGAGAGAGAAATGCAGAAAAGAAACACAACCACCCAGGACAATAACAACCCCCTTGCTTTCGGCACTTTATAGTTTAGTGCATTGATTACAATCGGGTCCATGCGTGCGGTTTGAAACACTTGGTAACTCGTCTTACAATTAGTGTAATAACGCGCAAGAGAGGAGACCACAACAATGTTTCATGGAGCGCAACAAAAGAGGAACACCGTAAACAAGCACAAGCAAAAAAAATAGAAAGGAGGCGAAAGCCAACCCTGGTGGTGAGAAAAAGTCATCTCACGTCACACGAAAGAATTCCTTTGTCGTAAAATCTATGGCGGACGCGCTCACAAGTCCACAAAAAAAAGGAATAGAACAAAGCTCAAAAGAATGAGCTGAATTAAGCAAAACAAAGACACCCCCCTAGAATGCGGCACTTTATAAAATTAGTGTGTTTACAAAGCTAATGATCCCATCATCTAGAGTGCAAAAACATGCAACTTTGACTAAAGAAGTGCTCAAAACCGAGCAACGAGTCAAAAGTTATAGCAAAAACCAATTCCCGCAATTTGATGAGAAAAAGCCAATAAGCCTGCAAACGGATTAAAAAAGTGCCCTAAACGCATGCAAAGGGTGTCGTATGTATGCTCGTTGGAAATGGCATGGAATTTGAGATAGGGTTTGTTTGTATTGTGAGGGGGAATTAGCCACCTGCCAATCTCGGACCTCACCCTTCGTCTTCGACACTCGACAGAAGGTTAGAAATACAACAATCCAAAGACCAAATTATAATGCCAAGGAAATATATTTTTTTAAATAATGTGAAATTAAATAAAAATTAGATCTAATTTAAAACTAATTAGATCTAATCTAATGAAGATTTAGATGAAGATTTTTTTAAAAAGATAAATGTTTCTAATTAAGAAACTTGTCAGAGTTAGAAATGTTTTTAAAAACTTACTAAAAAGAAGTTTGATTGTAAAAAAAACTTAGCATGTATACTTACACGGCTCGTTTTTATAAAAAAGCAGAGATTGAGTAAGTTTTTTTTTTTAAAAAAAAGAAAGGAAGGAAACTTACCAAAACTGACTGGTGTAAGTGTACAGCCGCGCACATAGAATGAATGAAATGAATGAAATGAATCACGTTTTTTATGTTGCCTACACCAAAAAAAAGGGAACAAAGCCACGAGAGGATAAATAACAAATAGGAAATGATGCCCGGTGGCGCACGCAGGGTGAAAAAACACAGAGAAATGTTGCCTGGCCGCGTCAAGAGAGTGTACAGGCCGTTTTTGCTTCTGCCAGGCCGTTTTTGTTTTAGCAGGCCAAAAAAATGGCAAATGATTTTTTACAACCCTGTGAAGCAAAAAAATGAGGCAGATGATTTTTACAACCCTGTGAAGCAAAAAAACGTGGCAAATGATTAAAAACGCCCTGCAGACAAAAAAAATGTGGCTAATGATTAAAAATGCCTGTGCAATAAAAAAACGTGGCTAATGATTAAAAAATAACCAATGTCTATCAAAAAAACGCCTTGAGAGTCCAAAAACACACTGAGCAAAAACCACGTTTTAGCTTGCCCACACCAAAAAACGTGGCAAATGTGATTAAAAACGCTTGGGAAGCTAAAAAATGCCAGAGGGACAGCAGTTTGTTGAGTAGCAACCACGACTGAAGAACTCAAGGATCCTGCAACCACAGACAACATGCACAAGAAAAAAAACACAAAAACTTTCCGAGAAAGCTTGTTAGAGATATTAGCAAGATAATTTCCAGAAAATGGTGATCAAAAGACTTGCATGCAGAGTAAAATAATGAAACCAAGTAAGAGTAATAGCAACAAAAAAAAAATCGAGTGCACGTTTACCCGATCTCAGCTCTGATACCATGAAAAGAGTTTGCGAGAATCGAATCGGAAATGAGGCACCACGAAAGTAGTTGCACTCCAACGGAATCGTGAAAGCTCCAATGATAACAAGGAAAAAAATTGATCAGTAATGGAAGAACTTGCTCAACAGAAACAAAGCTTGCATAGAGGAAAGACAACTGGAGTGTCTTGGCATGCTCATAAATGAATAGAAAAGGGTACATATAGGGTGCTGAGTAACCCTAGTGCATGACACATATGAAACCCTAAACCTAACCCATGTGAGATGACCCTCCAACATGAGAGGAGGACACATAGGATAACTCTGGACCTAAACTCCCATGCATCAAGAAAACATGTATCGAATATGTATCTAATGGGAACCTCGGAATATGAATAATTCCTCTAAAACCAAGGCCACGTAACTATTTGCAATGTCTTGTGCACATAATATCCTCAAAACCTTTAGAAACCATGCCACTTCCATAGATCTCCACTATAGAATCCTCCATGGTACCTAAAAATAAGTACCCATCGATCCCAATACAATTACATCATCTAAGTAATCAAAATGCATCTAAAAAAAAATAGCTTTTACACTTTATACTACATCATCCCTACTTGCTTAATGACATTGGACATTGAGAAAATATCTACATTCCTACACCATCGGTTATGGAAAAATTTATCTTCCACTAGATGCCATCGATCCTACTATGGGTGGTCATCCAAGCATGACCAATCCCATCCATTTCAGGGTCTAGCATTTTTTTTACATTTAATTTAAAAACCTAACCTAATGACCTCCAAATTTCAAATGCTCCCAAACACACCTAGATATCAACTTGATATACAATTTGACTATCTAAATTTTCCCCAGAACATATTTTTCAATATTTTGACTAAATAACCATTCCCAATTTAAAAACAACACCTACAATGAGATTTTTACTTCCGTATGCCCCATCTTCACCACCTTGTCCACTAATTAGTACTCTTTTCATCACCACTAAAATCACTTAATTTGGGTTATTCAAAATTCATTTATCTTATATATCAAGAAAATCAAGGGCAATGACCCTGAACTCGTCCTTGATTTTTCAAAATCCTGGGACCATGACAAGGTGAAGCTCAAAGGAATGGAATTATATGTTACAGAGTAGTTCATTACCGATACCACGAGAATGAAAATGGAGGGCTTGAAGTTGTTGAAGGACAATAAATGCAGGAACCAAGAAATATCGGTATTCTTCAACCCTAGAGAAATGGTCAACTTGTTCGACGATGACATTGTTCGATTGTGTCTTCCAGAATGCTAGGAAGATGTGTGAAAGGTTGTCATGAGGTACTTGAATTTTGAGGGTAAATTTCATAAGATTTACACTCACCATTTATCTATGTTGAATTATTTCCGTCGCAACTAAGCCACGAGCTTCCTATTTTTTATGTTGTGTTCCCTTACCAATTTTATATCAGATTTTAAAGATGATAAGGTTGAAATGCTACTTCACCATGGCCTAATCCTATTGATTTTTCAAAATGGAAAGTGTTAAATTGATCAGAGTTTAAGGATGGAAAACTAGATAACAATACATCGAAATAATATATTTAGAGTTGAAAATGTTCGGGATCACTATTCATTATAGAAGTATTACATATATAGATTTCTTTGATCCTATAATGAAGGAGTCAACATCAATCCATATTAACTCTCCTACTGACATCTCAACACACTCATAAGATCAATCAACTCTCCCATTATTCACTCAACCATTCTTTATCTCGAGTTATGTACAAGACAACTTATTATTATTTACACACACTAATATAATAATGTTACTCAATATTTCTATAACGGTCACTCCCCTATTGTTAACATTATTATTTCCCTACATACACTCTCCTGATTTTGACATGGTACAATATAACTTTGTCTTCTACATTTAAGAGTAAGGTGTTACATGAGCTTTCCTCATAATCTGGATCAAAAGAAAGGCATATAAAATTTCAATTGGCTTTGTTATCTTGCTACATATGACCACAAATATGTGAGAACGCATCCTGTATTTACTCCATGAAAATAATGCACTCATCATTCCAACTTTGGTGGATCATCTTCATAAAGAAGGAAGGCAATCAGAGGACCATAACACCTAGTAAAAATTTTATCTACCTTTTTACATATGTGGTTTTCTGGATCGACCACCAACCCTTTCCAAATCTATGAGTGTTGCAATAAATTTAGAGACACATTCTACAATATTTTCTACTAGGAGGTTACATATAGGAATTTCTCACACATTACAATTGAACAGGAATTCACTTCTGTTCTTATTACAAGACAACTCATTATTTACACACACTAATATAATAATGTTACACAATATTTCTGTAACATTCACTCCCCTATTGTTAACATTATTATTTCCCTACATACACTCCTCTAATGTTGACATGGTACAATATAACTCTATCTTCTACTACAATGTGTTGCACGAGCTTTCCTCATAATCTGGATCAAAAGAAAGGTGTGTAAACTTTTAATTGGTTGATTGTCTTGTCGCACAGGACCACAACGATGCGACGGAACACATCCCATATTTACTCCATGAAAAGAATGCACTCGGCATTCCATTGGCGGATCATCTTCATAAAGAAGGAAGGAAGTCAGAGGACCACAACACCTAGTAAAAATTTTATCTACCTTTTTACATATGTGGTTTTGAGATCGACCACCAACCCTTTCCAAATCTATGAGTGTTGCAATAAATTTAGAGACACATTCTACAATATTTTCTACTAGGAGGTTACATATAGGAATTTCTCACACATTGTAATTAAACAAGAATTCACTTCTGTTCTTATTAAAAAACAACTCATTAATTACACACACTAATATAATAATTTTACATAATATTTCTGTAACATTCACTCCCCTATTGTTAACATTATTATTTCCCTACATACACTCCTCTAATGTTGACATGGTAAAATATAACTCTATCTTCTCTTTATGAATATGTTGCAGAAGCTTTCCTCATAATTTGGATCAAAAGAAAGGTGTGTAAACTTTCAACTGGCTGACTGTCTTGTCACACATGACCACAACTATGCGACGAAACACATCCCGTATTTACTCCATGAAAAGAATGCACTCAACATTCCATTGGCGAGATCATCTTCATAAAGAAGGAAGGCGATCGAGAGGACCACAACACCTAGTAAAAATTTTATCTACCTTTTTACATATGTAGTTTTTGGATCGACCACCAAATCTTTCCAAATCTATGAGTGTTGTAATAAATTTAAAGACACATTCTACAATAGTTTATACTAGGAGGTTACATATAGGAATTTCTCACACATTACAATTGAACAGAATTCACTTATGTTCTTATTACAAAAGAACTCATTATTTACACGCACTAATATAATAATGTTACACAATATTTATGTAACATTCACTCCCCTATTGTTAACATTATTATTTCCCTACATACACTCCCCTAATGTTGACATGGTACAATATAACTCTGTCTTCTACTGCAACGTGCTACACGAGCTTTCCTCATAATCTAGATCAAAAGAAAGGCATGTAAACTTTCAACTAGTTGACTGTCTTGTTGCACATGACCACAACTATGTGACGGAATGCATCCCACATTTACTCCATGAAAATAATGCACTCAACATTCCACTAGCAGATCATCTTCATAAAGAAGGAAGGCAATCAGAGGACCACAACACCTAGTAAAAGTTTATCTACCTTTTTACATATGTGGTTTTCTGGATTGACCACCAACCCTTTCCAAATCTATGAGTGTTGCAATAAATTTAGAGACACATTCTACAATGTTTTCTACTAGGAGGTTACATATAGGAATTTCTCACACATTACAATTGAATAGGAATTCACTTCTATTCTTATTACAAGACAAATTTTTATTTACATACACTAATATAATAATGTTACACAATATTTTGTAACATTCACTCCCCTATTGTTAACATTATTATTTCCCTACATACACTCCCTAATGTTGACATGGTACAATATAACTCTATGTTTTTATTTTTATTTTTGCCATTTTTGTACCATGTCAACATTAAGGGAGTAATGTTATAGAAATATTGTGTAACATTATTATATTAGCATGTGTAAATAATGAGTTGTTCTGTAATAATAATAGAAGTGAATTCTTGTTCAATTGTAATGTGTGAGAAATTCCTATATGTAACCTCATAGTAGAAAATATTGTAGAATGTGTCTCTAAATTTATTGCAACACTTATAGATTTGGAAAGGGTCAGGGTGATCAGAAAACCACATATGTAAAAAGGTAGATAACAATATACCTATAATGAAGGTAAATTGATCATAGTTTAAGCATGGAAAACTAGATAAGAATACATCGAAATATTATATTTAGAGTTGAAAATGTTTAGGATCACTATTCATTATAGAAGTATTACATATATAGCTTTCTTTGATTCTATAATGAAGGAGTCAACATCAATCCATATTAACTCTCCTACAACATCTCAACACACTCCTAAGATCAATCAACTATACCATTATTCACTCAACCATTCTTTATCTCTAAGTTGTACAAGACAACTCATTATTTACACACACTAATATAATAATGTTACACAATATTTATGTAACGAGAAGCCCTCCCTTCCCCCCCCCATAGGTTCCTTTGGATGAGGAAGTTCTTACCAGTAGATTGAGAAGGACTAAAACCTTTGATGTAAATACTAGAGAGGATGTTGTGGTGGAAGCCCTTTCTGATTTAAGGAAGGGGTAATCTTGCAAGGATAAGGGTATTATGGGCAGAACCTTGGGGATGGTAGCGAGAGAAGCTAAAATTGATAACATGCAGGTGGCTATTGATATTTTACTCAATATCACTAAGCATCTTATGTAAGATATGAGGAGTGGCATCTCAAAGAAGCTGCCCAAGAAAAAATAATTAATGTTATTCAAGCTGACTACATTATGTATGAAAAAGGATCTCAATTCTATAGGATCAAGTGGCTAAACTAGAAAATTAGATGAAGAAGACTGAGATGGAGACTAGCGATGACAGAGGAGAAAGAAGAGATGGTGGGTATCCATCGGAGAACTAGAAGAGGAAGGTGGCACTATCTCAATATCTCGAAGAAGAGGAGGAGAATACAAAGACCATGGATGTCAAGCTTATGAAATATATGAACCCTAGAGAAGCGAGGCCACTACTAGCTCGGGAAAAGGCCCCAACTCTCGCACCAAGAGAAACAAAAAGAAGAAAAATTAGTGCACGTCCTTTGTAGTTTAGTTTTGTTTAATGTCTAGTTTGTCTTATCTATTTTGTTCTATTTTTCTTTGGTTTAGTTTATTAATGTGTGTTTGTGTGTGTACTAGTGAATTGTGTTGGCCTTATGTGCCTTGCCCCTTGTTCGGCGGTCTTTTCCTTGGTCAAGATGTTTTTGTCCATTCTTGGTCTATGCTAGTTTTTTTGGCTACTATATATCTTGGATCTTTTTGTACTATAGGTTTTTTGGTCCCCCCAAAACCAAAATATTACCTAATCTAAAAAAAAAACATTTATCTTAATATCAAAATAACAAAGTGACAAATGAATTTCCCTCTTTACGATTTATATCCATTTATAGTAACTAATTTTTGTCACGATTTCCTCTAAAATTCAAACCTTCATATCTCTCACATTACAAACCCTAAAATCATTCTATAAATTACACCATGGTCATGAAATTGACCTATTCATTTTAATCTATTACACCTATCTCTACTATATTTTGTAAAAATCATCATCCTTCTTGTTGGTACCCATATATGTCTATCTAATTTTTAGTGTTATTTGTTGCTCGGTAGGTTCTTTTTTTAGATGGATACACACTTTGGGTGTTGGTATTTAAGGCATATCTCTCCTATTTGGGTTTCTTATATAGTGATATGGTTAAGTATGCACTTGGTCTCATTGATGTTAGAGAGATTTATGAATTTTTGCATAATTTAAAGTACGAGATAGAGTGTGCTTTGATGTAAGGTCGGGACTTTGGGATTTTTCTACTAGATGTGAGTATTGTGCGGATGAGAAAGTTTCTTCCCGAGGCCTCGAGGACAAGGTATTTTTGAAAATCCAAGACTAAATTAACAGAATACCCTTTTCCTTCAGAGTTCGGTCTAGGTTTATGGATCTGTATCAATGAGGGAAGAATGGGCATTATCAATTTTGGTTCACGCATGAGAATGTTCAAGAGGAAGTTCATCCCCAAAGTTCGAAGGGATGTATTTATTTGGCTTATAGAGTAACTAACTTTTAGGAGCACGGGTCTGATTTTTTTCCCATGTTTTGGAATGGTTCATGTGCCTGTTATGAGTCTAACCATATAATTTGACAAAAAGAATGAAAATACTTAGTATCTTCAAGCATGAAAGAGGTGAGGGTAAGTAAAGTAATGAGTGTCCATTTTTCTCTCTCAGGGTGGTATGTAGTTGTGTGTGATATGAGATAGTGCAGCGATGAATGTCTTATGGGATGTTTTATTTTCTAAGGGTTGTTCACATTGCAAAATGGAAAAAGGAAAACAAGGAAATAAATGATATGTCTAAATGATTACAATAGAAGAATACTTACACAAATCATATATTGACAAAGAAGAAAGGTAATTTAGAGCAGTAAGTATTGTGAAAAAAATGGGGTTCTATTATAGGGGCCCCTACCCTTGAAAATATACACATGCATATACGATATGGAAAAGTATAAATTGATTCATAACAGAGAGATATAGTAGTCAATTTTCCAAAAACAAAAATTCACCCTAGAAAACCAGTGCATGTTTTAATAGGTGGTCCCTGTATTGAGCAAAATCCTCATGAGCCACTACACTGAAGACAAACTGGATGTCCCTCAACAAGGCCCCGTGGCATGCCTTTTTCCAGCAACTCTTGAACTCCCACCCATGGCCCGTTCAAGATATGGGCAAGCTCTCCTTTCTTTTTGAGTGAGTTCACCCACTTGAAAAGGGAGATTTCCTCTCTTATATGCACCTTGGTTTTCCTACCAAAAGAAAGTTGAGTTGTAGGAAATTATACTGGTTATACTAGAAGATCTTTCCATCGTGATTTTTATTTTCTTGGGAGCAAGGGATTGAGCACCCAACATGGACCGTATTTTAGCAAGAGTAGTTTTTAGTGCTGACAACCGCATCTCTGTTTCATTTTTAGAAAGGTTTTGGGGTTTTTCTTCTCCTTGTTGGGTAGGTAGTGGGTATGACATTGGGAGCTATGTGGTTAGTAAGGCAGGATGGTAGTTAGCTTGGTTCATGTTCCACTAGTTGTTGTGGACATATGGGCGAGTGGTGAATCTAGTGATACTTTAGCTATCCTATGTTCATATGGTACTCTGGGAAGATTAGATGGAAATGAAGAGTTTGGAAGAGAGGAAACGAGGTGCATAATTCAAACAATCGATGTAGAAAGGATAAAATCATGCTCTTTGGGGAGAAACTATTTGGAGGGCTAACCCTAATGTTTGGTATACTGAAAATATGCCGGATAAGTAATTTGTTTGGCCTGCGCTTAGTTACAAAAACTCACCCAAATGGGTAAGTTATCCATTGAAAGGGATTAATTTTGGGGATGAGGAAAACATGGAAGTAAGACTATTGATTGAAATAGATGGTGGAAGGCTTTGTGAAAATTGGGTGGTGAATTGGTAACATGGTGAACCACATTTAAATAAGCATGTCTTTTGAGTTGACATGTTTGGGAGAAATCATTCCACCATCAATGTCGTATCCTCCTTAATCAATAGCCTTAAGTTAAAATGGAATTAGGATTGATTATTTATGTTAAGTGTGCCACCGAAGATTAAATAAACATCCATGTAGTTGAGAAATGTCTTATTAGATTTAATATTTAGCCATGTCACATTTTCTCACATAAGGGAGGTATGATATTAAATAAATTAATATGGAAAAGACCTTACTTCATAATAGCGGCATGATAATGATGAGTTGGCAACAGTAGGATTAAATGTTGTTGTGGAAAATTATTCCACGATATTCCTAAGAATCTCCGGGAGGCGACCTAGAAGTGATTCGGTTAGAATCTAGGTGAATTTTCCTAAAACCCCTGATGGATAAGGATATAAGCGAGGGTTTGGGAAAGAAATAAAAGGGGAGTCTTTGTGAAAAAAATGTGGGAAGTCCTTCAGGAAAAAAGTTGGGATTTTTTCGGACGCATCATTAACTGTGGGGAGACACAGTGTTCTGATGGAGGTTTTTTTGTGTGACCCATTTACTTGGAATTCATGTTAAGGTGATTACACATGTACAATCATTAACAGATCTAAGAGCATGAATATATGTTTCCCTTGTTTTTCTCGAGTTTGATGGGTTTGCCTGGATGACCTAACAAGATTTTTTGTGTTTTTTGTTCTTATCATGAAATGATGTTGAGGGTAAAATGATATGTGTCTTTTATTTTGATTTTTTGCAAATTATGGTTGTGATTTAATATGGAAATTCCTTGTAACTACTTGGATCTCATTTAGGAATGGTGTGAGAGATTGATGTATTTTGGGTGTACCTAAGGATATCATTTATGAGACCTATAAAAATCTCCCTGCAGAATAAGTAAGATTGGGTGGTGTATTTATAAATCTTGGGGTCCCTTGATCCATAATGTTCAACATGATTATCATATGATGGCTTAGCCTTATGTGTATTGAGCTATATTATCAAGAATTTGTATTTCGTGCTTTCTTGGAGCTTTCCTTACAAATTGTTTTCCTATGAAAGACCCATTTTATGTTTACTTTAATTTGATGTAGTGGTAGCAACATATAATGGTTGACATTTTGTTTGTGATCTTCCCAGTAGCTCTCAAATTTTTGGTTTCATTTCCCTTTTAGTTTAGTCTTATCTCCACCCCAAAAATTTTATAAAACTTTTCTACCATTCTTAGTTCTTGTGTAGATCTCATCCTACCAATTTATATTACACGAATTCACTTGTGAGAGCACAATATTAACACATGTACCTTAAGTGATTTTATTCATGATATGGAATCCTCATCATTAACCTAAAATATCTCATGTAAATCCTTGGAGTTAATGTGTGGATCATACTAAAATTGCCTCTAGCAGTCCATATTAGGTTATCGGGTGCTTGTAGTGCTTAGTGACCACTCTTTTGAGTGAGTGTTGCATTCAGTGGCTACACCCAAATCTGGTTGTTTATTTTAGCGGGTTTGGGATATCGTCCGAATCTTGGCCATACCTTTTTTCCCCGACCATGGCTCGATCCTCTCACCTTGACTAAGGTAGATTCAAAAGCAATAGGGACATCAGCCACACCCTTTGTTTAGGTGCCTCCCCATCACTCCCTTGAGAAGAGTGGGCGGGTGAGTGGAGGAAGACCCCATCCCGATGACAAAATGACACTTCATGTGGGTCCATATCCCTCACCCCATCCCCCATGCATTTTTGCTTCCTCCATATCCTCCAGAGGTAAATCTGGGAACCAACACTTCCATCATTTCAACATTAAATATCATCCCTGTTATGACCCTCTAGCCTAAGTGATTTATGTATTATTTGATTGATTATCTTCTAGTTTTTCTTTTCAATCCTTCTTATTCAAGGTTCCAAGTAGCTACTTCATCCATAACATAAAAGAAAAGAAAAATTGGTAGGTAAGTATGAGGTAGGTATATTTCATTTAGTATTTCATTACTTCATTTCAACACTTTTAGTTCAACTTTACTTTCAGCATTTTCTTATTGCATTGATATTTTCCATAGACCATATCATGCTTTAATATTGTGAAACATGATGATCCTTAGTTGGGGCATATGTATACACCATATTTTTGACATTTTTAATAATATATTTTATGTAGGAGTTGTTGATGCATTATTCTCCTAGAAGGTGTCTTAAGGGGCCTTCCAGGAATGGGGTATCATTGAACTTGGTCATGTGGGCTAGACCACGGTATTTGAAAGATGTCACTACAAGCCTTATTCACCATATACTCATCTTTTTTTTGCCCCTTAGTCACACATTACACTCATTATGTCTACTTATCTCGTCATGTCCAATTAATTCTTCTTATTGCACATTATTGTACTTTCTTTTAGTCACTATGGACCCTTTTCACGCATCCTGTTTATTTCCAGGCCTCCATTCCTCATGTTTTCAACTCATGGCCTTAAGGTTTCCCCAAGGTCGACACCATTTCCCACTGGTGATGATATTTGTTAAGGATTTTCTATAGCCAACGCTATCACTCATGGGTGATGGCATCGGGTATTATACCCCATTAATTTCTTAGTAATACAACTAACTAAAACCCATTTGCTTACACTCATACTTTCTCTTTCTCACGCTATTTTTAATACTTCATACTTATTGATGTACTTTGGAGTCTTATATCTCACCTCTTTTACATTTAGGTCACCATAGTGAGATATTATCGGAGATATTTCTTTTTGATATTTACCCTTCTCCACCCATAGTGATTATCTCTCGGTGTTATTGTCTCTAGGGAGAATTATGCATTAGTGGTCACACACATGCTACAAGTAAGTATTTCTAACATGCTTTAGTCTTTAATTTTGCATGTATGTACTTATTATTATTGGTCATTCAATGCTATTGATTATGGTATATCTAGGATTTATTTAATCTATTAATTTGTGTTATTACTATTATTCCCCTTGGATTTATCCACCCCTTTGTTATTTCTCTTCTACTTCAAAATCCTAGTAGGATACCTATCTTTATCTTAGTCGCAGAGCCTTGAAACCTATAAATATCTTGAGATTAGGTTACTATCATATATATATATATATATATATATATATATATATATATATATAACTTTATTATTCCTTGAGCACCTTTTTATCTGCATAGTGTGTCTAAAGTGGATCCCTATATTTGAGAACCTAGTTGGGAACCTCTCTTTTACCTGTCATACAAAGGAAAAGTGTGAAATTACTAGTGATCAAAATGATATTGGATGTGTGAGAATATTACACATGTGTCAATGAAATTGAGGAATAATAATAATACATAGAGATTATCGACCATGTAGTAGGGTTTTACATAATGGTTAATCACCTAGGAAAAATACGATAAACTAAGGAGAGTGAATCTAACCTAATCTAGGGAAGATTAAGATTCACATTTGGTTTACTAGAGTGTATGATGGGAAAATATAGTTTCCCATATATATTCTCTAGATACACATTGTAGATACCAAAGGTGCTCAAGGAGCGGCAGTGTCATAATTATAGAGGATAATGATCCTAACCCTAAGATAACTATAGGTTTCCTAGGTCTATACCTAAGATAAAGATAGTTATCCTACTAGGATTTAGAATAATATTAATCAATGAATGAATAAATCTAAGGGCTGTAATATATTTAAAAAATGTAATAAATAAGAGAAAATATACATCTACTCTAATATATAGCAATGAATGACTAATTAATAAACACAAGTGCAATATAAAGGACTAAGAAGGGTTAAAAATATATATCGATAGGGTGTGTGTGGATACTAATATATAGTCCCCTAAGAGAAAAAACACCATTAGAGAAAACTATGGGTGGAGAACAAGAAATATCAACAAGAATACCTCATGTCCTAACTCATATGGTGATAAAAATACAAAAGGGTATGATTTGAATCATTAAATCCAACAAGTAAGTGCAAAATAATTTTTAAAAGTGCAAAAATATCAATTAGAAAGTTTTAGAATGATTAATTGATGATGAATTGGTGATGAAAATGAAGGGATTTATATACCTAATGTCATTACCTATGGATGATGATGTCGACTTAAGGAAAACCAAAACTAATGCGATCACCCATGAGTGATGGCATTAGATTTTGGGGAACCATAATGTCATAGGTATAAAATAATGGGAATAAAAATATAAAAACATAATCAAGATAATGAAAAAGGTCCAAGGTAACCAAAAGGAGGGATAAGAAAATGTAATAAACATGAACAAGTGAATATAATGAGGCAAGAAGGCATAATGGGTGTAATGAGTGAATAAATGGAAGAAATGAGTTAAGAGTAAAGGAACTATGGCATAATAATGATATCTATTAAATAAATTGGTATATCCCACTTGACCAAGTTTCATCACATGATAATCCTAATAGGCCCATTGAGACAAAAACTAAGGAGTAAAATGCGTCAACCTCATTTTCATAAGAGAAACAATTAGAAAGATTAAAGTATACACCCTAAAACTATAACCCACATATATTTTAAGGAAAGGATAAAATAATACAACAATAAAGGGTAGATATGAGCCACAATTAGAGTTATATTAATGCTTATGGTATGAAAAAATCATTATAAAGTGGGAGGGGCACTAGATGCATTACAATAGTTCAACATTGTTGGGAGTATGAAAGGGAGTTTAAATCCAACATGAATATATTTTGTATAATTGTGCAATCCTATTGTATATGAATAATTTATAAAAGAAAAAGTATAGAAGATGTAATTATCTGAGGGGATATATAGAAAATGTGAAGAGCCTCTATTGTATAAAATGAAGAAGAAGGGACTGGTAACTCAAAATTCACCTTAGTTTGTATAAAATGATGTAACCAAACTATGCGGATGATTCAAAACTCGAGGGTTTTGGGATAAAAACACACAATATTTTTTTCCAGATGTAAATAGAAAAAATATCTTTGAGAAGAGATGCATATTGCTAAAACCATCTCTAAAAAGAGATGTATATTGCTCAAAAGACTGTGATTACAATAATTATCTCTGTAAGGAGATGCGTGTCTTTCCCTTGAGGGTTAAATATAATTATATAACAATTTAAGAAATATGAAGAAACATCTATAATAATGTGAAATGTCACCAATATCAAGGGAGATGAGGTGATTCACCTCCTTGAAATACATACATGAGAATTTTGTGAAATTACTATTTTTAGATAACACTACAAAAATTGTAAATCGAGGCCCTTAGAAGTGGATATATGGTGTTAAACTTTTCCCAATGTATTTTTCACCCTTTCACCATATTCTACATGTTCCAATATTTCTGATGCATTCTAAACGGATTCAATCAGAGCTACGATGCAAAAGTTATGCTTCCCGAAAGTTGCCCCACTAGATTTGCCACATGAGTCATTGTTTGGATTAGTAAAAGGTTGATATTTGATCTTAATAGAATTTCATCTTGATTCCTTTAAGTTCTATTCTAGAGTATCTATGTGTTCGATTCAATACTAAACATCCATATTTGTTTTATATGTGCATTCGTGATCATTGTTTCTCTCTTCCTTGCATTAGGTCCATTTAGTAGTTATTTCATAATTATGAATTATATATATATTTTATCTCTTTTATGCATTTAATTAAAAAAATTAATTTAATCTAGACTAAAACCTATTGAAGTATTGATTCTATGATCTAGGGGCCTACACTAATAATGGTTCCATTGTTAAGTCCTCAAAAATATTAAAATGGAAAATAGGAAAAAGAGACGTGGAATGCTGGATACAAGAGAAGGAATAATTTGAATAAGATGAAGAGAGTATGATGGGAATTCTCATTGATAAATCTACTTGGATTATATCTATGGAGATATTCCCGATACTTTACGGTGTGAGGTTTGTAAGTAGTTAGCCACTTGGCTATCTTTACTGAAATTTAACTATTTCAAACACAAACAAAGAGAGGAATACAAATGGGTGAAGGAAAAAATTGCACACGTTGGATGTCCTATGGAATCGTGATGTAGATAATCAAATTAAAACTACAATTAATAGGTATGTAACTTAGATTGGTGTCCAATTTTTTTGTTTTTAATTTTTCTAAAGCATGTTTTCCTTTTGGATTGCGAGGAAAGCTTGTTAGATAATTCCTTTTATTAGTTAATATGCTAGGTGTGGAAAAATCCATAGTGCCAATTATATGTAATATGGAGTATTCAGTAGGAGCCAAAGAGATGTAATCCTAGAAGATGAGGATGAAGGGAAGGGGTCAAAATTAAGGAGGGGTCTTAAAGGGTTTAAAAGGGTAAACAAGAAGAAAAGAGAAGAATTCAAAGAATTTAGAGAGATTTCTAAAAAAATGCAATAGATGGGAAGCTCAATTATTTCGAGGAAATTGTGAGTAGGAATAACATAAGGAAAAGTGGCCAACAAGGAGGAAACGTGCCTCCTAAAGAAACCAAATAGAACATCAAAGGAGAAAAATGAAGTGACTAAGAGGGTGCAAAATGAGGCATAGACCCTGATTGTAAAACCAAAAAGGAAATCAAGGAACTAGAAGAAGAAAGCAAAGGTAGAGGATTTAAAGTAGCTAGATTTAAATTGAGGAATTATTTGGTGTTGAACCCGAAGTAGTCATCATGGAATTCATGGTATTGCAAAGATAAATAAAACATAGTTCGAATGAATAATCTAGATCAAATTCACAAAGCCCATGCAAGATGATAATATCCCTCTTCTAAGATATATGTCCCTTGATCTAGATAGAGAATTAATTACTTAGGATTGTCTAAATGATTGGGAGAAAATACAAATTTTACAAGAATTATGAAGAAGGTCAAGTTATCCCTTCACAATAATAATGTTGTTTCATAGAAGAGATAAAGAGATAAGTGTGGAATAAATTTCAAGATAAGTAAATTTATCGAGTATGTAGACATCCATTACATAGAATTATATTCGGAGGAAATAATAGAAAGAGTGGGGAGTGCAATAATAATAGTTACGTGAGCCCAAAATATAGATTTAGCTTCCCATAATATAAAGAGTTAGAAGAAGAAAATCTAGAATCTAGCAAGACAATTAGTAATGGGATGAAACATGGATAATTATCCTAACCCTTATACAAGTTTAATGACATGTGATGGGTATTATGATATATAACATTACTTACTAACATATGACATGCGATGGGGAGAAAGGGGGTAACATGTCATAATAGAAAGAAGTGCGAACTAATAGGAGCATTATATGGAAGATATTTGGAATTCATATACTCAAGAAGTCCAAGTCCATAAAATTTACTGAAAGTGCATAATGTACTCACAAAAGAAATAAATGTGTATTCGGGACTTGAAGGAAATAAAGCATAAATTGGGAGAGTCTATCATGAAATATGACATGTGGTTATTTATTGTAATGAACAAAACTAGTTTCATTTTTATAAGCCAAACAAGGAAACTGTTTTGTAGAGGGATTATGCAATAATATTCATTTTTTAATTATTCAAATTAAATTCCAAACTAAGGTTATGGCCATTGAAACAACTATCCGGGTCGAAAATATTGAATACTATGGAGATAGTGGTGCATCTAGCCAAAATACAAGCAATATTGGATATGGTAATGCATAGATTGGAGGAATTATTGGAAGTAAAAAATATTATATTAATAATATGGTATGTAAAGTGTGGGGATGAAGGGAATCATAAAATCACTACACTAAAATAAAGATAGGAGGAAGAGTAGAATATTGTGAAGTATCTAGGATATGTAGACACTCACTCAAGAACTATAAATTAATACAACATTGCGTCGAAACCTTAGAATATAGTATGCACTTTTTGTAGAGATACTACACATAAAGATAAATACTCTAGATATTTTATGAATTTTAGGGATGAGGTTACATAAATTTCTTCACACTACAAATACAATTGGTCGTTAAAGCATAACCAACTTTACTATAAATAGGTATGAATACTTCTCCTCGACCAAGTGTATAGTGGGCTCCTTATTCACCACAATAAAACATCTAGTGGATACTAAATTCTCCATAATCCATTCCAATTTGGTATTTTTTTGTCTCCAAAAGACAATATGGGTTGGTCACATCCTTTTTCACAACAATTAGCTAGGTAGAACACACCTCCACCGCAAGCCCCTATGGAGGATATCAAAACCAAAACCATGGATGGAATACCTTGTAGAGGTAATATGGTACATAACAAGTAGGATAATATGGAGGTTATCCAATAATGAGGATAAAACCCTAACCACAAAGACAAGGGGTTATTTTTTATCTTTGTAATGAATGAAATCACATTATGTGGAATTTTCCTTCAAACCCAAAGTGGGAAGTGTTTTTCACATATTGTAGGGTACACACACAACATAATATAGAATAGTGTATCATATAGGAGAATCAAAGGAAATAAAAATGATTGTGCAATGTTAAAATTATCAATGTGGTTCCAAAGGATATTGGCCATCTCCAATCTGTCTAGATATCAAAGGAAAGAACATGGATTGGAACATGTGGAGATTCCCAATTAGCCCAATATTTGGTGCACATATAAGGATACTACCCCAATCCAAGGAATGAAAAAATATTGATAGAATAAGCCAATATTACACTCAATTCAAAATAGTGATGTTAGTGGATAAAATATCAAGGAACCGGAGATGCACACATATATGGCCAAATGATACAAATTTTGAAGAAAGGAGTGGTGTTGCATTACAAGATCTCCTAAAAATATTAAATGTTATGTTTATAGTGGAAATATCACAAAACACATCTAATATTCTCAAGAATCTATTAGAAAGGACAACTAGTAAAACATTGTAGACTAATAAGCTTATATGGTATGTTAAGATAAATAAACCTTGAGATGTGGATACTAGACTAAAAATAATTATAGGAGAATATGAAATAAGAGATATAGTATTTGATTTTTATAGAACCATCAATATGATGCCAAGATCCACCTAATAAGATATGGGAGCTCCAACTTTAGCTTATAACCCTATTACTTTTAGCCTCATATACTATAGAAGATAGGATCCAATGGGGTGGCTAGAAGATATAAAAACTCAGGTTGGAGAATTAAAGTTAAAGGGATATTTTTGAATTCATTGACATGAATACCAATTAGATGAAGTATCATGTGTTGATTAGGAAAAATGGGAATATGATGGCAATATGAAAATTATCACGGTAATGACAAATCAAATGGAGGCACACCTTGATGATTTTATCATTGTTATACCAATGAATAGATGTAAGCAAAATTCACACACTAGTACTAGGAACCCATGTCTACCTACATGCATGATACTAAAATTTAGTTTAAGGTGGAACATCATGTTAGACCCAATATTCCATAATCGAAGAGGGATGAATAAAAAGGATTATATAAATTGGGATATTCCTATTACTATGCAATATAAGAACCCATGTGTAGAAGAAGGGTTACAATACAACATTAGGTATCCTATCAAATATGAAATAACATAATTATATGTGTTTATGTAGAATGATGAGGACTATACAAAACCAATGGAGAAATTCATATCCCATGGGAACTTGGATCTTCATTTGGTGGAGATTTGGAACTGGACTTGAATCATTGGATGTGAAGAGAACATGATATTTTACCTATGAGAATGGTTCAAGTAGAAGTAAAATGATTTCCATTATTCTTTGGGAACTCCAGTTTAGGTACTTTCTTGGTTATATTTCAGAACATGTATTGTAGGAAGACATAAGGAAAAGTGCAATATATTATGCATTGAAGGGAATATAAATTATAGGGTGGGATATGTGTAGAAAAAAACCCACATGGACTAAATAAATAGGCATGATGCATGTAATATTTTCTTTTCCTTATAGACTAACTAAACATTATCCTAGGTACTAGAAAACAAACATCTAGAGATTCATTTTCGGTAGTGTATTAAGGCCTATAAACTATAACAAATTGATCCTAAATGGTGGGTTCATATCTTCCTAGAAAAAATTACTCCACTTCCAAAAGCTTGGTATTTCATCAGAGAGGAGAAAAAAACACACTCTTGGATACATGTGCACATAATTTTATTCAAGACTTCACATTTGAAGATAACAAACCCATGGTAGATGTGACACTCCAAAATATTAAAAAAATATTATGCTATGAGACTATTGACTAAAAAGAGGAGCTGAATTTGGAGGCCTAAACGAAACCATTCAAGGGAATTGGACAGAAAATAGGAACATGATTGAAATAGTTAAAAAGGAGATGTATCATAAAGTAAAAGTATGTCATAGAGTAGGTAATAACAAAGAATAAGAAATGAGATGGATGTTGTTGAAGATATGGAGATCGTAGGAATGTTTGAACCTGACACATTAAACATTTTTGGTAACAAATAATTACACAATGAGGAAGAAGAACATCTACACAATTTAAACATAAAAGAGTTAGAAGGCTCAAGAATAGTAAAAGACACCAAAGATAAAAGAAAGGATGAAACATATGATGAAATGATGTGCAAGTTAGTATAAGACATTGGTCCATCAGGTACAGTAAAATTAGATACAATCAGAGACTATTTGAATGTAAAATAAATGTATGAGATTTTACAATTACCACGAGACTATAAGATGTTTTTTCCCACTAAATTAAGTGAAATAAAAGGATTGATCCATTGTTAGGGAAATGCACATAAAAATAAAGGAGGTAGAAAATATTGATAGGAAGATGCCTTAAAAATTGAATCCAAATATGAAGGAAAAGGTCAAGGAAAAATTGGATTGCATGGTGGAAGTAAGACTAATCCACACCATAGAGAAATCAAATTGGGTGATCTTGGTAGTCATCCAACCAAAGAAAATAGAAGCGATTATAATTTGTGGTGATTATAGAAATCTCAACATTGCATGTGTGAATGAACCATTTCTAATGTTATTCACTTTGATGAAATTATAGAAGTAGTGGTAGGACAGGAGGTGTACTCATTTACAAATGGATTCAGTGGCTATCATTAGATTCCAATTGCTTAGGAAGATCAAGCAAAAAATACTTTTGCAATTGAATGGGGAAAATTTGCATACTATTGAATTAATTTTGGATTAAATAATTCACTCCCAATATTTTCTCAAGATTTGGTCAATGCATTCAATATTTCATACATAATTTTATATAAATTTATATGGATGATTAACCAGTATTTTCCCTATTCAAAAACACATTTATAATGTATGTATCATGTTAGAATGTTGTAGATAATTTCAGATTGCATTGAATTTGAAGAAATGTTTTTTCTTTAACCCTTTTGGAGTTTTACTTGGATACATTGTTTGTAAAAGGGGAATTTTAGTAGATCAATAAAAAAATCACATTTATAATTGTTCTTGAAATTTATATAAACCCCTTTGAAGTCCACATTTATTAGAAAACATAGGGTACTATAGAAAATTCATCAAAGGATACACTAACGTTATGAAATTAATGGAACACATATTACTACAATGGAATAAATTTTAATGAACCATGGAGTGTCAAAACACATTCACACAACTTAATACAAATCTAGTCAATGTGCAGATTTTTTTTTCACAACTAGACCAAAGTTTTCCATGTACACATTGATGCTCCAGGAAGTGCAATTGAGTAATCCTCATGCAAATGATAGAAGGAGGAATTGATCACCCAATTCACTTTGCAAGTTAAAAATTGTCGCCATAAGAAAAAAAAGTATATAAAGACAAAATGAGAGGCTTTATCCATGGATTTTGTACTTCAAAAATTCAGTTAATATATTTTGGCAACACCATTCAAGTTATTCACAGACTACCAGGAATTGTGATATCTAGTGAAATATTCATTATTAGGAGGAAGAATATCTAGATAGATTATATTATTTGAATAATTTAAATTTAAGATAAATGTCAAGAAAGGAAGAGAACATGTAGGACCATACAACCTAAGATGTATCAATATAGGAGAAGAACCTGAGGAGTTCGATAAAGATGCACCATGTGTGTACTTCTTTTGAATTATCACAATCCTAGATTAACTTGAGGAAATTATACAATAATATATTTTACCAGATCACTACTTAGAAAATAGAAGAAACAAATTTTCCCTAAAGACTTTCCATACACAATTATAAATTGGGAATGATGAGGTATTGCACAAATTTGCATTGGAACATGAAAGAGAACAATATAGTGAGAAGTACATTCCAACATATCGAGAGGTAATTTTTAGGTGAATTGATTGTAAAAATATAATGTAGAGTGGAATTTGGTGGCCAAATTTGTTTCAAGATGAAAACCATATTGTGAAGAACTATGATATTTTTTTATAGAGTAGGAAACAAAACCAAAGGATGAAATGTCACTCAATATAGTTTTATCCACATAACCCTTTAAACAATGAGGGACATATTTTATTGGTCCAATTTATTGACCATCCAGAAGGTACATAGCCAGGTATATCATCACGAAAAATGATTATTTCACTAAATGGGTTGAATCCACCATAACACCAAATTACACATCATGGGACACAACCAAGTTTCTATATGAAAACATCATAACCAAGTATGAATGCCCACAAAATTTAATCAACGACATGGGAAATAAATTCTTAAACAACATAATAAAAATAATTATAGAAGAGTTTATGATTATGCATCACCAAAGCAAAACATATCACCGTCAAAAATGGACAAGAAAAGGCTACTAACAAAGTCTTGGAAAGAGTGCTTACAAATATTTGTAATGTTCAAAGAGACGATTGGGAAGATAGAATACCCATATTAATTTGGGATATAGAACAAATTAAAAAATATGTATAGGAAAAACTCTATTTCAGGTTGGTCTTTAGAATAAAATCAATAATGCAAATGGAATAAATTGTACCAAGCCTATGCATTATGATAATTATATGGTTAGGAGATAAAAGAGTCCATTAAAAAAGACTTATAAATTGGAAAACAATGGAAGACAATATGGTAACTATGCAATGAAATCGTAGGCACATAAACAAATTAAAAAAACATGACATGACGATAATATTTGTAGTAAAGAGTTTCAAATAGAAGATATGGTATTGGTTTATGAAAGAAAATTTAAAGTACACCCGAATAAATTACCTATCGGTGGAAATGACCCTATATCATTCATCACATCACAAAGAATGACAAAATTTTACTATAGGATCTATAGGTAATGTGTTACCCTTCTAAATCAATAGATGTAGATTAAAATCCTACAATGGGTAATTGTACAATGAAAAAAGTGAAAATAAATTACTTGACACAGGGATTTAGGGTAGGAGTTTTAAAAATTGATTTAATTGTGGTAGATAGAAGTTTTTGTATTCGATAATTTTATGTTCTAGTGGTTGTAAAATAGATAAGATTTAAAATATCACATTACAAATGGAAAAAAACAAGAATGCAAGAATTAAAGTGAGTAGAAAGGAAAAAATAATTAAGTTTAGAAAACCTACGCAAGAAAAAAAAAGAAAGCAAATAAGATAAAAATAAAATTTAAAAATATGAAAGAATAAAAAGTTACCATATAATCAACCTATACATATGACACATAAAAAAGAAAAGTTTTCATGGAAAACAAACTAAAAATTAAAGTCAACAAAATATTTAGCAAGATATCTAACAAATATAAGTCACTAAGATAGTATATTAATAGATAAATGGTTAAAAGCGACCACACCGCATCTAGAGGGATATAAATAGGAGATAGAGCGGAGAAAGTTAAATGCATTGTCTAATTGGAAATTGAGAAGAAACAACTAAGAAGTTGTATTTTTTTAAATGTTTAGAAATTTGAATGCCATAGATTGATCTTAAAGGAAAGCACTAAAATAGAAATGGAATATCCATTCACCGACCCATCAAGAATATAATTCAAGGCATAATTTTTTATTCCTTCCTATGAGTGACTCATATAAGGAAGACTTGGGGATTTTACAATGTTTAGGAAAAAAAGTGGAGTGAACTATGACATTATGACCTAATAGAAATATAGAAAAAGGTTTAGGTGTAGAGAGGCCCATATTCTAGACCAAAGGTACAAAAGGGAAAATAGTAGAAATTGATTTAGTGTGAGGAATCATTGGTGATAGGATGTATAGATTTCTAAACATAGGAGGTCACCCATAACTCATGTAAAAATCACGAGTCGATATTAAAATTGCATTTTTTGGTTTAGTGTGTAACATGAAATCCTAATCAACATGGCCATATTCACTTGAGCCACTAGATTTTCCAAAAAAATTATTTATGCTCACATACAAAATCATTTGACTACTAGTGAAACAATCAATTGTGACCATCTACAATCATTTGCGCAAGGGAAGGGGAATCCCTTTTGGATCCATTACGAATCAAGCAATGTGAATTTTGGTAGAAATTGTAGCAAAAATATATTGAAAAAATCATATAAGTAAGCAAACATCCCTCAACGTAGTGGATATCATTACTATAATGTGGAGGATGGATTTGAGTTAAAATGGCCCAAATTCCTAGCTCACAAACTCAACAACAATGTACAAAAGGTAATTAAATATGTTAGGAAATGTTTAATATATAAATGATTTATTATGTTGACTTGTTTTACAAATTGGAGAGACCTAGAGGGCATAATAAAAGTCGAAGATGAATATTACCCACATGAGTGGTTTTCATAATGCATTATAGAAAATACATGCATAACATATGAAGACACTTAAAATATGGGGAATGTCTAAACAAAATAACATAGACAATTAGCCTATCCTCCCTCCACATGTACACCTCTCCTAATATCTCACCTAACCATCCCCTATAGATACTTAGCCTATTTTGAATGATATTTTCTTGAAGAACTCTTTTAGGTGCCATTTAATCACCAGGTGAGTAAATTATTGCATTTGACTTGCTTATATAGGGTTTTTTAGGTATAATTTCACATTATGGCGACCCATGAGGAAATTAATGACCCATAAAAGATATCAAATTGAAAAACTAACCATTGGAAGGATCTCAAAGGCGTAACTACCATTTTGGACAAAACCGTTTGGTGGTTTTGTCCAAGAGGGATGTGCGGGAAGGATTTTTAGTTCAAGATACTTAGGACTAATAGACTGCTTTGGATTGATGTAAGGTTTTTCATGAGTGACTAAGTAGTGCAATGAGGAGAGAAAATATTGCAATAGGACCAAGGATATAACAATTAGGCTCGAGAATAGGTGCACAAGTCATGATTTAGGGATTAAGCCAATATTGCTATTATTAAGTGATTAATTGCTAAATTTAGGTGTCTATATTTTCCCCCTTTAAGCTAGGAAATGAAATTTTCTTGCTCAAAGGAAAAATAATAATTGAGTGTGTAAACACACTTTGTCTTTGCTAGATTGCTTGAACGATAGCTTGAGATGCTTGTGGTGGTTGCATGATCTCAAATGTGAAAACCTACAACATAGAGTGTAATCAATGTCCATATAGAAAGAAGTGAACTTAAACTCTATATTGATATTACATTTGAAATTTTGAAAATTTAAAGAGAAAAAAGCATGGAAGGAATACACCTGTTTGCCTTGCCAAAAGAGGAGCTCCCTTGTTGAGGCACTTGGAGAGGGGTTGGAATTGAGCCCTTGGAGGATTGGGGGTGACCGGTCCCCAATTTAGAGAAGTAACCAGAATCACAAAAGTAATTAGGTGCCCCAAAACACCAAAGGAAGGGTTATCACAAGGAGAGAGAGAGAGAGAGAGAGAGAGAGACTCGAAAAGTAGTTTGAAGAGTGCAATATCTGAATCTAAAAGTAAACCCTACATATATAGTTGAAATTCCACTCATGCCACACTCTTTCATGATAGGTATAGGTTACAATTATGTCACACATGACCAACTAATTAAAAACATCACCCGAGGACTCAAGGATGTAGGAATCGATCCTAGAGCCAAATCATATTTACAAGGATTGAAATAACAAAGATTGAAGAATAAATCCCGGTGACACCTCTTAGAAATATAGGATAGATACAAGCCCATACAAGTTAGTGCACAAATCACCTTTATAAGGAGAGACACTACTTTCAAGTTGAGGATTTAGCATGTGTAGAAGAGCCTTTCTAACATAAGAGGAGATAAATCAATAAGTCACCACATAACAAGAAGAGAGAAAATTACACAAGAAAGAGAAGAATGTGCAGAGAATAGGAAGAAAGAAAATACCCATAAAAGGGTAAAATTAATATCCCAAAATATGTGATGCAAATAATGGTGATTACACCTTCTCCTCCTTCATTCTCACAAGATATAAGCACTCCTCCAAAAAAGGCACAAAGTAGGAAACACCTCTGCAACACATGCAAGTAGACCCAAAGGCTACAATTTTATTGTACAACTAATTTCGAGAAATTTTAGCAACCATGTAACTAGAAATTAGTGGAAAAAATAATAGCATGAAGAATAACAAAAAAACAAGAGGAAGAGGCCAAGAAGGTCACAAAAATAAAATAGGAGGAAGAAGAGAAAAAGTGGAAAGAATAGGAGGCCAAAAATAAAGTAATGGTGTAGGTTGAAGTTGATAAATATATGGTGGAAAATAAGCACCAAGAGGAAGATCGAGAAGTAGAAAGAAGAACAGGAGAAACAAGAAACATATGTAAAGGAAAAGGAATAAGAAGCAAAAATTCTAAAGAAGCAAAAATTACGAAGAAAGAAAAAAAAGGCTAACGAGGAAGAGATAAATAAGAAGGAAGAATGGAAAAATAAGACATAGGAATAAAATCCCATAAGAGACAATATGGAGTAGGAGGAAATGACTAAGGATTCACAATGCATTATAAAAGAAATTGTGAAAGAATAAGTTAAAGCTTAAAGGGTCAATAAGTAGGCACCATCATAATACAAAATAGAAATTGAGAGGAGAAATTGAAGAGAAGGTGAAAAAACTATAGGCATTGTGCAAAACACAATAACTCTCATTGTGTAATTAAATACCACACAATTTCTCCTAGTTAGTGCCAAAAAATCGAGCCTCAAGTTTAGATCAACCATCTATGGAATAAACTATAGAAGGTCACAAAATGTTTTTGGTGGGAATTTAATCAACTACAAAACATGAAAACATAAGCTAGTACTCACTTAATCTCATGTTTGTATTATAACCTACCAGATTACCTAAAAAGTGTGAAAACTACCATTTCTCAAGAATTAGTTAGGATACTTTAGGTAGATTTGGAGAATTTACAATTCTATTGAAAATTCAAGGCATGCACACATTACAGAAAATATTTTTATATCCAAAATGAATTTGTCACGACAAAAAAAAAAATGGAGTAGGCACTATGTTATCTCAAATCTCATATTAAAGATAACTATTCACACCTTATCATCGACACCATGGGTGAGAAATTCATGAGTAAAAAAATGTGACTAACTACTTTGGTAGGTAAAATTTTGGATAGTTGGAATGATAATGAGACTACATATAAATTCAATGTGAAAGTATCCCAATCCAAGAAGTAATTCAATGATGTATGCTTGATATTGTAAGAATATATGAAGATGCTTCACAAGATAAATAACAAGCTAAGAAACTAACTTTTGAGCTCTGGTTGGAATACATAATTGAAGAATACAATAGCCAATTGTTTCACCAATAAGTTGCATATGTATGAGCAAAATAGATAAGGTAAAGGTGAGGAGGAATACCTTTGAAGTGAAGGTTGAAGGTAGAATGTGTGTGTTGTTGATGTATCTAAGTTGAATGTAGAGAGATCCTCTTTATCGAGAAGAACTACCTTTAAATGAAAATCAAGACCAAAAAAAGATTATTAAATAGCACATGATAGTGGATTGCATAGTGTATTCTATATCCAGTAAGCATGGTGCTTCCTAGAAAGGATGCCAATCCATTGTTTAATAACAATTTAATGTAAATACAAAAATGAAATAAATAGGTCATATTGCAATGTAATGATTTAGGCTTCTCATACACACAATAAACTAGATTTTATGCTAGATATCAAATATAACAATAAATCTAATTAGAACCAGAGTTTTGTTCAGGTCAGGAAGGTTGTTAGAGTTTTGGTGAGGGTTTGAGGTTGGTGGGTTAAGGTTTATGCTGAGTTTGGGTGAATGGGAGTCTCGTTGGTCTGAGAATATTGTTAGCCATAGAGACCGATATGAGCTAGGTGATTGAGGCCGGTATAGAAAAGGAAATGAGACGGTTAGGTAACCGATCGGTAGGGGAAATTAGTGGAAAACTATTACAAAATGGGATTCTAACCTCTCTGTGATTACACAGAGAGTTGGAGGGGTATATATAGGGTTGTAATATTATTAAGAAGACCCAGGAATGCTGACAAGGGGGTTAGAAAGGGTGTAAAGGATTGGGATGGTTGAATAGTGAGTGGTCAAAATAAGATGATATACGAGGTAATGGAAGGAATGAAATACAAAAAGAAGTAAGATATCTACACTTTGAATAATAAAATGATGAAATCACAATACTTACTTGGTATTTTGTAGATCCTGTGAGTGGAGATGGTTGATAGTTGATCGGAGAAGAGGTGTTTGAGTCCAGTGCCACGGAAGTGCAATCTATGTGCTCCTGTGAATATTCTAATGCCCCGAAGGAGGATCGACTGCTTGTCTTGCACTGTGGTTGTGTGTGTTCGTTAACTGGATGCAGGAAGTCTTGAAGACTCAAGCTTGAATGAAATAATGATCCAATAAATAAATGACCAACCCATGTAAAGAGATGTGAAAGTGTATATAAAGTGACCGATGGCGAGTTAGGTAACCGGCACCGGTCGAGGATAAATCGACGTTAGTTAGGGTGAAATAGTCCTTTTTACCAAAAATAGGAAGATCTTCCCAGATTTGGCATGTTTTCCACATTGAGTCTACTTAGGAAAGTGGAGTTCTCATTAGAAAAGTCAGGAGGGTCATAAAAGAAGTCTAGTTAGGTTTGAGAAGAAGTCTCAGTTAGTTAGGTCAAGTGGTGACTCAACATTAGGATTGATGACTCAAGTGTAGTCATGACTTTGTGAGTTAAATGCCCCTAGAATGAGTCCATGGTGAGGTGTCTTGATGAGGTGGATGTGTGAGGATTAAATTAACTTAATTAAAATAATTAAAATAATTAATAATGTGAGGATGATTATTAATTCAATTGTAAGTGATTAAATTAATATTAATGTGGGGTAAAAACATCATGGCTAGGTGAATGTGTTGCGTTGATTAATTGAAGGGGACAACCCAAATTTCGTGTCTACATTTTCCCCTTTTTGTTACGTAGCTTGTAGTGATAAGAGATGGTGATAAAAACAAGAGTTCATTTCCCTAGGTATGAGTGAAGATTAGGTTGCCCCAAGTATGGGTGGAGGTGATCCCCCTCAAACCAAGAACTGATGAAATGGTAGGCTAAGTCGGTGAGTGGTTTGATAAATGGGTAAGTGAGAAAAAAGGAGATTAGTTGATGGGTAGGTAATGATGAAGGTTTGTGTAATAGCAGTGCACACACACATATAGAATGCATAATGTACTAGGCTGAAGAGATCACAAACTCTACTTCGTCAAAGATCGATAGGTTTATTTAAACAAGGTTGATGTGATCCAGGTATCTAAGGTATATGATACGGTTATGAAACAAAACTAGGATAGGTGCGAGGGAAAAAACAATATGTTTGTTCCAAAACACCAAAGGTGTGGTTGGGATAAATCATGACATTAGGCAAGGGAAGGTCATTAGGCTTGACAACACGAGTAACGTCATTGCAAGGTATAACGAGTAAGCAAACTTGAGTGTCAAATCGGGTGGGGTTGGTATGGGTGTTTAGGTAAGGCTATAGGTAAGGCTTAGGTAGAGGCAAAAACATGCCCTAACTAATATTGTGATTGGGTGGTATGTAATAAGGCAATCGGTAGGGTCACAAAGCTGCATGGAGGTCACACTCTAAGAAAAATGGTTATGGGTAGAAAAATTGAAGGAAAATTATGTATAGGCTAGTGGTAAGGTAAATGCGGCAGGTTGCGAAATGAATCGTGCCGGTAAGGGTTAAGCGATATTTGGTCCATAGGGCATGAAACCGATAGTGGTCGAGTCAAATTTTGGTTTTAAAATGTAAAACCTACATTTTACGAAATCATTTGTCATTTTCTATTTGTGTAAAATGATAGGGAAGAATATTTGGAGGAGAAAAAATGAAAGTGAGAAGAAAGGGGTTGAGGTGGTTGGTCGTTATTGAGAGATTGGATTGCATTGACGAGCCCACAAGATCAATTCGAGGGATTCGATTGGCTGGAGGTGGAGAGAGGGAGTTGAGCTATGGCAGAGGTAGGAGAAGGTGTAGGAGGACCACCGGTCTGCGAGACCGAGGTTCTACCAAGGAGGCATTGTTGTGTCGAGGTAGGATTCAATCCTCTATTATTATTTTTAGTGAAATTTTAGCTAAAAATGAAGAAAATGGGGGTTTGGAATTTGAATTTAAAATTTGGTTAAAATGAAAAGAATTTGGGTAAGGGGAGGGTGGAATGTATGCTAAATAGGTAGGAAAATGAATGGGGGTGGGTTTAGGTTGGTTTTGGGTAGATTGTATGGTGTTTTGTCAAAATTTTCAAATTTGGGGGCATGGAGGTTCGACCTTGGGGCCGAACTAGAGATCAAATCCGGTTAGGCATCGGTCGATGTTGGTTAATATGCCAACGTTGGTGGGTAAAATAAGTGACCGGTACTTGTCAGGGTGACCGACGTTGGTCACTGTGAAAAGTGGCTAGGTCTTAAAAAGACTAGTTCTAGAAGGATAAAATGGGGAAAATGAAATGGGATGGTAAAGAGTTAAGTAATGGGGTAAACATAGATAAGTGAGGGATTGTGAAAGATAGAATTAGGTGGGTTGGACGTAAATATAGGTAAAAATAGGTAGGTAATAAATGAAAGTTAGGTCAAATAATGAAGGTAAGAAAGTGATGAAATAGAACATGGGGACTTGTTTAGGCTAGATAAAATGGATGAGAGGTTAATGAAATAGTGAGGAAATAGATAGGTAGGTAGAGAAATGTGGGTATGGGATGGGAATAGGTAAGGGTGAAGAAATGAAGAAAATAGGTGAGTACTTGACATTGTTGATTGATATGGATGCAAGCATGTCACTAGCTAATGATGCGTGATAGGGTTCGACCATTATTAGTGTGGATACACCCAACATCACGAGAGGAAGAGTGGAATCATATGAGATGTTGGACTAGTTGGAATCAGGTGATATAGGCATATTAGGAGAGATCACAGTCTCATGGTCACATTCATCGATAGATGGGATGCCGCGACCAATACCTTCCACCTACCCACTGGTGAGATGATTATCACGCTGAAGGATGTGTATAGGATTATGCGGTTACCATTTTGGGGAGCTTGTTTACTATATTTCATCAAATGAGGCATTTGAGTCCATGATTACAATGTTTGGAGAGGCAGCGAGTGACTTGACCGAGCACAATGCCAACCTTGTGTATGGAGCTATCTATGTTGCGCATCTGCGAGACTCATTTGACAGTATTGATGATGGTTATGGTGGGATGCTATGCACTCCCAGATTCAAAGGGTGGACGATTTCCCTAGGGATTGATGGGGTTCTATAAGATATGATTGAGGATCATGTTTTTTTTGTGGGGTGCTACATATCTAGTGTGAAACTATACAGGAGTTGTGGGCCTATTAGAGGATGCGATGATATGGAATTTTTGTATGTATCTACTACACTACTTTGGGTGTATGAGCACATAGTGATTGTGCACCCACAGGGACTACCAATAGCATATTGACATCATGGTGGATTGAGAGTAGGATACAAGAGATGGGTGGTAGTAGGGGGACATCCACGAGTGGAGGAGGCAACGCACAACATGGACTACTACAGATGACAGATAGATGGGCTATATGCGATGGATATAGTATGAAGACCCTATGTTGGTTTTCTTGCTTATAGAGGTATGACACAGAGCTACATGACCTTCAGTTACTTAGGTGGATACAAGGGAGGCATGTCTGGCAAGCACGAGATGATTCCAATGGATAGAGTCTGTTGCATTCTTTAGTTCAGACTACAACAAGATGTGCCTCCACCATTCCCTTAGTACCATAGAGATGATGTAGAGAGACCATTATCTCCACCCCATCCAATAGGGATAGAGGGACAGGAGGAGCAGGCTATTGATATCAAGATTGATGACACTCTGGCACACAAATAGTGGTGGGAAACATAGCTATAGGAAGCACCACCATGGCCATGTCATCCGGATTTAGTTCTGATTATGGTATAAAGAGATGCATTACAGGGGTAGGTGACTACTTTAGGGGTGTAGTTGATAGCAGTGCAGGCACATATATGCACCATGATAGGACATGTGATAGTGTTATAGGGTCATTAGCACAAATACAGGGATCAATATTATACACAGGTACCCATAGGGGATGAAGCACAAGTAGTAGCTCATTTGTGTAGATCATATTACAAATTTACAAGGTCGGTTAACATCAGCTAGGCATAAGTCACTACATTATAGGGACAAATAGCTACTCAGCACCCTCGAGCAGCTTTGGGACAAGGTCCCATTATACATGTAGGAGGACAGGGGTCACTGTTACATGGACAGAAGACCATTATTATAAGGGAAGGGTTCAGAGGTTGGAGTTAGAGTGATGACGCCACCCTAGACTATATCCATGGCTAGATTCCAGGATGCTATGAATGAGGCTTGGTATTATCAAGATTAGCTGACCACAACCGGTATTGAGATTTCATCATATGATAAGCATAGGGCCTTGCATGTAGCTAGTCAGAGGACCCACAACACTAGCACTATAGGTAGTCATCGGTCTCATAGACATGGTGAGAGGAGGTGACGAGTGCACGATAACTGAGACCAAATGAGGGTACAAGGAGATGATGGATGGGTGGAGGACATGGCGAGAGGAGGATACATGTGAGAGCAGAGTGAGGGCCCTATATGGGGGTGATGTAGGATGATAGGTGATACTACATTTTGATTTTGATATATATACCGGTATGCATGCCAAAGATGTGAGATTGTACATGAGATTTTTTGAGATACTAATATTATTTATATCTGTGTATATATGTATGGATACACAAACATTCCCTTGATATTGTTGTTGATGATATTAGATTGATGATGTACTTGGTTTCATTGTTATTGTTTTATTATTATTGAAACTAGGTGAGTTAGGCATGGTTGAGTCAGGTATAGGCATGATGGAGTCTTAGTTGAATGTAGAAGGTTTAGGCATGATGGAGTTTAGGTTGATGAGGCATGGTTGAGTCTTGGTTGATTAGGTATGATGGGGTCAAAAATGTCGAAGTGTTGTTGTGATGGAAATTAGGTTATGTTAGGCATGGTGGAGTCATAGCTAGGCATGGATTGTTAGTATAGTGGTTCATGGAAGTTTTTTGGTTATTAGGCATGGTTAAGTCTAATTTAGGCATGGTTGAATCAAAAAATTTCCAACTTACTATTTTTATCGAAATTATGTGTTGTATGGTTTGGTTAATTTTATATGATTCAAGTATAATGAAATGATGTATGCTTTTTAAATTAAATAGGTTATGACATGTGCTAAAGGGAGGAAATGGTTAGGGGAAAGAGTGGCCGAGCTAACCTTTAAGGGCCCCATTTCCTCGGAGTACTTCCTACATAGCATAAAAAAAATGGGCTTCACGCCGATGTAGTTCTCCCATAGGATAGGGGAGAATAAGATGAGGTAGATGAGTAGGTTGGTGAGCTTAGATATGGGTAAATGGGCAAGTTAAGTTAGGCATGGTTGAGTCTAGGTTATTTAGGCATGGTTGAGTCTAGGTTAGTTAGGCAAGGTGGGATGGTGAAAATGAGTTTATGAAAATAGATGAGAAATGTTGAGGTAGGTAAAAGGAGAAGAAATCCCATAAAGTAAGTATCGAAGATCTAGTCATGTGTAGGAGAATCAAAATGTAAGAAAAGAGGCAAATAGTAAAAGAGGTGAAATTCCTAGAATTATCAGGACCATAATGAACATACCAAAGATGGGTTTATGAACCTAGGCACTACTGAGGAATTGCATGTTTGAAATTTTTAAGGGTGAAAGAAGTGACATGATCACGAAGTGTCACATGTGCGCCACATCCCTTGAGTAGGTAGAAGAAGAGAAAGGAAGGAAGGTGAGGTGGAGTGGTTTGTTTAGCGTAACCTTGGTTGTAAGATAACATGCCCCTTCTGTAAGATACCCAAAACCAAAATAGGAAATTCCATGACAAAAAAGTTGTACTTTTTTAATTTTTTGTATTTTCTTTTTGCTTTTGTTTTATATACTGATTGATGTATTAATTATATGTGGGATGAATAGAATGAATCCTTGAGGTATTTGTGAAGTTGATTGATGTGGGAAGCTTTAGAATATTTTTATTTTATTTTTTTGTAGAAATAGTCTTCTTTTTTGATAGACTATGTACAATAGGGCTAACTTTTTATAGTTGTCCTTCGAGGGAGTAGTCTATTTATAACAACAAGATGGAAAGATAGATTTAATTTTTGAGGGAATCATCTATTTTGAAGAATTTTGACTCAAGGAGTTGAATTTGAAAATCCCATTTATTAATTTTGATTTTTTTGGACTTTTAGGTCATGGACAAGACTATAAAGGAGTATAGGCTTCTTTTATGAAGACAAAACCATAGCACACAAAAGTTAACTATGATAAAGGGGATCTAAGTGATGAATGACCATGGAATTCCATCACAATTCTAGTGTAGCCATATTTAAGATGGTCTTTAAAAGAGGTAAGTGGAAGGTGAAGGTTTCTCAAGGGACGAGAGTTTAATAAAAAAGGTGATATAGTACTTGATTCAATAGTAAAATGGTCAAATATGCAAGGAATTTAGGGACTCGTTCGGTTTACCTTTGAGAGAAGATAAACGATAAGCAACTGATCCATATGTATGAGTAATGATATAGGGTCCAAGCCAATTAGGAGAAAATTGCCCCGTTTACTTTTCTCACTTTGGTTACATGTTGATTTTCCTTCAGGACAAGGTCACCAACCTTGAAGGTTCATTCATGGACACATTTTTCATAGGAACATTTGATACGTTTTTGGTAGATTTGAAGGCAATCGAGAGCATTTAAATGATGTTCATCTAAAAGCTCAAGTTGGGCCAAACGGTCTTGTCTAAATTCGGCATCATTGAGCATGTATTTGAGTGAGATACGAAGAGATGGAATTTGGAATTTGAGAGGAAAGACAACCTTTGTACCGTAGACCAAAGAGAAAGGTGTTGCAGTGGTGGAGGTACGAATACTAGTGCATTAATCCCATAAGGAAAAAGGAATGTGTGTGCCAATCCTTACCAGTATCATCAACTACTTTCATAAGAATTTTGTTAAGAGTTTTGTTATTCAATTCATCTTGGCCATTTGTCTAAGGATAATAAGGTGAAGAAAAATTGAGTTGAATGCCAAAGGCATCACAAAGTTTGTGTAGGGTTTTGTTTTTGAATTATTTTCCATTATCAGTGATGAGACGATGAGGAACACCAAAGTGAAAAATGATGTGATGGTTGATGAATTCACAATTTTTCTCAGCTTTGGTAGAAATGAGAGGTACAAATTCCACCCATTTAGTGTAATATTCAGTTGTGGTGATGATCCATTGATGATGTTGAGAAGAATGAGGGTTAATCTCTCCATGAGATCTAAATCCCATTGGGAGAAATGCCAAATATCTCTAGCGACCTTGTAAGGCGTGACTATGGGTGTGGTGAAGATTAGCATGTTGCTGACATTTCACACAACATTTGACATAGTCACAATAGTCTTGGTTTAAGGTTGTCCAGTAGTAGCCGAGATGAAGGATACACTTAGTGACAATGATGCCACTGAAATGACCACCACTAAAAATCCCATCGTGAACTTCCTTATTGGTGTATGGGATTTCAAAACTTGTAAGGCATTGTAGGAGGATACCGTCAAAGCCACATTTGTAGAGAAGACCCCATAATGACATATCGAGAGAAAATTTTGAGGAAGGCTCATTTTCCATTGCGAGTGAGCTCTAGAGGTAGAATTGAGAGGGAAAGGTAATCAAGTAACTACTTATGGAAAATGTCACGTGTATCAATTTCAATTCTTCCTAAAAATTTAACATCTAGAAATAAATAAGAGGGTGATTACAACCTTTGTATTGTCACAAATATTTTTGAGTTGAAGGAGAAGCAGTATTTTAGAAGCAAGGTAGGCCACGGTATCCGCAAATTTTTTAGTGGAGCGTGAAGTGGTTTGAAGTTCATAATGATCAAAGGTAGTCAAAAGTATGTCGAACGTGATGTTTATAATTTTAAAATACCTCATTACAAACTGGTATAAACCATTGACTTGGTTCATAACTAGTTGGGAGTCGCCAAAGATATTAATGGATTTAATGTCTAAGGCTATGATAGTTTGAAGACCTAACACGAATGCTTCATATTCGGAAGTGTTATTAATACAATTGAAATCTAGTTTGAAAGATAAAGGCATAGGATCACCATCAATAGGAATAAGGATGACCCCTGCACCACCCCCACACTAACATTTAGAACCATCAAAAATAAGGTCATCTGATAAACGGTATCATCAAGGGAGAGGGTAACAATGGATTCATCAGGGAAATCAAAGTTAGAATATTTATTTCTTGAAAGAGGTGCATCTGCAAGTTGGTTACAAATGGTTTTCCTTTAAAAAAATTTTGATGGATGAATTCAAGATCTAGGTCTATAAGAAGCATGAGCCAACTTGCAACACGTTGGTGTTGGTAAGGCTTAGCGTACATGTAATGTAAGGGATTCATATTGGTGATAACAAAGGTTTTGTAATTGAGGAGGTAATGATAAAGTTTGGTGGTGACGATGATTAGGGCGAGGCAAAGTTTTTCAACGTGAGTATACCTAGTTTCATAATCTAAAAGTGTATAGCTTATATAATAAACCACTTGATCCCTGTGTTTCTCATTGCAATGAGCAAGCATGGCACCAAAGGAATGGTATGTGGTAGAAATATAGAGGTAAAATGGTTCGTCATATTTTCATGGAATGAACACAAGTGGTTGGAGGAGGTATTGTTTTAAGGCGTCAAAGGCTTTGTGACATTCATCATCCCATTTGAAGGAGACATTATTTTTTATAAGATGATGAAATGGATGGAAAAATCGAAAAATGATGAAAATAAAGCGATGAATAGATTGTAACTTACCTTGCAAACTACGAAGTTGATGAAGGTTAGTAGGTGAAGGCATCTCGAGAATAGCCTTGATTTTAGCGGGATCAACTTCAATGCCACACAAAGAAATGATGAAACCAAGGAGATTTCTGAGAGAACAATGAAGACACACTTCTTAGGTTAAATATGAACAAAATATTTAATGCTATGGTCAAAGAAAACCTTAAGGATTGCAAGGTGTTCGGCCTGATGTTTGGATTTGGCAAGAAGATCATCGACATAATCTTCCAATATGCTATGCATGATGTCATGATAGATATAGGTCATGACATGCTGATATGTAGCACTAACATTTTTAAGGCCAAAGGGCATGACATGATAACAAAGGTTCCCCAAGGTGTGATGAAGGAAGTTTTATGTTGATCTTTGGGGTGAGTAATATTTGGTTATAACCCGAGAAACTATCCATAAGTGATAACATCTCATGGCTAGTGGTGAGATCAACTAGTTGGTCAATCCTAGGTAGAGGAAAGTCATCTTTGGGGCAGGCTAGGTTTAGGTTGTGGAAATATTTGTAAATGCAAAGTCCCCCTATTGCTTTGGTGATAGGAATGGTGTTAGAGATCCATTGAGGATAATGGGTCGAATGAAGGAAAAATAAAGGAGTTATTAGAGTTCTTATTTCAAATAAGGGCAATGTTTGATGCATTTTTCGTAGCTTCTATTTCACGGTTTGGCGTTAGGAATGGTTACGATATTGTGGACCACGATATTTGGGTCTATACTGCATATCAGGCATAAGACCAAGCAAAAGCATTGTTATGATCTCGAGAGAAAGTGGTGAATGATTCTTGTTTAGCGAGAGAATTTAAATATTGACCTATATTTAGAATGTACGGGTCATCTTGAGTATGAATGTTGATCTCGATAGTCGATTCATTCAACATGGTTTGCATCCCAGAAGGTAACAATCGGTGAAAGTAATAATCTTCCACACCAGGTAGGTGAGAATAAAATCATCATCCTCACATTGAATGATGTTGATAAAAGGCATTTCATCATCGATCATGTTAGGATATAGGAAGGAAAGAGAAGAGGGAGCCTCACCATCACATTGATAAGTCAAAGGTCCTGGGGAAATGGTGTTTACAAAAAAAAGTTAGGAGGAATGGATTCTTGATCCATAGACTCAGTAGGTGAAGGTGGTGAGGTAGGTGAATGGGGTGGAGAAGGTTTATCGTCCTCAATGAGTTCAACTCGGGACTTGGAAGGTGATTTAGAAAATACAATACCATTGCAATATTTATGTTTATGGGTAGTGTAGGGAATGACAATATGACGACCTTGTTCATAGAAGCCAAAGCCAAATGCCTTTCAAACGCAATGATGAAGGAAGGTGTGGGTGAAGCGGCGGTTGGTGAGAGATTGGAGATCGGATGAAAATGGTCAAGTTTGGGAAGGTGGCTCAAGCGAGTAGGTATAAATATCAAGTCCCCCATACATTAGGTTGGTGCGAAGGTGGGGAGGACCATAGGGGAAAATTTTACCTACTCGGTGATTATAGTGTGGGTGTTGATGAAGGTTACCATACTCTTAAGGAGTAAGGAATGTGTCAATTTTATAAAGGTAGTACTCCCCCAAAGTGAGGCATTGAAAAACACCTTCTAAAGGATCGATGATTGGTATGTGGGTAGATGGAATAGAGGAATCACTGGATGACTGTGAAGAAGAAGCATCAGATGTTTGAGAAGTAGATGGGTTGGCTGATGGGATAGTTGTAGAAGTTGTGGCTATAGTGGGAATAGAGGAGTTGGTTATGGAAGATGCGGTGGAAAAAGTGGTAGATGAGGTAGAAGGCAAGAAGAAGCGGTAGTGGTGGTAGATGCCTTAATTGGTATAAGAACATCATTAGGTCAATAGAGCATGTTACAGATTTTGAATGGTGAGGGGTCGGCTTGAATGGTATAGGTATGTCCTTCAAGTTAGAATTTGATGCAGCGGTGTAAGGTTGAAGGAACACAACTCATGGAATAGATCCAAGGTTGGCCAAACATCATGGTATATAGGAATTCCCCCTCTAAGACATAGAATAATTCAAGAATAGTACAAGGGCCCAAACAAATGTGGAGAATGATGGTACCGAGGGTGGAAGTCATGGCGTCATTAAATGAATGCAACATAAATGGGTTATTATGCATGCAATTGGCATGGATGCACTTTTTTGTATGCATGGGAGGAAATGATGTTGATACTGAACCTCCATCGATCATAACACATCGAACACATGTATTATCAATGTGGATGGAAATGAATAAGGAGGGTCAAGATCATCGACTTGGAGAGGTATAATATCTTCATCAGAAAAACTAACAACAGAGACTTGATGAATGGTAGTGGGGAAAAAGATGGAGGAAAAGTGGTGAGTAGCCACATGATGAGGAGTGATAATGGTGGCTACATGTGTGGGGTCATTAGGTAGAACCTCAATAGATTGCAAGGATCATCACAACACTAAAATTTTCCTCCATAATTTCTATTTCATTAATGTATGTATTAGGAATAGGATGTTGTTAAGTATAATTAGTAGTAGTGTCGATAGAAGATAACGGTGCCGTCGATCAAGATTATCGCCAATAATGTGAAGTACGGTAATATCAAAGTACAATAGGAATGTTGTAAAAAGTAAATATTTGTAAGTAAGTGGTCCCAAGTAATGTTAAAATGTCAAAGTTTGGGTAATTAGAGAAGTAGGGTCTACATGATTAGGAATTAGAAATATTATATTGGTAATAAGGACAAGGAGTGAAGTCATAAATATTTTGTGTATTTTATTTGTAAAAAGTCTAAAAATGTGGAACCCATGTAAAATGATAAGGTTTATCTTATCTTAAGAGATAAGCTTACATGTACGATAAGAGTTAAGGTATGGAATATGATTCGTCGTAGTGGATTTCTTATCCTATCCTAGAGATAGGATGGATAATCCTGGAAGTTCTATAAATAGAGAGGCCACCCCCTCATTTGGCATAGAAAGAAGTAGTGAGAAATATTGTAGGAAGTGTGCGAAGGAAGCCATCGATTAAAGGTGTGTTGAAGAAGCCATCAAGAGGTGTAATTGTAAAGTTTCTCCCATAGTCTTGTTGAAGTATCTCATGGGTGAGATTGATTGATTTCATGTTAATATTATAATTTATTTTGATATTTCAGATTTTCGTCATTACATCTTATCATAGTCAATGGTATTCTTGTGTTCGGTTGTTGTTTTGTTTCAGTTACATCCACCAAACTAAAGGTCTGTGCATTAGTAAATAATCATAAGCACGAGGAGTTCCCGGTGAAGAATTATCATAGTGTCGGATTGGTGATGACATTTTGGTTCCGTTCAAGGGACCATTCCTCGTTAATGGTGGATTTTCGGAGAGATATTCCCACTTAGTCAAAAATCAATTGGAGGGTAACTTTTTTATTGTGCATAGTAGTTACCATGGTAAAGTCATTTTTACCATGAATAGTAGTTACCATGATAAAGTCATTTTGTCATGTGAATAGTATTTATCATAGTAAAGTCACTTTTACCGTGAATAGTATTTACATGATAACTTCACTTTTTACCGTGAATAGTGTTTACCACAGTAAAATCAATTTTTACCGTAGTAAGTCAAGTTTTACCATAGTTTACCGTGGTCATTTCTATAGTAATTCCAATTATTTGTGCACATAAGTCTTGTTGATTGTACTTGTGGGTTGGTATTTCACGGTGGTTACTTTTGAAAATGGGAAAGATTCATGTTTTTTTAGCTCAATCTAATGAAGATGCTTCTTCTTTCATTCAAGTGTTTAAGCGATCTTGTATTTGTAATGGGCTTATAAGAAGGGAACAATGGACTGAATTTTTTCCTACCTTTTTGGATGGTTCAACACTTAGGTGGTTTGAAACACTAGGTGATAATGTGAAAAATTCATGGGATTTATTAACTGAAAGTTTTCTTGAAGAATTTGGTGAACAATGTAAAATATGCGAGACCTCATGATCGAGATCACAAAGCTAGCCCAAGGAGAGAAGGAGAAGATAAGGGATTATCATGCTCGTGTTCTAGAGCTAAGGAGGAAGCTCGATGCCCATATCCGAAAGGAAGGACTAGCGGATGGGTTGATGAATGGCGTGGATAATCTCCTCTGTAAGAACTTCATTCTTGGGATGAAGCCGGAGATCAGACAATGAGTGAAGTATGACCGCCCAGCTACCATTGAACAAGCAAAGGAGATTGCAAGAAGGCAAGAAGAAAGCATGGAAGAGGAGCCCAAAGAAATTGTTGTTAAAGTAGAGCCTACACCAGCACCTTTGGTCCAGAATCCACAACCACTCCCGGTGAGCACAAATATTTCTCCTAGTACATCTACTGAGTATGAAGATCTACTTAGGAAGATGGGCCAGTTAACTATTAATCTTCTTCAAGGAAAGGAATTTAGTTCTCAGGGAGGAGATAGAGGTCCAAAAAGAAATATTTATGAAGTTGTTTGTTATGATTGTTATAAAAAGGGTCATTATAAGTATAATTGTCTAGATAGAGCTTCTACATCCGGGTACAAGAGATAATGATAAAGGAAAAGCACCTGTGAATTCTCTTGATGTAGTAGATAAGAGTAGAAATAATGAAGTAGATGTGTTTGTAACAAAAAGAAAGAAAGAAAAAGATAATCAAGATGGAAATGATCCTAAGAAGATGAAAAAAGAAACTAGTAAGAAACATAGGAGAAGAAAGTTGGGTGTGCGAGGATTTTCTGATTTCACGGGCAAGGACCATACTCCATCTTGGAAGATCATCCAAAAGGCCTGCAAATATTACATATGGTCAACTCTTGGCTATGTCTTCTGAGAAGAGGTGGGAGTTGCGAGGTGGACTCAATGCTCGAAGAAGGAAGGAGGTTGAGGTCCCTATTTTGGAGGCAGAGGTAGATCCCTATGCTCCACAAGCTGAGGTATTATGTAATGGTATTTCAATTCATGATGTCTTAGTTGATGGAGGTGCTGCAGTTAATGTAATGACCAAGTCTGTAATGAATATGTTGGGTTTAAAAATTGATCACCCTTCAACACTTATGTTAAGGTCATTAAATAAGGGAAAAACTAAACCAGAAGGTGTAGTTTCAAATGTGGCAATATACTGTTATGGGTGTTGTATGTGTGGTAGACTTTCAGGTGATGAAAAATGGTACTGTTGCATACCCAATGCTGCTGGGAAGACCATGGCTAAGGAGAGTTCATGCAAGAAACTACTGGAATGAAGGTTTCATGACACTTGGACGTGGTAGAGAGAGGGTGAAGATAAACGTGATCCCTCGACATCATAAAGCAGAACCTATGGATTCAAGTGATGAAACTGATGATTGGACATCCTCTGATTACTCTAGTACCAGTGAAGTGGACACTGAAGATGAAGAAAGTGAGGTGGATGTTTCAGTCATGGATATCCTGCTAGTCACACCAACTCATGACCCCATAAAATTATCTGAAGAAGAAGTTGATGATCGTCTCCAACAAATAAAGATTGGTGATGCTGTGATGGAGAGTGAGAAGGAATCCTACCTCCAGCTCTTTCAAAGGTACATACACCTATTCACTTTTGATTACAAGGAACTCCGTCAAGTAAGTTGGGTAGAACATTGTATTGAGCTGGTAGATGGTGCTAAGCCCATAAAGAAAATTTCATATAGAATGAATCCTAATTTTTGCAAGACCGTAAAAGAAGAAATAGATAAGTTGCTTGATGCGGGATTCATATTTCTTTGTGGAGAATTCGAATGGGTTTCTCCCATTGTGATCTCAATAAAAAAAGAATGGGAAGCTACGCATTTGTGTTGATTACGAGGAAGCTCAATAAGGCAACAAAGAAGGATCATTACCCTCTTCCATTTTCTCGATCGATCTTGGGCCAAGTAGTGGCCAGAGTGCTATAGTTTTGCTAATGGATATAACGGCTACAACCAAGTTCGTATAGCAGAGAAAGATCAGCTGAAGACCACGTTCACCACTCCTTGGGGAACGTTTGCTTATAGAGTTATGCCTTTTGGGTTGTGTAATGCTCCAGCAACATTCCAACGTTTGATGAATAGGGTGTTCGAACCCTACATTGGGACCTTCATCAGAGTATTTCTGGATGATTTTTGCATCTATGGGAGCAAGTTGGACCACCTGCACCAGATGGAGACAACATTTCAAAGGTTAGATGAAGCACAAGCCTCACTAAACCCTACAAAGTGTGTCTTTGGATGTTCTAAAGGCATTTTGTTAGGGCATGTTGTATCCAGAGATGGTATTGGTACTGATCCTGATAAAGTTTCAAAAATCAAAGATTTACCATTTCCTATTAATAGAAGTAAGTTGAGATCATTTTTAGGCCATGTGGGTTACTATAGAAGGTTCATCAAGAATTTCTCAAAGATTGCACAGCCACTAACCCAGTTCTTGAAGAAGGATGTTACTTATGAACCAGGAAATAAGGCACATGAAGCTTTTGGACAATTGAAGGAAGCCCTAGTGTCTTCACCTATTTTGAAGAATCCAGATTGGAGCAAGCCATTCATTGTGTACACTGATGCCTCAGATGTAGCACTAGGTAGTACTTTGAGCCAAAAGGATGAAAATGGGAATGAACATCCAATTTACTTTGGGAGCAGACAAATGAGCAGTGCTGAGGTAAACTATACTGTAACTGAAAAAGAGGCTCTGGCTATCATTTTTGCTGTAAAGAAGTTTAGAAATTACTTGCTAGGGCAGAAATTTATAGTTGTAACAGATCATCAGGCTCTGAAATATATTGTCAATAAGCCTAACCCATCAGGGAGGATAGCAAGATGGATAATTTTGCTACAAGAATTTGAATTTGATATTATAGATAGGCCAGGAAAGAAGCATGTCAATGCAGATGCACTCTCTCGAGCCTATGATGGTTTAGGATCATCTTGTGATGATGATGATTTTCCCGATGCAACATTGTTCTCCCTTGACACAATCCCTAGTGAATACATAGATATTTGGAATTATCTGAATGAATTCAAGTTTCCTGATGGTGCCAATGTAAAGACTAAGAGAAAGATTACTCAAGCCAGTCGTCCATATTCTATTCTGCATGGAGCATTATTTCGAATAGGACTTGATGGACAGTACAAGAGGGCAGTTGGAGGTGATCAAGGAAAGGAGCTGCTAGAAGAATTCCACAATGGTACATGTGGAGGGCATTTCTGGACAACTTACAAAGAAGGATCTTGGATGCGAGGTTATCACATCCACTCTTTTTAAAGATTGTTATAATTATTGTAAGACGTGATATTTTCAAACACATGGTAACCGTAAGACTTCATCAGCTCCATTATGTCCTATTCTTCCACTTGGTCCCTTTGAAAAGTGGGGAATAGACATTGTAGAGGTCCACTTCCACTACATCACACCAAAATAAGTATATTGTAGTTGCCACAGATTATTTAACCAAGTGGGTTGAAGCTAGGCCATTGAAGACAGCTTCTATGGATGAAGTGGCAAGGTTCATATATGAACGTATTGTCACCAGATTTGGTTGTCCATTAGAAATTGTAACAGATCAAGGAAGCCACTTCATTAATGAGGTGGTAGAAGCCCTAGTCAATAAATTTTCTATTAAGCACAGGAAGGCAACAACATACAAGCCAAGCACAAATGGACAGGTGGAACGAACAAATTTTGTGCTGTGTCAAATTCTAGCAAAAGATGCAGCCTTACAAGTACATAAATGGGATAAAAGGATTCATGCAAAGATTGTGGGCATATAGGGCAACATCAAAGTCAACAACAGGATACTCTCCATTTCAGTGGCCTATGGCATTGATCCAGTTCTTCCTATTGAGTTTGATATTCCCACTGTGAGAGTTATGAAAAATGAAAGGATGGATGAAAGTGATTCAGTAAAAGAAAGGTTGGTACATCTTCATTTGCTGGAGGAAATGAGAGAAATAGCAAAGGATACAAGCCATAAGAAGAAAATGAAGCAGAAGGAATACTTTGATCAAAAGATCCGGTGGTCTCCATTTCATGTGAATGACTTGGTTCTAGTATATGATTCCAGATACAAAAAAAAGAAGAGAGAAAATTTCTTCCAAAATGGATGGGGCCCTACAAAATAGCAGCTGTGCATGAAAATGGTACGTACCGACTGGAGGAATTGGATGGCACTCCCATTACGAAATGGGTCAACCATGACAAGTTGAAGATTTTCCAAGCACCAGAATAGTCTACTCCGAGGACGGAGTAGAAGCTAGGAAGGGGGAAGATGTCGACACTAAAATTTTCCTCCATAATTTCTATTTCATTAATGTATGTATTAGGAATAGGATGTTGTTAAGTATAATTAGTAGTAGCGTCTGATAGAAGATAATGGCACCGTCGATGCACGGTGTGCATGATAATGTGAAGTACGGTAACAGTCAAAGTACAATAGGAATGTTGTAAAAAGTAAATATTTGTCGTAAGTGGTCCGGTAATGTTAAAATGTCAAAGTTTGGGTAATTAGAGAAGTAGGGTCTACATGATTAGGAATTAGAAATATTATATTGGTAATAAGGACAAGGAGTGAAGTCATAAATATTTTGTGTATTTTATTTGTAAAAAGTCTAAAAATGTGGAACCCATGTAAAATGATAAGGTTTATCTTATCTTAAGAGATAAGCTTACATGTACAGATAAGAGTTAAGGTATGGAATATGATTCGTCAGAGTGGATTTCTTATCCTATCTTAGAGATAGGATGGATAAGCCTGGAAGTTATATAAATAGAGAGGCCACCCCCCTCATTTGGCATAGAAAGAAGTAGTGAGAAATATTGTAGGAAGTGTGCAAAGGAAGCCATCAGTTAAAGGTGTGTTGAAGAAGCCATCAAGAGGTGTAATTGTAAAGTTTCTCCCATAGTCTTGTTGAAGTATCTCATGGGTGAGATTATATGATTTCATTTAATATTATAATTTATTTTGATATTTCAGATTTGTCGTCATTCGTCTTATCATAGTTAATGGTATTCTTGTGTTCAGTTGTTGTTTTGTTTTCAGATTACATCCACCAAACTAAAGGCTATGCATTAGTAAATAATCATATCACGAGGAGTTCCCGTGAAGAATTATCATAGTGCCGGATTGGTGATGACAGGACCTCAATGAGGCCTTGAAAATGAGACTTAGAGGTTTGGACGAGGTCATAGAAGGAAATTTTGAGGGGTGACTGCTGAATTTTCTTAATCATTGTATGATGGGAAACCCCATCAAAAATGGGGTATGTGGGTCCACAGATGGTGATTTTGGGTGCAGGTGCAGATGGAATGTTGGGTAAAGGTGTAGCGAGATGAGCTGGTTGTCTTCTCTTTTCCTTTTTCCTTCTGAGCTCGAGTGGCAACTTGAACCATATTGATCTAAGGTGAAGAAGAAGGTGTGTCATGAAAGGTGTAGTGGCAGGATGGGAAAAAAGTGGTGAAGGAAAAGAGTCTTGTGAAAGGAGTATGGCGCATTGGAATTTTGGAGGAGTTTTGGCTAGTTCTCTAATGCAGACCATGTTGATCTCAAATGTTGGAGGAGGGTAAAAGGATGTGGAGGTGGAGATGGAGGTCACTTAATAGGTATAGGACGAGGATGTGTGGTGATAGGAAAAGGTGGAATGGGGTCCTCATCTAAAATATCATCATCATCAAAGTTTTCTTCAAGAGGACATAGTTGGAGAAGAATAGTCTTAAGAGCCTTACAATTTTCTACATCATGCCTTGGCACATGATGGTAAGCGCAAATTTTGGTATCATCAAACCCTTCGGTTTAGGTTTGAGTGGGTCATAAGGTCTAAGCGGTGGCAATGTGATGACAAAGGTTTCCAAGAGGTTATCCAGGATGTTGGCATAAGAGCCTGCCAATGGATCACAATGTGAAGTGAGTGTGGGTCTGGATGGAATTTTGGGTGACTTTGGTGAGAGAGCCATCACCAGAGGTAGAATTGGAGGTTGAGTAAGTTTGACTACTTGTTTGGTAGATAGTACAGTTTTTGGTTTTGGGTTGCACCTTCTTAGGTAAAGGTGTAGGTGAGCTAGTTATTGGAGGGGGTGTAGGTTTAACTACCTCTTTAGAAGGAAGTGGGGATTTGGCTTTGGGTTACACCTTCTTGGGTAAAGGTTTAGAAGGAGTGCATCATGTGGAAGGGAAGGTAGATAATAGAATGGGATGAGTTATCCAAGGCAATAATGGAGGTTCATTGAATATGGTTATAGGAGGAAATGTGGAAAGGACTGGTTGAAGAGAAGGGAATGGCATGGGTAATGATGAGGATACATGAAGTGGTGTAGGTATGGGAGGTAGAAAGGATGTAGGTAATGGCTGAAGGTGTAGGTTGTGTAGGTAATTTATGTGTAATATAAGATCATGATGAGGAGGTGGGTTGTTGTGTTTTTGGTTTACCTTGGGTAGGAGGTTTCTTGACCAAGGTTGATGGGCGTGGACCTAGGATAGATAAAAGTGGTGAAGGTGATAGCAGAGGTAGTGGGAAAAGCCTATATATGTGGCCTAAGAGGTTGGGTATTCCTCTTATGTGGGGTAATAGTTTTAGTGATGGCTTGAAAGGATGTGGCTAAATATAGTTTGACAGAAGGATTGACTAGTTTTGATGTCGCCATAACTCCCAATGTGGTAATGGTTTTGGACGTGGGAGAAGGTATGGGTGTAGGTAGCGGTTTAGGCATAGGAAAAAGTTTGGTTGATGGTAATGGTTTAGGTGTGGGTGAGGGTGATGAAGAAGAGGTGACTAAAATTGGCATGGGTATGGTGGGTTTGGTTGTCTTAAACACCTTTAAATAGATCGTGGAAGTGTCGGAAAACAACATTTGCATTTGAGTTGAGACAGGAAGCCAAAGGCATCCCAAAGCATGGAATTGTTAATATAATCCAAGCGGTCAGCCAAACTTGATAATGTCATAGAAGTGGATGATGACAGAGAGGATTTGGTAGTAATCCTGTAAAGAATGTCTATGAGATAGGGAAATGGTTGGCTTCATACTTTGTGGGTAGAAGAGATGATAGAAAATCAACATGGTCTTTAAATGCTACTGGGAATTGTGTCCAACAAAAAGAGATGCCACTAACGAGTCCTCCATGGAAATAGGAGGAGGAAAGATTGAATGTATAGGCTCTTCCTTTGGTAAGAAGAGAGTACGTTGGGATCTTCCGTAGGTAGAAGAATGGGTAATGCGGGTTGCTCGATAGGTGGCGAGATGAGTGGGATAGATGCATCCAAAGATAAGGTAGACTCCTCCACGGGTAAAGAAGAAGGTAAGGTAGACTCCTCCATGGGTAGAGAAGTAGATGAAATAGGTGCCTCCATGGGTGGAGGAGCTCATGCAAGAATTTCCTCAATAGATGGGATGGGAGGAAACTGAGTGGAAGGAGCTGATATGATATCAAAAATGACATGGACCTCTCGAACATTGGTATCATTAGTTGAGGTTTCACTGACTTGGTTGGATAATGGGGTATGATTTGGAAATGGTTTCTTGAAGATGTGGAGGTTTTTGGTCAAAGAGTGCATTGGGGTTATTTGAGATGAGATATCCATTATCTAACAATTCTTGGAAGATGTTTTTGAAATTTATACAATTACCATCATTATGACCTCTAACACGATGGTAATTATATTAATCATTCTCCTTGTACCATGCAGGTACACATGACGGGAAGGGTCAAAACCAGTATGTGTTTTGATGGGTGGAAGAGTGATTTATCCAGTTTTTAGAAGTTTTTCCAAAATAGAGGAATAAGGTTCCCCAATGGAAATATATTTTTGTTGTTCCTACTTTAACTATAAAGTTTGAATAAGAGAAATATTAGAAGAAGGTTTTGATTGGTTGGATGGATGAGAAGTACCAACTTTTAAAACCACTGCGTTACCAAATAATTTTGTTTTAGAATAATTATTTTGTCATTTGGATAAAGAATAAGAATCATTGGTCTTGAAGGGAGCATTTTTGTTACGCAATTACAACTTCTTCTCCTCAATAATGTGGATTTCAAGTTTTGAGCCATTGTGAATGCCTCATCGAATGTGTGGAAATTTTTGACTTAGAGAGTTGGTGAGATGTGTCTAGCAAAATATCAGGTAAGAAAATCTAATAACTCATTTTGAGGTAGTTGGAATGTGAGTTGATTAATCAGGATACACCAACAAATAACAAATTCTATGATAAAATCATCCTCATATTGGCGTGTCACGTACAAGTCGGTCATTGTGACCTTCTTTATAATTTTGATAGAAAAGTAGTCTAGAAAATCCTGAGCCACCTGATTAAATGAAAATATGGAGTGCATGGGTAGAGCACTATACCAATCTAAATTGGGTCTCGTCAAGGACATTGGGAATGTTCACAGGAGCAATGCGTCATCGTGAGTGATGAGATAACACACATGTTTAAAATATTGCAAATGTTGTTGTGGGTCTTCTTTGCTATTGAATCGGTTGAATTTTTGCATTTCCCAATGTGCAGGGTATGGATGAATTAGAATGGAAGGGTGAATGGGATCATTACAAATCTCGTTGTATGATAGAGAGTTACGCTGAAATGAGACATATGCTTCTAATGTCTACATCTTTTCCATCATCATTTTGATAAGATCATTTGTGGGCTATGATGAGGAGCACCCCCTGCAGTATAAGGGGGAAGATAAGATGGGTATGACGTGGATGACACTCTAGTATGTGGTGGTGCCGAGTACAAAAATTGTGATGAGGGAATATAAGACAGATGGATGTCATGGGAAAATACCCTAATAAGTGGTAGATGAAATAGGTGGTTGTTGATGATAGGTGTAGGTAGGTGGGATGGACATAAAGAATCTCATGGTGATCGGTGGAAGAGATTATGAGATGGAGAGGAAAAGGTTTTGGAAGGGAGTGTGGGCTGCCAACACTAGAGGTGGCTGGGATGCAAAAGTTACATGGGAAGCGGATGATGTAGGTATGCCTACACTAAGGGCAAGTGGATGATGATATGATATACGTTGTAGGGGTGACACACGTCAAGGGCGGTAGTTGTCATAAGTGCGACAGATACCAATAATGTGGGCTTAAGCAAATTTGAAACCATAGGCGATGAGGCATCAGAGGGTAATGATGTGCTAGTAGTGGCTGATGTGGAAGTGGGGGAAACATTGGGAGGAAAAGATATAGGCATGCCATATATAAGTTGTCTAGATGAGTCATGGGTGGATGAGTGAGAGAGGTAATACTTGCAGTGTGGCATGGTTTTGATCAAGGAGTATTGCGAACTCCTCATCATCGATATGTATGGTAATAGGCTAGTTGGGGTCCATAGGTGATGAAATGGAAGGTGGCAATGGGCTAGGTGGGAGAGAGGGTCATGGCTAGCGTGAAACACGATAGCATTGAATTTTCTACAAGTTGAAACCATGTGATTGATAAAAGAGAACTCGGTAATTTGATTTTGCTAATGATACAAAAACACATAAAGATGGAGTAGAATGGATGTGGAAGGTGGATTTTATTCATTGTTTTGATTGAAAATCAAAACACGAGAGATTGACACTAGTTGGGTAATCGATGCTCCATCGGACCGATGCCATTTATTGTGGAGAAATGAAAGATTCAAAAATATAACAATAAAAAGGAAATTAAGTGAAACTAGACTCTGAAGAAGATATCAAAGACTCAGAAATGTAATGAAGTGATAGAATAAGTCACAAAAAGTGTCAGATGTGAATTGAATTGTTTTGGGAAAATGACCAAAACAACAATGAACTGACGATGGTCAGTGAACTGATGCCAATATGAAGAGGTAATCGATGGTGGTCGTTGACCGGATACCTACTACTATGGATGAATAGTAGATTAAAATCTAGAGATGAAAATTTTTGAATGAGGTGAACCTAAACTTTTTTGGTGATAAAAATCCAAAAATGTGATAACGTGATAGAACAAGGGACATGAAGCACATAAATGTAGATTGAATGCTACTTTGGTAGAAATGAACAAAAATAAATCGGCGGTGGTTAGTTAACCGATGCTGGTAAGATGATGTAACCAATGGTGGTCGCTAGACTAATACCTAGTTCTTGGAAATCTATGAAGAGATGAAAAAAATTAATTTTGGTGATTTAGATCAAATAAAAAGGCCAACCTAGAGACTAAATATGGTTTTGATGAGTCCTAACACGCCTAGAATAAAATGGAATACACCAGTTGTGATGGGGGCGTGAAGGATGAGAAAAAATGAATAAAAATGAACTCACACCTCAAAACACAATCAATTAAAAAGATAACATACATGAAATCCTATGTTGTAGATTTTATGTTGTGTGGCTTATGCCATTTAGGACTGACTGTGAGTAGAGTAGATTTTTTTGGTCAATGAGGGTGCCCTATAGAAACTAACAACTATGGTTAGTTTCAGGTGAATTTTGGCTTGGGGTCCCCAATATATACTTTGTAGTACGTGAGGCCCTACTATGATATGATGTCTGGCCAGAACACCAGCTGGCTCCGCCGCTAATCCGATTATTAGTTGTTAATGGTAAATACCAGGAAAGAAGATGTTTAAGAAATGTGTAATTTTTTTCAGTGATTTGGTTTAGGGTGTGTGTGCACAAAGTGAGCTACGCTTCATTCCCACCAACCATTAGCTGGTCATGACCTCCAACATATAGGTTACAAATAAACTTAAATGAGCTAAATGCAACAATCCCATAATGCAATGCACTAGATTTTTATAACCCAAATTCACAATGAAATTTGATGAGAGCAATAATGAATAGGAAAAGAGTATGTATTTCACTAATGCAATACAAAATAAAAAGAAGTGTTCTTTTAATCCAAAATACGAATTTCACTTAGACCATTAGAAGAAGAAGAATGTTCCTAGGGAGGAAGTTTAATGTGAACTAGTTTCAAAATGAAATAGACACACAAATATTCCCTAAGAGTGAACAATGCAACAAAAACCAAATGACAGGGTCCCACTGGGTGTGCCAAAATGTTTCACCAATAAGTTGCGTACGTATGAGCAAAACAAATAAGGTAAAGGTGAGGAGGAATACTTGTGAAGTGAAGGTGGAAGGTAGAATGCGCACGTTGTTGACATTATCCAAGCCGAATGTAGAGAGATCCTTTTTGTCTGGGAAGGACTACATGTAAATGCAAAGCAAGACCACAAAAAGAGTATTAAATAGCACAGGACAGTGGACTACCTAGTGTATGCTAGATCTAGGAAGCGTGGTGCTTCCTAGAAAGGTTGTCAATCCACTATTTAATAACAATTTAATGTAAACACGAAACTAAAATAAATAGGTCCTATTGCAATGTAATGATTTAGGCTTCTCATACACACAATAAACTAGATTTTATGCTAGATATCAAATATAACACTAAATATAATTAGAACCAGGGTTATGTTCAAGTCGGTAGGTATGTCAGAGGTTTGATGAGGGCTTGAGGTTGGTGGGTTGAGGTCTGGCTAAGTTTGGGTGAATGGGATTCTCACTGGTCTGAGAATATTGTTAGCCACAAAGACCGATATCGGTCGGGTGACCGAGGCCGGTATAGAAAAGGAACCAACGACGGTTAGGTAACCGATGTCAGTAGGGGAAATTGGTGGAAAAATATTAAAAATGGGTTTCTAACCTCTCTGTGATTACACGAGAGGGAGGGGTATAGATAGGGTCGTAATATTATTAAGAAGACTTAGGAATGCTGAAAAGGGGGTTAGAAAGGGTGTAAAGGCTTGGGATGGTTGAATAGTGGGTTGGTGGGAAGAAGGTGATATATGGGTAATGGAAGGAATGAAATACAAAAAGAAGCAAGAGATATACACTTTGAATAAGCATAAATGATGAAATCACAATACTTGGTATTTTTCAAATCATGTGAGTGGAGATGGTTGATAGTTGATTGGATAAGAAGAGCTTGATTCCAGTGCAACCTATGTGCTCTCATGAATATTCCAATGCTTTGGAAGGAGGACCACTGCTTTTTCTTGCACTATGGTTGTATGTGTTCATTGTCTGGATGTAGGAAGGCTTGAAGATTCGAGCTTGAATGCAATAAGGCTCCAATAACTGAATGAACAACCTGTGTAAAGAGTTGTGAATTGTATATAAAGTGACCGATGGTGATTAGGTAATCGCACGGCCGAGGATAAACCGACATCAGTTAGGGAAAAATAGTCCTTTTTACCAAAAATAGAAAGATCTTCACATATTTTGTGTGTTTTCCAAGTTGAGTCCGCTTAGGAAAGTGGATTTCTCATTAGAAAAGGTAGGAGGGTCATAGAATAAGTCCAGTTAGATTTGAGAAGTCTCGGTTAGTTAGGTCAATTGGTGACTCAAAGATCGGGAGTGATGACTAGGTCACTATGAGTTAAATTCCCTTGGACTGGGTCCAAGGTGAGGTGTCTTGATGAGGTGGATGTGTGAGGATTAAATTAACTTAATTAAATTAATTAATAATGTGAGGATTAATATTAATTGAATTATAGGTTATTAAATCAATATTAATGTGGGGTAAAAAGGTCATGGCTAAGCGAATGTGTTGCGTTGATTAGTTGAAGGAGACTAAGGGAGTGTGACCCACTTTTGGTGTCTACACTAAATAAAAAATATACACATACATGAGAAAATAAATAAACTCAAATCTTCATAGGGTCGAATGATTAAAAGGTCGATAAGGAAATGCAAACATACCTACATGATCAAGATAATGTCAATGATAGACTACAAGGATGGGAACACAATACACCAAGTAATACTTTTTATAGAGTTCAAGCATAAAGAATGTGGGAATGACTAGAAGTGTTGAAAAATGTCATCTAAAATTCCATCATTCTTCATGGAAAGGTGTAGATGATTCCAAATAGGATTCTTTATATGAATTCATGTAAAATTACTATAGTTGTAGGTATACTTTGGTAGAGTTAACGAAGTTATTTTAGACTGGAATGTGTACAAGGAAGACTTGGAAACATTCTTCCCCACACCAAATACGATGAATAATAATACATGGTATTTTCTATTGTAAATCCTACTCCATGGAAATAAAGTAGTGCAGATTTCCATCCCCACCTTTCACTCTAGTCACTCATCTAACACAAGTCAAGCATCCCAAAAAGAAGCCATAAGAAAGAGGAGCAACACCATTTTCTGGTAGGTGAAAAAATTTCAAAATATAATTGCAATTTTGTTTAATATCTATAAGCAAGCATACATATATTAATAACATGCAAAAGAATCATATGAGGGAGTTTCTACAAATTAAAAACTTGTAAGGGAATTCTTTTGGAAAGTCTACTTAATTAAAAATCTAAAAGGGTGGTTAAGTAGTGTGCAAAGGATGAAAAATAGTAAACAATGTCCCTTTGTTGACTATGTAGGTAGAGTATCATAATGCACCATAGAATTAATATTCAACATAGTTACAAGGAACAACATAAGATATATCCTAGATTTTCAAAGTAGCTTTTGTCTTGGGATGATACAACTATTTATGTTTGGGAAAGTGTTTGTATTATAAAAGTGATTACAAATCCTTCATGAATATTTTTTTTATAATTGTGCAATCCTATGGTATATGGACAATTTATATAAGACAAAGTATGGAATATGTCTTGCTTTCTTGGGATAAATAGATAATGCAAAGAGCCTCTTTTCTATAAAAGGAAGAAGAAGGGACTGATAACTCAATAGTCACCTCATTTTGTATAAAAAATGTAAGTACACTACGTAGAAGGCTAATGTTTGATATCTTAATTAGTTTAAGTTCCATTTCATAGTATGTATGTGTTTTGACTCAGTAATAAACATTCCTTTTTATTTTAAATGAATATTCCTGGTCAATGTCTCTCTCTTTCTTGAATTAAGTCCATTTGGTAATCATTACACAATTGTTAATTGAGTCTTTCTATCTCTTTCATGTACTATTTATTGGGCACAATTTACGAGTTTAATCTAGACTATAACCTATTATAAGTCTCGATGCCATAATTTAGAGACTTTTTCTAACAAACATAGAGGTAATAGACACCAAAATGATGGGAACTCAAAATGGAAGATTTTCCCTACATCCAAAAGAGAGATGTTCCATGACTCTAAAACCCCTCCAAGATCCTATACATGTTGTTGTGAGCCTTTGCAGATCAAAAATATTTCAAAAATCACTTGTAAATGATTAGAAGTTAAGGGGATGTAAGTGTTTTGTACAAAATTAGTAGAGGATTATTTAGCAACATTTATGGTGACTCACACAAGTCATTTTCCTACTACATTAAAATATGGGTAGCCTTGAAAATCCATTAGGCATGGAATCTACATAAACATATAAAGTATAAAAAAAAGAAAGCTAGAAACCCCTTGAAATTTCACTTTGGATCTCTTCTTTGAAAAATTTCAAGTAGAAACCTATTAAAAAATCCCCAAAAGAGTGGCCCACAAAGTGTATGTACAAAATTGAAACAAATACACTACTTAAGTGGAAAATGTAGGTATTGACACAAAAATTTATATGCAAAAGAAAACCTAAACTTACATATCCTAATCATTTATGAAATTCTAATATACAAAGCCACAGACATGCAATGAGAAGTAACTTCCCTTTTTATGAAATGTTGTCATGAGCTGAACTTTGAAGCCCCCATCCCATGGAAAGTGAAAGGAATGAAAATAGGGTTTACAAGTCCTCTTTCTCAAAAATATTATCTCTAATGGAAAAACACACCTCCTATTGATCTGTTATTTTTTATGAAGGCTAACTTTGGGTACTTTTTAGCTCTTTTTGATAAGCATGATTAGTGGTAACTTTGGTTCAAATTTTTAAATGGATAGATTTACGATGGACAAACTTTTTAAAATCCAAATAGAGTGAATTCTCTTATTATCTTGTCCTCCATATACTTAGATCCATGGATAGATCTTGTGGACACATTTGCTTTCTCCTCCTCCAAGGCCTAGGGATCATTCACATTATCTAGCTTAAATATATACTCTTATAAGCCAATGATATATTCCCATGTAGGTTTTGCATGTGGAAATGGGGCCTGCTCCTCATTATCATCCTGAATGGAAAGCACAAGGCTTTAAAATTTCTCGAGGATGGTAGAAAAATGATCCTTCTCCATGATTTCTTCCCTTTTTGTCTTAGAGACATGATATCTTCATTTATAGGGTGTGTAAAAATATTCTCCTTCACTTTTGGCTCTAACTAATCTCCCTTGATATTAGGAACCTTTATGTATTGCAAAGACAATGATTGATATTTATTATCAAATTTATTCCACTCTATATTTTTGATGCACTCTTACTTCTATAGTAATAAGATCACACACTTTTTATGTACATAATGCCTCTAAGTATGTCATTATATGTATGATTCCTAAGTAATAAAACTAGACATTAACAACACTTGTTTTTTTACATTGCTTTATCCTTTTGACACTCTTATCATTTACTTTTCTGAAATGGACACTTTACTTGTTAACATTGGAAAACATGTGACCAAGCTCTATATTTTCTATTTTATCCTTCAAGCATCCTGGACACTACCTCCTATTAGGGACAGGAGTGCCCAAGCACTAATATCCCCTTTGGGTGCTTATTTCTTTTTATGTCCTTTTGTCAAATTTAAAATGCCACATTACTTGTTATATTTTCTAAAAACTTTTTATAACTTTAGGTCTGCATTTTTTGTTATTAATGGAAAAATTCAAACAAGAGAATCATATATATGTACATTACTTTCTCATTATTATTAGGGGCTGGACCACTTGGGATATTACTTACTATCTACTACTTGGTAAAATATTAGCATTCAAGGAATGCATTTGGAATGCATTATTAATTACATAAGAGGGTATATTTATGAATTTAATATCACAAATTCATCTTGAGGGAAAATTATTTGTGTCCTACTATCTTGGTGTGAATGACACAAGGGAAACCTGCTTCAAGGGACATGATTTAATCACACAAACTAGAATTACATAGAGTCTAAAATATACTAGAATTCTCGGTGAAAATCAAATTAGGGTGACTTCCGAGGTTAGTCCGACTCAAGAATATGTATTATTTATTCTATATAATGTTTTCTTGATCTTTTGCAATTAGATGGGTTTTTTTTTTTTGCAAGGTCAGGTGTAACAGTGAAATCCTACAATGAAGTGGATGCAAAAATAACCAAAAGAAACAATCATCTTCATACTCTGAAGAGATCATATCCGAGATGTTTCTAGGACACTAACGCCTGACTTAGACACTAGTTCCTAGGTGGTCCTTTCCGTATCTAGGAAATCTTATCCAAAGTAGTTTCATATTACAATTCTCCAGATGAAGCTTACTTAGTCGGATATAGCATATTCCACTCATTTTCTAGCCCAAAATCATCCCATATGTTTGAATACAAGCTAAGTCACTCTTATTTTACTATTTCTTACACTTTCTATTATTTTTCATGATAGATATTTCTTATTACTAATGTATTCATTTGATCTCAATCCTATGATTAATATTTAATTATGTTAAATAATGTTTCTACAACTTAAGTCAAAATAGGAAACAATGCATGGTATTCTCTTTTCACTTAAGTTATAGAAATGAAAGTGCATAGAACAAAATCATTTATATTTCTCATGGTAATTATACAAGTTAGTTGAATGGTTAGGCATTAAGGTTGTCTTAGAGTGTTGCATTGTGCTCTTTGGAGTACCTATTCATCATAAAAATAAAACACCTCTATCCACCATCATTGGCTCATATCCATGCTTGAATAAGGTTGGGTAATTGAAAGGAAAAGTATGTAAATTACCAAACTTAACTAAAGGGTTTATTATAAGACTGTTGGGGTTATGTAGTACTTTAGGTGCATGTGGGAGTGATTTTTGCAAAGAAAATTGGATAATTAGGATGACACGATATTTTTTAGAATGTAAATAAAGTGGGAGGAACAACAATATACTTTTGCATAAGAGGTAGGTTAAAGTATGGTGAAACATGTTCCTATAGAGCCAAGGGAAATTCACAATGTGAGAGAAGGATGAGAAGAATGGGGATGGGATTCCATTTTATAGCATGAATTAGGATCCTATCTACCTAAATATCTATACCATAAGCCTAAGGAAGATAACTACCTTTGAGAGACTAAATCATAATATCAAGGTTGAGGTCAAAATATCTTCAATGCCATACCTAGTTGAGGTCCATATTCTTGAGGGATTGTCTTCCAACTCCTTTTAAATATGAGACTGAAGTAAAAACACACTCCATGGGTTGCATTTTTATGGTTGTAAGGTGTTACAAGAGAGATACAATGTTTATATTCTCTCTAAATTGGTTATTTTATTTTTCTTAGTTGGTTTTGTAGCCAAAATTCTATACCAATCTAGATCTTTTCATCTTAATGAAGAGACAAGTATTATACCACATATAATTTATAATATGTGATATTGTGTATTGAAAAGATATTGGCTATATTTCAAATCTGATCCATATGAATCATATAATCATTTCCATACAAGAATGGCAAATATTTCAAGGTTTTTTTCGTATTATCATCCCATTACTGTAAATAAAGGGGGGTCAAGTTAAAATAGGGGAAATGAAGAGATCTAAGAAAATATATGGAGTTTCATAAATATTATTAGGTGAAGGGAGATGAAAGGAGTGGTATGAAAAATGAGAGAATGGTGTCGGAATGAGTAGAGTTGTCATGTGATTGGTTTATGCTTACAAAAGTAGATAAAGTCATGATCATCACTAAAATCTAACTCAAAGTAATAAATAATAAATTTTCTTAATGTTTTCAACAACACAAATAATGTCCCACTAGGCATGTTATAAAACTATTATCCAATGGGATTTTCTACCTAGAGGAACTAGCTATTTTTGGATTTCCTCCTAAGGTGTGGGGCCTTGGATCCTTTAAGGCATTTGTTTCAAGACAAATGAATCTATGACTAAAATAATATAATTCTACTAATCATCCTAACTAATCTAATAATTAAAGGGGAAAATAGAGAAGGATTAAAATAACTAAAAAATAAAGGGGGTTATGATTACACTAGAGAAGAAGGTAAATCACTCTCTTCTTGTCATGTTAGACACGATACATTAGAACCTTGCGAATATAACCCAAAAATAGTATAAATTGAATAGATTAAAAGGTAAGGAGACGAAATTACAACAAGAGAGGGCATATATGGGTTGAAACTAAAGTTATATCAATGATTATGGTATGCACAATCTATTATAAAATGGGAGAGAGACAATGAACGCATTGCAATAGTCCAACACAGAGGTGAGGGACATAAGGAATGGTGGGAACTAAAAAGGGTAGAGTTTCTCTACATCCAGAAGAGAGGACTATGTTACATGAGTCTAAAACCACTCCAAGACGTTGTGCATTATGTTATTATCCTTTGTTGATAATAATGATTCGAAATAGAATCATAAAAGGACTTGGAAATCAATAAAAACAAGGATGATGCAAATTTGTTGCATAAAATGAGTAGGAGGATTGTTTTAGTAACAAGTGGGTTCACAAATTTTGTCATTAAGGATTATATCATGGAGACAAATGTGAAGGGATGGTAACTAAGTTTCTAGTGGTAGGAACCCTCATATTTGTATACTAGAGAGAGATGAGTTTAATTAGTAGTTATGTGGATTCTAGTGAAAAACATGAAGTTTGGGATATGGGTTAAAGTATTGATTAGTATGAGATTGATGGATGTTATTGTAAATGATTTTATTGAGAATTCTATTGGTAGATTCTACATTATGTTACATTGAGGATGATAAGGAGATGAAAAATTATATTTGATCTTCAATTTAGCACAACTTTGCTTCATTTATTTATATTTGAAATTCCCACCATTATCAGAAATGATGGTTTTTATGATTCTAAAGTGGAACATAATTTGATTAAGGATAAAATTGGATTTTTTTGCACCAGTCATGTTTATGAGGGTATGGCCTAAACCCACTTGGTAAAGAACTTTTTCATAATGATTATGAATATATGCTCATCAAATGAATGAGGTATTTTTCAAATACAAACATGGTGAAGTTACATAGAGTGTAAAGATCTTAGAGCTTAGATGGGGGAGCATAAATAAGATCATCATAGATATATAAAGGTTTTCATCATTTATAAAATGCATGAGATGGACCTTGATGGTAGGACAATATAAACCATGCATAGGCATTTGTACATAGTATGATGTCTTTTACAATAGCCTCCAAAAATACCCTTATGTTATTTTTTGAGGAGATAAGATACCTCATATTTTATAAGATAATAGAGCAAGGTACCCTTAAAGTTATTATTATCCATTTTTACCCCCTTGGTAAAATGGAAAACTGTAGAAAATTGGAACCGGAGAAAATGGTGAAATTTAGTTAAACATGCTTAACTCACAAGAAAGAATGTCCAAAACCAAGCCATAGTAAGAGATAAAACAAAATAGTCAGCTACTAGACCAGAACTATTCACCAAAATAAAGCAATTAGTTCAAGAACATGACCAAAGAAAACTAGTTTATCTTTTGACATTTTGGGGGTTTAGCCGAAGTGATAGCATGATACTCTTGGTTTTTTTTTTGCTCCAACTCCTTCTAAGTCTACCCACCATAATCTTCATCCTTCAAGCTACTAAAGTAGAGTTGGAATTTCCTTTTCTTTAGACCCTCTTCCACTACCTCCAACTGAGCCCGCATTTCTTTCACCAACTTATCCAGCTCTGTGACTTCCCCCCTTATGTTCCTCTAAGACAAACATATCTTCTTAGTGGCCTCAATGTTGTCTATCATCCCTTCCCTCATATCATAATTTTCTTCTTCCATAACTTGCACAACCATATCCATCTGCTTCATTCTTTTACTCAGGTCCTCATAATTATGACTCTCATCCTCCTTGTTTTTCCTTTCCCTTTGGAGGGTCCTTCATTGCCATAATCCTTCTTGGCCCTAATCTATGTATCATTATCTTCCTCAACTCTGTTATTGAGCTCCTTTCCCGCACACATCTTGGTAAGGCACTCAGCCAGGGTGATATCATCATCCTCCTCATTAGGAGCCATTGTCTTGGTCGAACAAGTTTTCCATTTTAGAAAAGAAGGAGGATGAGACCTTCGTGAATGGGGGATTCCACCTCCCCCTTAAAATCCCTCACAAAGGCCGAAAGAGACATATAAAGAAAGAAAGGGATACTCATCATAATTTTGTGCTTGAACATGTTCAACAAAGACAAGTGGTGTGTATATATCTTGTGATACTTGCCTTCGAGAGTAATATACTTCATAATATAAAGACAAACCTCTTTCCAAACCCCTGGAATACAAGACCTAGCAATTCCATCCATGAAATATTTTTCCTTAACAAGAAAAGAAAGTGTTAATTTTGTGTTCCCTCTGATTCCTGTCTTTGAAAATCTTGAGACCTTTCATCTCCATTTCGGTAACTTGGGAAATGAACTAATCAGATACCTCCAGCTCTATTGCCCACACAAACCTTTCCATCATCCCACGCCATGCCAAAATCCTTGGTGAGAGAGGGATCATGCCCATGCAACTTGGTAATGTACTTTCTAAAACCCCCAATTCTGAGCATATGCCACATAGAAGGATTGTTGGTAATACTCCCGTGGCTCAAGGTTCTACTGGAACTCTATCACCTCCCATGATTTCTTAGTTACCTCTCTATAGAAAAACTAGTCGCACACTACAATTGTTGGGAAAAAATTGGATGATCTTGGAAATGAAATCACAACATTTGAATTTACTTCCTTGACAATCATGACAAATAAAGTCACTCGTGTGAGAATAAAGAAAATCATTGTGATCTTTCATGTTGTATAATATCATATATAACCAATAATATATATATATATATGTGTGTGTGTGTATATGTATATAAAAAATATCATATATATGTATATGCATATATAACCAAGAAAATCATATATAGTTTTATAAAAAACAATATATATGCATATATAATTTCTTATTTAGTTAGGGTAGGAAGTTGGTTTTCATATTAATGTGGCTATATAATAGCCAAATACATTGTACAAAATATATTGAGCATACAAGTATAATATTGTTTTGTATAATTTTGATCAACATTGTCATCCGGTATCGAGAAAGTTAGTCCTATGGAAGAATTGAGATCTAATTATTGTTAGTGGTAGTGAGTTATTTATGCTCCCAAATAATGCGATTAATACTTGTTGTTTTAGTCCAATTCAAGTTAAATACATTTCAACGGTGCACTAAGGAGATCATGTTTATTGTGTGGATCCTTCTTTAAATTCATTAATGTGCTTATTTTGTACTTTTCATCGAATGATCAACTAGGTATTCTCTATTTTCTTCTATGTGCTACTTTGCACATCTATTTTCTTCTTCTATATTCCCTCTCTCTCTATTCTTGTATTCTTCTCTCTTTTCTCTCTCTCTCTCTCTCTCTCTCTCTCTTATTTTTCTTATGTTGAGAGTATTTTGATATACTTTTACATATATTTTATATATCCCCTTTACAATTTTATCTAATTTAAAATTCCATATATATATATATATATATAAAATATATACTCCTTTCCTTTTCTACCCAAAACATGCCTATATATATTATAATATATTTGGGCCCACCTTAAAAAACACGGCCAAATATTAAAGGATCGGACCCAAAATATTCTTCAAAATAATTAAACCAGGGAGTTTGATGTCCATAGAGAGGAGAGAGGAGGGGAGACCATAGAATGGTTCCACTTGGAAGGGAAAAAAGTGAGGGGAGTTTACAAGTTTCAACGACATAAAATATAAAACTTCAAAATAAAAAATTAATGCCCCTTACAGTGGTTGTTGAGGGAGCGGGAGAAAATAAATTTATAATCTATGGGGGATCGATATTATCCACACAATTAATTTCTTACACTCCCCTTAATCTCGAGCCAAATAGAAATCAATCTCTAGAGCTTGATGGTCCATTTATGATGCCCATATTTTCTCTCAAATGCTTGAACCTTTCCTTTGACAAAGGTTTAGTAAAAATGTCAGCTAGCTACTGTTGTGACCTACAAAATTTTAGCTCAATTTCTCCTTTCTTAACCAATTCATGAATAAATTGATACTTGATTGCAATATGCTTGCTTCTACGCCATGAAAAACTAGATTTTTAGATAATGCAATTGAAGATATATTGTCACAAAAATAACAAAACCTCCTTGTTACTCTTCATGCAAATTTGAGAGGATTATTTTTAACCAAATCATCTGACAAGTGACTGAGTTTGCTGCAATATACTCTTCTTCAGTAGATAATGAAACAACTGATTGTTTCTTTGAATCCCATGAAATGGCTCCTGATCCAACATTAAACACATATCCAGATGTGTTCTTTTTATCATCAAGGCTACCGACTAATCACTATCTGTATAGCCAACTAATTAAAAATCATTATTAGTAGCATATAAAATTCCAAAATTCCTTGTTCCATTCACATACCTCAGTATTTGTTTGCCTTCTTGCCAATGAGACTCTTTTGGTGTCTCCATAAATCTGGAAATTAAACTAACTACATACATAATGTTTGGTCTTGTTGCAGTTAAATACATCAAGCTTCCTACCATGCTTTTGTACCTTGTAGGATCCACATTGCTGCTACAATCATCTTTTGTCAATTTCAGACTTAATTCAGTTGGTGTAGATGTTGGTTTGCAATCCAACATTCGAATCTTTGCAAAATTTCCTTTGCATACTTTTCTTGACATATAAAAATGCCCTGCTCTATTTGTTTAACTTCAATGCCAAGGAAATATTTTAAAAGCCCCAAATCAGTCATTTCAAACTCTTTCTTCATGGCTGATTTAAATTGATCAATTTCTTTTTCTGAATTTCCAGTAAAAATTAGATCATCTACATACAAAACAACAATTAAAATCTCACCATTGTTTTCTTTGATGTAGAGTGTGGGCTTGTTGCTGCTTTTGCTAAATCCATTACTTGTCAAATATGAATCTATCCTACTATACCAAGCTCTTGGTGCTTTTTTCAGTCCATACAAATCTCTTTTTAGCTTGTACACCTTTCTTTCATGCCCGGGATTTCATAACTAGGTGGCTGGCCCACATACACTTCTTCTTCTAGCACTCCATTTAAAAAAGTTGATTTTACATCCATTTTGTGAAATTTCCATTTATGATGAGAAGCTATGGCAATGATATTCTCACAGTCTCTAGCCTTGATATTAGAGAAAATGTCTCATTATAATCATATCCTAGGCTTTTATTTGTAGCCTTTGACAACTAATCTTGCCTTATGTCTTTCAATTTTTCCTTCGGGAGTAGTCTTGGTTTTATAAACCCACTTTACTCCAATGACTTCTTTTCCTTCAGGAAGATCTACTAACTCCCATGTCTGATTCTTTTCTATTGCATGCATTCTTCATCCATTTCTTCACACCATTTATTATCTTTAATTTCTTCTTCAAAATAAATTGGATCAATTGTTGCTGAAAATAAAGAAAAATTAATCATTTCATCTTCATTTTTTTCATACCTTAACTGATCATAGATCTCTTGAACATTCCTCATTCTTCCTTTTTGCAATGAGTCTAATGATGATGAAGATGCTTCATTATCTAGTCCTTGCATGTTTTGTTGGTTTTTTCCATTTGAAGATTCACCCCTTTGAGAAATGGGTGTCCAAATTGGTACATTGTTTTCTCTTCCTTTTCTGGTCCAGGCACAATGATAGGTGCATTTACATTTGTTTGTGGCTGCTCCACTACTTGTGCATCTTCCCAATATGCTTCCTCAATGGATTAAACATCTCTAATGATTATAATATCTTTTATAATTGGATTATACAACCTGTAAGCTTTTGATTTCTCACTATATCCAATGAAAATGCACTTTTATCCTTTGTTTTCCCGCTTTTATCTTTTTTTTTTTAGGCACATGTGCATATGCCACACATCCAAAAAACTCTCAAGTTTTCAACACTTGGTTTTCTTCCACTCCATGCTTCTTGAGGTATTTTGTTCCTCACACTCTTTGTAGGACATCTATTTAGCAGATATACTATTTCCCAACTGCTTCTTCCCAAAATTCATCTGGACAATCCTCTTTTTTAAGCATACTTCTTGCCATTTCTTGAATGGTTTTATTTTTCCTCTCAACTACACCATTTTTATGAGGTGTATACCTTGTTGTGAATTATTTCTTGATCCCATGTTCCTTACAAAAGTTTAAAAACTCATTTGATATATACTCTCCCCTCTATCAGTTCTCAATGTCTTTATATAATGGCCAATATGTTTCTCAACCACGACCTTAAATTGCTTGAATACTTCAAATGCCTATAATTTAATTTTTAAGAAATAAATCCATGTACTTCTACTAAAGTCATCTATGATAGTAATGAAATATATACTTTTAGAAATGGAGGGAGTTTTCATGGGAACACACAAATTTGAATGTATTAGCTCAAGTGGTGAGCTTTCTTTCCATGATTTACCTGAGGAAAAATCATTTCTATGTTGCTTCCCAATATGCATGCCTCACAAAACTTGTCTAGTTATTTAATAGGAGGTAATCCTTTAACCATTTTCTTATTATAAAGAACATGCAATTTACCATAACTCAAATGCCCATACCTGATATGCCATAGAGTAGATTGATCAATGACTATTGTTTTGAACATTTGTTGCACCCGCATTATACATCCTTAAAAGAAACATTCTATTTTGTGTCATCTGCACTGTTGCAATCAGCTTTTTCTTCCACCTTTATCATATATATTGCATTATCCATTTTCAAACCTCACCTTATATCCATTTTGGACAAGTTTCCCAATACTTGAGAAGATTATACTTCAATCATGGGACATAGAAAACATTATGAATATTATTCTTATCTCATTGTTTGACAAGAATGGATATTATGCCTTTACCCATCACAAGAACCTTGTCATTCGTTCCCATATTCACTTTAGATCTGATTGCTTCATCTATATTATTGAACATTTCTTTATTTCCACACATGTGGTTGCTGCAAGAACTATCCAAATACCATACTTTCTTGTTTCCTTTCTCAGCTACATTGCAAGTTAGAAAGAAACTTCCATTCTTTTCATTCTTCTCAAGTTCATCTTCTTTTTCATTAGAGAATATTGCATTATGGCTATGATTTCTCAAATCATATTCCTTCTTTTTACATTCACTTGCATAATGCCCAAATTTTTTACAATAATAGCATTGCACATTTGATTTGTCATACCTTTGTGTAGAACCACCTCTGGAAGTGTTGTTGCTCCTTCCTCTACCTCTAGCTTATGGATCTTGCTGATTATGTCTTCCACCATCTTGTTGGTTGCTAAATCTTCCTCTTCCTATGTTGTATGATCCTCTCCCCTACCTCTAGAATTTGTGTTTGTATTAAAGGATTTTTCATTAGAGGAGTTTGTTAATCTACTCATTCTCTGTTCATGGGTTTGCAAAGAACCCATCAGCTCATCAATTGTCATTTTTTAAGTCCTTAGACTCTTCTATGGCTACCAAAACTGGGTCAAATCTGACTAGAAGGCTTCTCAATACCTTCTCTATGATTCTATTCTCTTCTACCACATCTCCATTTGTCCTCATCTGATTGACAATGGTCATAGTCCTTGTAAATAAGTCATTTATAGACTTTGAGTCTTTCATGAGAAGAGTTTCAAACTCTCTCCTTAACATCTACAATCTTACAAATTTTACCTTGTCACTTCCTTGATAGGAATTTTTGCAAGGTGTCCCAAGCTTTCTTGAGTTTGTAGTTATTTCTATCCTTGGGAACACTGAATATGTGATTGAATTTTGTATATAGCTCAAAGCCTTAACATCTTTTCTTCTATTTTCTTTCCAAGCCATTAATTTGTGTTTGTGTTAATGCATTGAATGCAACCTGGTCTGCTACCTCTACATATCCACCTTCAACTAGTTCCCATAGCTCTTGAGAGGAGAATAAAGTCTTCATTTTAATGCACCATATGTCATATATTTTCCCATCAAATATTAGGGGTTGTTGCTAAGAGTTATTGTTGGAAGCCATTCCAACTCAACCCATAAAATAAAAACTCAAACCCATGAGTTATTGGTCTTTTGTTCACTTCGATACTAAAGTTTTGGCAAAATTTAGTGCCAACACAACCAACACAAGGGAAAACACAACCAGAAACACAAATAAAACACACACATACACAAACACAATATATATTATATTAATTCAAAAACTTCATACAATCACAGAGTTACTTCTCTGTTTTCCTTTTGTTTCTCTTCTTGTGTCCAATTTCTTCTTTCTTTTTCTTACAAAATTTTCTCTATGTTGTTGCACATTTCTATTTGCAAAAGATTCCCCCTTTCTGTATTTTTCTTGTTCTTCTTTGTATTCTCATTTTTCTTCCGTGTTGTTGCACATCTATTTTCTTCTTCTATATTCCATCTCTCTGTGTATTATTCGATCTGTTGCTCTTCTCTCTTTCTCTCTCTTATTTTTCTTATGCTGAGAGTATTTTTATATGTTGTTGTATATATTTTATATATCCCCATTCACGATTTTATATAATTTAAAACATTTCCGTATATATAAAAATATATACTCCTTTTCTTTTATAGCCAAAAACATGCCCAAAAATATATATTATAATATATTTGGGACCACATTAAAAAACATGACCAACTATTAAAGGACCGGACCTAAATATTCTTCAAAAAATTAAACCTAGGACTTTGATATATGTAAGGAGGAGAGAGGAGGGAGACCATGAATGACTCCATGTGTCGGGAAAAAAGTGAGGGGAGTTTAAAATCTTAAACGACAAAAAAATAAAATGGAAAAATAAAAATTAATGCCCCCGATAGTGGTTATTGAGGGAGCGGGAGAAAACAAAGTTTGAATCAGTGGGGCGCTCGAGATTATCCACGAAATTAATTTCTAACATGATTGGACTCCCATGAAAACCAATAGTTATATGTTTTATTTTTGTATTTATGAATTGGTTGCATGCAATGTATCTTTGAGTCCTTCCAAATACCTGTTGAGCCTAAGAAGTGATTAAATGTCGCAGGCATTTTTATTTGTTCTAGGTTGTGATTGTTGTTTTGGTTGAATACTACCATAATTGTATTAATGGTTTGATATTAATACTAATCATAAAACATCATTTCTACACTTTAGGTCTTATTTCTTACAACCTACACCTCTATGACATTCATTGACCTACTCGTGCTCATCTGCAAACACATTATTGGATTTCTTGAGCATCATTCAAATGATCTATTCATTCAAAAGTTGTTATACGATTTTTTATTGACAATGAATATATATCATTTGCTCTTATATTATGTTTTTCATTTCATATACTAGATCTTTGCAATGTTTGCATCGAGCTCAAATCTCGTGACATCACTTGATCCACTCCTCATCGTCATTTTAAATCCAACCGACCATTTCAAAACATGAGTACATTATTGTAAACTACAAGGGATCTAAAGTGACACAAGTTGATTAATAGAGTCATAAAATAACATGAATGATTTGTGTGTGTGTTGGGAAGCATGGTTTCTCAAGAGGAGAACTTGTGTCCTCCATCTATTTGTGTAAATTTTTCCAAGAGAAATGGTATTTGTGGATAAAATCCAAAAACTAAGTAGTGTTATTTATTTTAAGTCATTTGTCATCTAGATTAACTTTCTTTGTCCTTCCATCTTACATGCCAAGTTGTTGCTTTGGTCTCTATTTTAAAGTTGTCTTTGTAATAAACTCATGTTGTTTCATAATGTTATGTTGTCAAATTTTAAAGCTTGTTTGTAAAGCCATCCATTCTTAGAAACCCTAGGTGCTCATTAAAACTCAATTCAATCTCAACAATGGTGATAAAGAGTCTATTTGAGAAATTCAAAATGCCATACCTATTGAAGTACCACATAAGGTGGGAGTCTCTCCTCCTACTCATTGGTGGTGTGATAGGCACTAGCCTTCATTGACCCCCTTCAGTCGGTATAAGCCCCAAATTAGGTACCGAATTTTAGCACCTACACACATTCCTTATGAAACATTGAATAATTACTAGAAGATTAAATCCCTTGTAGGGTTTGGAAATGTAGATTTAATCTTATTTGGAAGGCTCCCATCAAACCCAAAAAGACACATTTCCTTTGGTCTATTTTATACCATAGTTTGGTTTGGAAAAAACAACTTTAGAATTTAGGAGTTGTTAACCCTTTTGCTCTATTTGTTACTAGCTTAGTCTCTTTTACATATTTTCTGGTATTGTCCTCTCGCTCAATCAACTTGAAGTGGATTCAATCCCTCTTTCAACCCTTTTTCCCTAAACCCTTCACTTGGAAAATTGTCTTGTTGGGGGACTTGACCTTGCTTCCTATAAAATACAACAAATTTTGGAAAAACAAATCATGCATAAATTCTATTTCAAATTTGGAAGATTAGAAATGAATCTATTTTTAATCATTTTATTCTTAGCTTGGAATTTTATGTGACTGCTAAAACAAATATTATTTATCATTTTTTGCTTCAGATCCAAGTCTAGGTGGAAAAGTCCGATTGGAAGTGGGGCACTTGTAGGATCTCCTCTCCCACTGGGGAAGCACTCCATGCTTCGTCATCTAGGTTTATTCTTCACTGTGTTTTGTCACTCCTAACATCGACACCATTCTCCGCCCCTACTCCAACTCTCGGCCCTATGGCCAAGGTGCTCAAAAAATCATTGTGCTCGAGCTAGCGGATCCCCTCCCCGCCTCGCTCGGCATGATGGTAGTAGTGTTTTTCAACAATTCAGTGGTAGGGATGGGTGGGGGGATCCTCCCCCTCCCATGATGGTAGTGGATATGGTTTGGGGCATCCTCCCCTTAATGGTGGTTGTGGCTCTAGTTGGCCTTCTTTGTCTTCAACTTCTTGATCCAGATGGGGTGTTGTTCCCCCTGGTAAATTTCCTCACATGGCATTAGCTATTTCTCTAGACTGGAAGAACCTGAAACCCTTGATCAAGGTGACAACTGGAACTCTATGCCTACTTCTCATGACCCCCTGCTTCGGGTTGGGGTTATGTTTCGCGCAGGTTGCCCTATCCTCCGTCTCCTTTGACTACCATGTTTACTTTTTCTTCTTAGCTAGTTAACTTTTTAACTTATGTAATTTCTTCATTTTTATTATTTCACGTGGCACACATTTCTTGGTTTTATTTTTCTAGGGCGTGACTTCTCCACTTGAATTTTTTGATTTGGAACGAAGTGTACTTTTCATGTTTTTATCAATATAAAAGTGTGATTTCAATTTTAAAAAATAAAGTTTTCTTTCCTTTTATTGTCATTTTTATAGAGGGTCGAGTCTTAAGTATTAAAATTGTGTTATTTCAATATCCAGTCCCATATTTGTAAAGTATGTTAGTTTGGTAGAGTCTATTCTTATAGGATCTATATCACGTTTTCATTCATTGTCTCTTAAATTTTGTTATTGTATGCCATGTCATCAAGTGATAAGTATTAATTACATGTTATTAATGTGTCATCACTTTTAAAATCAAGAGTTAATATCAAATAGAGTCATTGTGTATTGTATTCGAAAAGTATATTTGTTTAAGTCATCATTTTTGCATCGTTTTGTTAAATTTTTGAAAAATTAATTCAAAAATTTCCTTACAGACGCATTTTCCATGGAATCCAACATCTAAGTTGTAATTGAGCATCATGATCACATTCCATTGATGTAGCAACTTCATATCAGTGGATGGAGGTAAATGGAGGTTGGAGGTCGATCAACGACCTCTCATCAGTCACCAATGACAAGGCTGCACATATGGTTTGGTGGCATTTTTAGAGTATAGTTCAGTTTCGGTTTTGATTGTTTTCAGTGTGTCAGTTTTCTAAATAAACCCTTTCCATATTTTTGTGGAAGATTTGTGTTTTCAAAAAACTCACTTTTGGGGAGCAGGAGAAGATTATGAGGTAAACTCGGGATGGTTATCCAATTAGTTCCTAGCTTGTGGATCTTGGAGATTTAGAATTTGGGTGCCTTAGGAGGAAGGGAAAGTCCCACAGGAACCCAAAGAGGTAGGGAGTATTCCTTCATAATTCGGCTCATCACTACACCTTTACGAGGGTAAAGAGATAATCTATGGATTTTGTATCTGGTCTAAGCAGTGCTTTCAAGAGGTGGTTCAACTTATTCAAATATGGTTCTTCATGGTTCTTCATTAAGGGGTGAAGATTAGCTATTACAATGTTCACACTAATATAATGTTAGGAAAACAATGTAGTGTTCACATTATTAATATAATGAATAAAATGAATAATTACGTCAATATTTATTCATTTATGGTTAGTTATATATATTGTTATATAACGATATAATATATATATATATATATATATATATATATATATATATATATATATATATATATTATTTGTTAGATATAGTTAGTTTGACTTCATATTTAATAATAAGTTGGTTTTCCTACTATTGTGGTTATATAATAGCCAAATACAATGTATAAAATATATTTAGAATACAAAAAAATATTATTATTTTTTATTAAGTCTAATCAATTCTTTCAAAATCTAATTAAATTATTAGTTTTTGGGTAAAATTAAGTTTGGAAAAGTTAAAGTTAAATAATTAAATCTAATTAATGATGAATTAGTTGGGGTAGTCATGCGACCTACCCCGAGTTATAAATGTGGGACCCCACCCTTTATTTTCACATCTCTCACTCTCTTAAAAAACATAAATAACATTTTGAAACATTGGTTTGAAGTGGGCCGTGAAGCATGAAAATATGGAGTAATGGAGACAACCACTCAATCAAGGAGTAATATTTTTATAGTGTATTCAGATTGATATCAAGATTTTTATTATTTGCACTCTAAGGTTTTATAGTAATACAATATGAACAATTAGTATTGAGATTATTATAGGTTTCATCTTTTACAATATAAATCTTTAGAGAAATGGGAAAATGTAAATATCCCAAACCCCTAGAATTTTTTATGTCAATTCTCTAGAGAATTATTTCTTTGATTGTGAACACAATAATTCATTCTCTAATGAATTTGGTAATTTTCAAGAATAATTTCATCAAAAAGATTATTACACACAATATTCTTATCATTCCCTTTTCTAACAATTAATAATCTACATAGTACCATTAAAACATTCATTTCAGTAGAATGCAATGATTTTTTTGCTAAAAATGTCTAGACCCACACAATTTATACACATCTACCATAGTTGTAGTTCCCAAAAGATAATGAATAAAATTGGGAATTACACTATCTTTTTGGGAACTACACTATGGTAGATGTGTATAAAATTGTGTGGGTCTAGACATTTTTAGCGAGAAAAATCATTGCATTCTACTCGAAATGAATGTTTTAATGGTACTATGTAGATTATTAATTGTTAGAAAAGGGTGCGATGGTAAGAATATTGTGTAATTTATTTTTTTGATGAAATTATTCTTGAAAATCACCAAATTCATTAGAGAATGAATTATTGTGTTCACAATCAAAGAAATAATTCTCCCAGAGAATTGACATAAAACATTCTAGGGGTTTGGGAAATTTACAATGCAAGTGACTTGCTTAAATTAAGCTATTGATTTTATTTATTTTATAATAAAGCTTATGTGTATATTAAAAATATAAAATTTGATTGTAATAGGAGACGTGTATGACATCCCAAATAATTTATGGGGTAAAACATATCATCAAATCAAGCGATAATGTTTATAGGAGGGTGTATATGAATTTTATATATGCTTGTTTAAAGGTAAAAAGGGTATAATAAAAAGTGACATGTAAACAAATTTATTAGGAATTGGATAGACCAAGAAAAAAGACAGAGAAAATGGTAATGTTGACATCTATGAGGATGGCTAGTGGCAATGGCTTGAATAAATGTGGACTTCATTGTTTAGAGGGATTGAGCTTCATTTACCAAAACTATCATATTAATACAATGCACTACAAACGGTTATTATCAATGAGATCATGATCCTGCATCACCAAAAACACCATTAGACATGCATTACTAATTATAACAAGGTGTTGAAGTAGCTTCAAAATGCCTCTACAAACAAAAAAGAAAATGCGTCTCTCTTCAAAGAGACATAAAATTCAATGGAGGAGATATTACAATAGTGGAGAAGAGATAATCAATTAGCTTATGCATATAGAGGAAGGATAGTTACTGAAAAATCACACTAACTTATAACTCAAGATCACATCAACCATTGTGTTTTTAAAAAATTAGCCACACTAAAATATTATGGGAATTCCTAGTTTTACCTACACCTACCAATCATAACGTGTGTAGTTGTATTTAATTGAAATACCTTGTGCCTTTTCTTTTTTTTTTGGTGGAATACATCGAGGTTAGAAATGATATGATGTTATGTTTATATAAGCTATCTAATTTGGAAATAATGCGGTTAGAAACATTGAAAATCTATAATATTTCCAAAAGAATAGTCATGGACCCAAGTATTCAATTGTCTATAAATTTTGACCCTCCCAAATTCATTATTTTATATAGATCTATTAAGTATTTTAAGAAGATTATTATTTTTTTATTTATTACATTAAAACATATAGTTAATGTTTTTCTTTGTGCCTTAAGAATGTAGGTGACAAATTAAGTGCGCCAAGAAGGAGGAATACCATAATTTTTACATGTAACCTTGGATTGATTTTGAAAACAACATAGAGTTTTTTTGTAATAAATTACATTTGAAATTCCCTTTTTTAATCTTTTTACGAAAAAATTTGTTGTCAATTTATTTTTGACGTAACATTTTTTTGTGTTGAAGGTGCAAAATATGGTCTAAGTACTCATTCAAAACAGTGCAATTCTAGATTTATCCTTGAATTTTGTTGTGAAAGATTTAAAAACGTTTAAAGTATAATACAAAATTATTTTTAATCACTTTAGCATGGATAAGTCACAAATGTTAAATGGATCTAACTATAACATTTGGAAGATTCGTTTGAAAGCAAAATTTATGGCACGAAAACTATGGGCAATTGTGAATGGTATGACGAAGCATGAAGGTACGAGACGTTCTAAAATCATAAAAATTATTCTTTAATTAATGAAAAATCCCATGAAGGGAATGAATAAGTGGTCAATTTACTTGCTAAGATTAAGAATATTAAATCTCCATTATATGGATGTAATTATGATCTAATTCGGGATAAATTATTTTATTTTATTATTCAAATGAACATTCATGAAAAGTTTAGGAACTTTATTTTAATCCTAAACTCTAAGTATCAAACTAAGAAAGATATTCCTAATTTATCTACCCTTAGTGCTCTCCTGATTTAGGAAGAGAAAATTATGAAGAACTTTTATTCAAAAGAGAATCCACTTAGGCACTTCTCTCTCAAAAAAATAATAATATATTTTCAAATTTTAATAAGAATTAGAAGTTCAAACCAAACTTTAAGCTCCCAAATAATAATAGGAAATCAATGAATAATCACCTAAAAGTTAGTTTTGGTGGAAAATTTCAAAGTATTGTGGAAATTTTGGTCATAAAAAGGAAGATTATAGGAAAATGAAAAATAAACCAAATCCCAATAATAAGGAAGGAAATATAACTAATTGAAATCAACATAAGAATCAAAAGAATAATTAAAAACCTAATGTTGTTGCTTTATATGTTGCTTTGGTTACTGAAAATGAAAATGAATGGATCTTAGATAGTGGTGCTTCTAGGCACATGACCTATGTGTTGTATATTCTATTTGATATCAGATAATGTCATTATTAGATTTATCTAGGTGATCATTCTATTTTAGATGTACAAAGTTAAGGTAAAGCTAAAGTTTTCAATGGTTATATTAATGATGTTTTATATGTTCCTAAACTAAAGATGAATTTATTATCATGCTCTCAATTAACTCAAAATAATTATAGCATCATCTTACTTAAGGATAAATGGTACATTAAAAATGAATTTTATACTACTATTGCAAAAGGTATTCAAAAGAATGGCTTATATATTTTTAATTGTTTTACATGTTCTTCCTATTTTTCTTCTCAAACTAGGGATGATTCACAGCTAAGACATGAAATATTAGGGAATTTTAACTTTATGATCATATATGATATGTATCTTATTAATATCATAGTTTGATTTACCCTATCTCCCATGCACATGAAACTTGTAAAGGTTGTTTACATGGTAAACAATTTACAAACCCCTTTCATAGCCATCATGATGAAAATTCCTCTGAACCTCTTGAACTTGTTCATAGTGATGTTAGAGGACATTTATAAGTTCCTTTGTTGAATGGTTCTTTGTATGAAGTTATTTTCATTGATGATTATTCTTATATGATTTGGTCATTTTTATTAAAAATGATGTTTTATCCAAATTTAAAGAATTTAAATCTTTAGTTGAAAATAGTTCTAGTCATAAAATTAAAAGGATTATAATTGATAATGGAGGTGAATATTTTAGTAAATATTTTGATTCATTTTGTATTAAATGTGGAATTTAGAGGGAACTTACCACTCCTTATTCCCCTCAACAGAATGGTATAGTGGAAAGGAAAAACTACACCATTCTTGAAATGGCCAGAACCATGATTCACTCAACTTGGGTCCCTAAATTTTTGTGGGTTGAAGATATGAATATTACAGTTCATATTATTAACAAAGTCCCTACTAAATACTTGTTTCAAACTACACCTTTAGAAAAGTGGACCAACAAGAAACCCAATGTGTCTCACTTGAGAATATTTGGTATCCCAACCTCCATCTTTATTCCTAAAGATAAAAGGAAAAAGTTAGATCAGACCTCATATCCTTGCATTTTTGTAGGATATGGAGGTAAAACAAAAGGTTTAAAGATATATGATCTTTCTAAATGAGAATTCATTTAAAATAGAAATATTTAAATTCTCGAAAAAGCCTTTTTTAGTTCTTTTGTTACTCCTTATTATAATGAGTTTATTGATTTAGAAAATGATGATCATGATGAATTTAATAATAATGAGTAGATTTATTATAGTAATGATAATGAAATTATAAATGAGTATATTCTTGATTGCTTTATAACTAAATGACCTAAATGGGATTTGTTTATCCTCTAAAACTTTAGTCTTAATAATCCTCGAAGATAACTAGAATTCATCACACTTATCATTCCTTAATGACTATGTATGATCCTGAACCTCAATCTTCAAAGAGGAGTTCCATGTTGAAATATGAATATAAGTCATGAAATCCAAGTACAATGCCTTAATTAAAAATAAAACCTAGGATCTAGTCCCTCCTCCTTAAAAGTAATGTATTATTGTATCTCATTTCCTTTACAAAATCAAATATAATACCTATGGAAAAGTTGATAAGTTTAAGTCCAAGTTAGTAGTTCATAGGTATACTCCAAAATCTAGTATTAACTATGTACAAACCTTTGCCCCTATTGCAAAATGAGCACCGTAAGGATTCTTATTGCCTTAGTTAATTAATATGGTTTGGAAATTCACCAAATGGATGCTAAAAATTCCTTCCTAAATGGTGATTTGAAAGAGGAAATATTCATGACCCAACCTAAAGGTTTTAAGTTACATGGAAAATAACTATTTTTTGTAAATTGAAAAAATATCTCTATGGATTAAAACAAGCTCCTAGAGTTTGGTATGCAAAGATAAATAATATTTTCAAAGATATTGGTTTTAATAACTTCTCATTTGATAATGATATCATTTTTAAAGTTGAAAATAATCATACTATAATTATTATATTGTATATCTATTATTTAATTATTACTAGCAATTCAAATAACATAATTCTCAAAATTAAAACTAAATTGAAACAATACTTTGAAATGGATGATATAAGATTACTGCATCATTTTAAAGCATGACTATATTTCAAGATAAACATTCTGGTGTTGTATCTAAATCAAAATATTATTCTAATTTTAAAAGTATTTAATATGGTTGATTATAATCATGTTTCCATTCCTCTAGAAGTTTTTTTGTGAACTAGATCCTCAACCGACATGTTAGAAAGTAAACCCTACTCTTTATAGGCAACTTATAGGTAGTTTAATCTATTTTACTATCACTAGGTCTAATATTGTATATGCAGTAGGTATTGCTTCCATATTCATAAAGGAACCATATCAGATCATTATAACCTATCTAAAATAATATTAAGATATATTAAAGGAACAATTAATTTTGGTTTGCATTACACTTCTTCTAATAATGCTTATTTATATGGATATTGTGATTCTGACCATGTTGGTGATGTAATAGATAGAAAATATATGATTGGATATATTTTAAAGTTTGGTACATGTGTCATTACTTAGAGTATTAAGAAGCAACCAATAATCTCCATCTCTTCTACCGAGGAAGAATATAGAATTGCAATGGAACCAATGAAAAGAAGCCATGTGGCTAAAGTGGCTATTGGAAGAAATTCACATGAAAGTTAAAGGAATTAATCCTCTCTTATGTTCTAGAGAGTTTTATTTCTATTACAAAAATATAGTTCAACATCATTAGATGAAGCATATAAAAATTCATATGTATTTCATTTGAGAGAAGGTTCTCTGTGGTGATATATATCTCTAGGTTTCTCCTACTGAAGATCAAGCTACAAATATCTTCACGAAGTCATTGTGTACTGTGAAGTTCTTCAAGTTTTGAGAAATGACTAAACTTTCATATTTTCCATTGAGAGTGAGTGTGCATGACAATTCCACCTTCTAAAAATTGGCTATGTGTTTTCTTTTCACCTCTATACTTCTTCTCCATAAAATCATTATAAATATCCTTAAGATCTAAGTAAACTTCTCTATCTAAAGTTTACTGTGTAGTCTAGTAACAAAGCATCATTTTATAAAAGAGGTGCTTACTTTATAAATAGATCCTAAGGAGCTTATATCTTATCCATGAGAAACTATGAGGTGTACTCTCAAAAATCATGCTTATCCTTCCAAATCCTTTTGTACAAAAAGGTAAGTTAAGCATGATGGTGTATAAATCCTTTAAAGTGATATGCTAGCATAAATCACCAATCATAGTTTAAAATAATTGTAAATTATGTTTCATAAATAGGTAATGTTGGTATATAACCCCACTTAATATTAGGAAATATTTGAACATAATATTAAGTGGGTCACTAACCCTTATATAGTTCCTAATGTTATATTTAATAATTATATTAAATATAACTATAAACGATAGATTAGAATTAATAAATATAAATATAATTTTATTTATTTATTAAATATAACTTATGGGTTTATATTAATTTTATTCAACCAATTATTTTTGAAAAGGTTTCTTAAGGAGACACGCCCAACCACTCAAATTAAATAGGGCACTTGGGGCCCATGAAATAATTATCACGGTGAGAGGAGAAGTGGAAGGTGAAAATGTGTTATAAGATAAAATTATTGTAAATAATCTATAGGTTTCTCAATAGTAGAAAATCATAATATTTTGGTGGTTTTTACCTCTTTGAGGTTTTCACGTGGTAAAAACAAGTGTTATGTGTTTTTTTAACTTTATATAGTTGTTTATGTATTATTTAAGGATTAAATTAACCTATTAATAATTTACCCCAGTCCTCTTGAAAAGGGTGATTTCTTAGACCATTCCCTTTATGTCTATAGAATATTAATTATGTAGAATGTCCAAGATATGATGATTATATAGGATGGGAGATGAGGAAAATAGATTAGATGTAAGTTTAGCCTTGACTAATTTTTTTTTATGATACAAATTCAAATTATATGAAAAGGGTCATTTATTTTCAAATCCAATATGTAAGGAGGAAAAATGTGGAAAATAAATGATGTAGAGAATCGATGTGGAAAATTACATAATTTTTTATAAAACATGTAATTTTGAATCTTAGTTGTGGTGAAATAAGTAGATAATAATACATGCTCCATGGTAGTGTAGTATGTATCATAATCAAGGATTTATTAGATAATATAGTATATAAATTATTTGTAAGGATCATACAAGATGTAAGGTTTTATAAGGGATACTAGGTATCATTCAAAAAAGATGTAGGAGCATCATTCAATGAAGCATCCAAGTTTTGAATTCTCCCTCCTTGTCATGTTTATAAGCTATCAAGTGTATATGAGTTAATAATGAGACAAAGGAAGTCATTTAGAGTTAGTGAGGGTCTAGGGAATTTGAATTTTCCTTCATACTATGTTTCCCTCCAAAAATGAGATTTGAATCTCAAAGCATGTAATTGGGAGCTCAAGGTGATTTTGATGGATTTGAAGTGTACATAGAGGTTAGAACATTTTATCATATGTCTTGAGGTAAGTGATGAATTTAAAAATGTTTTAAAAGGGTGAGTTATGTCTACTTTGGTAATGTATGGGCTTAAAAGAAGGTAGTTAGGGTTTAAGAAAGGGGGAATGAGATTAAAAATAAAATTGTTAGTGAAGGAGTCGATGGTGAAAGAAGGAAGGAATAAACACCTAAGAAGAGGAGGAGAATGGATTTTGTCGAGGAAAGGAGGACAAATGAAAAGAAAGACACTCTAATTTTTTAATACAGACTAATATATATAGAGAAAGCTTTGTTCTTTTGAATAAATCTGGTTTTTTAGCATGCATGTCTTTGAATTTATGCATTAGAATCATGAGACTCCTTCATGAATGTTTGGGAGATTGATAAGTGTTCTTCAAGGAATTATAGAGGCTTAGTATACAAAAATCTAACCTTTTCTTATATAAGATCAATGCATAGACTGTAAAGACATGGTTATGACTATACATGCAAGATTTGAGATGATAGTGGTCTATGTATCTAGTTCAAACTATTTATATGAGCATAGTAAGATCAATTGAGAGATTGAACTCTTTCTTGGGAATATTTGTTCCAAATCTAAATTTGTTTACTCTATTATAGGAGTGTATGAGTGTCATAGTTCAAAGGAAGAACTCCACATTTGTGAGTGAAAGAGACCTTGATCTGAGGATGTATTCCTTCTACAACTACATCTAGTTTGAAATAAGTTATTCATACACCCATGATGGCATAAGTAAGGTGATTAGTTGATTTGGCATGTGTTTAAAGATCTTGAACCTTGTATTTTACTGACTATGAAATACCCAAACCTATGTATGTAAATTTTTGAAACTAAACATCTTAAAAACCTCATGGTAAGATTATATGTTTGATAATCCTAATGACATAGGAGTAAATGGTGTGATACTTAATTTTGAATGGTTGTTACTTCAATGAGAAACCTGGAAACTACAAGAAATCTGAATGTGTCAAATTTTTACAGTGGAGAGTGTATTTAATTACTTCTTTTACTAATGAATGGTGTGGAATATATTTGATAATTGCTTATGAAAGGAATTAAGAGTGAGGAGTCTTTTTACAGAGAAAAATTACATGAGAAGAAGTCTTGATAAATTCTTTGTGAAGATGAGGGTTTGTAAATATTAAACCATGCCCTACATGTCAGAACAATGAAAAATGGTTCAAATCCTTGCATGGATTTATAGTAGAGACCCATTGAAGGCCTAAAATTTTGAATGAGAGTATACAGACCTTAAACCAAAATTTGAGACTTTGAAAATAAGGAAAAACAAAGTTATAAGGAAATTTGTCTTTCCATATTCACTATGCAAGTCTGTGAGTGTGTGAGCTAGGGTTTGCTATTAAACTCTCAAATCTTCAAAGTTCACCCTAAAACTTGTAAAAAATATCTGTGAAAAATCCTAGTCAAATATTTTAGGAGAAATTTTGTGTTTCACTGGTTCAATTTTGATATTTCTTTATCAGATCCTAAGAAATACACTGATCAGGGTTTAATGGGCTAAAAAGATCGATCATTAACAAATGAAGTAACCTTTAGGAATGGAATTAAGGCTTGTAACTTCATACACAAGTATATATTGATAATGGGTGCCCAAAATGTGGTTTTGAGGTTTAAAACCTTAGGAATATGAATATGTGCTTAACAATATATATGCACAGGTCTAGTAACAAAGTAAAGAGCCAATAGGAAAGAAGATGGTTTGTAAGAAGAGGCTTATGAGTTAGCCTATGAAATTCAAGTTACACTCTATTGATGACCAAGGGTACTTTAGGAGATTAATATATTTTTTGGGTAGTCATAGGGTCTCACAAGCATGAACCAAGCGAAGCACTTGTCTTGAGATCACTAGAAGACAGTTTGGGAAAATTGGAAGGAAGTTTGATGTTGAGAACACTTTGAGTCTAAATGTGGATTGGTATAACATTCATATTGAATGTAGAAATAGGTTGAAGGAGAATAAATCCTTGTTGAAGGCTAAAAAATACCAAGGTAGCTATTTTAGCACAAGAGTTAGTGAAGAGTGATCGGGAAGTTTGAGAATAAGAGTAAGTTAGTTTATTTTTATTTCTTGTTGTGTAATTAGTGTGATGGTGTATTGAAATGGAATGAGGTGCATAAAATAGAGGTTGTGAGTGGTTAAAACCATTGTGTTGAAGGTGTTAGTTATAACAAAATTTGTAATTTTTAGCCTTTTAAGCTTCTTAAGAACCTCATATTGTAGAGTTTGAGAAAATTGATGGTTTTTCCTTTTTAATTATTTGAAATAATGATCTAATGTAGACATTGACTACATAAAAAAATAGGCTATAAATGTAGGATGTAAAGGGGTAGATGAGAGTATCACATTAATTAAACTGTAAAGAATAATGTAGCATATAAGGTGTTAGAAGGGACACTAGGGTTCAAACAAAATAATAGGATTGTAATTATATGGTGAAGCATGAAAAGTATTAATGATGTATATAAGATACTATAAAATGACACATAAGATGTTAGTACATGTTAGCATATAAAATCATAATAAAAAACATGTCAAATGAAAAATAATGATAAAAATATCTAAACACATGAAGAGAAGAAAAAAATATTTTCACGAGAAAGGAGAGATGAATAAAATGGTAAAAAATAATATGTGTTTATAAAATGAGTGAAAGATACATACTCTTCTTGTTTGTAATTGATAAGTTCTATATCATAATATATCCTCATTTAGGATTGAACACCACCATTTTGGGAATATTCTCCCTTTTTATTACTGGTGTGATTAAACTTTAAGACTAGTCCTTCAATTTAAAATTTATAATAGTTTTTATGTTACTTTGGAATGTATGATTGATATTGATGATTATATTGGATATTCTTATTGTGATTTTAATACAATAAATGAATAGATTGAAGGTGGGTTTTGTGAATTATGTCATTTGGTATAATCATATGTAAGAAAATGCAGATGGAGAATAAATCAAATTCTAGAAGCATGATGACCTTACATAAAGAAGAGAGTGTTCATAGAAATTATGTAAATACTAGTATAGTATGCCCAAAGTGTGGGATATGGCTCAAGGTGCCAATTGGCATGGGATCCTTGAATGGTATTCTGTAATATTTATTTGAGAATTGAGAAATTTATTGGTAGATTCTTATTTTATATTACATAAAGGTTGATAGGGATTTTTAAAATATTCTTAATATTTAATTTAGCACATAGTTTCTTCATTTATTTGCATTTGAAATTCTCACCATTATTATGAATGTTGTTTTATGGAATTCCAAAGTAAATTTTGATCTAATTAATGGTAATTTTAGTATTTTTTTGCACCAATTATATTTTTAAGGGGCATGACCTCAACCCACTTGGTTAGGTACTTAATGGATGTGATGATAAAGGTATGGTCATCTTATAGAAGAGGTGATTTTTCAATACAATAAAATCCATAGGTGATTGTTAACATGTATTTTTATGGGAACTCCAAATAAATACCACATGGGTCGACATGTGAATACATTTAGAAAATAAAAAATATCATTCTACCCAACAAGACTATCTGGTCATGGTTCTATTTACACATGTCGGTGAAGGAGTTGGGGATCAAGTGTGATGAATGGAGATCACAAATGGTTGATGGTGCACGCTAGCTAAGCACAAACCGAGAAATTTAATCCTAGAAGAATATTTAAGGTATATTATAAAAATGTGAAATATATAAATAGGAGAGGAATATGACACTTTTAGATATATAAATATTGTAAGGTGGCTTAGAGACACATTTTAAGGTACATGTGTAGGAAGATATTTAGAGATATAATAGGAAAAAAGGAGTAATTGTTATGGTTTGTAGTATGTTAAAGTGTTAATAATAGAGTATAATGATAATGTAATATTATTTTACTATATAGAATTTGTGTATGAAATTTTCACGACATTGTAATATTTTTATTACTTATAAGATATAATGACAATACGGGTTTTTGTATTTCTTTATGAATTTCTTTGAAGACTATGTGTTAGATAAATAATATAGTTGTGTTTTGTCTTAAAATTCACAAGAATAGACACTTGGTTATGTAATTTATGTCACTATATAACTTTAAGGTTACTATGTTTTCTATACTCTACTTCGGGTGAGAATTTTAAGAACATGATTGAACAGAAGGAAAACACGGGAAAGGTTAATTTCCTTGACATGCAGCCATAGGATGATCAATTCTATGTCAAAAAAAAATTTATTTCAAGGGAATCAAGTAAAATTACCATGAGACAACTAAACTTATGACTCATGGATCAGTGGATTGAATTATGCAAAATAAAACTGAGGCATAGTTTCAAAACAAGGATTTGGAGATTGTTGTAAATGTAAAGGATCATGGTGATTGGAGACCTAAGAGATGGTTAGAGGATGATATATACATTAAATTTCAAGAAGTGTTTCTTTTAAGATTTTCCCAGACATTAAACATATGTATCATAGATGTTATCTCTAGGAGAAGGCATACTCTTCCAAATCTAAAGGGTTGGATAGATGCTAAGATTGCAAGGTTGAGGAAAAATGATGAGGAGTGGACTAGATATATGGATGTAAAGTGCAATGGGACTTTATGGATTTACATTTTAATTTTATGGTGGAATTATAGTCCTTCCATAAATAGGTGGATTTTAATTTGTTATAGGCTTCAATAGGGACTTTCCTTATATAAATTCCTTTTTAGATTAAAATTTTATTTTTTGACCTGAGGTATAAGTGTGTGAACATGGAGGAGTAAAGTTTTCAGGCATGCAAGGATAAAAAAATTTTAGGAAAATTTCATTATTTGGTGAATTTATTTTTATGATATGGAAGATATGACTAAGAGATAATTATAGTTAAGAATATGATTGGAGAGAATATGATAAGAATTCAAGTTGAGGGACCCTATAAGTGTAGGAAATTTGATTTTGGAACATGTCTATAGAACCTATAGAGGATAAGGAGGGAATGAGGCTTACTTGAGTCCTTTTGATTTACCTTGAAGTAATGACACGTTATAAAACTAGGATTTTGGAATATTGGGAGATAGATACTTATATGTTGATAGTGAGAAATTTGAAGACTAAATGGTTAGTTGGTGCTGATTTAAAACCTTGTATTTTGAGAATAATTTCATCAAAATAAAATGGTTAGTTGGTGCTGATTTAAAACCTTGTATTTTGAGAAGAATTACATCAAAATATTTTCAAGGTGTTAGTATCTTTAGGAGAGGTATATTTTTGGATAGGAGTGAATTATTTTTTGTATAATTCATAGGATTTGGAATGAGTAAGAGTACTTCTATTCCATAGAGAATTAGGGACATTTTTACACCAATTGAAATCTTGGAGTGGATGAAATAAGTATTTCGATTAGGGAGAATTGATTTAGGGGTTCAAGTCCTTCCTAGGTGAATAATACATTGGTTCCCTTAGTTTTTTCACCACTATCTTATACCATATCAGTGCCATCATGATTGAAAACATAGTTCATGATAATTAAAATGAATACTTCTTATCATATTAGTGTAGCTCACCCCATTTAGTATAGTTTGGCCACAAATTTTTAAAGTTCTATGCAACTTCAATTTTTTTACCTTATGATCTTGAAGTTTCCAAAAACATGAGAGTAGAAGATTTTTTGAGATCATGTTCATAAGTTTGGATGTATATGGGGGGGAGAAGTGTATTAAAACATTTAGGGTGAAGGATAATTTTTTTCACAAATCTACAAGGATAAGCACATACATAGTAAATGAAGTCCGATCCACACCAAGGGGTAGTTTAATCAGATGTGTTGATAGAAGCTTTCTTAAATGATTTTTTATATTCCTAAATTTTAGTAAGAAATTATTTATATGTTGAAATATATTAAGCATGAGGTAAGGGAGAGTATGCATTCACATAATGCACATTTTAAGATCCTGTTATCAAATATTTTCTATGAGAACCATCCTTTATAAAACACAAAGTAGTTTTTAGGAGGGTTGTTTATTACCTTTTGTAGATAAATGGTAATGAATACTTTTAAAGATATAAAAAAATTCTAGATGCATCCCTAAAATTGGACCTTATAGGGAATTTCAATATGGGTTTCAATAAATTATTATAGGCTTAGATATATATCATGGAATCACATCTCTATAAATTAACTAATTCAAAAAATGGTCAAGAAACATAGTAAGGAATTTTTGTACGTCTGTGGACATGAGGGGAATACGAGGGTGAAATACTCATGGAAGAGAGTACATTATATGGGCGTTAATTACAATTTTGTATCCTCCCATGAGACTAATACATATGTGAGTTTGCATAAGGAAAAATAAGTTGAGGTATTACATTAGTTAATGATTTATGATGATAACACCCATGACACTCTAGGTTGTCATTTAATCATGGAAATGTAACAAATGAAATATATAAAAGATTTACATAGACCTCTTTATTTTATAATTAATGTAAATGGTTTGGCTCTTAGATTTTTTTATGAAATATAAGAGTTGAATCTCAAAATGGATCTCATTTTGGGGGAACTTGTTACAATTATGGGGCTATTGATCACTAGCATAGATAATTCATGGATTTCCCCTCTTTGCAATTTGTGGGGAGGTATATCATATTGAGGATTTTCTAGAATTGGAAAAGAATACCTCATAAAATATAAGGATGGTGACTCTTAAGAGAGAATAGTATCACATACCTTAGAGATAAGGGATATAATAGGGACAAACACAAAAGATGTGTGGAAATTTGTGTCTTGGTAGGATCCATGATTAGGGACCAAGCCATAGATATGCGGGACCGACTTATGAGAAAAAGGGAAAGCACAAATTCATATGAATTATATGGAAAGAGATACTATGTATAAAATATTTAACATAGAAGGATATTGTAATGAAATTAAAACAAGGGTTACAAGATTTGTAGGAGTTAAAAACTTCCGAGAATTACAGACTTATGAATACAAAATAAAATTCCCAAGACACCATTGAAATAGATTGGAAATAAGGTTTTTTTGACAACCCTTTCAAAATAAATATCTATGAATACAAGGTTGAATGGATATTGTATGAAAATAAAGAGTGGGTGAATTATAATTCTTTTCATCTCTCTATATTTGGGTATTATAAAATATGATAAAAAGAGATTCACAATAAATAAGCACATCTTAGGTTATAAATTTATGTAGATATGGAACTAGAAATGTGTTACTCCACACTCTACAACAGTTATATGGTTTTAAATCCTAGACATAGTATAGGGTAGTGACATCTAACTAGCTCATGATTTGTAAGATCGTGATAATAATGTTGTAAATATGGTTATAATCATAGTAGTGATGTGATAAAAGGTCCAAGATGTTCTATAAAATATTCTTAAGGATTACAAGAAAGTTCCATGAGATAAAAAAACAATATCAAGGGTTTTGTGAGGTTATAAGGGATTGTAAAATGGGCCCAATATATTAAAAAAATCAAGTGTTAGGTGAGGTTATAAATGATTATAACATAAGAATCAATATATAAATAATGCAATAAAAATCTATATGATACCCTATCCTAATTATGCGTGACTAAATCAAAAAAATCTAAATATGAAATGAAATTAAAGGAAAAAGAGAGGTTAGATATACTTCATACCTACATGAAGGCACATTTGGAACATTAACTTCCCACAAGGTCTCCAACACCTTATGAGAGAGAGAGAGAGAGAGAGAGAGAGAGAGTTGATGTGGGGACCATAAACAACTAGAATAAGACTTAGAAATACCCTTGATTAAACAATCATATGACTCCAAAATCTTGGTAGATCATTAAAAGTGAAAAATATGCTTTTATATCCTAAGTACCCAATGCTCAAAGTGTGGACTCCAAATAAGACAAATTAATATGACCAACTTTAATACCTTAATAAAATTTTAGAGAAGGTTTAGAGAGAACTAGAATATTGAATGTTTTTGATGATATCGGGAAGGAAACTCAAATAAAATAATATAAATATCCTCATTAATGCATTAATTTTCTATGGTATTTTATGGTATTGACTGTGGTTAATATCCTTTGTTGTGAAAAATCATTAACCTAATGGCATCGAACATGGATGATGTCGTCGGTAATGGAAATATAAAAAAATCATCAAACATGGTTGATGATGTATGGGAGGGAATGTGACCATGGAAAATCCAAGAAAGTAGGTCAAATTATGAGGAAGATAATTTAGAGTGTTAAATGGGATAATGAAGGTGTGTATGTGTTGAATATAGTTGTAAGAGTAAACATAAGGAGATAATAATACTATATTCTAGGGATATTTTAACATAAAATTATAGATGATAAAAATATTACATGTAAAGGGTATCAAAACATGTGTATAATGTGATATAATTGGAATACACATCAAAAAAAATTCATAGGAACCATTGATGTCTAGATGAATACAACCTAAAGGATACATGTAACCATATCTAGTTATTGCACACTCCTGAGAGTATCCTCGAGGACACCTCTCATAAAAATCTAATGCACCAATTGTGTTTGCAAAGAAAAAAGTTAGTAAAGTGAAAAATTATTTGTATGCATATGACCCACCCAAATATGATCGTGTGTCATTAAAAATGTGCATGATATGGTCTTTGGGAAAATCATATGGAACACTAAAATCAAAATACTTTGAAAGGATGTGTAGAATAAAAGGAAATAAACGAAGCTATGAAATACCTATATACTTACATTGTTATGAGTGTTTCCATATAGTGAATCATCAGAGTGCATAAAGAGATACTATGATAACCCAAATACATCTGAAAGGAAACACTAGAAGATAAGTAATAAAAATAAGTATTAAAACCTAGTCTAAGGGAGCTCATGGGAGGATGAGTGGGTAGTATACATCATAGTGAATAAGTAAGAAATGGGATATAAATGGGTAGTTTATAATGTCAATATAACTAACTCAGTAGATATAAAGGATGTAAGATGTTAGTTAGGAATAGGTATCAACCATATGAATAGTCACCTGTAAATAAAATGTCACTAAATTGAAACACTTAGAATTATGAGGTAACAAGTATACAAACGAGAGATAATATAGACAAGGTCAAGACAACACATTATTACAACACAAGATATTTACTCAAGTATGGATGGAATACATGAATTTACTCAAACCCTAATGCCTATCTCAATTCTAATGTATGTAAAGAGAGATTAAGAAAAGGATATAAAGTAAGAGATGTGAGAGATTTATAACCTATACTATCTAAAAAGGGGAAGAAAATGATGTAAAGGGGAGGAAAAATGGTTTCCATAAAGAAAAAAAGATCTTTAGTAAATCAAGAAACACTAATCAAATGGAAAGACTAAGTTTTAAACATCAAGGAGTGGAGGAACCAAAATATGTAGGCATTAGTGAAGAAAAACTAGTGAAGTATAATTATATCCCATGTCTGCTATAATAATATATGATAGTAAATATGGATCCTACCTCCCCAAAATGTTTTCCCCATTCACTAGGACCTCACTTAATTTTCTATAGGCCTACTACAAGGATTAGGTACTAACATATAAAGGGAGTGGAATTAGATGACATATATGAGATCTCCTACCCAATAAAAATATATACTACAAAAGGAGTTATAGCCTTGTAATGAGGCCAAATGTAGAGTTTGAGATTTAAATAATAATATGACATGTACCAAATATGATAGTATCACATCATTTTTGGTTTTGATTAAATTATATTACTTTTTAATATTGTTTTGGTAATTGGATTTTATTGATTTTTCTTTAGTAACATGGTTCTTTAATTTTTCTTTTCTTATGTTGTTGAACTTACATTTCCTTTTCTTTATGAAGTTTGAATTTTAATCAAATGGGCATAAAATATGAATAACACAATATAACTAACACATAAATTATATAGAGGAGAACTTACAAACATAACACTTAGATATTCCTAGAAATTCACTATAAAAAATAGTGTTATCTCAATAATGACCTTAGTGGAATTGATAGAAGTATTTAGTAAGATGGTAGATAGTGAGCTATTACTTGGGTTTACCCAAGTGTAATAAAAGAAATATGGATAATACAATGACAATTTTTATTGATACTTTCATGATAATAAAGGGTAAGTGTTGATGAAATACATGTAGATAGACATAATACAAGAGTGAAACTACAAGAAGCACAATTGAATCAAGGAAGAAAAATGATACTCTCAACCATTTCTATTTCTATTTGATAGGATGCCTAGCTAAGGTAGGGATCCAACTATAACAAGTGATCATAAGGGATCAACCTTTGTGAGGAGGGACAAAATTTCTCACCATGAAAACTCATAAACTAAATTTATAAAGAGATGTAGAAATATAAACCATAATGCAAGTAGTAATATCCTAAAGGTGAAAATACACAATTGCATCAAAAAAATAAAAAGAATGGAAAATGAGGTTGTAAATCTATAAACCCAAGTAGATGATACTAGTATGGAAACATATAGACCAAAATAATAGTCATATTTCGTAAGATAAGAATGTAATATAACTTTGTGCACCTAAACTAGATAATGTTAGCTAAGAAAAATATTGTCATAACAAACCAACCTATGTGAAAGATAAGGATGAAAGGTACTAACTCGGGAAAATATATTAACCAATATAATAGGCCTATAATATTTCAAGGGGTAGATGAGATTGTTAGACTAATTGTCTTATTTAAATGTAGGATCATATAAGGATGTAAGGTATTATCTAGGATACTAGGGATCAACATAACTAATCAACCTATAAAAATAATATAGGATGTAAGGAATAAATGGTAGACTAGGTCTCAGAACTAATCATTCTATAAAATTAAGATAATAAAGGATGAGAAAGAAAAGGTGCAAAAATATATAAATAATTATGAAATTGTATTAGAATAAACACAAGTTAGTATCATGTTAGTTTATAAATCATAATTAAAAAAATAACACACATAACTAAATAGGCACAAAAAGAGGAGGAAAGAAGACTATGTACATGGAAATATGCATAATAAAAGGTCAAGGATAATACTTCTTTAACAATTGAGCATTCTTAAAAAATATCAAGATATGGCCTTCACTGGTTTGTAAAAGGTATGTGATTCATCCTAAGATATATTTGATTAAGTATGGATTCAAAAAAAAGTTATTTTCCTCCTTATTGTGGGTGTAATCCAATTTGAGTATTGATTCTACATTTGAAAGTTTTTTTGCTTTATAGGTTCGTTGTGTTGTTTTACAATGCGATATGTATATTGGAAATTGTGTTGGAGAGAATTATCGTAGTTTTATCCAAAAATTTGAGGTAGTAAAACAGCACTTTACAAATTTCATCATTAGTAATGATAAATGTGAAGGAAATTTAACTTAAACTCTATAGGTAACACTATTTCCAAGCCATATACTAGAGAGAAGGGAGTTTCCTTGTAACTATGTGAACACTTGTATAGTATGCCCAAATTATGGGATAGATTTTAAGATGATGATTAGTTTCTTGAATGTTTTTTTGGAGGATTTTATTGGTAGATTATTCTTTTCCATTACATTGTGCATTATGTAGAGTTCAAAACTTGTTCTTGAATTTTAACTTCACACAAATTTGTGTCATTTCCTTGTATTTAAAATTCCCACCCTTGTTAGAGATGATTGCATGTGGGATTACAATGAAATAGATGATTTGATTAAGGATGAATTTGGAATTTTTTGCATCGTTCACATTTATGAGGGGCATAACCTTGAACCCTTTGTGAAGTATTTATTATATGTGACGATGACAAAATGAAAATATTATAAATCATGTAATTATCTAATGCAAGTAAGTCTCATATGGTGAAGGAACTAGGAACTTTAAGATGTTAAAGATAAGTCAGAGGAACATGGAAAATGTTATCATGGAGTTGAAAAGGTTTTCATTTTTTATAAAATCCATGAGAATCCACTTCAAGTGAGGCTAATAATAATCATGCATAAGAAATTGTGTTTTGTATCATGTACACTAATTTTTCCTACAAAAATTCCCTCGTATGCTTCTTTATGGAGAGAAGGAACCTATTGATAAGTAACAAAAGAATTCCCTTAAGAAAATAATTTGTCTTTAATAATATACTTCAAGTATTTCTCACATATTTTAAATGGTTATCATTCTCTTGAAGAAAAGTTGGTGTTTAAAAATGTTTCTTTTAGTCAAATGTTTCCTTGTTTGGATTCAAATTTTATGTGATAGACTAGAGTGATATAAGGTGAAAATAGGATAAAATGAGTTTTCTATACCTGAATATGGTATTTTCTTCATGGATTACTTTCTTAGGTGAGAAATGTGCTATTGTGGTGGCTAAGGAGTTATCTAGGGATTTATCCTTTTTGATTGATGGATTCTATTGTGAAGTGATTATGCTAAAATATAAAATTATAGTCTAATATAATGCAAGTTTGAAACAATGTAATACATAAATTAACCCAAGAAACTAAGTAATAAATAATTAAACTCTAAATACAAAGAGGGTTAGAAGATCCTTATCTAATTTTGTCAAGTTTTGGAAAGAGCAAAGAGCTAAAAACATGGAAAATGCGAATCACTAATCATCACACTGAGGCACAGAAAAATGCAGAAGAGGTGGAAATGACTGGATTGGGGCACCTCAAGAGGGAAAAGGGCATCTGTGGATACCCTAGACTTGTTTCTGGGCACTTAGGTTTATGCAAGAGGTTCAGGAGATAATTTCTTAGGGTTTCCAGGTGGTGCAAAACTCTCATTGTTTATCACTACTATGTCATTGAATTCTTCCGAATGTCATTGTAGATCTAGAATGAATGAATCACCTGAAAAACCCCAAACAAAGCATCAAACCCAAAAAATAAAGATGCAAATGAAGGGTTCATATTTTCCTTAGCTTCTAAATTGATGGAATTATAATCGAGCACCGCAATACATCTCAGACCCAATGTAGCTATGTGTGTGTGTGTGCAAAATTATGCCCTATGTTGCTCTTGTGTGTGTCGCACTTGAAGTAGTGAGTAAGTAACTAGATGTAGAATGTAAATAATGTGTGCATGGAAATAATAGACTCTGGTCCTATGAAGTGTGATGCAAAAGAACCATCCTTTGTCCCTTGTGATGGAGCTAGATGGATGCAACCTTAGGCGGGATAGTTAGTTATTAGTGCTTGGGAAATTGTTATGATCACATAGCTTTATATTTATATGATTTATTTGCTTGAATTTCTTAACTAACCCCAAAATGCTGACTACCAAAAAGATAAGATGCTCAAATGGCTAGAAAGTACCCAAAAAGTGTGAGTAAAGTATAAATAAGACAGGGGGAACCCAGAGGGGACAAGGAACTTGACGTTGGTGAATTGATGGGTAATGGTATCTAGGATGAAAAATGTTGAAGAGTAAAAATGTATACTAAGAAAGTAAGCGTGCAAAACTGAAAGTAGAAATAGAAAATAAAGAAAGGTGGCGAAAGACATGGATTAATTAGTACTTTCTTACTTAGGAATCATATGAATAGTAGTATGTAATCAGGACTAGATAATTACCCAAAGTGTGTGATTATATGTCTACATTTTCCCCCACTTTATGTTGGTGAGCGGAAATATCGGTAACATAAAGTATATAGAGATGTGTATCTGATAAACCATGTAGATTGATGATGAAAGCATGCCAAGGGAATAGAAAAAAGCATGAAGTAATAAAAATTTGAAGAGTGGATACTAAGGAGGAAAAAGTGTAAAAAGTGATGATGAAAATGAGCCTAGGGAAGAAACGTATATGTAGACATCATGATGTACCTATTGTTGGTGTCGATGTGTGTGATGTTTTTATTGTTGATGGTGAATACCACTTCCCATATTAATGGAACTGCAAAAGAGAAGCCGACAAGTAGTCAAATATGCATGTATATATGATCAAAACATGTAAAAAGTGTGTAAGGAAAGTATGTAAAAATGATGAAAGTGTGAAAAGGGAACATTTACACCTAATCTATGATGAGGAAAGAGTGTAAAGAAGGATCTTGTAAATGATGTCAACGCACAAGTTTTTCGGGTGATCTCACACCAATGTAATGGAAGAAGTGTAGGGAGAAATTGTTTGGTGTCATCCTCCAATTTTTAACTACTTCTCGTTGTATAAAACACCACTGCAGATGGTGTGTATGAGTGTTAAGGACTATCTCCCTATAAAATTTGTTGTGTATGGAGTTATCTAGACTATGTTGAACTACCAATTGTTGTGTGATATGCCCCATGGTCTTAGGTAATCTAGGTAAGGCCGATGTGTGATATTCCTCCTAATATTAGGAAATATAGGAATGGCCATTGTTATTACCAAATCACAGCACCCTCTAATTTTTATCATGTGATTTTGTTAAGGCAAGAAGTGTGACTAGGTAACATTGGACCATCTCTCAAGTTGTGGGACCTACTACTTGAAATAGACCTCCAAAGAATGTTGGTTCCTCTTCCTAAACTAATGTAACAACTACCTCTAATGAAGGGAAATTTAATGTCTAATCCTATCCTAATACTTCCAAGGAACCAGGGAGAGAGAATAAACATGAAATAAATCAAATCCTATACTAAAGGAGGGGATAACACCAAGAGAAGGGTGTGGGAATCTCTCCAATTGGTGAAAATGAAATAAAATGCATAACAAAGAGGGTAGAAACAATCACCACAATCCAACAACAATACTCAAACAATAATTTTCATGAAGGCACAACACATAGACCCCTTCAAGATAAATAAAATAGACACAATACATCTGCAACTAAAATGAAAAGGTAAGAGAAATAAAAAACAAGAAAGGGAAGAAACATCCAAAAACTCAAGTTTATTGTTTCATTAGTTTACATAGTCCAATAAAATGCAAGAAAAATTCTAGATCATCATGCAAGAAGTCCAAAATGAAGGCCTAAAGCACAATGGTGTTTCTAAAAAAAATTTGGTAGAGTTTTGTTACAATGATAAATTCCTCCCTTGCAAATAAGAGGGATTTGTAATTTATATAAAATGAGGGAGAAGAGAGATAAGCTGAAAATATAGAAATCACCCTTTCACCCACTTACAAGGTTGCATAAGTGGCTGAAAATCATGTGGGAAACCTACAAAAGTCATCCTTGACTATCTTGTAACTTGAAGTAGAAAAAAAATGGCTTCCCATGCTCATTAAATGCATTTTCAACTACCTGGAGGCCATCATTTGAAAATGGGTTTGTTTTTCTACATTTTCACACATTAACCTCCATCAAATCTATAATTTCTTGATTTCCAAGTGTATAGGATAGAACCACAATTCAAAAGAGTCTAATTTTAGGAAATTTGGATAAGAAATGAGAAATTTATGACCGTTTGAGTGCAAGAAATTTTTATCATTCTCCAGGCTTGGTTGTTGTTTTACAGATACGCAATAAATTACTTGTTAGAAGTAATAATTTTCTCCCCTTTTTCCTCCATTAAATTTCTATGTTTTAAAAAGGTATGGGAAGTATTTAAAAACTTTATTGGACCCCACTGTATTTAATGTTTCAAATGAATGGGGTTATTGAGTGTTGAGTATGTTTAAAATGGCCAAGCTCGGAGCCAGCTTAGCTCACCGAGATGACACTTTCCCTTATGCCTCTCGAGCTCTGTATATGTCACTCCAATTTTGTATACCCTAGCCAACTTACTCAACATCCACCCTGGTGACTTGACTCACTTGCGAGATCTACGTTTAAACGCCCCCACTTCAAACTTCCCACCTTTGTATTGTGGACTTTTCTCACATGCGCGAACTCCCCCTGCCGGCATGTTCCATCTAGCTCCTCGCCTCCCGCACAAGCCTTATCACCCATAATGTGTTATGCCAACTCACCTCATTCTTGATTCCCCTTACTTGGCCACCATGTTCTCCTTGCGCCCATTGTGGGTCCACATGGTTCTTCAAGCCCCTACCAGCCGCACACTTGTTGGTTCTCACCCGAGCTGTCGGGCCCGCAAACTTAACCCACTTGACTCTGCACTAATTTGTTATGTGGCCAGATCGGTCCCGTGTGGAAATCATGGCTTGAGTTTCTTTGGGCCCTCAGTTCCACACATGGATTCCTTGGCCACATTCTTCATTTTTTGGCATTTTTGGGGCCCGCAAGGAACTCCTAACCTGACTTCCCTCAGGCCCTCCATTCTCCGTTGCTCCGATGCAACCGACAATACCTCATCATGACACTTTCTTCAGGCTTTCCAAGTTGGCTCAGTGAGAAAAATTCTAACCTCAACACCATTTCTCTAAATTTCCCTACCCACCAAGTCTCTGCATCGACCAGCTATCTTTCGGGCTCACCAAGTTGGCTCGGTGAGCCGACCTCTTTATGAACCTTCCGCCATGCTTCATTGTATTCAATGCACCCTACAGAGCCGTGCAAACTTAATACCAACGAGATCCTTATGACATGTCCTACTAAAATTTGTAACCTATTTGCCATAAAAACTAGCTCGACGCCATACCAAGTAACTCACCACCCCAAACAGACTCACCAAGATGGGGAATATCTTGCCCAATAGCTTGACGGGACGATTTGATCCCTTAAGAAAGTTTTTCCAATTTATTCAAATTTCTCTTGAATTTTTCATATTCTTGAATTTATTCAGTGTTTTGGATACCATGAGAGGTTCCTAAAGGTGTTTTGAACATACTATCATATTTTTACCATTTTGTTTTCCCAGGTGGGCCCTAGTGATTTAATTCTCCAACTAAAACAAACTTTGGGATTCATGGAAACCTAGAAGAGAAAATAATTCCTCTCATGGCTTCCAAACTTTCCTGAGACCTTATTGATGCCCCAAAACATAGAAAATTACATGTATACTTTGGATTGACTCATGAGGTCCCTTGACAACTAATTCAATGCAAACCTTCCTAGTTGTCCATTTCACCTGGGGGTGAAAATGGACAACAACTTTGGTGAATTGTGGGAACATCTACCTGTTAAATGGGGCTGACCAGTGACCTAAATATATCCATTGGGCATGAAGTCCTTTCTGATCACCCAAAATTGATTTGAGGTTGAAAACTTCAATCCCCGAGTCACTTGAAGCAATGTTAAGAATGAAGCTAACGTGTTGTTTTCCTATTCAAATTTATAAGAAAATCTTGAAATTTTCATGAGTGGACAATTGTTTTGATCTCGAACTTTTCTTTTTTCTTTATCTCTCGATATTTGATTTGTGGGCTAGAAAAAAAGAAATGAAACTCCCTAAATTTTGTTCCTTGTTAACATGAAGCATAAAACCAACTGATTTCTTGACAAAGATAAGACACTTTGTAAAATTGGAGGCATAGGCTATTTTTAGAGAACAAATTGGACTGTTATAGAACTGATTTTCATCTTTTTGCAGGATGCTCAAACACTGTTAAAGGGCTGCAAAATGCTCAAAAATTGGCCAAGTTGCTCATAAATTTATAATATACTCTTTTGAACAATTTTTATGAATGAATAGGTAGGATTTGAGGTTGATTTTCTACTTAATATCCAAGAGGAATTTGAATGAAAATTAAGGGGGCTTCTCACTGGTTTGCAAGAGGCATGAGAAGCTCTATTTCCGGTCTGTAGAAACAAGAGAATGAAGACTCTGAATATGTCCCTAATATTATTTTTAATTGCTTTGCATTTGAAATTTCATGAGGATAACAACTATTACCTACAAATTTGAGCTTCTTACTTGCAATATTTCTCTTGGGAACATGGTGAATCGTGCCAAAATAACACTAGAAGTAATAGACATGTACCCAAGGAACTTAGGTAAATTGAAACCTACACTAACAACAAGATAATGTGCACAAAAACTTAGAGGAATGAAAATCCTACACTAATATGTACAAGGGTGAGATTTTACTTCGGTAATAATGCTTGAGATAAATTCCATTGACTAGAATTTACAATTCTTCCCCATCCAACTTGGCCAATTAGACAACATTACTACTCTTACACTCTGTGATCATGTAGGGACCACTCCATATAGCATAAAACTTGGAGTTCTTTCCGCTTTACCCTATCGCTATCCCATTTTAGCACTAAATCTCATTTTTGGAATGTTTTGGCCTTAGCTTTCTTGTTGAATCTCCTTTTGATCAATGTTTGATCTTTATCCATGGTTTTCATTTCATATTATCTTAGTTATTCCAACTCCATGAGTTATACATACATGAATTCCATAGGCTCAAACTCGATAACAACTCTAGCTACTTAAGAAGCTCCACTACTGGTAATTCAAGTGATATGGGCAGCCTTGCTTCTCTTTGATAGACTATATTGTATGGAGAGATACCCATTGATCTCTTTGGTGTGATCATATCATCCCACAAGGCTTATTTGAGCTTGGTGTGCCATGTCCATTGGTTTTCATCTAGAGTCCTTTTGATAATCTTCAACAAGTTCTTGTTTGTGGACTCAGCTTTCCCATTACCTTGGGAGTAATAGTTGGATGAGGTGCATATATATATATATATATTCCTAACATCCCAATCTGAGATATTAATGCCGAGGAATGTTATAGTATTGCTCGATATGATTGTGGTTGGAACACCAAACCTTGTAACAATCCCTTCATAAAAATCCAAAGATAGTAGACTTCTTCTCTTCTTTGAGGGCTATTGCTTCACTCCACTTGGTGAAATAGTTTGTTGCCATTAGAATCCACTTATGGCCTTGGCTTGAGTTCAATTTGATGACCCTAATGAAATAAAACCCCCACTATATAAATGATTGATCAACTGAAATTGGATGGAGTGGGAGTGTTGTTAATTGCTCCTTTCTTATGAAGAATGCACACTTCTTACATTTCTTGATCCAAGAATAACCGTCACTAAACAATGTGGACCAATAGTAACCAACCTTAATGATCTTGAGAGCTATTACTCACGTATTAAAATGGACTCCAACCTCCCCATTATGGAACTCATGTAGAACTCTCTCAATTTGATTAGTTCCAATACACCTCAATAAAAATCCATTCACATCCTTCTTAAATAGAATTCCATCAATAAGAACATACATAATGGATTGTAGTCTGAATTAACTTCTTTTCGCTTTTCTCAACTCCGGAGGACACAAACTTGTCTAAAGGAAGTGTATCATATATTGGGTCCAATAAGGAGTGGGCATACCATTAGTAGGTTGTTCCTGATCATTTTGCAGCACTATGACAACTTCATCTTTATATTTTGACTCAAAGCATGATGATTGAAAGCTAGCTACTCACACGAAGCCTTTACCATAGACTATTTTGGTCACTTTTATTTCTATGTCATATTTCATCACTCAATTAATCCAACCAACCCTTTTATCATTCAAGTCCTTTTTTAGGAGGAAATATTTTACCCCGACATGAGACACTAGCAATTGAATTTCATTATTTGAGACCAAGTTTCTAAACTTCTTTAGACTTCTGATAACAGTGAGGACATGCTTTTCAATAAAGAAGTACCTCACCTCATAATATTCCAAGCCCTGGCTGAAGAATGCTACAATTTTTCCGAACCTTCCTCATTCTACTACACCAAGATGGTAAAGATTATATCTAAACCTCAAAAGGAATAGAGTATGAATTCCTTTGAAAAATATGGATTAATGAGACTTGGAGCTTGGGATATTGCATGTTTTATAACTTCAAAAATCTCTTTTCCCTCTTCTGTCCACTTGAATTTCATACTCTTCTTTAACATCATTGTTAGTGGCTTGACGAGAGTGGAAAATCCGGCACGAACCTTTGGATGAAATTGATCCTCCCTAAGAAACTTTGGAGATCCTTCTTATGACTTGGAAATGGTAGTGAATGGATAGCTTCAACGCTTTCCAGATCAATTGTTAATCCTTCCTTAGACACTATGTGGCCTAATCATTTTCCCTCGTGAGCTAGAAATGTACACTTTTTCAGATTCAGGGACACATCAAACTGCCTCCATCTATCGAACACTTGTCAAAGGTGAGAGAGGTGATCTATTGCATTATTGGAAAACATTGTGATATCATCAAGATAAATGAGAACCATCTTGTTGATTAACCCCTTGAATGCGATATCCATAGCCCTCTGAAATGTTACTCCAACATTTGATAACCCAAATGGAATCTTCCTATAAGTGTATGTGCCCCATTATGTGGTGAAGGTTATTTTCAAATGATCATCATCTATAGACACCTATAATTATGCCTAAGCAATTTAAATACTTAAATTACGCTAACTATCCCCTTTCTCACAAATTGACGACTTATTGTCAAAAGTGCTCATATTCCCTCTAATTGTCGTCAATTAATTACAATATGCTAATTGATTAAGTCACCTACCCAGCTAACAGCCTAATTAACAACCTTCCATTAATTATCACTTCCTCTATCTTGATTAATTAATTATTATTAATTAATTAGTCTTCCCCTTCATTTAAACTAGTAAATCGATATTAAATTGATTTAATCCCTTTCTAATAGCCTGAATCACACTAATATTCTTCTAAATGGCTTCTATAAGCTTACACCTACCTATTAATTAATCACCCCCAACTCCCATGACTTGCTAAACATGTATTAAACCCTTCTAAAGTAAGGTTACCTTTAATAAAGCAACCTTATCCATTCCTAATCATGTTTTACCTTTATCCCACATTCATGAGGATGTGTTGAATCCTTTATCCTTTGGGCTATATAAAGATCCCTCCACCTACCTTTTTACTTACACCTAAACTCCTTAAGAGAGCAAATGCAAAGCATATAGCAAAGAGACTAAGAGCTTGCACCTTGTTTTCTTGAGAGTTCATCATCTTGAAGAGTTAAGCCTCTTTCTTAAAGTGCTTGGGTCATATGGGAGGTATCAAAAGGGTCTTGTAGCCCAACTTTGATTAGCCCCCATTCCTAGGTTCTTGGAACATTAAGGACAACTATTTTTGATAGCCATGGAACCTACCTAGGTTCTTTCATTTGCATGTTGTTAAAGAATAGAGGTTATTTAGATACTTAACATTGTTGATTTCATAGTTTTATTGATAAATGTTAGCATCTAACCCTTGATTAATTCTTATCATGATGGTGCTTAGAATGTTTGTTTAATTCTTGCTAATCAAGACTATTTAGGTGTTAGTCTTCCATTCATATTCATTATTTTGGCTAACTTTTTGATATGCACATGTAGTAGTTAATGTCCATTTTTGGAATTTTTGCTCATTTAATGTGTTACTTCATGCTTATAGCCTTGATTTTAATGGTTCATTGCCATTTTTTGAACTAACTTGTCAAAATTTAGAGTATTGTGAAGTTTTTTATGTTCTTTTCCGTACTGTGGTTGTATGTCTAGCATAGGCACAATTTTAGGAGCACATATGTGATTTATGGGGCGTAGGCACAATTTTAGGGGCACACACATCTTTTTGGTGGCACAGGAATGCTGTCAAAATCTATCATTCTGTCTACCGACCCCTGGTGCATGTGCACTAACCATAGCGCATCCACCCTAACCCGCGCATAGGTGCATTAACCCAAGCACACACGTCGTTTTGTATTATACCTTCATTGTAGTTGAAAACCTATCAAAATGGCGCACACGCCCTAACCAGGTGCACATGAGGTTTTAGTGGCGCAGGTATATTTTTCTGGTAATACGGTTATTCTATCTATTTTTCCTATCTATTTTCTCAGAGTAGCACGTATGTTGTTTTCATGGCGCACACACCTCTCGGGTGGCGCAAGCATTTAATTGATCTAAAAATCCACAGAGTGGCATAGGTGATGTTTTAGGGGTGCATGTGTTGTTTTAGGGGCACACACATCTCTTGGGTGGCGTAGGTACACTGTGTGCCAACAAACAACTTTTGGTGGTGCATACACCCTAACCTACGTGTAGACACAGAAAAAGGGGCACATGTGTCCTTTTACATTTTTTGGATTTAAAGGGTTGATGTGCTAACTTTTTTAAAAGTTTATCTAATCACATATCTATCTTTATAGGCTATTTTTACATGTTGGTATTTGATTAGATAGTATTTTGCATTATTTACTAATGGGATTGAGATCACGTATGCTCTTCCCTCGCATCCCTTGGGGTGACCTTGGGAATCAAAAATGATTCTTAAGCCTTTTCCGCTTTAAGATTGTTAAGGGTATTTTAGTTAGAATTGGTCAATTTGGCATTTGTTGAAATTAAAGTATTGTTCCATTTGGTTATCTTTTGAGATTTGTGACGACATCACGTATGCTCTTCTCTTGCATCCTTGGATGATCTGGAGAATCAGAAATGGTGCCTTCTCTTTTGATGGACAATTACTAATCATCATCATTCAGACCAATAATGCTTGTCAAAGAACGAAGGAAACAAAACAAAAGTAAAAAAAACTCTAATACACGTGTTCTTGCAGGTTGCCAAACGTTGTTCAAGAAAACCACATCTAAATTAAGAAAGATAAAAAGAACAACATATTCAAAACACTATATTGTAGGTTTTAGAAAAGGGTACGTCCCTCTCCGCTTAATTGGAACATAACCCCTTTGGCATGATGCCTTAAGCTACAACAATGGGGGTGGTTCCAGAACCTCAAAGATGTAACATCCTCATTTTTATACATTAGAACAAGTAATTTTTATTTTTATTTTGATAAATGCTTCCTGGTTCTAAATACATAATTTAGAACTCACAATTCAAAAACAACCATTCTCACAACAGATAACCATATGTAGCTGTAATGACTCGGAGTACTTCCGATCTATTCATGAGTATCAAAGAGTTGGCGTTTTTATTTTAACACAATACTCTTGCGGTTCTCTTCCCTAATCTAGGATTTAGAATGCTCTGTCCAAGGAACCTATCTGAATAATTGTTACTATTATTCATCGGCATCTCATCCCTTGGACTAGGTGACTTAGGACAATGCAATCAGCAGCTTGCGATACTTTGGCCAAAGATTTGAAACATATTGCTTATGTCTCGTATTCCTTGACGGCATACTCGTCAATCTGGAATACGTCCTTCACCCCATTCCTATGTTATGTAGAATGTCTTATACTGACTTCTGTCAGACTCTCCTGTCCCAAGTGATTCACTCAGGAATGGATTAGTAAGATGACGACGTTATAGGGATGCTCCCGAGGACTAGGGATACGCTGACATACTGGGTCAACCCTAGTTAATCCAGTGTGTCAAGATACCCCGAGTCTCCTAGGGAAGCCTTATAACGTGACCACATTCCTAATCAGTCCTAGAGTAACTTGTTCGAGTTTAAGATGTAAATCTTAACGATCAATGCAAAGGGTGTCGTCAAAAGTCACCTGCATTGTTGTATCTTCGAGAAGATCCTAATCTTCTCGAAGGTATAACCCCTGATTGACTTGTGCCATCAACCTTTAAATCTACCTCGAAAAGATCTACTTATTAATAAGTGTTACACATGTTGAGTTAAAATTATACTAAAAGACGCTCCCTTAAGGTTAGCCTTTCCCAATCCCTGGGTTCCTCACCTTAGAATTACCTTTCAAGGTAAAACTCATTACACAAGAGAAGTTATTAGGACTTGAGGTCCCTTCAAGGAGTTCATAGAATATACATAATTCTAAATCAACGAAATTGGACAATAACTCTCATCCTTCACATGAGATTGCTAACCAAACCCTTTTTAGGTTTATATCAGTTCTCATAACTGAATTTATATCTTACTTAATAGTATCGAGATATAGTGATTAAGAATCCAATTAAACATTGTCCTGACTTAGATTAAGACTAGGAAGTAATAATTTATTCAGCTTGTTTAGCTTCCTACTCAGGTTTATTTTAACCCTAGCTTCCATAAATACAGTGATCTAAATTCCTATTTAGCTTTAGATAGAACATACTAGAACTACTAAACAATCATAAGTATTCAGTCACATAATCTTGCAAGCTTACTTAGATAATCACAAAAGTCTCCACTTTATACAATAATAATAATGCTCTCAAGATCATTCGAACCGAAGAAGGTCAAACCATCAAGATACGAATACAAACACATAAGTAACAAATATCTCTTTTCATTCCTTTCAAGCTAATCAAATACATTTTATGCATTCAAAGATACTTGATACAAATCTCAATAGCAAAAGAACATCTTTCTTCAAGTAGTACATTCGAGAATCAAACTGTAATTCATCATAAAACCAAATTAAACAATCGAACATCCTATCGATCTCGCGTGCTTTAGCCACTTACGGCAACCATCTCGCAAAATTGTCAACACGGGTTAGTTCGATGAACTCGAGCATGATAAGCACTAATTCTTAAAACAATTGCAATCCACCAAATTTTTTTCATTAAACAACCTGTTTAAATGAAATCATTTCACCAAACATGTAAATATATTCAAAGTGCTATGCTCTTTTGTAATTCAAACATGACTATAAACGCATAACTCATATTATAGTTACTAAATAGTCCTAGATACTTTTCAGATATTTCTTCATAAATGTAAGTGACCAAGGAGAACAATTGTATCCAAAAAAATATCCATCTAAATCCCAAGGACAAAAACATCGAACAGATCATTACATTCAACATAATAAAATGAATATCATAACAATTCATGAATCCATCAGTATGTTAAAACAAATCCAACATGATTAGATAAAAATATATCAACATATACTTTACAGTAGAATAGAAAGAAACCGAGACATTCAGATGTCCCTTCCAAACATGCTCATGACTGTACCGTCCACTTAAGAGTAATGCAATCACATTATATGCCTGCGACTAAGCCAGTCGAGACCACAGGTAGAATTACAGTCTGTCAAAATACACATATAAAAATTGCCTGTAACTTACTGAACAACACAGTAGCTCTCGTGACAAGGCAGTGAAGAATAATCCATCAAATAGACCCCACATAACCTTTCATATTATTCAACAAATGAGAAAATATCCAACGCCATCGCTTGTCAAGGTACAGTTAATAGCTCTTTACTTCAGTCAAGCACACGACTAGATAATCATGAAAACAGAAGATGTAATCATGCACAAACACAAGAGCAATCCCACTGAGTCGAAACACTCAGCAACATACAGCTCAATCTAATCCCTACTAACACATCAAGGACTTAAATCCAAGGCCGAAATCAAAAGAACAACCTCTTTATCACAGTCAAACAAGAGGCTAGATAACATTAAAACAAATGATGTTCCATATGCATATAAAGTGACATTCATATTGAATCAAACACAGACATGCACAGCCTCATTCAACTGAAACAAATCCTCACGCTAAAACAGCCATGACTTCTATTGGAAGCCATTTTCAAGAAAAATAATCACAACAAGGTCTTCACAGAAGCCAAATCCCATATCAGTATTTTCCTCAAAGTTTCATTCTAAGTCAAGCTACTACGGATACAACAGGGTCTCAACCCGAGTAAGGTTTGTAAAGAAAACCTTTCCGTTAATTTCCACAGAAGCGAACAGACAGGAACACAAGAATGCTAAGAAGGAGTCAGAACGATATGCATACACAGTGAGGGTTTTAATCGAGATTCGCGCCAACTCGCAACATATCGAGATCTCCAACAGTATCACATACAACTAGTGCTCATAACAAAGCTTCGATTAGAGTTAATTTCATGCGACAACAGTTCAAGAATCCCAATAAGGCTCACACCAAAACTTCTACAAAATTCGTAACTCAAGATACATATCAAGGATTCCAACTGAACCAACATCTGTGATATTCACTGCTAAGCCACAGTAATCAAAACAAAGTGACAGAAATAGATATACCAGATACTTTTCCAGGGCTCCAACTGAGTCTAAACTAACAAGTATTCTCATTGATAGCTTCTACAGAAGCCAAAATACTATCTACTCTAGGATTCCAATGGAATTCAATAACAAATAGTATTCCCGGCGATACTTCTACAGAAACCAAAACATATTTTCATTTCAAGAAGTCCAACAGCAACAATAACATATATTACTTACGACAAATCTTATAAATAGTCAGAATATACTGTACATTCAAGAAATCCAACAGTATCATTTTCAATAAGAGAAAACAACAAGGTAAAAACTTAAGTCTGAATCAACAAGAAAACAATTCATGGACTTCCACAGAGCCGAATTTGTATAATATCTATGCAAGCATTTCAAAAAAATCTAACTGAAATGCAAAACACAGTAGGATAGTGCAACCGTTTGAAACATAACGCACACCCATCAAGGGTTCACTGAAAAATCGAGCCAGTAAGAAGATACAGCAACTAAATCACACAAAGCTACCATAAAAACAAACTGATCCCAAAAATCATCTGAACAGAGTTATTCTAATGAAATCATTTGAAGGAAAGCAAGATTTTTAAGAGTTAGGGCCTAACATGCCTGGTAATGCCGCTTAAAAATCCGAAGAAGACCACTGAAAGAGCTCGAGCCTTCTCCTCTTTTTCCACGTTAGATTCAACAACAATAATTTGTTATTTCCATGCCTTATAAACTTTCCTTGATAGAGAAAAGAGCTAGTTACTCTCATATTTTCCATGCAACACCAAGTAGACTGGTGCGAAGAACCAGTGATCAAACAGAGAGAAAACCGGAGCGCATGAAAAACCAAACAAACTACCAGTTTTCCATTTTGCATGTCTTCTCGAGAAATCTGAGCTCGAAGACCAAGTTCATTAATTGTATTAACTCCAAAATTCTCGCTCAATCTCCATTACCACCGACCGCCATAGTTAGCGATGGACAAATGCAAATCAAAGACCATTTCTAACTTTGGCGACTCTGCCACGTCGGCTTTCACTAGCCGTTGAAACCTCCGCTAATTCCTTGTCCTTCATACTTATCCATCCCATTTAATGCCATAGAAACTACCGCCCATGGCTCGCACCCCTTCATAGGTCCCCTTCCTCCACTAACATTTGTTAGGTTAGAAGCATAGGTTAGGATTTAAGATGATACTTAGTCTAACCTCCTTAGCGCTAGGTTGCTAACTTAGAACATTTAGCTTATAGCTTAGGCCTAGGTTAGATTAACACTAATCTAACCCATAGGTTATAGTTTAGGTTTAGGTTATTAACCTTAATAAATCCAGTTTAGGTCTAACATTTAGAATGTTCAGAATAAGAACCTACAGACATACATTCACGAAAAGGATTCACTCCAGCACTGCCAATAGGCTAGTTGAATAAATGTATCTGAATTTATTACCTGGCCCACGATCAAGACCTTCCTGATATTACGATATCGGGAACCAATTCATTTAACACGATCAGCCTGAGTTAGACTCCGGAATAGCTTATTCAATGCATTCAGACCTTGCAACCTACGTAAGGTCTATAATTTTTGTTCATCCCGAATAAACTTAAAGCATCTCTTGGATCAATGCCACTGATCCAAGGCTGGGTCTTATAGATGGATAAATCCACAATTCATTCTCGAGATCAGATTAAACTCAGGTGCAAAATGAAAGAAATAAAAGAGTCCAATCATATTCCGACTCAGTCAAAGATCTTCAATTGCAAAGAAGATATAGTACATATCAAGCATGACTTCACAATCAAAGGAACACATCCTTTTACAGAAGAAATCATATATCAACACTTGAATGCTCAGGAGGAAGTAACAATAGTTCAGAGTGTTACAAAAGTAGTCCACGCAAGAGGGAACCTTGTGGATGAAACGAGAAGTGCTCCGCACTACCTACTTGACTAGTGATTCCTTTGTGAGATAGCATTATAGGTTTTTCGTTGTGGTGACCTTAGTGATAGTACACATAGATGCACTAGTTGCCTATTGTTCTTGAAGGGGGTAAAGTAAAGCCGAGATACTCCCAAACTAGTCAGTGTGACTTTTGGGTAAATCGCGCTCCCTCGTGGAAACTTTGTAACCCCTAGGACGAGAGAACCACCTAGGAGAATATACTTTGGACAGAGCCAACTTTGACCATTTTAAAACAGCTTTTGAGTTGTGAACCATACTTTCATTGAGAAACGTGTGACGCATTACTTTTGCCTAGTTTTTACTTGCCTTAGGGCAAGGTGAAACTTTGCCAAAGTGAGGCTAGCATTTTTCATCATTTTTTCTTGATTTATTTCCTTCATATTCTTTTGACACTTTGTTGATCAAAAAGGTGTGATTACCTTTATGTTTCCATTCGACTGTTTCTCTCACTTTTATGTTCGTTTATGCCCATCCATGTTTGCAGCTGGGTTAAATAAATGTCTAAAGTGAGCAGAGGCATTTTCATGTCATTTGGTAGCCATTGTGATCTTGATACCCACATCAAGATTTTCATCATAGCTAGGCATGGTTCATCACCGTGGGCTTCCTTAGAAGAGTTACTGTGTTTGTCTCGTATCATTACAATTTCGATATTTATGTCTTGTTTCTTGTAAAATCGACATAAATACCTATATTGTACGATTACGTTGCACACATTCTTAACTATTCCTAGCTATACTTTGAGCTTTTTGGTTTGGTTCTATTATTACCTTGATTTCAAAAGGTGTTAGGCATTACCATTTTTGTGTGTTATATCAATAACACCTTGATATCAATACTTCACTTTCTTGCAAAGTGGGTTAACATATCTTGGTGATATTGTTGTGTCATTCACAAATCATAATTGGCACTTTTTGAGATATAGGTCTTAATTAGATTTGATCTTGCTCATCGTATATCTTGATTGGGAGATCACATTTAACTTTGTGTATTTACTTACGTCTTGTTCATTCCCTTGAACTTGGCATAAGTGGAGACATCTTGTTAAACATCTGTATCGTAAGTTACTTTGAAACATAGTCTAGGAAATACTTCATCTGATCAAGTTTCAATACCAAACGATTGCTTCATTGGTGATTTTATCACTCTATCACATTGGTATTCTCACACTGTTAATTTACTCTTAACACGTACATCTTGCATTTCACTTAGGGGTAGTCATTAAACTTTGAACAAATCTACAAACTCACCCTAGTGAAACCTTCACGAAAACATGGCTCCCAAGATGCGTCTAGGGCTAAAAAAACAAACATATGAGGAACAACAGCAAGCTTGGGAAACCTCTCATAGACAAGGGTCAAACCCATTCATCGGACATGATCTAGGACCATTATTTTCTGTAGAAAAGGAAACAGAAGAAATGGTCGACCATAGTGGAAACGAATTAGAGTCCCTTGCGCAGACTTTGATTTTGACCCTACTCTGTGGGACGAATTTATTTTTAGAAACAAAGACAAGTGTTGGCTCAAGTTGTCAAATTAGGGGCCAAATTTCCCATCGAGAATGAACCAATACTACAAAAAATGACACCACTGAGGAAGAACGCCCCCTTATCAATATGGAAGATATTTTAATATGTGAGCATGCTTCCACTTCTTACAAGAAAATGATAAAGTGGTAGGGCATAGATACCCTCACAAAGTTCCACACGTAAACAAACTAGAACTTGAGACAGAGGAAGAACCTCCATAGTACAAAGAGGAGGAACCTTTAGAAGAAGAGGCTATAAACCAAGCCACAATCCAACAACAAATCAATAGCCTAAGCTGATAACTTGCTTTGCTTACTTCCCATGTACAGAAAGATGCAAACAAGAACATTCAAAAGGTGAGGCCTAAGGTTAAGATCAACGAACTCCATCGGGAAAAATAAGGAGAAGAAGACATAGGGTACCATCGTGTTTACATCCCTACTTCTCCCACTAAAGAACAATTGCTCACACAGGAAGTGCAATCTATGAAAGCAACGCTTGTGAGCTTACAAGAGAGCAATATAGGGAGCATCAGGAAATATCAATATGAAGAATTTTGCCCCTATCCTTTTGATAAGAAAATGACCCTTCAACCCTTTCCGAAGAAATTTGATATGCCAAAGTTCGACAAATACAAAGGAAAGGGAGACCCAAGGGATCATGTTAAATATTTTTAGATGGCCTATCAAGAGGTGTCTTATTGTGATAATTACCTCATCATAATTTTTCCCAAGAGTCTCGGAGGTCAAGCATTAGAATGGTTTACACATTTATAATGGGGATCAATTTCCACCTTGCCAAAATTGGCGAAAGATTTGTGCGTCACTTCTCGTATAACATGTAGAGTGACATTACCATGGCAGACTTGTGTGGTGCCAAATAATGCCTAAGTGAGACCTTCACTAGCTTCCTCTAATGATGGAGAGGGATAGCCAGTCGCTTCCCTTGTGCTTTCCCTAAAAGTAGCTGGTCAGTATCTTCGTTCCCAATCTCAACCCATATATCGCCTTCCACCTCTAAATGCATTGTGTCCGCACTTTTGAGGAGGTTATCAAGAAACAGAATCAGATAGAAAAGGCTCTCATTTCCAAAGGCACCCTTAAAAACCAATCTAAAGACAACCAAAGTGTCAAACCCACATAAAATCCCAAGATCTTCAACAAAAACAAAAACATGGTGGGAGACAGAATCACTGATTCCAAACACGTTCAAACGGTCCAAACTGGTCAACCTTTTAAACTAACCAAGGGCCCAATTCAACCACCACCAAAACAATGAACATTCACCTCTCTCAATGAACCATTTTCAGTCATACTAAAATAGTTGGATGCAGCCCACATGATGACCTATCCTATAACACAACCGTTTGATGACAATGCTCCTAAACCTTCATGGTATAAGGAGCATGAATATTGTGAAATGCATCGCATTAAAGGTCATAAAATAGACAAATGTTTGTGACTTCACCACTATATTCAAGACCTCATTGAAAATGGGGAGATAGAGGTGGATAACCCTGGCCACACACAAACACCTAACGAGAAAATGGGAATTTATAAGGAACCATTCCCAAAGCATGATAAGTCGGAAAAGGAAAAGCCGGATCGGGAGAGTCATCCCAAACTTATAAAGCCGTGAATTACTTGTATACCAAGAGAGATAAAAATCATTATGATTCACTTATCGGATGTATTTGCTCCCCTACTGACCGTGTCAACACTATCCAGATTAAGGGAAAAGACTACGCTGTGGTAACAAGGCGCGCCCACCTCGTAATTCCGGAACCCTCTCCATCGCCCGCACATACTGGTAAGTATAACCTTTTAGAACAGCTTGAGAAGATTTTTGCTAATATTTCAATCTTAGACCTTCTCAATATTTCCAATGTGCATAAGGACATCCTGTATCAAACTCTTCAGGGGTCGGGAGTGCCTTTAGAAGTCAATCTTGCACACCTTCAAGTTGCGGTGGCAAACATTGCACCAAGTGAGCATCTCACTTTCAACCATAGGGAGATCCCTACCAAGAATCCTACACATAATCTTCCCTTGTACATCGAGGTAGTTGTCACCCGTAGGAAAATCAAACGGGTGCTTGTGGACAATGGATCGGGATTGAACATTTGCACGCTTAAGCTGGTCAAACAATTGGGACATACGGAGGAAGATCTTGAGTCCCATATTATCACTATCACTGCATATGACAACGTGAAAAGAGAGTCAGCAGGCACCATCACACTACCCATGGAGGTGGGCCCCACTTATTATCAGATAAAGTTTCACATCCTAGACTTGGAACTTCCATATAATATGCTTCTAGGCCGACTATGGATTCATGACATACAGGTCGTGCCATCAACGTTTCATCAATGCATCAATTTAAAGCATGAGGGACATACGATAACAATACCAAGAGATTCAGATCCCTTTGCTCATTGTAGAGCTCTCAATAGCTTTACACGAAAGGGTACATATGCATGTCCCTCTGTAGATATAGCTATTCCTCTTTAGTCTGAGGCTATGGAATCCCGCGTGGATTCGGATTCACTTAGTTCTTGTGCTCATGGGGTGTCTACTTCAACATATCCATTTGATTCATGGGAGATGAAAATCCTAGAATATGGCTATGGGGAGTATAATGTACAATAAGCACTCTTGGTGTCATATCTCTCTTTGTCACCCAAGACTAGAGGACAACCCAACTACCGCTTCAGAGACCTAGAGAAGAACACACTATTGGGTCATTCCTACCTAGAGGCTTGTTGGCTGAGGAGAAATTGCTTGATCCACCTACTACTTGGGTCCTTGAGGACACTCAACCATCCTATTATCAAACCCCAGAATATGAAAAATCTAGCAGAATGATGTACTCCATGGGCTACAAAGGCCTAGGATGTGGGAGGAATGAACAAGGACAACGAGAACCAGCCCTCTTCCACATTTCAAAATAGAAAGATACGACATTGGGATTCATCCTTATGGAGCGCACCCTAATGATCAAGATGTGACTTGTTCTAAGCGTGAGGATAGTTCCAATTACCTAGATAGTGATACGGATTCCTATTGTAGCCAATATGAGGATCTGGCCTCCACAAACCTTTTCATGAATAACGTTGTCCTGACCATCACCCCCACTGAACCAACCCTTGACCTTATATACCCTTCCCTTGTTGAATGGGACCAACAACATCACGTGCCACTAGATTTATTCGAGAATGACAAGGCTATTGCAGATTTTATGGGCATAAGGGATACAATCCCCATTGGAGATCATAAGAAAGGTTTCTTTATCGACTTAGACACCTGCGCCTACTTCGGCGAGGAGGTTGAACTTCGTGGTTAGAAAAATTTAAAGAAAAGCGAGGGAAAAAGTTCTAAAGAAAATCCTTGGCAAAAATTGAAGTCCAAGTCACACAGTGAAAACCTCTTTGAGGCACTGGCTGACAAAAAAATAAGAAAATAAAAGGACATACAAAGTGACCACGCCAAGGATGAAAATCTCGTGGAGACATCCTTGGATGAATATCTCAACCTTCCTCCTCATTCTACACGCATGGAGGATTTATCAAAATTGTTAGTTGAAGAAGAAACTGTTGAAGTCAATATTGGTACCACATGAAGATCCCAAGATAGTAAAATTGGGGGCATCACTATCAGCTAGAGAACAAAAGACGTTCACTATGTTGTTGCGAGAGTTCATTGATGTGTTTGCATGGTCTTACAAAGACATGCCCGGCCTAGATCTAACTTTGGTCATGCACGTAGACGCCAAGCCTATCAAACAGAAACTCTGAAAGATGCATCCAAGAGTGGCCTTGTTGGTCAAGGAAGAGTTGGAAAGGTTGCTTGCAACAGGATTCATCCGACCAATTGACTATTCTGAATGGATATCAAACATTGTTCCTGTCCAGAAGAAACCTGTCGGTATCCGAATCTATATGGATTTTAGGGACATCAATAAGGCTTGCCCTAAAGATGACTTTCCATTACCCAACATTGATATGATTGTTGACTCAACAACGTAGGATACAAAATGTTATCACTCATGGATGGCTTTTCGGTTATAATCAGATTAAAATCGCTGAGGAAGACCAACAAAAAATAGCTTTCAAAAATCCTTGGGGCACCTTCTGCTATCAGGTGATGCCATTTGGCCTTAAGAATGTGGGAGCAACTTATCAGTGAGCCATGACAGTAATCTTTCATGATATGATTCATGACATCATGGAAGACTACGTCGACAACATCTTGGGAAAGTCCAAAACAAGAGAGGATCATCCAATCATTTTGCGGTGTATCTTTGAACGCCTACGTGAATACAAAGTTAGATTGAATCCCAAGAAATGTGTCTTTGGTGTGCTATCAGGGAAGTTATTGGGCTTCATTGTGTCAAGATGAGGTATTGAGGTAGACCTTGCTAAAGTGTCTGCCATCACTGAAATGCCTCCACCTGAAAATATCAAGCAACTGCATAGCTTGCAGGGGAAAATTCAAGCCATTCGCCGCTTTATCTCCCAGCTTGTAGATAAATGTCACTCATTCACTCATTTGATTAAAAAGGATATTGATTTCATCTGGGGACCTGAGCAACAACAAGCCTTTGCTTTGCTTAAACAAGACTGCTAATCCACCCGTGCTCATACCCCCTACTCCGAGAGAACCACTTTTGCTCTATATTTCCACTACACAATACGCTATTGATGCATTTCTTGCCCAATACAACCTTAACCATAAAGAAAAAGTGGTGTACCATTTGAGTCGCACCCTCATTGCCTATGAACTTAATTATCCTCAAATTGAAAAGGCTTTCTTGCCGTTGTTTTTACCTTTCGAAACTTCATCATTACTGCTTGAATACTAAGACTAAGCTCATATCTAAGGTCAACCCACTCAAGTGTTTGTTGTCCAAACCCTCCCTCACGTATAGAATGGATAATTTGATCATTCTACTTAGTGAGTTTGATATCGAATTTGTCCATCAAAAATCAGTTAAAGGACAAGTACTTGCATACTAGCTAGTGGAAGCACCTTTGCCAAGCATGGAACCTTTGAATCTAGATCTACCAGATGCCTCCTTACTCTACATTGAAGATTCAGCCATGTGGAAAATACATTTTGATGGATCATTTACATTTCATGGTTCAGGTCCAAGAGTGGTCCTTATTACCCCTTCCGGTGATCCTATACCGCAAGCTTTCCACCTGGCCTTCCCTTGCACGAACAACAATGTAGTATGAAGCACTCATTGCAGGAATGAAGCTAGCCATCAAGTGGAATATTCATCATGTTAAGGTTGTAGGTGATTCGTAGTTAATCATTAAACAAGTAAATGATGAATATAAGGTTAAGGATGACAAGCTCATACCTTATAAAAGTTAGTGGAAACTCTAAAAGAGTATTTTGTGCGCATTACCTTTGAGAAAATCCCAAGAGCACAAAACAGATCAGCGGATGCTATGGAAACAGTGGGATCTATGCTTCATATTCCACCATGGAACAATGATATGCCTTTCTTCATAGAAAATCTACACCACCGCGTATGACATGCCAGAATCTTTCCTGGCTTGTGAGGTTGTTGGTCCCCATTCACCATGGTACAAACCCATTTTCACCTATCTTAAGGATAGCACATTCTCTCTTGATATCTCCCACTCTAAAAAAAAAGCCTAATTCACCAGATAGCATGTTACACCCTTTTAGGAGGTACACTTTATCGTTATGGCTATGACGGGAATCTGTTACGTTGTTTGGATGTGATGGAGTCAATTCAGGCAATCAAGGAAGTACATGAAGGAGTATGCGGAGCACATACAAACGGAATGGTCTTGGCTAAGAAATTGTTGAGAGTAGGTTACTATTGGCCTACCATGGAAACTGATTGTTGCAATTACGTTAGAAAATGTGTGCTTTTCCAAAAGTATGGAAATTTTATCCATGCTCCATCACAGCCATTACAACCAATCACTACCCCATGGCCATTCTCTAAATGGGGACTCAATTTAATAGGGAAGCTTACTCCTACCTCTTCTGATGATCATACACATATCATCACAAAATGCATCGAATATTTTTAAAAATGGGTGGAGGCCATCCCTTTAACCTATGTCATAGGAGCACAAATTTCTAAATTCATTATGAATCACATTATTTGTCGGTATGACATTCCTACAGCCATTGTTACAGATAATGGGAAGTCATTTAAGAAAAAAACCATGAAGGGTCTTTGCCAACGGCTCCAAATCAAATTGAAATGGTCCACGCCATATTACCCTCAGGGTAATGGACAAGCGGAGGCAAAAAACAATACTTTGGTCAAGATAATGGAGAAGATGGTCAACAAAATAGGTCGCAACTGGAACCTACAAATTCATCCAACCCTTTGGGCTTACCGAACATCCATTCACACCCCTACAGTGCGACACCATATTCCCTAGTGTTCGGACAGAATCTATCTTCCCCTTAGAGATTGAACTTCCATCCTTGAGAATATCTCTTTGAGACTATCTAGGATAAGGATGAAGATTATCGAGTGGCAAGGTTGGCTGAGTTAGAACTACTGGATGAGAGGTGCATTCATGCTCTTAATCACCTGAAAGTATATCAACACAGAGTCTCCAAAAACTATAACAAGAGAATCATCCCTCGTCAGTTTGAGGTTGGTGATTTAGTCATGAAGGAGAACCAGTTCAATACCAGAGCAGAGTGAGAAAAGAAAGGGAAGTTCGAACCACATTGGTTAGGACCCTATGTCATAGTTTCCAAGTATGGCATAGGGGCTTACAAGTTGGCTCACCCCAATGGTGACGAGCTTCGAGAGCCCATGAATGCCATGCACCTCAAGAGGTTTTATGCCTGAACATGGTGCAAGGAGGTCGTAAAAATCAAAAATACAAAAAAATCAAAAATTCAGAAAATGAAAAAGAGAAAACAGGTCATCCACTAGTGAAAACCACGCAATTGTGGCACTTTGGGCACGTCCTTGGGTGAAAACCAGTTTCCGGCGCCTCAGGAGGATTCGTTGTTCACTAGCATTCTGTATTAGAAGGGTAGTTGTCTTGGGCCTAGATCAGGTTCTGCTATCTTGATTCCTTGTGCACATCATCCTGTCCAGCCTTGATCCGGCTTTGTCTTCTTTTATTCATCTGTGAGGGACGTGGTCTTTCGTTATTTCCCATTTTACGCTAGGGGCAACTCAACGACTTCACCTTCTTGTTCATAAGTGTGTGGCTTCTACCCTTGTATATTCCTCACCTAACATTGGGGGCATCCACACTTTCTTGGTTACCTACACATAGCTTTGGAAACAATTCGAAACAACAAAAACAATAGAAAATTGTTTGAAAAACAAAAATAGTAGAAAATTGTTTCAAAAAAACACAAAAACAATAGAAAATTGTTTCGAGAAAACACAAAAACAATAGAAAATTGTTTCGAGAAAACACAAAAACAATAGAAAATTGTTTCAAAAAACCCAAAATTGTAGAAAATTGTTTCACAAAAACCTAAACACTAGTAAAATCAAGGCATGAAAACATAAAAACATTTACTTGCATGGTTTTTTTTCCTTGATTTGTTTGTTACTTGTATAGTGTTTTGTGCGCTTGCTTTTTTGAGTTGTTTATTGGTTGGGTGTACTTTGTCATAGTTCATCTTTTCTTGCTTAGATTAGATTCATTCTCACTTGTGCATATTATGGTGTGTCTCGACATGCTAGTGAACCTTGGGAAATCATGATGTAATGTGTTAATTCATTATGTTCTTTCTTGAGCATTTGGTTGTGTTTGTTCCTTGTTAATAAGACATGGTGAATCATGGTGTATTGCATTAATTCTTGGTGTTCTTTGTTAGCATTTGGCTATGTTTCTTGCATGTGCTCTATTTTTTTATCATTCACATCACATTACCATCACTATCATCACATCTAGCATCATCTATACATCATATATAAACAAAAATGCTAAGTTTTACATCATGCATGTATGCTAAGCTAATCATCACTTATCGTATCATCAATGGGGGCAAGAGGGGTTGCGCATAATCAAAAATCTATCCCCCCCACCAATATCATCATATCATCCCATCCATATACATCAAAATAACACATGAAAACAACATTTGGTATCATCTACAGATCTATCGTCTAACATCCACAGAGCATGTATACATCAATACATCGAATCAGATACATACAAAGTACAAAATCAGATGATACATCCATAAGTGCTGAATCAAAACATGCAGCATGTAATGAAAATCAATGTATGCCCACTCATGTCACAACGCATCCATACATGCTGAATTAAACAAACGCAACGTGCAATACAAATCTACATATAGTAATTTCTGAAAAGGGGTATTTCACATCATAGAATTATGCCCACATGCATCAAAGTACAACAATACAATGCATCATATGAAAACATCATAACAATATCCACAAATGTTGAATCAAGACAATAACATGCATCGAATCCAATGCAGGCAAACAAACCCGCTCAAGGTACATAAACACGATTCATGTCCCATCATCAATTGGCTCCCCATATATTTACAGACAATGCAAAAACCATCCATATACATGTATCAACAAAACAAAGATGTACATCATATCATAATCATGTGAATCTGAGCCAAAACAAAATGAGTCCTCATATATATATATACATATGTGTCAAAAATACATCTGTATCAAAAATGGATACATACAAATCTGTACTCTATATCAAAAATGCCTTCAGCTGAGGCATACAACAGGGATACATCAACAATGTCTATATGATACACAATGTCCTAATCAGTGCTCAATATAAATACATCGGCGATACATAATGCCATAAAAAGGGGCATGTATCTGAAAGAATCAAGCCTTCATTATGAGGCATCATCAAAAATGATACATGTCTATAATCATTGTACATCAAAATCAGCCTTCATAAGAGGCATACATACAAATAGAATCTATACAATACAAAAATGGCTATCAACCATAGCTCTCGCCCTCACCAGGGCTCCCAAGTTTGTCTTCTCTGGATGTCGACATCTATAGGTCGGGCTAACACCGGTCTTGTTGGCTGATCTCGGAAGGGGCTATCTCGACTAATCCAAAGAGAATGACCAGACCTCCATGAACAAGATCCAAATGCACTCGATCTTGATAACTGTGGCAATGCCACTCTCTACTCCGGTGGCACCACTCTGTAGTATGTTGTCCTATAAAAGAGTGCCTCCCCACCAAGCCTAGTGGCATCCCGAATCAAATCGGCATCTCCTGAGGTGAGCGCTACCTGAAGGGCAGTGTCTCACTCACCTGTAACCCAGCCCAGGTCTGCCTCGGCCTATCTAGAGGTGGCAGCCTCTCGATCTCTCTTTGTCATCATCACCTATAGCTCAACATGGGCCTGGTCCTTTGGGCTATCAACTACTGATAACGTGTATACACGTGGTCTCTCTATGCCACGATCATGTGCATAGCTACTGTGACTAGGACTGATGTAAGAGACTCAATATCTGTGCCCCCTGTGCAGCTATCTCTCGGATCTAGCTCTGCCATGCTACTCTATCATCTCCTGGCCTGGCCTGGGCCTCGAGCCTGATCCCGCCCTGAAAGTAATGTAACAATATGGGCTTGGGCCTCATCTCTCTCTATTGTGGCTATCACGCACTAGCCTCAAGCCTCGTCTCTCTCTACTCTTTCCGCATCTCTCTCTAGCTAAGAGCTGTTGCACCTATCCCTGTGTTGTGGCTATCTCTGTGCCATCGATGACTATGAAGCTATGCGGGCCTCAGGACTAGTCCTCGCGGAACTCTGAAGAGTGCCCCTACTCAAATACTTTGCCTCGGGGTGGAAGCATAGTTGCATGTGCTAGGCCTTGTGGCCTCGTTCCCTGTGCCTGTGCGGCACCCTGTCCATCATGAGGGATCCCATCAAAAGGATCCTCGGGGTCTAGCCCCAATGTTACTGCTCTAGCCCTGCACTCTGATCCATGCCATACCTCTATAGGAGGGTGAATACCTACTACCCATGTTGCCTCTAGAATAGTCATTCATTGGGGTAACACTATAGCATACCACGCTGCATAATCAGTTGTGGTCCCCGGATCTCTAATCTGTTACAATGGATCCCATGCCTGGGGGATCGCCTATAGGAAAATGGCCCTGGCTCGCTACAATCTAAGGCCCCATAATCTACCTCTTAGAGTCCCTATGAGCATGCCAGATATCTGGCTGTGGGACGCCCGTATTGGCCTAGCCGCCACTGAACATGTCAACGCGATATGCTCCATGATGTAGTTGCGGCTTCCGATCAAGAAGTGCTCCACTAAGCACATGCTAAGCTCTGTGGTATCCCCTGGCCACTGGAAGTGTCTATATGGATGCCAAATGATGTCTATCACTGTTAGCTCAACAAACTTCCAACTATATTTGAATAGGCTACCAAGGTGACCATGAATGTCTCTACCAACTACTATCCAAGCCATGTATGATGGCTCCTCGGGGTCTCAAACTTGGAATGGGCCGATAGGGCGTCCAATGGCTATATGATCCCATGACCATATCTGTAATAATGATGTCGGACCCCACGGTCTTCTGACCGTGGTATGTGATAAGATGTAAATCCCAGTATAAATGGGCCAGTATACACTGACCCCAATAATACCTCTCACCACTATAAATCCCATGTACTACTGGTAGCAATCCTCTTAGGAATGAAGTCCCTATCTTATCAGTGAGTAGAAACCCACTGATAAGTGCCATAATATACAATGCAGCCCCCGATGTAATGTCGTCCGAGATGCACTCGTGTAAGGCCACAATCATCCCGTCATGTGGGATGTCATCAACACCAAATAACGCACTGCATGCTGCTCTGATCAACCCTACATCTGGAGCTATACTCGATCAATGTACCCATCATGGGCATGCATAGGATCTGCCACACATCCTCTATCGTCATTGTCATCTCACCTGTGGGCAGTCTAAAGCACTGACTCTCGTTGTGCCATCACTCGGCAAGCATAGTCAGGAGGCCGTGATCTAGTACAATGGAGGGCATCCGAGCCACGGGGCCCAGCCCCACTGCCTCCAATAATACAGCCATCTCTCGGCGGTCGCACCAGTGCATGCTGCTCTCTAACTCGGTAATCTAAGAGTGACGCTCCCGTGTCTGCAACACTGGTAAACATCTCTGCAAAATCACACACCACTCATTAGTTTCTAGCATTTCATCTAAAAATCTATCTCTATTTTTTTAGGGTTAACCCAAAAATCCTAAAAATTCTTCTAAGTGTCACATTTTGGACACTTTCCTATCTTTTTTTTGGCATGTGCGCCACCTAATTGGTGCTTGCACGTGTATGTGTGAGCTTTTGCTTGTGTTTTCGCTTACCTACCCATGTCTGCGCCATGCTTTTCACGTGTGCACCCCTTTCCCAATGTGTGCATTTGTGCACAGTGTCCTCGTGTGTGCATGTGCGTGTGTGTGTGAATGTGATTTTTGACTGCACATGTGCGCACATAGCCTTAGCACCTATGCCCCCAAAGTGGCGCATGTGCACCCTAAAGCCCGCACATGCTACGCTAACCCACATGCCTGCCTACGCATTTACGCATTTTCTACACCTAAATACCCTAATTAATGCATTAATGACAAAATTTTAAGGGCAAGGTTGCGATACTCACAAATGGCCCCTCGTCTCGCATGCCTCTAATACTCCCGAATCAAGGCAACACGCCTCAAATAGTCTCGTGCAATCACCATCTCTCCGGAGTGTCGAGCCTCACGGGTAAGTTTTCTAAATCGAGCGCTTAAAATGAACTGATTGTGATGTTTTTACCCCCGGGGTATATTAACCTATTTTTCACTATTCTGACGGCTGGGAAACCCGCTTTTAATCACCGTTCTCTCCTTTGTTCACTATGAAATAACTATTTTTCTTAAAATAATTTTTCTCTTCTTTTTCACTGTATTGGGGCATTTTTTGTCCAATATCCCTTCCTTCTCCCCCGGACAATTTTATTGCTCCCTGGCGATTTTTCTTCTTCTTCACACTCTCGTAAATAAAAAAAATTCAATTTTTTTTTTTTTTTTTTCCACTAAACAAGGACATTATTTGTCACTTGTTTCTCCTTTCTTCCACCTAGGGCACTTTCCGTTGCCCCTAGGCCCTTCGTTTTCTTCTTCTCCTTTCTTCTATTGTTTACCACGGTTCGCTTCGAAAGTCAAAACAATGCAAACACTTAACATATCAAAAAAATCCAAAAACAAAGAAATTTTTTTCAAAAATTCCTAAAAAGTAAAAAGCCCTACAAAATGGTAACTTGCTTCTTACATCTAAAACTTGTGTCTTGCGCATGGTATTTTCTCCATATCCTGTTGGTTTGTCTCACATCTTCCCCATTTAATACGACTCATGAAACACCGGATTCACAACCATTCACAAAGCTAGTTGCTTGCTTTGTCTGTACTCTGGGGCACTTTTGTTGCCTGGTGCTGTTTCATTGCGCACAAACACTTTTCATGGACCCCATGTCCATTGTCATTTCCCCTTGCATGTATCCTTGCTTGGGGAATCATTTTTAACCCTTTTTGTCAATCATGAACTTGTGGATCTCTTCAACACTGATAACAAAACATTTGTACAACTGTCTTAACCATTGTTGGGTTGGATATGTGCGTTCATACTTGTTTTCCCTGTTACATGGGTTGGTTTCCTTCTCGTATTGCATTGCATTTTTGTATGTTGCATGGAGTTGGTACTTTTAGCAATGGATAATTGTTCGTAGTATGGCTTTTCATGTCATTCTACCTTTGTCGTATGCTTATATTTTTAATAAGGGCCAATGATGTAGTTCCTATGGCAATATGATGACATCAAATTTGTTCCACATAAACAGCGGCTAGAGGCTAAGCTCTTCTCTCCCCTCTTCCTCATTTCTTCTACACCACTTCCCTTTTCACCCCTAATTTTCTCTCTCACCGGGCATCTTGCCTCCTCCCATTCTTCTATCTATATCTCACATTTTTCGATCGTCGATTGACTTCTTCCATCACCCCATCGACACTCGAGGGGGCATCTCTCCCTCCTACTAATTTTTCTTCTATCCCTTCAAAAATTTCTTCCATCTACTATCTTTGAAGTGACGTCACTTATGCCACCCCAAAGAGGGGCAAATGTAGACACCTATAATTACGCCTAAGCAATTTAAATACTTAAATTGCGCTAATTATCCCCTTTCTCACAAATTGATGACTTATCATCAAAAGTGCTCATATTCCCTCTTATTGTCGTTAATTAATTACAATACGCTAATTGATTAAGTCACCTATCCAGCTAATAGCCTAATTAACGACCTTCCGTTAATTATCACTTCCTCTATCTAGATTAATTAATTATTATTAATTAATTAGTCTTCCCCTTCATTTAACTAGTAAATCAATATTTAATTGATTTAATCCCTTTCTAATAGCCTAAATCGCACTAATATTCTTCTAATTGGCTTCTATAAGCTTACACCTACCTATTAATTAATCACCTTTGATTAATTAAAGCCCCCAACTCCCATGACTTGCTAAACATGTATTAAACCCTTCTAAAGTAAGGTTACCTTTAATAAAGCAACCTTATCCATTCCTAATCATGTTTTACCTTTATCCCACATTCATGAGGATGTGTTGAATCCTTTATCCTTTGGGCTATATAAAGATCCCTCCACCTACCTTTTTACTTACACCTAAACTCTTTAAGAGAGCAAATGCAAAGCATATAGCAAAGGACTAAGAGCTTGCACCTTGTTTTCTTGAGAGTTCATCATATTAAAGAGTTAAGCCTCTTTCTTAAAGTGCTAGGGTCATATAGAGGTATTAAAAGGGTCTTCTAGCCCAACTTTGATTAGCCCCCATTCCTAAGTTCTTGGAACATTAAGGACAACTATTTTTTATAGCCATAGAACCTACCTAGGTTCTTTCATTTGCATTTGTTAAAGAATAGAGGTCATTTAGATACTTAACATTGTTGATTTCATAGTTTTATTGATAAATGTTAGATCTAACCCTTGATTAATTATTATCATGATGGTGCTTAGAATGTTTGTTTAATTCTTGCTAATCAAGACTATTTAGGTGTTAGTCTTCCATTCATATTTAACATTGAGTTAGAAACAAACAATTACACGCCTTTCTCCATAATTTGTTTATAGCCCGAGTACCTATCCAGAAATGAGAACCTTTCTGAAAAAGCTACAACTTGTAGGATCTGCTCCATAGAAGGAAGAAGATACTAGTATTTGAGATAAGCTCATTTAAATCCTGAAAATCCATGTACAACCTGATTTCTCCATTTCTTTTCTGTACTGGTACCAGATTCGCTACCCAACTTGAGTGTTTGATAGGAAAGATGATACCTTCCTCTATGAGTTTATTTGGTTATTTCTTCATGAGAGGCTCTATATGAAGGTTTATTGGCCTTTTCTTATGCATGATGCACTTGGATTCTAGATTAAAATCAATAGTATGTTGTGCCAATCTTGGATTAAATCCTCTCAAATATGCATAACTCTAGGAAAATATATCTAGAAATTCTTGACAAAGTTGTATGAAATCAGATTTCTCTTAAGGAGTACTCACTTTCCTAATTTGAAGCACCTTTCCTTCACCCACCAAAATGGGCTCTGAATCTTCACCTTTGACCTGAATGTTAGCTTTATCCTTCTAGAATTGATCATTAGGGTTGAATATTGATTCAAGAGTCACAAGGCCTTTGGAAAATTGTTTGTTCTCGGTTGCACCACTTGGTCTCCATACTACTGCACTAGTTTGTCTTGGTTCCTAGTGAATCACTTAGATTCTTATTGGAGGAAGTTGATGATTTTCTGGTCATTCTAAATAATTTCCAACTTGTGTTTTTGTCTTGTACATTTATTCTTACAACCACTTTGATATGATGTTGGGTTTGGTCCTTATTAATACTTTCAACAATGTTAAATTTTTCACCAATTGCTGCAAGCATGTCCACAGCTTCGTTCTTCTTCCTTGGAATGGACTCAATGTTAAAAGCATCAAAATATTCAATTTGATTCCATACTGGTAACTTTTGAGGAGATCATTTTTTCAGCATTAATCCCTCTAGTTTGGTTCACAACCATATCACTATCTCCAAAACTTGCAAGTTCTTAATATTTTTCCTTTTGCCCAAAGGTGCATACCATGGATGAATGCTTTATACTCAGCTTTTTTATTAGAGCAAGAAAAATGAAAATGGGAGGATGAGTAACATCTTATACCTTGAGGTGAAACAAGCATTTCTTCTCCTCCTACACCTTGTTTACTCCTTGAGCCATTAAAAATAGTTGACATAGTTCATTATCATCTTTATCATTAGCTTTAGTGATGTTATAGAGAGGTGGATTCTCTTCATGTAAGCAATAAAGACCTAGCTTGGATTCCTCCATCTCCTTGTATGGATCATAAGCATGCCTCTTGTGAGCCCATTCATCTAATTTCAGGTCCGAAATGTTCTCAACCTTGGTATCTTCTTCCTGAGTTCTTAGGAAATCCTCTTGGTCAAAGGTTGAACAATTGGCATTGATTGGACTCGATACAGAAGGATCAATATGGAAAGTAGAAATTGGCTTTGATTTGATTGTAGCTTTAGCTCCATACCTTGTTTGAGAGAGCATGTGTGACAAATATATTGATAGGTATCTGCAAATCTTAAACGTGAAGTCTCTTGATGTTGGGATTAACACACCGGTTGTACAGCCAATATATCAGATCTAAGCATACGTGCAAATAAAAGTGGATATTCTACCAGAAGAAATATACAAAATAAGAGACATAAATCAACACCGGATTTAATGTTGTTCACCTAGTGTGGGTTACATCCACTAAGAAACAAGCCAATCTATTATCCAAATCTTTGACAAGATATACAATGAATATTTACAATTTTTCACACCTCTCGTATGTATAGTACTTTATTTCCCTCAAGCTTTTGCTTCATCACCAAGAATTCTCTCTCACCAATTTTTGCAAGTTCTTCTAATTCTTGTTTATCATTCCTCCTAAACCCTAGCTTTTATGTTTATATATTCATTTATAGACTTAGGAACTTAGCCATGCAATTAAAATCAATAGATATACTTTAATGCTAAAAATAGATCTAATTCCCAAGAGTTAATTAAAACATCCTCACATAGGTAACCGACACCGGTTAGCCCTAACCATTGTTGGTTCCTCCTTGCCTAGGCGATGTTGGTCATATCTAACCAATGCCAATCCTTGGTGACCGATGCCGGTTCCCTTAACCGATGACGGTTACTATATTTTCCAGCAAGTTTCCATTACATGCTAAACTAAAATAATTGAGCTCTACAACTCAACAATCTCCCACTTGGAGATTAATTACTACACCATACCTATACAACATCATTCTTGGATCCTTCCTTAGCTCTAGTTTCTTCCTCTTCAAGTCTCAAACTTGAAGACCAATAAAAGTGGAGTGTAGCTCCAACTTCTCCTTTGTTAATGGCTTTGTTAGCATATCCATAGGGTTCTTTCTCATATGAATATTTTCCAGATTCAACTTTCCATCCTCCAATACCTTCCGTATGAAGTGATACCTCAATTGAATGTGTTTCATTCTCGAATGAAATGTTGAGTTATTTTCCAAATGAATTACACTCTAACTGTCACTAAATAGTTTACAATCACCTTGCTCCTTTCCCAACTCTTCCATGAACCTACTCATCCATATCATCTCCTTGCTAGCCTCTATAGCTGTAACATACTTTGCCTCTATAGTAGACAAAGCCACAACCTTATACAATCTCAAAATCTAGTTAACTTTCATCTCACCTACTATGAAAATATATCCATTAGTGATCCTCCAACCATCCAGATCTCCAACCATATCCAAATCAACATAGCCACATAATGAAATATCCGAACCTCCATAGCATAACTATATGCTAGATGTCCCTTTTAAATACCTAAGTATCAATTGGACTTCTTTCCAATGCTCTTTACCTGGATTGGCTATATATCTACTCACAACTCCCACTGCATGTGTAATGTCTGGTCTAGTATAAACCATAACATACATGAGACTTCCAACTGCTGAAGCATATGGCACTCATGTCATGTATTTGACCTCCTCATGTGATGAAGGAAACTGATCTTTTCTCAATTTTAAGTGTCCAGCCATAGGTGTACTAACAGGTTTAGCATTTTGCATGTTGAACCTTTCTAACACCTTGTAGATATAATCCTCCTGAGACAAATACAATTTCTTTTTTTCCTCTCTCTATGTATTTGCATGCAAAGGATTCTTTTTTCAGCTCCTAAATCCTTCATAACAAATGTGTGAGCTAGCTTTCCCTTAAGCTCACTAATGTCTTGCATACTACATCCTGCAATAAACATATCATCCACAAATAGTAACAAAATAATATAGCTCTCATTTTCAAGCTTCTTGAAATAAACACAATGGTCAGATTCACATCTCAAGTAACCATGCTCATGCATAAAACTATCAAACCTTGTGTACCATTTCCTTGGAGCTTGCTTGAGCCCATATAGGCTCTTTTTCAACCTACACACTAATTTCTCCTTACCCTTGACTTCATACCCAAGCGTGTTGCATGTAAATATCTTCATCCAAATCACCATGAAGGAAATCCATCTTCACATCTAGTTTCTCTAAATGTAAATCTTCTACTACAACTAAGCTCAATATAGTATGAATAGAAGTCATCTTAACAATAAGAGAAAAATTTCACCAAATTCAATACCTACTTTCTGTGCAAATCCCTTTACTACAAGCCTTGCCTTGTACCTTTTTTGTCCACCCTCTTCTTCCTTAATCCTGTAAACCCACTTATTCTACAATGTTCTCTTACCTGTTGGCAAACTTAACCAAATCCCAAGTTTGGTTCTGTTCCAAGGATTCCATCTCCTCATCCATGCCATGCTCCCACTAAGCATGAGTCTTATCCTGCATTACTTCTTCAAAGCTCTCTAGTTCACCATTATCAGTCAATAATAAATAAAATAGACAAGGTGTAAATCTTTTTGGAGCTTTACTTACCCTTTGTGACCTTCTCACAGAAGTTTGGGGTATTGGAGGCTCAATCTAGACCTCCTAGACATTCCTATCAAAATTTGAGAGTGACCAAACTCGGTCACCTTTAACGAATGTCAGTTAGGCTAACTAATGTCATTTCGACTAACCATTTCAGTTTGGATCTTCTGTAATCGATACTAGTTCTTCTGACCGGTGTGAGTCAGGGGTCAACCGACACCGATTACTATGTGTAACCCTATCGATAATTCTTTTAAATTCAAGACTTCATTTTCATTCACAAACTTCTCAACCGGTTCATCCTTAGGTACCATAATTTTATCCCTGTACATTATCTTTTCATTCCATTCAACATCACGACTCCTAATAATTTTAGAATTCTCTAAATCCTAAAAATGGAAACCAAAATCACCAGATCCATAACCAATGAAAGTGCATCTCTTAGATTTTGCATCTAACTTTTTCTATTTTTCTTATCAACATGCACAAAAGCTTCTAAACCAAAAACTTTAAGAAAATAAAGATCTACCTCTTTTCTAGTCTAAGCTTCCTCTGGTATTCCTCCATCTAGTGAACTTGAAGGCCCATGATTAATAAAATAAACCAATGTATAATACCCAAAATGTAAGGGTTGTCCGAATGTATTCTCATACTTCTATCCCATTCCATGATTGTCCTATTCATTCAATTCCTCCATCTAGTGAACTTGTAGGCCTCGATTAATAAAATAAACCAATGTATCAACACCCAAAAATGTAAGAGTTGTCCAAAATGTATTCTCATACTTCTAGCCCATTCCATGATTGTCCTATTCATTCTTTCTCATTCTCTTGTGGTGTTCTTGGAACCGTTCTTTCTCTATGTATCTCATTCACTGAACAATAATCATTGAAAGCCTTGCTACAATATTCACCACCATTGTCATATCTAAGGAACTTTAACTTAGAATTTGATTCATTATCAACAAGGGATTTCCATCTTTTAAAAGTCTCAAAAACATCATATTTACATTTAATACAATAAACCCATACCTTTCTTGTAGCATCATCAATGAAAGTAACATAATATTGGGATCCTCCATGAGAAGCTACCTGAGATGGTCCCCACACATATGAGTGTACAAGATCCAATTTTTGTTCCTTCTTAGTTTCCCCAAATTTTAGAAATCTCACTCTCTTTTTCTTTCCAAAGATACAATGCTCACATAAATCAAGATTTAAATCTTTCAAATCTGATAACTTACCCTTAGCCTTTAAGATTTGCATTCCTTTTTGACTCATATGACCCAACCGGTTATGCCACATGCACGCATCTAAATTTGAAGTAGATAATGTAGAAAAGGAATTAGTAATACAGGTAGATAAATATAGCGTTCCTACCTTCTTACCTCTTATCACAACAAAAGCAGCCTTGGTGACTTTCCAAGAGTCTCCTATAAAAGTAACCATGCAACCAGATTCACCTAGTTGCCTTGTAGAAAATAAGATTCCTCCCAAGGCTTGGCACATGCCTCGCATCTTTCAATACCCATGTATTTCCATTCTATAAATTTAGATGAACTTACCATTTACCAGTAATACTACATGGTTCATCATCACCCAAATAAACATGCCCAAAATTACCCAGGACATAATTTATGAAATAATCCTTATTAGGGGTTGCATGGAAATAAGCTCCTGAATCTAAAACCCATGATTCAATTCTATTATCTAAAGAAATAATAAGAGCATCTTGCATTACCTCTGATGCAGCAAGATTTTCTTCTTTACCTTTTTCTAGTTGTTGGTTCTCTTTATCCTTTGACCAACAATCTTTCTTTACATGTCCTTTCTTTCCACATTTCCAACAAGTAATTCCCTTACTTCTGGATTTAGATATGTTATCCCTTGACTTTTATTTCCCATTACTCTTACTCTTGGATCTCTCCTTCTACCTACCCCTTGCTTTCTACATTCAAATAATTTCCAGATGATGATTCCTTTATACTCTTCCTGTGAATTTCTTCATTCAAGATTATACTAACCACATCATCAAACTTCAAAATATTATTAGCAGATGTTGTATTACTAACAACCATTACCAAGTTATCCCAACTATCAAGCAAAGAACATAAGAATAAAAGTGCTTTTACTTCATCATCAAATGGTATAGCAACCGATTTTAACTGATTTACAATAGATTAGAAATCATTCAAATGACTAGATGCAAATCCACCTTCATGCATCTTAGAACTAAATAGTTTCTTCATCAAATAAAATTTATTTGAAGCACTATGTTTTTCATATAAATTAGCAAGAGATTTCATTAAGTCTACCATAGAATTACTTCTGTAATATTGGAAGACATGGATGTTTTTAGGTTCAATCTTATAGATCCCAAAGTCTTTCTATCAAGAATATTCCATTCTTCATCAGTCATCTTCGTAGGTCTAGACTTCTCATCCAACGGTAAATACAAATCTCTTTGATACAGATAATCCTCAATCTGCATCTTCCATAATTGATAATTTCGGTCATCAAATTTCTCTACCTTGTATTTTTTTTTCTTGTCATTGTTGTAGCTCCCACTCAATCAAAAACCCTCTATGAGTAAATTTGTCAACACACAAAACCCTCAAACAAATCTCTAATACCAGTTTGTTGGGGTTAGCACACCGTTGTATAGACAATATATAAAATCTAAGCATACATGCAAATAAAAGAGGATATTCTACTAGAAGAAATATATAAAACAAGAGACATAAATCAACACCAGATTTAACATGGTTCACCCAGTGTGGGTTATGTCCACCAAGAAACAAGCCAATCTATTATCCAAAGCTTTAACAAGATATACAATGAAGATTTACAATCTTCCACACCTCTCTGATTTACAGTAATTTCTTTCCCTCAAGTTTTCGCTTCATCGCCAAGAATTCTCTCTCTCAGTAAATTTTGTAAGTTCTTCTAATTCTTGTTTATCATTCCTTCTAAAACCTAGCTTTTATGCTTATATAGTCGTTTATAGACTTAGGTCACTTAGCCATGCTAAAAATAGATCTAATTCCCGAGAGTTAATTAAAACATCCTCGCATAGGTGACCGACACCAGTTAGCCCTAACCGCTTTCAATTCCTCCCTTACTTGACCGATGCGGTCATACCTGACCGATGTTGGTCTTGGGTGACCGATTCCCCCCTCGATGATGATGTTACTGTATTTTCCAGCAAGTTTCCATTGCATGAGAAACTGAAGTAATTGAGCTCCACAACTCAACACTTGATAAGAGCAAGACAAAGAGAGGTGGCAAGTGAATAAATGATACATCTTGTTGGATTATGACATTTGGGCATGCATTTCAATTTAGAATTATATCCTTGATGATCCAAATTGTTCCCACTGTCATCCCATCTAGTTGTACCACTTCTTTAGAGACCGACTCATATTTTAGACTTAGCTGATCTGTAATTTGCTTGGGAATTACTGAGATGTTTTCTCCTAAATCAATCATGCAATTGTGCATAAGGTTGTTCCCAATGATTAAAGACACATGGAATGGTGGAGTCTTTAATTTTTTCTCGATGAACCTCCTTCTTGTTGTATAGCATTGGTGGGAACCTTCTCTTGATCCTTGGATGACTCGTTTGATACAGACCAATTTTCCATGGCTGTTTGTAATAGATCTCTTTGTCCTGGTATTTACAATGATTCCCACATAGAGATACTTATGATCATCTTATTCATTTGGTCTATGATGTTGAAAGGAGATGAGTTGTCTTTTTGCTTCCCTTTACTTCGCATATCCTTTTCTTGCACTTGAATTGGTACATGAGCTGATCTAGAATGTGGTTTGGGAAAATTTTGTACATTCGGGGCTGCATTTTAAGTGCTAACTCCCTAAGATGTGATAAGAGGCTGAAAATCACTTGGACTAGATGATTGTCCTTCCTCTATATTTTTCTTTTTGGACCTTGTGTTGGATGTTACACTTTAAGAAGGAATTTAATTCATTCCACAAAAATCCTCCACTTGTCAATTGACCAGTGTGGTATCATATTGGGGTGTCTCTTGTGCATTTTCTTGATGATAATTTTCCTCTTCACTTGATTTTGAGACACACCAACATTTTACACCATTAGGCCTGATTTAAAGCACATTGAAACAGGGAGATGGATGGGGATTGTTGTGCCAAAAAAATATGACACTATGATTTATGATTTGCTCCTAGAAATGATATATGTTGTGGAGACATGTATCAAAAATAATGCACCTCATTTGGTGTGATGTGAATCATGATGTCTTACTTGTCTCTAACCACATGGATGAGTGATATATAGAATTGTTTTGATAGTTTTATGATGTTTTTATATTTTTGATGTTTAATAATTTGTTTTTGGGTTTTTGAATCATTTTGATTTTTATTTATTTAATTGTTTTGATGATTTTGTATTTTCTATTTTCTATTTATTTATTTTTTATAAATGTTTTTGGATTTTTTAATGGTGTGACCTTAAACAAGGTGCATTTTCCAGTTGTCAATACCTTTGTGTCCCTTTCCAGGGATACATGGTAAATGAGATAGGATTCAATGTAAAATATGAATATGAGATGGATTTTTTCATACCCTATGACAAGGTTTCCATGTGTGGGTTTGGATAATTTTACCCAAGCAATGATGTATGAAAAGAGGCTTGGATGAGTGATCGGATACATAGGGACCTAGAAATTTTTATTGATAGGTCACTTTTTTGAGAAGGGATTGATATGTTTATTTTATAAGTTAGATGAATACATGGGAGGATTGATTGATGGATGATTTATTATCATATGATTGATGAGTGAAGAATTTTGAATAGTATTTTGCATTCCTCTTGAGTGATAGTCATATTAGGCCATAGGCTACCCCAAAAATGGCCTATAAATTTATGCAAGGGGATGGATGATTGATTAGATAGATAGAGACCTAAAATTTTGATCAATGGGCCATTTTTCAGAGATTGTTGTGAAAGGATAAATAGGTAGATTTCATAAATTTAATGACTATGTAGTCAAATTGGTTGATGGAAAATTCATTGTCTTGAAATTGATGAGTGGATATTTTTATAACACCCCCTTGAGTGAAATTTATTTTTTTGGGATACAAGATTCCCAAAATAATGTAGAACAAAAACAATGGTAATGAAAAAATGATAAGAAAAAATTCTTAGTTTAGAGTTGATTATTGGAGGGTAAAAGTTTCCCCAACTATGGTAAAAGGAATAAGATGTTATGAGAAAATTAAAAGACATGTTTGAGTACTATAAATTGTTATGATCTTGAGGCCTAGACCATCAGAAAAATGAGGGATTAAAGTAGGAGTGTGAAAAAATTCTAAACAATACATATCAACATAATGATATAGTCAATTTTTGAGATCTAGTGTGCATGACAATTATTTCTTTCTTTAAGTGAATATTTGATGGGAAGTAAGTGAAGAAAAATTAGAAAAATTTTAAGAATTGTTGATTTTCATAGTTGGTTGGTAGATGAAGGATTTACATAAGGTAATCCATAAATTTCTCAACTGCAAACTAGATATTTTATATCCCCAATGGAGATGTAAATTAATATAGTCATAACATTGATATACTTCCATATAGTATTCATAAATCCAATAGATATATTAGAGACACCCATAGAGAGATTTTATGATATGGTTTTGTTTTCCTCTTTGATTTTTGATTGGTTTGTGAAAATATATTCAACTCTCTCAATTATGTTTTAAGGGGTTTAGGACCACTATTGGATTGAATGGAGCATGTGGAAGTTATTGTAGAGATGACATTGGTTTGTGTCATTAGAGATGCCTATGGGTCTTCACAAAAAAATTTATTAAGTGTATATTAGTGTTAGGGATCTTAAGGAGGATTCATTCTTTGATTTACAAGGTAACAAAATGCCAATGTCAAATTGATGTAGGAGAGACCATTACCTCATAATGTGTACAAACAATCCAATCAAGCCATGTTAAAGGATTGGAATGGAATGTAAACTAATTAATATCTAGTGATAGGTGATGTGTAGAAGGATGGGAATGAAGGAGAGGTAAATTATGTACATGTGAGACCTTATTGTGATTGTTCATATTTTTTTGGTTTTAATTTTTAATTATTTTTACTTTTTAAATATTTTGTATTTTTTATTGGTTTGATGTTTTTGTACTAAGGGAATAAAATTTTGTGTCCAAGTTAATTTTGAATCCCTTTACATGACCTCCTACTGAATTATCATTGTTGATGCTAAGGAGTGATATGATAGCTTCATCATTATGAAATACGTCCATTTGATATTGATGTTACCATGTGATGATATTAGGTGAGTGGTGGTCAAGGTGGATGGTTTTTATGGCGATGCTGTAAAAGGGGTTGGTGGAACCAAGCTCCGATGAAAATATACCATAATATTCTATGTCAATGTTGGAATATCTCTCTTTGTTGATGGTGGAGGAGGATCTTGTTTCATCATGTGAGTTTCCAAAGGGTTTATAACCTATGCCATGGAAACCTAAATTCTTATGAATAGGTATATGTTCATGTATTCCTTGTTCATGGATGCGTATATATAGAAATGATTGGATATAGTTTGATATAGAAAATATTGGATGTGCACACACACACACACACACACACAAAGGCTTAGAAATAACATAATATAATGTTTGGATTTAGATTCATTATTATTTTGATTGACCTTTGGAGTTAACCACCCCAAAACCATCATGTAACCATTTAGGTTACCATATGCACATTTTTTTGACTTTGGGGATGGAAATTGATTTCCCACTCTGTCTCATTTCACCCTCCTCCATTTAAGGAATATTTAGTGAAAAAATGAGGTTAAGAAGGGGAAAATAGGGATTAGGAAGTAAAGGAGCCAAAGATGATGGCTCCTTCATCCCACCATTGATATTATTGTTACTATTTTTAGAATGGGTAAACCTAATGTTAAGCCCTCAAAGGGGAAGAATGAGGTTCACAATTTGTTTATAATGGAGATTAATTTTATAAAATGTATTAGTTAAAATGACATGAAATAGTTAACGAATGTAGGAAAGCCCTCCCATTTTCCTTGTAAATGAGAATTCTCTCATAGTACTCCATTTTTCTAGTTTTTCCAATTGTGGAAATGCAGGAGTGGTTTTCAATAATTTTTCATGCATATTTATATTTGTTAATTTTATTCTTACCATTAAATGAATTATTGCATTATGGGTACTAACTCCCTTCCCTCGATGGATTTTATAATTATTGGGTTGGAGATATCTATTTTGTATGTGAATATTGGAAGGTTTGTTTCATTATGTACTCCACTCATGATAGAGATTGGTTATATGTATTTTGGGTCACTACTAGACTTTTGAAATCCCTCTTGTCATCTTGTTGATGATGGGGAAGGTAGGGCCATTTTGTAATCCACTCTAATTGAGTGCTTACTTTTATCCCACCTTGATTGTCTAACTTATTTTATTGATTTCATAGTGTGAAGGAGCTCATTCCTTGGTTGTAATGGTATGGCTATTATATTTATAGTACCAACCTTACTAGAAGGATATAATAATGGGTAAGAAAATTGGCATATGAAGATTGATATTTTGTTCATTATGGCTTATTCCATTTAACTTGTAAACTCTATATACTTTCACCTTTCTATTTCTCCATGATTATTGTGCATTTTCATGAGAAATATAATGAATCTTAGAGGCATATGTGAGGATTTTGCTTTGGGCCTTATACCATACTTAGATATATTTTTGATGAAATAAATTTTCATACCATGATTGAGTATATCGTATGATTAATAAAGGGTGTTCTTCCTTCAAGATATCACTTTTGGTCATGAGAAGTTGAATATTCTGATACTGTAAGAGTTATATAAATTGTGCATGTAAGGTAATATTTTTTATGACTATGTAGTACAAACAAAGAATGAATTTATGAGGATGTTAGTAAGATATTGTGTCTCGGTTGAAAATTTGTGCTCTTGTGAGTAATGTAAAATTCATTTGGTGTTATCTCTCTTCCCTTATTAGCACTAGTAATGAAAGTTATACCTTGTATTGTAATATACCTTAGACCATCATCTTGCTTATTCATTAAATATTTAGTATGAGCACATGTTGATGATTAGTGTATTATTGTCAAATGGATCATGTACTAGCTTATTATGAATGGCTTTGTATTGTCCACTTATGGGATATTCACATGTTGATTAGTCTTATTTTCTTTCTTTTTGATAAGAAGTATTATGGAAATTTTGTCCCCCTTTTAGAGAATAAATGTTGGAAATAATCACCACTTCTACTCTAACCATTCTTAGATAAAAGGGTATTGATTAAACTAAAATGGAAAAATAGTAATCTATTATAACTTAATCGATGTTATGGAAGCAGTAAATAAAAGATAAATAAATATAGGAAATGACCCAAGAAAATAAATAAGTGAAATGTGAAACCCTAATGTGCAAAGAAGGGTTAGAGAGGCCTTAGCTGATTTTCATGTGTCGAGACTGTGTTGTAGTGGAAACCAGTTGAACAGGAGGAGGAAATGACAACATCGAGGCTCGTAAAAAGTGCAGATCCAAGTTTTATGTCTAGATTGGGGTGCTTAGAGAAGGATGGGGGTGCCTTGGGCACCCTGGTCTATAGAAATGACCAGGGAACCTCCTCTGAGGTGTCACTAAGTGATCATCTATGCTTACTCCTATCACGTGGATGTTTTTCAACTTCGCTAGATGTCACTATAAATCAGAGATGAAGGAAACACCTATAAAACCCCAAGAAAATCATCAAAACCCTAAAAATGAAATATTCATATGAAGGGATCAGGCTATCCTTAGCTACCAAATGGATGGACTTATCACTGAGCATTACACTACATCTCAGACCCAATGTAGTTTTGTGTGTGTGTGTGTAAAATTGTGCCCTATGTGCTCTTGTGTCAGTCACACTTTGTGAGTAGCGCGCAATAACTACATGTAGAATGTAAATAGATGGTGCATGGAATATAATAAACTCCCCTCCTATAAAGTGTGATGTAGATGAACCATCCTTTATCCCTTGTTATGGAGCTAGATGGATGTAAATAGAGTAATAGAAGTCTTAGATGGATGCAACCTTAGGTGAATATACTAGTGTTTAGTGCTTGGTCCTCATTATGGTCTCATAACTTTATATTTATATGGTTCTCTTGTTCTAATTTCATAATGAACCCCAAAAAGGCCATTCACCAAAAATATGAAAAGTTTAAATGGCTAGAAATTTCCTAAAAGATGAGTGCAAAGTGTAAAGAGGATCGGGTGCCCAAGGGGATCAAGGCGCCCGAGACACCCTGATTAGGAATAGGAATGACGTTGAGAATGAACATACAAACTAGGAAAGTGCATGTAAAATTTTAGAAGTAGCAACAAAAAAGCAAAAAAATGGCCAAAGACATGGTTTAATTATGAAACCAGAGTAAATAATTACCCAAAGTGCGTGATTTAGTGACTACATTTTCCCCACTTTATGTTGGTGAGTGATAGATATGTATAACTAACATCCATGTAGAGTGAAGAAAAAAATGCACCGAGGGACTAGAAAAAGTGTGGAATGACAAAAAGATGGAGCGTGGAGACTAAAGATGTAAAAGTGTCAAAAGTGATGATAGTGAACCTAGGGCAGAAGCATGTCTGTAGCTGCCAATATGTGTGATGTACATGCATGTTAGTTTTTTGTGTGTGGTGTTGTTGTTCACGTTGTTTTTTTTACTACTTATTTCCCATACAAATGGACCTGCAAATGAGAATATGATCAAGTATCCAAATATGCATGTATATGTGTAAAAATCCTATATAAAGACACATGTAATGAAAGTGAGAAAATGAAAAAGGAACTCGTTAGTGCGGAAAAGTAGCACTCTAGAATTTGTGTAATACAAAACCCTACTTCTTGACTAACATGTGCATGTCTTAAGGTGTGGGACCTACACGATGGAAACAGAGCCTCCGGAGAAGTCAGATTCCTCTACCTATCCCTAATGCTAACACTACTCCTAGAAATGAAGAATGAGACTACCCTATAACTAACCTAGACTTCCAAGTGACCAGGGAAGAGAAAAGTGCATAAAATGTAAATCCTAAGCTAATGAGGGTGATAACACCAAGAAAAGGGGTGGAGAAATTTCCTAGTGAGTGAAAACAGGGATGAAATGAGGTGAGAGAGGGAAAACAGATGCACCACAGTCCAAAACCACACTTAAATCTCCATTTCCTTGGAGCACAATAGATTTGGGCCCTACAAGGGAATAAGACATGCACAAGATACTTACAAATATAATGGAAAAGAAAAAGAATACAATATAACTAAAGAAAGGGTAAAAAGGCCACAAAACATCAATTTTATTGATTAAAATGATGCACAATCCATTACAATGCAAGTAGGAGGCAAGAATCCTTCACAAAATGCCCAGATTTGAGGCTTACAACTCACAGAAAAAAAAAATGGCAAAGTTTCTCTGCAAATTCTCAAAAAAATGGTTGAGTCCTTTATATAGCAATTTTTTCCCTAATTTCCTGCATTAAATTCCTAACATGTAGTTGAACCACCTCAACTACCGCCATTAATGCTCTACTCACAGCTTTGGTTGTTGAGTTATCTTATCACGCTTAAATTCCCGACATGGAGCATTAAATATTCTAACATGTAGCATTAAATGTTCTGACATGTAGCTGAGTTGTCTTTTCATGTCTTCCTTTGCCTAATTCGTAACCCGCTTCATCCCGCAAGCTACTCGATTCTCGAGACTATGATCCATCCAACTAGGTTGGGTTAGATATCATCTAATCACACTCGTCATACAACTCTAAAGCAAATTCCCAATTAGATGAATGTTGACCTTTCACTATGGGTTGTCCAACCTAGGGATTGAACGTCATCTAACCTTTGTACAAAACCACGTTGGGACACTACGTACGTACTCCAAATTGTAGGGTACTGCACCATTGGAATGATGTTACACATGCCCCAATGATGATACAAGTCTCCTTGCAAGGTGTTCAAAATCCAGAAAGGCTCGCCAAGTATACGCTTGTATCCCGCATGCCCCGCTTAGCCTCCGCATACTTTTTTTTCCCTTTTCCCCTTTCTTCTTGCATTTTTTTCTTCAATGATGAAACCGCTGCCCTACCTGGGTGGTGGTCCCATGACCGCCACCCAGGCAAAAGGGATCATGTGCGCATTTTCCAGATCCTTCCAATGATCGCGTCAAACATAAATCTTGAGTTTTACATGCTTTCTTCAACCACTTTGGCTTGCATTAATGTTTTTGGTCCCCTGGTAATAGTTTTTTTCCTTTGTTTATAGTAGAAGAGATCAAATGGGAGTTACCCTCTGGTAAATGGATTGGTTATAAATAGCCAGCTTGTTTTCAAGAAAATGGCCCCTCATCTTCTCAATTCTCTTATTCAGTATTTCAATTTCTTGCTTAGAATTCTATCAATTTCATGTTTTGCTTCCATTGTTGGTCTTTTAGAGGTCATATAGTCTTCTTGTTTCAGTCTTGTTCCATTATTGCTTTATATAATCAGTTTAGCATAGAATAGTTTCATTTCTAGACTAGAATCCATTAAAGTTGCAGGTTTTGTTTTGTCACAAGGATAGTTTCTAAACTCTCGGTACACTTGTGTTGTATTCCCACAATAAATCCTACTAGGAATTGCATAGTCAAGCTCTGTTCACTTGCGTTATCCCTCTCCTACTCGCATTGTATTTGGTCTATATCCAAAGCTGCCATTGTTCGAATACCATCTTTTGTTGATACTATCATATACATACTTTCTAGATTCACGAGGACACGAAGGATATCACGAGGGATCATTTACTGCACACTGAGGGGACAAAATCACACACAATATATTCGGATTTACCACTATTCTATTAGCTATAAATGCCAGTTTGAGCTATCAAAGTTCTAGTTACAACATATCAAATAGAGTAGTGAATTATTTCATTTCGGCAATTAAAAGTTCACTCTCGATATCACTATAGGAAGCATAATGGGGATTGATTTGAGAGAAAACATGATTCATTCCCTTACGTACTTCTAAGGTAGGCATCGAGAAAATCCTTTCAATTTAATATATTCAATTGATTAGATATTTAGGATAAAATCACAACTACACAGGTCCCAAAATAGCCATGCCACGCTACTTTTTAGCTTGTTTTTATTCTCCATTACTAGATTAGTTGTCCATTTTATAAATATACTACCATTTTATGACTCTTCAATTTATTGAAATACATTATTGAAAAATACAAAAATAGAAGAAGAATCTTGCATAGTGTAAATACCTCTTTTCGTAATCAAGTTATTAATTTTAGTTAAAAGTTGAATCATTTTGTATGACAATCACCTCGGACCTAGAGAGCCTAGAGAGTATATATTTGAACTTGTAGTGCCTCATCCAAATCCATACCCACAACATTAGCTGATATATATTAGACCTTAGGATACATTTCTTTCAAGAAACAGCAATAACTTATAAGCAATTAGTGAGCTCAAGGTCTAAGAGGATTAAACATTGAAGATGACAAAGCTTACACATTCTAGTCAAACTATAGATTGCCTTGATAAAACATCTTTTTGGAATGATTGTGCAAGGATTCGAACAAGAGTAAACATTTGGTTGTGATCCTTTGGTCCCAAATCACCTAATGCTATAGACCTCCTCATTGATATAGACAACTTGCTCAAGCTTATCTATTCAAGTTTCCATAACACTCACAGAATGTTAGGCACTCTCAGAAAATCATACAACTTCTAGTTCTAAACATAGAGGCCATAACAATGCTCCTCCTTACTTAAATAATTCAAAGTCACCACAACGAGACGATACAATTACTCCCATTCGAGGCCTACGCAGTGGGGACTTATTCGTAATATTTAAAAGAGCCCCTAGACTTCACCATACGAAGTGTTATGGCTTCCAAGACCTCTCCTTGATTACCCAAATACAAAGGGGAAGGGGACCCAACACACATCGGGTCATCTTGGATAGTTGGGAGATACTAGGAATAGGAACAATACGATACTAGGACTTGTCATGAGTATAATAAATTCATGCAAGTTTTCCCAAATACAAAGGAAGATCAAAAGCAACTCTTTATAGATATGTTTTTAGCAATATTCCCTAAGACCTTAGAAGGTATTTCCCTTGATTGTATTACTGCCCATGCACTCAAAACAACTCATGCTTCATGCGGGGGCAATTTCCCCTCAAAATGCACCCCTCAAGATCTTTCTCTACTTCGGCGATCCACTCCCAAACCACTCTAACAATAACAAATAGATCCTAACCCAAACTTACACAAGTACTCGAGGGTGTCAATAACTAGAAAGAATGATCATGAAGCTTGGGACAACTTCATTAAATCCACCAGATCGCTTAAGATCCTTAACAAGAATTAGGAGACACTCGACCTCAAACTAAGATAGTTGGTTTGGTGGAGTTAGACACAACAACGAAGTACTTGTTGAAACAATAACAAGAACACGGGGCATTATTCATCTCAACCTACTCCAAGTTATTCATTGGAACCGAGACAAATTCAACAAATGGTGGTAAAACCAAAACTATAATCTGGCAATCTATATTGCACAAGATTCAAGGCCACGATCTTATAGGCACCTATGATTTAATTAACGATTTAACTAAAACATTCTCTCACATCTCCTTTTTGAATTTGTTAAAGAACTCTCCCACCCACAGGCTGCCCTCTTAGAAGCATTAGGCCTTGGTCATTTAATCAACATCACTCCTCTCTCAACCTACTCCAAGGAAACACAAGTAAACCATGTGGACTTTGACGTTTATCCTCCACATCTCCTTTTGGGCAGCCCCTCTTAGAGATAGGGATACAATTTATATTCGATATAAGCAAAATGCCAACAGATGCTGAAATTGCACGAAGAGGTGACCCAACTTTACATTTACAAGTTTGGGTCTACAATAATTATGTTAAATGTGTAATGGTTGATGATGGGGCAGCAGTTAATATAGTCCCCTTCACTTTTCTTCAAAAGTTAGGATATGGAGAGACAAACTATTCCACATGATGTGAAATATGCTAAGAGGTTATGATAGCCTCAAAGCCACTTTGATTAGAACCATAGTTTTACCGGTCACTTTAGGACCCAAGACGGTCCTCACCAAGTTTTATATTATAGATCGGGAAACCAATTATAATATGATCTTAGTCGACCATGGATACACCGCATGAAGGCAATCCCTTCCACACTATTCCAAGAAATAAGATTTCTACACTTAGGGAAAATATTTGTGGCACAAGGTGACTTAAAACCTTTTGATATACACCTAGCTGATTTGAAGAAAAGACCGGGCATTCACTCCAAGTTTGAACTCCCAACAAATCAACTCATCAAACCAATTAATTTAAAACCAAAAGAAGAGTTGATACCCACCACGGAGTTGGAGATTACAAATCCAGCCAAGGATATTCTAGCACTCAAAAATGAGACCAATGTTATAAAAATGGTGTCACTAGGGACTACCACCAAAATTGTTAAATTACTGGAGAAAGACTTACCTATTCTCCTACCATTTGATTCCATGGATATGGGACACACCCTAGGAATTGCTTCTCTTCCATCAAATGAAATTTTTATGGTAGAAGTAACCGAAGCAAAAGAAATAGATATGACAAATATCCCAACACCCATTTTCCCAAATGAGTATTGACTCTCCACTTCGATGGAGCTAGATGTCACTTTGGAGCTAAGGTAGAGTGATATTTACTTCACCTAGGAAAGATCATTCCTTTCATTTAGATTAAACTTTAAGTGTACAAATAATGGGGCTGAGTACGAAGCTCTCCTCCTTGGCCTCATCCTAGCCAAAAGAATGGGTGTCGATAACATTAGAGTGCTAGGAGACTCACAACTGGTTGCGAACCAAGTCTCTGAGGTATATGAAACTAGAGCTGAGCATTTACAACTTTATAAAACAGTAGTATTAGATCTAAGCAAGGGATTTAACTTCATATCAATTGAAGCAATCCCATGAGAGCAGAACCTTCTCGTAGACTCGATAACAACCTCAGCTTCCCATTTCACTCCAAATAGTGAGTTAGAAGATACAAATTTCATAGTATCACTTCGTACTAAACCATTAGTGCGTAAAATATCAACAAACTCACTCTTAACTCATGGAGAAGTTGAGGATGATTTTTCTATCACAGATCACTTTGAAAATGATAGAGTCACTCTTGAATATCTAAACGCCTTATGCGGAGCTACACCTTGCTCACCGCATAGTTGATCTTTCCTTAATACCACATTCATGTTACTATTTTGGAAATCCCATGGTGGAGTCTCCTCCATAGAAGGATCTCGATATCTACAAGATAGAAAATGGAGAAAGCTTGGAACTACCTTAGCCCCACCTGAATTTGAAGAAGGTAACACTTCTTTAATAGAAGAAACCATTGACATAAACATTGGAATGGAGGAAGAACCAAAAATTTTAAAGTTGGGATCCTCGTTAACTCCAAGGAGATAGAAATACACACCCAAATCCTCAAAGAACATCAAAAGGCTTTTGCATTTAATTATAAAGAAATGATGGGCATTGCACCACAAGTCATGGTACATAATCTTGTCACTAAACCAGATGCAAAGCCAATTAAATAGAAGTCAAGACCAATGAAGCCAAAAGTGGCTCTCATGGTAAAAGAGGAAGTAATAAAACTTCTCCAAGTAGGATTCATCAAGCCCGTTGACTATTCACAATGGGTATCCAATATTGTCCCTGTCCTCAAAAAGAATGGGAAGATATGCATTTGCATAGATTTTTAGGATATTAACAAAGCTTGTCCCAAGGATGACTTCCCATTACCATCCATTGACGTTATCGTTGATGCAACAGCTGGATTCTAACTATTGTACCTCATGAATGGGTTCTCAGGGTATAATCAGATTAAAGTATCTCAATGAGATCAAGCCAAAACTACATTCATAACTCCCTGGGGAACTTATTGCTACGCTATCATACCATTTGGTCTTAAGAACACCGGTGCTACATATCAGCGGGAAATGACATATATATTCCATGATCTTATCCATAAAATTGTGGAATCATATGTGGATGACTTGTTGGCCAAGGCTAAGAAACATTGTGATCATCCAGAAGTGATCTGTATCATCCTCTCATGATTAATTGAATATGGCATCACATTAAATCTAGAGAAGTGTGTGTTTGGTGTGACAGGAGGCAAACTTCTAGGCTACATTATATCTTCACGAGGGATTGATGTTGATCCAAACAAAATATGGGTTTTTCTCGAAATGATCCCATCATCGACAAGTCTGAATTAGGTCATTTCTTGGGAAACTCGGTGCAATCCATAGGTTCATCCCAGATCTAAGTTTTTCCATTCATCCAATCAACAATCTATTAAAGAAAGATTATAGCATTAATTGGACTAAAGAATGCAATGAGGCCTTCGAAGTAGTTAAATGCTTCTTGTTGTCTCCACCCATGCTAATGCCTCCCAAACCAGACCGTCCTTTGATCCTATACTCACGAGCCACTCATGTCTCATTGGCCTGCATGCTGGCTCAAGAAGACAATGATAAACAGGAACGTGCAGTCTATTTCATCAACCGAACATTGCTTGATTATGAAACATGCTATACATAGGTAGAGAGAGAATGCCTTGCCATAGTCTTTGCAACAAAATGTTTAAGACATTACATGTTAAACTAGAAATGAGGGTCATTGTAAAGATAGATCATTTATGAACGTTTCTCACACAAGGGTCTTTATCTAAAAAGGCTGGATGTTTCATAACCTTAATGGGTGAATTTGAGTTGATGTTCGTAAACCAAAAATCCATTAAAGGACAAATCATTGTAGATTAGTTGGCTGACAATCCACTAGATGGATGTGATCTGGTGAATCTGGACTTTCTTGATGAGTGTATATACTTCATCGAAACCAGGCCTCCCATCTCCACATGTCCCTGGTATACTGATATCATCAATTTCATCATAGACCACACATAACCAGAAAGTGCCACATCACAACAAAGAAGGTGATTGTGCATTATTACCACTAAATATGTTGTCTTAGAATAGGTACTCTATCGTAAAGCCTTCGACGGCATGCTTCTAAGATGCATCGATACGGAAGAATCCAAGAAGATTCTTCATGAATCCCATAGTGGGATATGTGGAGGCCATTTCGTTGGTCACGCCACCACTCGCAAAATACATCGAATGGGCTATTTTTGGCCCACTCTTGAGCATGATGAAGTCAAATTTGTATGTAAGTGCCACAAATGCCAAGAATTCTCTCATGAGATTCACATGCCAAAGACAATCCCTGCAACCAATAATGACTCCGTGGCCCTTCTCTACGTGGGGTCTAGACTTGATAGGAAATTTCTCTCCCTCATCAACCAATGGCCATAATTTTATAATTATAGCCATGGAATATTTTACCAAATGGGTGGAGGCCATGCCTCTCACCACCGTACCAGGTTCGGTAATTGCCAAATTCATTCTAAACCAAATTATCTATAGGTATGGTGTCCCACAAGTCATTATCTCAGATAATGGCATGTCCTTTAAAAATGAAAATTTCCATGAGTTATGTAGCAAGTTCAAGATTAACCATCACATGGCCTCTCTTTACTATCCTCAAGCCAATGGGTAGGCCGAAGCGACAAACAAAATGTTAAAATCTATTCTTCTCAAAATGGTCAAGGAGAACAAGTGAGATTGACATTTAAAACTATATCTAGCCTTGTGGGCCCATCAACCTCAATAAGAACACCAACAGGAGCAACTCCTTTCTCGCTGGTATTTAGGCAGAAGTAGTTCTTCCGCTTGAGGTTGAAATACCTAGTCTTCACATCTCATTATAAGGGATTCTAGATGAAGAAGCTTATAGGGAGGCATGCCTCTCTCAACTAGAAAGCCTTGACGAGGTCAGGCTAAACGCCGAACAAAGGCACAAAGCCTATGCCGACCAAATGTGCCGGAAATATAACAAAAAGGTCTATGAGTGAGAAATATATGAGGGAGATCTAGTTCTAAGACTAGACAGTGATCGATAAGAAAACCAGTGAAGGAAGAAAGTTCTGGCCCAAGTGGTTGGTCCCATACCAAGTCATGAAGGACTATGGAAATAAGGTGTATCTCTTGTGCACACTAAAAGGTGAGGAATTTGATGAAATTGTCAATTCCTTGCATCTTAAATGGTTTTACGCATAAAACATCAAAATCACCACTTATACATTATAGTTACCTACATTACATTAGTCTTTTAGCTACTTCATTTTGTCCATTTCGTAAAAGTGTAGTCCAGAACTTACTCTTAAACAATCTGTTACAAACTTTTAAACGTATTGGCAAAAGCATTCAAAACACATCTCTTCAAACATCATCAAGTATTTTCAAATCTTCTCATCAAGTTCGATAGACAAATATTGACAAAAACCATACCAAGGCCTGCATACTTGCTCTGCTCTTTCTTTCTACTAGGTAAAGTTTTCCTTGCCTACGGTCTATTCTAGAAGCTTCTTGGTGTCACATCTATCCCTCTTAAATATCTTTAAACAAAAGGATATCCCAAAGTCATAGATCGAAATGTCAAAATCAAATAAATCCAAAGCACCAAGCAAAAAAATATTTTATTTACACACTTCTTTTCCCCATCAACCTTCGGTGATAATCCCACATCTCTTACTGGTGGTGTGAGGTTGGGAAAGGAAAGAAGTGCCCTTACTCACCTATATCTTGCCTTTGGTGAAAACTCCATGCTTCTTACTAGTGGCGTGAGGCGGGGTGTGGGGGTCCAAATCACACAAATGAAAAATCTTGGTATGCTAAAACACAAATCAAGTTCTATTAAGAGAAAAAAATATCCAAATTCCAAAGAGATAAATCCTCAAAACCAGATTTTGTCAACCAAGTTGCCATTTATGAATCTAAGTCTAGATAAATGAAAAGTAATTATCCTTCTAAGCATGGTAGTAGTTAAGAGTAGGGTAGGTGTATAGGTCCAAATTTGATTTTTGTTACTTGTTTTCTATCTCTCATCATTTCATTCAATCAAACTCATACAACTTGTGCCCTTCCTAACTCTTGGTGTTGAGCCCTCGCATCCTACTAGTTTCGTGGAATTGGGATGGGGCAAGTTGATCTCTTGATCACTATGCATTCATCACTTTTTGCCAACATAAGAAGAAATTACAAACATTACCCAAATATTTCAAAAGTTCAAGTACTACCATATGTTAGTATCATCTCATATCAGCATTACAACAAACATACAAAGTAAAACATTCTGTTTACTATCATTTGTTATCCATTGCATACATTCTGAAAACATGAAAATAATATTCTAAAAACATCTAAGTACACATGTGGAAATGAGTCATGAAATTCTAGATGCCAAGATTCTAGATCCAAAAAGATAGATATATATATATATATATAGTTTCATATACAATGCCATCATGCACTAGGCATGGTCAAAACGCTCAATGATCCTGAAAGGTACAAAAGCACTCATATGGATATCTAACAAAATGCTACAAATATAGTCTCTCAATCCCTATGGGATCCCTCAGAGGGTGCATGACCATGCCTAGGACTTCGGCTACGCTGGCACTCCGAATGCACCGAGGGCTCACGGTCACGACCAGTGGCTATCATCTCGCTATGAGAATGACTCCTCCTCATCAAGTGCTCGGTCGTCCTATATCTAGCTACCTCAATGTGGAGAGAAGTCATGATCTTCGCTTGCATACCGATGCAAGGCAAAAACATCAATATGCCTACCGGCTGCTGAAGGCTCCCCACATCCATGGAAAGCTCAACATGGGTCTTCTCCGAGGGGAGAAGCAAGGTATCAATGCATACTCGGTGAATCAAGTCTCACCACTCATCAGCAGTCACTGCAAACAAAGGAGAAAATAAGTTAGAAAATGATCAATGATAAAACCAAGAGTAAACAAAACAAAAAGAAATAACAAACTAAGACAATTCTAACTAAAACAAATGTCAAGAGAAGAGTGATAACTCACTCAGATCTCTAGGCCTCCAAGAAGGATCTCTAGGATCCGCACCTAACAATGATGTCACCACTAACCGGTGTCCCTCCCCACATGTCTCTGGGCAAATATGACGGCTGCAACGGACTCACCATCTCCACCTAAGTCCTGAGAGAGTAACTCCTCTAAAACTAGAGTCACCCTCTCTGCACTCCGCTCTGCCCTCTCGCCTCTCCCGGGTATCATGCCATTGTGGGATCTCATCTCCCCACCCATCTCATCATGTCACACAAGATCACTATCATCTCCCCCCGTGAACCCATCTCAGTCCACGCCATGGGCTGGGACCGCTGGTGGGACCAAGGGCAATCTAAGGGTTCTTGAGGAGCACCGGATCTCCTCGTGCACACACCACCCTTCTAGCCGCAATAGGAACACCGGGAGTAAGAATAGTCCAACCCCACCTCAAGACCTCCCCAAGCCTCATGGATAGATCTATACATTGGCACCGCCGGAGGAAGCATGTCACTATAGGGGAGGCCGAACTGCTATGGTACTCTATCAAAGGGGTGTATCTCCAACTTCCCCACCCTATCTATCAACTGGTTGGTAGTCTGGCAGGTAATCAGTGTAATGGTCTCCTCTCCCCATACCCGCCCTATATGGCTCGATAAGGAGGGCCTCCATATCTACAGTAGTCGAGAGGCCACTGGCTAGTGAGGTGCTCTAAGAATTTTCATCCCCATCCACCTCGCTTGCCCTGATGGCCCCGGGATCCTCTACCTCTACACCTCTCCCATATGGTGTAATTTGCTCATACACCTAACTCATGACAAGAGTTGGGTGGCTCAGTGACTGTCCCTATAATCAGACTACCCTGTATAAATCATGGTAGGTAGTCTTGAGGATATTTGCTCCCCAAGCGTAGACACGTCCATGGCCCTCAATCATGCAATAATGGGGCCCAAATATAAGAGGGTGTCCCCTCCCTTATCCCCAATCAGTCTAGATGAAAGGATGCCCATGATGGCCTTGTGGAGCACGGGAATGTCTGACTCAATGATAGAGTGGATCCTCACGCCCTTCTTTGATCCCATCGATACAACTGCATCTCCCATGTAGGTGGCCCACTGAACCACCTGTGATCTAGATACTACTGTCTTAAGAGACAGCCACTACCCAAGGATCAGAACCCCCAGTATATGGTAAACATCCTCCAGGGTGATGGACCACTCACCCCTAACTCCTGGAATCGGAAGGTATTTCGATCCGCATCCCAGTATGAAAATAGGTCATATAGAATGTGATTAACAGGTGCAATGTGAGGGACCTACGTAATCCTCCAAATACCAGCCCTCTGGAGAGTATCCCACTCTGCCTGGGAGAGTGCCTCTAACACTGTTGGGAGCCAATCACACTCCCTCTCTCGGCTCCATCTAATATACTCCTCCTTCTTACATACACCCAAAAACATAAAAAAGGAGTAAGTTAGTACTAAAATCTAGTTGGAAAGACTATTAAAAACACATAAAAATGTTGAACATGCAAAAATAAGCTAAGTTTTGTATTGTTTTGGTCCTCTATTGTGGACCTCCGCCCTGTGCAGAGTGGCGGTTCTGCAACATGACCTTCTAAAGCGGTGGTCCGTAACCATCACCCCTGCACAGGCAAAGACGGTCCTGTCCCGCAAAGTCGAATGGGTCATATACCCTAAAAATGCTTAAAAACAAGCAAAAACACCATTTTAACAAAAAAAAGCCTACCCTATGGGTACCCCCTAGAGACACGTTTAAAACTAACATTTTCAAAAATGACCCCCCAAGAGAAAGATTTCATCATTTCCACATTTTAGGTCTAAAAACAATAAATCGAGAACAACTAACTTGAGACTTCATGGGTCAATGTTCCACTCTTAGAGGCATGATCGCTATCTCACCATGAACATTTTGACTATACTCTCATCGAAAACCATCACCGTGGGTCCCAGAGCTCAAAAACTATCAAATCAATCCGTATAAATGAATAGTAAAATGACTTCATTTTATATAAATAACCCCCTTAATTTTATTTTGAATGTCTTTCACAGGGTCGAGCACCGATGGAGGTAAGTTCTAAACCTCACATAGATGGTAAGTCCTCTTTTCTTATCAATTTAGCCTTATCTCTCCAATTGTTTTATCTAGCTGCACTTGAGTCCCTTGTTTTATTTTTAGATAGCGGGACTTTGGATGGCGACTTTCCAACACACGGCATGTCAGATATAACTCCTAACTCCCATTTCGGGACCGCCATACTCGGATCCACCGTTTTACGCCTCTTTATGGCTAAGATGCTTCTCTAGGGGGCAATATGTACGTACCCAAAATTGTAGGGTACTACGCACCATCTGGAACGATGTTACACATGCCCCAATGATGATACAGGTCTCCTTGCAAGGTGTTCAAAATCTAGAAAGGCTCGCCAAGTATACGCTTGTATCCCGCATGCCCCGCTCAACCTCCACATGCTTTGTTTTTCCCTTTCCCCCTTTCTTCTTGCATTTTTGTCTTCAATGACGAAACCACCACCCTACCTAGGTAGCGGTCCCATGACCGCCACCCGATAGGGTGGCGGTCCCATAACCACCACCCGCCGCATAGGCAGTAAATCTGGTCCTGTGCGCATTTTCCAGATCCTTCTGACAATGATCACGTCAAATGTAAATCTTGAGTTTTACATGCTTTCTTCAACCACTTTGGCTTGCATTAATGTTTTTGGTCCCCTGGTAATAGTGTTTTTCCTTTGTTTATAGTAGAAGAGATCAAATGGGAGTTACCCTCTGGTAAATGCATTGGTTATAAATAGCCAGCTTGTTTTCAAGCAAATGGCCCCTCATCTTCTCAATTCTCTTATTTAGTCTTTCAATTTCTTGCTTAGAATTCTATCAATTTCATGTTTTGCTTCCATTGTTGGTCTTTTAGAGGTCATATAGTCTTCTTGTTTTGGTCTTGTTCCATTATTGCTTCATATAATCAGTTTAGCATATAATAGTTTCATTTCTAGACTAGAATCCATTAAAGTTACAGGTTTTGTTTTGTCACAAGGATAGTTTCTGAAACTCTCGGTACACTTGTGTTGTATTCCCACAATAAATCCCACTAGGAATTGCATAGTCAAGCTTTGTTCACTTGTGCTTATCCCTCTCCTACTCACATTGTATTTGGTCTATATCCAAAGCTATCATTTTTCAAATACCATCTTCTATTGATACTATCATATACATACTTTCTAGATTCACGAGGACACGAAGGAATGAGGAGATCACACTGAGGGGAAAAATCACACACAACTGGATTTACCATTATTCTGTAAACGCTAGGTTTGAGCTATCAAAGTTCTAGTTACAACATATCAAATAGAGTAGTGAATTATTTCATTTCAGTTAAAATTTCACTCTCGATATCACCGGGGAAGCTATGGGGATTGATAGTTTCTAAGAAACTGTGATTCATTCCCCACTTCTGAGGTAGGATCGAGAGCCTTTCAATTTAATATATTCAGTTGATTAGATATTTAGGATAAAATCACAACTACACAAGAAAATAGCCATACCAGGCTACTTTGCTTGTTTTTATTCTGTTACTAGATTAGTTGTCCATTTTATAAATATACTAGAGTAGCTTTACTCTTCAATTTCATTGAAATATGTTATTGAAAAATACAAAAATAGAAGAATGCTTGCATAGTATAAATACCTCTTTCGTAATCAGTTTATTAATTTTAGTTAAAAGTTGAATCATTTTGTATGACAATCACATGACCTAGAGAGCCTAGAGAGTATATATTTGAACCTGTAGTGCCTCAGCCAAATCTACCCACAACATTAGCTGATATAGATCAGGACCTCAGGATACAGTCTTTCAAGCAACAACAAACTTACAAGCAATTAGTGAGAAACTAAGAGGATTAAACATCGAAGATGAAAAAGCTTACACATTTTGGTCAAACCATCCAAACTATAGATTGCCTTGATAAAACATCTGAATGACTGTGCAAGGATTCAAACGAGAGAAAACATTTGGTTGTGATCCTTTGGTTCCACAACCTAATGTGGGAGACCTCCTCATCAACATAGACACTAGCTTACGTATTCAAGTTGCCAGAACACCTATTAGGTACTCCGAGAAAATCATACAACTTCTAGTTCTAAACATAGAGGCTGAAAAAGCATACGATTACTAGATAGTTGGGAGAAGGGATTGATTCTTCACATGACCATAACAGTCCACAAGTCCACAAACTCAATGGGATCCCCAAGTCCCACAACCCAACGTATTGAAAACCAATTAAGTATGACACGGCTTCTTCGAACTAGTATTTAGATCCTCACCACTCCCACCAGATATTATAGTACAATTCTCCATATTAAACATAGAAGCCAATCAATCTAATATTTTCTAGGCTAGACCAAAAACCACCCATAGTTAACTACGAACCCACTAAATTACCCATCACCATTTTATGACCTTGTCTGGAGATATATACGAAGCTCCCACAGGTCACTTCCCACATATCCAACAACCAAGAAATAGGATCTCGGCAGAGCTCGACATTGATTGGAGCCTCCGAGCAGCCATTATATCCGAATGAACCATTACACCAATTCAGGTTAGGAGGGCCTTCTTCATCTTAGATTCATAGATTCCATTAATGCTTATTGAGGATATAAGATTACCCGATTATCTTGTTTGTATCTATTCACATTCAACATTCACCGGTTGTCTCAACATGACCTCAAGAGGTTGGGTATGAGGAAGAGGTACTTGTAGATTCCCATGCTCGCATGTCACTTTTCCATCGTACAAACACCTTTCTCTCTCGAACCACTAGCCATCCAATCTATGTCTATGTAACTCATCCAACCTAGGTTGGATGGTCATCTATATCTGTTCCATACAATTGGATAGTGGATCGTCCATCTTGTGTGTCCAACCTTGTCATATCGGGCCGAACAACCTGGTGACCCAACAAACCATACATCTAACCCTGTGTCATCCAACCCTAAGGGGTTGGACGTCATCCAAATTTTCCATATGCCGCTCACCCATCCAACCTTGAGTTTGTCATAGCACTTCCACAACATTCAGTGACCAACCCGATTGTCCATCCCAGATTCCAACCTAACCGACCAACCCATCTTCCATCCTAGATGTCCAACCTGACCAACCAACCCCCAAGTGTCCAACCGTCGACCAACCCATCATCCAACCTCAAATTTGACCATTTTAAGATGAGCCTTATCACCAATTCCACCATTTATCGCAGGAGCTAGAAAAAACATGATCTACCCTAAAGATTGCAAAGAATTAATTTTCCCCATCAACTTCTAGTACTCGACCTATTAAGTTTTCCATTTTGCAGGGTTGCACAAAATGGATAATAATTGGTGACTCATTAGATGATCTATCTATTAGATCTGAAAGACCAGTGACCTTAGAGGATCCATTGGGCATGGAGTCATACTGATTGCTGAACTTGTCTGAAACTTGGGAATTCAACCTATAAACTCCTGGAACACTATTAGGGCATGTCATTTCTGAAAAAACCTCGGGTTGGAGATTGGATGTTCCATCATGAGACCTTGCTTGAAACTAGAAAGTGCAAGAGCAGCAAAAATGTAGCTATGTACAAACAACAAAGTCATACACATCCCAAATGGAACATGTAAAGAGTGCACAAGCACTTATTACAAAAGCAACCCTAAACTACAATAGAGCAATGTGTCACAACACTTGGAGGAATTAGAAACCTAGACTAATATATATAAGGGTGAGGATTTTCCCTTCAGTAACAATGCTTGAGGTAGATTCCATTGAACGAAATATGTAGCTCTTCACCATCCAACTTAGATAGTTGGAAATAATTATTACTCTTACATCATGTAACCATGTAGGGACCACTCTATATGGCATCAAACTTGGAATGATTACCCAATTTTTCCCAAACTACTTCCCACTTTAGAACTAGGTCCCCTTCCTAGAAGGTCCTTGCCTTGGCTTTCTTGTCAAATGACCTCTTGATTAATTTCTGATCCTTTTCCAAGGTCTACATTACATATTCTCTTGTCTATTCTAATTCCATAAGCTCTACATACCTAACTTCCATGGGCTTGAATTCAGACAACTCTAGCTTCTTCAGGATCTCCAATGCGGCAACTCCAATGAGATGGGCAGCACTACTTCTCTCCCGTAGACCAACTTGTAAGGTGAGTTTCTTGTTGACCTCTTCAGCATTATCATGTCATCCCACAAGGCTGATTTGAGCTTCGTATACCACGTCCTTTTATTTTCATCCAAATTCCTCCTGATGATCTTCAGCAAATTCTTATTTGTGGATTCTGCATGTTTGTTACCCTAGGGGTAATAGTTTGAGGAGGTGCTCAAATATATTTCATTCCTAATAGCCCATTCAATGACCTTTGAGCCTAGAAATGCCAATGCATTATCTGATATGATAGTGGTGGGTACACCAAACCTTGTCACTATCCCTTCATAGAAGTCCAGTATGCTAGATTCTTTCGCCTCCTTAAGTATTACCACCTTAGTCCACTTGGTGAAATAATATGTTGTTGTTAGAATCCATTTATGACCTTGGCTTGAATGTAGATTGATGACCCTAATGAATTCTAATCCCTTTTGCATGAATGGATGTTCGACTGAGACAAGATGCAATGGAAGTGCCACTAGCTTCTCTTTTCTTGTGAAGAATGCACACTTTTTAAAATTCTTGACCCAAGTGAAGCAATCACTAAATATTGTGGGCCAATATTATCTTGCCTTCATTATTTTGAGAGTTATTACCTATGGGCCAAAATGACATCCATCCTCCCCATCATGAAACTCTTGTAGTATCTTTTCAATCTAGTATTTTCTAATGCACCTCAATAAGACTTTGTTTATGTCCTTTTTGAATAGAACACTATCAATAAGCACATATGGAATGGCCTGAGTCTGAAATATATCCTCTTTTCCCTACTCAACTCGGAGGACATAGACCTATTTGAAGAAATTGTATCATATTTTGAGTCCAACAAGGGGCGGTATACACTCTGTAGCCTATTCTTGGCCTTCCTACAACACCAAAATAGCTTTTTCACCATGATTTGACTCAACATGTTGGCTGGAAGCTAGTTGTTCACACAATCCCTTACCATGGACCAATTTAGTGACCTTTATCTCTATGTCATACTCCATTACACGGGTGATCCATCCTACCCATTTCTCATTCAAATATTTATTTAAGAGGAAATATTTCACCCCGACATGAGATACTAACAACTGGATTTTATTATTTGAGACCAAATGCTTGAACTTCTTTAGACTCCTTATAACAGCAAGAACATGTTTTTCAATGAAAGAGTATCTTACCTCATAATCTTCTAGGCTCTAGCTGAAGAAAGATATGGGTTTTTCGGATCCCTCCTTATTCTATTGCATCAGAATGGAAGAAATAGTGTCCAAACCTCCGAAGGCATAGAGCATGAAGTCCTTGGATAAGTCTAGATTTATGAGCATCGGGGCTTGAGATATGACATTCTTGATAGCTTCAAAACTCACCTTGCCCTCTGTTATCCACCTAAATGCCAAGTTCTTCTTCAACATCATAGTTATCAGCTTGACAAGGGTGGAAAAATTAGGCACAAATCTGAACAAAGTTGATTCTTCCCAAGAAGCTTTGGAGAGACTTCTTTTGACATGGTAGCGAAATGTGTGAATGTCTTCTACCCTCTCTGGATCGATCGTCATCCTCTCCTTAGACATGATATGACCTAGCAACTTGCCTTCATGAGCTAAATATGCATTTTTTCAGGTTCAAGGACACTTCATATATCTTGCATCTTTAGAATACTTGCTTGAGGTATAAGAGGTGGTCTGCTACATTTTTGGAAAACATGGTGATGTCGTCCAAGTACACAAGAACTATCTTGTTCAACAATCCTTTGAATGCCACATCCATAGCCCTCTAAAATGTTGTTATGTCATTCAACAACCCGAATGGCATTTTTATATAGGCATAAGTGCCCCATTTTGTAGTGAAGGCCATTTTGAATTGGTCCTCCTCTTTTACCATGACTTGATTATAGCCCAAATATCCATCGAGAGAGAAAATATTTCCAAATTGGTTACCACCTACAATATTTGTTCCATGTAGGGTAGCAAATAGTGATCTTTAAGAGATGCCATGTTTAGGTCCCGAAGTCCGTGCACAACCTGATTTCTCCATTCTTTTTCCTAACCAGTACTAGATTTACAACCCAGCTTGAGTGCTTGATCATAAAGATGATGCTCTCCTCAATGAGCTTATTCAGTTCCTTCTTCATGAAATATTCGATATGAGGATTGATTGATCTTTACTTCTACCTGACGCGCTTGGCCTCCGGATCCAATTCAATTGTGTGTTGTGCTACCTTTGGATTAAACCCTCTCAAGTCTTCATAGCTCCAAGAAAAGACATCTAGGAATTCTTGGCAAAGTTGAACAAAATCAAACTTCTCTTATTCAGTATTCACCCTACCTATTTAGAGCACTTTACCTTCTCCAACTTAAATAGGCTTTGAATCTTCTTTTGACCTAAATTTTCACCTTTTATTTTTGAACTAGCCATTTGGGTTGAAAATCGACTCCAAATTCACCAAGCCTTTAGGAAACTTGTTTGTCTACAGTTTCACTATCTGATCCACATACTGTTTCTCTAATTTTTCTTAATTCTTAGCAGAGAACTCAACTTCTTCTTGTAGAAAATTGATGATTTGTTGATCATTCTTGAACACCTGCCAACATGTGTTTTTTTCTAGGACTGCAGGCCTCACAACTACCTTGATATGGGGTTGTGTTTTGTCTCTCTTAATGTTTTCAACAAAATCAAATGTCATCCCAATCATTGCAAGCCTGTCTGCATCCTTGTTCCTCTTCTTAGGTATAGAAACAATATTAAATGCTTTGAAATATTCAATAAGATTCCATACCCTATTCTTATAACTCCTAAGAAAATCATTTTTATAGCACTTTGTCCTCTAACTTGATTTACAATCAACTTGTTATCTCCAAAAACTTACAAATTCTTGATACCCCTTCTTCTCGCCCAATGCATTCTATGAATTAATGCTTCATACTTTTCTGCATTGTTTGAGCAAGAAAATTGAAAATGGAAAGCCGAGTAGTACTTGATTCCCTATGGTGATACTAACATGGTGCCCCCCTGCACCTTGCCTACTCCTTGAACCATAAAAATCAGTTTTCAAACCTCATTATCATCCTTGTTCTCTGGCTTTGTGATGCTAGGAAGAGGTGTATTTTCTTCATACAAGAAGTATACGCCTAGCTCTACCTCCTCCATTTCCCTGTATGGATAAAAAGTGTGCCTCTTGTGAGCCCATTCATCTAATGTTAGGTCTAGAATATTCCCAACTTTAGTGTCTGCTTCCTGAATGCTTGGATAATCTTCTTGGTCAAAGGCTGAGCAGTTGACATTTATCGATCTTGGTACATGAGGCTCAATGTGAAATTTGGAAATTGGTTCTAGTCTGATTGCATATTTGGCTCCATATCTTGTCCTAAACAACATGTGGGACCAATCTACTGACAAATATCCTCCGATCTTAGCTATGAAATCCCTTGATAGGAAAAGGGCGAAGAGTGGTGGCAAATCAATAACTAACACATCCTACAAGACTATGATGTTAGGACATGCATGCAAAGTTATATTCAAATCCCTGATGACTCCCACTATTCCTATTGTTGTTCCATCCAACTACACTAGTCCTTTGGAGACCAATTCATACTTCAGGCCTAGCTGATCCATAATCACCTTCGGCATTACCGAACTACTTGCTCCTGAATCGGTCATACAATTATGGAAAATTTGTCCCCTATGATTAAAGACACATAAAATGGTGGAGGCTTCAAATTTTTGTGTGTCTTACCTCCTTCTTGCTGCATTGAATTGGTAAGAAATTTCTCCTAATTCTTAGATGACTCACTCGAGGTTGACCAATGCACCATGGTTACTTGTAATAGGTCTCATTGTCCCGGGATAACTAGTGACTCCCACATAGAAATGCACACATTCATCTTCTTCATGTGATCAATGATGTTGAACAAACATGTACTCTCCTTCTGTTTCCCCTTGTTTGATGTAATTTTCTCTGACACCTAAACTAGCATGTTGGTTGTTACAACCATTTTAATCTTGTGTCATGTTGTTTTGTCTGAAACCAAAGCCCTTTATGTTGAAGTTGTATTAGGATTGTATAGTTGAAATGGTTTGGCAGCTTGAGGTTGTTCTAGATTTTGAATTTGACTTGTATCTTGAGTTGGAGGCTTGTTTGACTAATACGGAGGCCTATTTTACTAATCTTGAGGATGATATGGTCTGAAATTATAAGCGTGTTGCCTCTTGATAGTTACTAACTCATTCCCCAAATTCATGTAATTGCTTCATGACCTCTTAGAGCTCCTTGGAAGTGCTAAGAGAAGTAGAGGCCTCAATGTTGCTCTGATTTTGAGGAGATGGAATGGGATTCAACTCGGCACCCGAATAGTAGTACTAGGATTCCCCATATCTAAAAAGAGAGGCATAGGTTACCTTGGTGCAAGCTTTACAGCCTAGATCAAAGATTTCTCAGCTCTAACTGTAATGGCATATGCTCCATGTAGATTCACTCCTCCAATAAAGTGAATCCTTACAGATATATCTAAATTCAACACCTTCAAGTAGTAGAGGAATGCACCTTTCCACCATGGCCTCATGGCCATTTAGATCTTGTCCTCTGTCCTTTGAAACATAAATTTTAAATTGGCCATCTACTCATTAGGGAGCTCTCTTGATTGTAGTCAGTTGCTCAAAAGTGACAAGTTGTCTTCCCTTTCTCCAAACTAGTTGTAGAGGGCTAAACACAATGCATCCCAGTCTATAATAGACCATGTTGTTAAGCTCCTAAACCACTACAACACCTTACCTTTGAGAGAAGAAGCAAGGATCATGACTACAACATCCATCTTGTTGATCTCGTGAATGGCGCAGACATTTGTAATGTCTTAAATATGATCAATAGGAGTTGTATGATTCTCCCTAGTGAATTAGGGAATGTGTTTCAGTGCTAAAATCGAAATAGGGTTATATGCATTAAGGGTGAGTGGACTACTGCCCGTGAAATGAACAAATAGGTTTGTTGGTGGAAGTTGTTGTTGATGTGTCATCCTAATTGGCCTGAGGACCCTAGTTGATTGGCGAAATGGCCTACCAGGTGGAGGCATAGACAAGGTCATGTTTGGTGGAGATGGAGACCCTTGGATGTGCTTCCTTTTCTACATCTTCCTAGAGATAGTTGCAAATACTCAAAGGCACCTTCCTCTGTCATCCTTTACCAAGTCTGGATCCTTCTCATATGCTTGAGGAACTTGGGTTGCTACACCACTGAGTTCTTATTCTTGGGAGTCATCAGGTGTGCTTCACAAAACCTCCAAAGGCTGCAAATCACAACAAGAGCACACCAGTCTTGCTGTAATGAAAGATTCAAATCAGATTTTATGTAAGAACACCTAAAAATTACTTATGTCCCACCAGGCATGCCAAAACTATTAGTGCAGAAAAGTAGCACCCTAGGATTTGTGCAATACAAAACCCTACTTAACTAACATGGGCATGTCTCAAGGTGTGGGACCCACGTGACTGAAACAAGCCTCTCAAGAAGGTTGGTTCCTCTACTAACCCTAATACTAACACTACTCATAGAAAGGAAGAATGCAACTACCCTATAGCTAACCTAGACTTCCAAGTGACCAGGGAAGAAAGAAGTGCATAAAATGTAAATCCTAAGCTAATGAGGGTGATAACACCAAGAAAAGGGGTGGATAAATTTCCTAGTGAGTGAAGACGGGAAGAAATGAGGTGAGAGAGGGCAAACAGATGTGCCACAGTCCAAAACCACACTTAAATCTCCAATTCCTTAGAGCACAACATATCTGGGCCTTGCAAGGGAACAAGACATGAACAAGATACCTGCAAATATAATGAAAATCAAATGAATACAATATAATAGAAGAAAGGGTGAAAATTTCACAAAACATAAATTTTATTGATTAAAATGATGCACAACCCATTACAAAGGTGCAAGTAGGAGGCAAGAATCCTTCATAAATTGCCCGATTTGAGGCTTATAGCTCATAGAAAAAAATTGGAAAAATTTTGAAAGAGTTACTTTACAAATTCTCAAAAAATCTCCCCAAAAATGAGGGGGTTGAATTCTTTATATAGAAATTTTTCCTTAATTTCCTGCATTAAATGACTGATAAGTAGTTAAACCACCTCAACTACCACCATTAATGCTTTGCTCACAAATTTGGTTATTGAGTTGTCTTCTCACGCTTAAATGCCCGACATGGAGCATTAAATATTCTTACAGGTAGCATTAAATGTTTTGATAGGTAGCTAAGCTGTCTTTTCATGTCTACCTTTCCTTGATCCATAACCTATCCATCTGCGAGCTGTTTGATTCTTGAGACCATGAGCCATCCAACCAGTTGGGTCCACACCATCTAATCACACTTTGGCCGTAAACTCAAGCAACCACCCAACTAGATGAATAATGACATTTCACTATGGGTCATCCAACCTGGGGGTTGGATGTCATCTAACCTTTGTACAACACCATGTCGGGATGCCTTTCTCTATGAACCATGAGTCATCCAACCTATGTCTATATGACCCATCCAATCTAAGTTGGATGTCGTATATCTCTATTTTTACAACTTAATAGTTAGTCATCCATCTTGCACATCTAACCTTATCATACCACTATCAGGCCAACCAACCTAGTGACCTGACTAACCATGTGTCTAACCCTGTGTCATCCAACCCTAAGGTGAGGGGTTGGACGTTGTCCAACCTGTCCATATGCTACTTACCCGTCCAACCTTAAACCCGTCATCACACTACCACAACATCAGGCCGACCAACATGGTCATCTATCTCGTGTCTAACTCCGACAAATTAACTCGTTGTCCATCCTAAGAGTCCAATCTAACTAACCAACCCCCCCGGTGTCCAACTATCAACCAACCCATCGTCCAACCTTAAATTTGACCAATTTTAAGATGAGCCCAATCATCAATTCCACCATTCTCCATGGAAAGCTAGCTCAACCGAGCCAAAACATGAGTTTCCCTAAATATTACAAACAATTTTTTTCCCATCAACTACCATTACTTCAACCTATTAAGTTTTCCATTTTATAGGGGTGCAAAAATGGATAACAGAACATGTGCACCTAATCCGTGATGAGAGAAATGGTATAGAAAGGATATCCTATAACTTTCGGTGAAGTGCGAGTTTTTTATTCGATCTCATGCCCTTATGGCCAAAGAAGTGTATGGAGAAAGGTGTGTTATTCCCCAACTTGTAAATTCTTCCCTGAGAGTATGAAGAGATCTTTGTACTACCTAGTTTTTTTTGCAATCCGATGTCATTGGCCAAAGAAGTGTAGGGAGGAAATTTTGATGTTCCTCCAACCTATAACTACTCCCTAGAATTCTAAGGATAACCTATCCTATAAAATCCATTGTGTATCAGAGTTCTATAGACTGGTCTGAACCCACTCGATGTTTAACCCATTATGTCATGGATGAAAAACTAAAACTAAAATGTACCGGTATTGTGTTGTGTAGTGTGTAAACCCCAAATGATGCCCCCATTTTTGAAGACATATGCAACATCGTGGATAGGAGAATGTGGCCCAAAAATAGGACCAACCACGTAAAATGTAACCTGCATAGGGGGAGGGGATGTTCTTGGTAGAAACCAATGCACATACAAATAATTGGATAGAAGAACAATTTTTAGTATGAACAAGCATACATATAGAAAACAATATAAGCTACCAAAATAATGTGTAAGCTAGGATGCAAGTAAACACGCAAGAAACCAATCATAGACCACAAAAAGTGGGTTGCAAACATGGGACACCACTCATGATGTCGTAATACACTCAAGGCCATAGTGGATGCATACAAACAAAAAGTGTGCACACCAAGCAAAAGCAAGGCCCGCATATAATAGCAAATAATGACAAGAAAGTAAAACAAACATATAGCCATGGAAGAAAGTAATCCTACAAACAAATGTTACACATGAAGCACCCGTTAGCATGTTAGAAAGATAATTTGTATGTCAAAAGTCTATATACCTGTTGGGCCCCTAAAATATTGGCCAAGTACAACAAGGCACGTGGATGTGCAAGGCCTATTTAAGAAAGGGTGCGCAAAGAGAAAGCACATAGGACAGGGTTCTAGGAGGGTTTAACAGAGCAAGTGGCATGTGCACAAGATAGAATAAAGGTTTCAAGACTTAGCCATATTTGACACATCAGAAAAACACAAGAAAAGCGTAACGTGACTATGCTTATCCGTAATGGATAAGGTTCCATCCTGACGACAGTTGGCCTAAGAAGGAATATACCTTGCGATGGAAGTTTCTAGAAGGCCATCATTGTAAGGAGTGGAGAACTTAGACCTAAAGAAGTATTCTCCCATGAAGGACCACCTTGGACACTTGGTGACGGATCTACAACTCCCGTGAAGGCTTGATGATGTCGAAGGACTATAAAGACAAGCACCCGCCAGAGGAAAAAGGGAGAGAAGGAGAAGAGGCGAGTCATGCAGGAATATTGTGTGAGCTCCATAAGTTGGGTAGGGATTTATAGGAAAAGGATGTAATAAGGGGTTGGGATAGTAAATTTTCTCTTGAGAACTAATGGGTATGAATCCAACTATTGATGTATGACTTTGGTCTACATAGTTGTGGTAGTCTGTAATGGATCCAATGAATATAATGAGGTTACCAAACTTGATTGAATATGGTTGTTAGTGATTCTAGTCCATGTTTATAGCCTACAGTTCTAATTCATGAATGTTTATGGAATAGATATGCATTTCCTTTTTGTTTTGGTTCCTATCTATAATGTTAAGTACCATTTAGTCTGGGATGACTGCATTTATCTAGAAGTCATTCTAAGTTCTATGATAAATGTATGTCTTGTTTCCACTCACTCTTTTTAAGCTCCTATCATAGATGATGTTTCCCACTTAACTCACATAAAAGAGAGACTCGCACCCATGCATGCCCTGGGTGAGTGCCCAGCGCCCGCTGGGTGATAGGCTGGAGCGCATGGGATTCCCTTGTTCTTTGGTGGGTGTAAAAATGACTACATCTTGGTTCTGTTTTCGGGACCTCTTTTTGAAGTTGTAGTGGGAAATGACATACATCATGATATGTGCAATGAGTGATGATAGAACATCTAACTCTAGAAAGTGTTTAATCATGGTTTAAGAGCACGGAGGAAGAATTTTCTCAAAGATTCAACATTGGGCCTAAGTTTAGTACGTGTGGATGGGTAGAAGGGAACCTCTACCATGAGTTGTATGAAACTTTCTTATGTTACTTCCCATTAGAACTATATAAATGGTTGTCTGCATATGCATCCAGATCAAGCTAGTATTATAGATCACGTGCGTGGATTCTAGAAGAGTACCAAAGGCTGCAAGATGTAAATCTCACATGGACACATGTTATTTATCACTAGTGGAAGAGGGTGTTGACTAGCTATACTTAGGAATATGCCATTTTGATGTATTCTTGCCTAGATATTACTGAGTTTGAGTTTCTAAGGGAGCCTCGAGGGTCATTTTTACATTCTATTCCTCTGGCTATGAATATCTTAGTCATTACTTTGGGTTTAGAAGCATTCCCCATGGTTGGCTAAGCTCTTTGAGTGCTGGGAAAAGGAATCTAGGGTGGAGGAAGATGGAGGACATTGTGGCTGAAAAGGAAAGGGAGGAGAGATGACTCAAGTATAATGAAGCTTGTGAAAGGGAGATAACTAGACAACGCGAGGTAGCAAGTGTGATGGATCTATGGAGGCGAAGTTACGGGGAAGGCATTAAAGTTCACATGGAGGATGTGGAGCCTAAGCGCTACACTACCCCATCTTGGCAAGCACGTAAGAGAATCCCCTTCAACTTCTGATGAGAGTTCATCACATGGAGAAAGGAGAGCCATCAACGTGCATCTGAACCCACCTGGCGACCGATACCCTGTGTTTGGTCTTTCATATTTAGGGAAAAGTATTATCAACCCAAATTTGGTATTGGTGGATGTATCCAATCTGCCCCAGACATATAATTTCTCATTTGGGACTTTTATGGCTACACATACCATTCCATTGTTTAGAGGAATTTTTAGGAAGAGTGTGGATACACAAGCCTTTGGTCTCATGTGTGGGAGTGGCATGGGGTACACTATTGGTAGTGGGACATTATCACAAACCATCGACACGTAGTTCAATGGAACTTTGGGGACCCTTGGCGCGACCACTATAGGACCTGGTGGATCCAGTGGATCTAGTGGGTCAGGAGGAACATGACCTCGGTGGATCTAGTGGGTCAGGAGGAATAGGACTTGGTGGACCCGTGGACCTAGTGGATATGGTGGAGGGAACAACAGAGGAAACACCGGAGGAAACCAAGGCTCTGGCTTGGGAGGAAAAGGACCCCAACCACCTCCCCAAGTGTTTTTCGAGATGTCTTTGCACTTACCAAACTATAGGGGTATTGAATATTTGTATAACATGTGCATAAGTGTGAGTTAGTATGGCATGTGAAATGGATCACTAGCCCAAGCGGAAGAAAAGCCAATTTGCAATGATGTTGCAAGGATGCGCACATAGCTAGTCTTGAAAGTATGACCCTCATCGAGATGATAGTGGATTATACTTCTTTAAAAAATCCTTCTTGGAATAATTCCACATCCCTAGATTTGAGCATAGAAGCAACAATACTCTAAAGGAAATACAATATGGAATGGCAGAGAGTGTGCGGGAGTATGATGCATGGTTCAAAACTCTCCTGTCAAAATTATCATATGACATTCACCCTTCACAACATGCTCAATGGTTTTTTGGAGGGTTGATAACACCATTTAGAAGAGTGTTATCTCATAATACTTTCATAGACCCACGAGGCACTAGAATCTGCTCTACGCGTTAAAGCTATTGGAAGCATTGATACTAGTGTTAGCCTATTTTGGAAGCTCAACTCGCTGCTATGGCTAAGAATTTGGAAAATTTATCTTCAAACTCAACCATTGAGACTCCTAGTGGCATGTGGTGTATAGACTTTGAAGTGGAGGGACATGCAAAGCACAACTTCCCTTGGAAGTCGGTACTCGCCGTAGCATTGGATTGTGAAATTTTCCATGGGGACCATGATGCAAGTAGATGTCCCTTGTTGTAGCACATAATTTGGAAGAATGTATCTTGCTACTATAATATCTACACCTCTACAACCCATGATACTAAGGATTGTAGGCTTATTGACCATATCCATGAGGCCATTGATCTTGGTGTGCACCAAACTAGTCTTACTAGTAGTTTTAAGGGTGGTGACCATCGTTATGAGGAGCGAGCAGATGGAGGCACGTGTGGAAGAAGTTATCTCGAGAGGATTTTAGGGTCATGGAAACCATAGAGGGGGAAGAAGTGAGTTCCCACGGGAACATTTTATATCTAGATCTGAGAACATTATAAACGAGAGTTTCCTGATCTATTACAATGCTTGTGGTGCGGAAAGAAACACAAGTATGAAGAGTTTCTAGAACTCTATGAGCATATGAACTAGCAGCACTGGAAAGATAAGGGTGTTGTTATGGTAAGTGTAAAAAGGGCCGATTCACAATGGATGCCAAGAGTGGCGTGTGAGTCAGAGCTAGAACCTATACTGGTGACAATGCGTGTAGAGGCCACGCACGCAAGAGATGCCCAAACCAAGGACATTAGTTTCCAAAGAGGAGGTGCCACATGGAAAGTACTTGGACCCTACCCATCAGAAAGAAGTATACCATGAGACTATGGATGTAATTCGAGTTTACAAGGGGAGATATAGTGTCTCAAGGAGAAATTGAGGCAAGTGGGGCAGCGGAAGGATGACAAGGTTCCAAGAAGTGACCTGGATGAGGTCAAAGAAGTATGTAAGATGTTGAGGCAAGAGAATATTATTCCCTTGCTAGGAGAATGGCTAAGGGAGAAGATACGATGCGCCAGAGCAAAGCGCAAGAGACATATTTTACATGCAAATCTTTCTCCACATAGCCTTGAATATGACAAAGAAATTACTCTGAATGCGATTATTGATGGATGGCTCCTAAGAAATATCCTAATCGACATAGGAGCAGAGGTGATTGTTCTTACCTTAGATGCTTGGCATCATATGGGAAGGCCCACGTTGCAGCCATCTTTAAATGTGTTGTATATGGAAAACAAAACTAAGGCAATGCCCATTGGAGTATTAAAGGATGCAGTGATAACCATTTAGGGGCAAGGTTTACTGGAGACTTCAAGGTCTTGGCACTCACCGAAGGCAAACAATTTTCCAGCATTGCTTGGGCACCCATGGTGTTACAAGAATAATGTTGATATAAGGTTTAACAAAGGATATATCAGTTTTGAAAACAAAGAAGAATGGATGATCATCCTTTTAATAGATTGGAATTCGGCACCCTACACAAAGCCATTGGGAGAAGAAGTCCTTGATAGAATATATGTGCACTCAATCAGAGATCCTGAGATAATCCACCCTATAGAAGGAGTTATCCAATTTGAGGATGCCTAGTCTGTGAGTGATACCACAAGCATGGCATGTGAAAATTGGGCACACAAGACCTATGAGTTGATCAAATGGAATTTAAGAGGATCGGTAACCAAGGTGAAAAATGAACATACAGTCGGCACCTGGGAGGGAGAAAACTACCAAGTTACTTGGGAGGGGCTAATCTGAATATTTCTTATGAGAAATGGAGGCCCAGTGGAGAAATGAGAAGGAAAGGAGGGAAATTTTTAACTACAGCCTACTCAGAACTATTGCGCATTGGTGGGTAACACATCGGAAGAACCTCTTTGAATGGCGCGAGGTGAGAATTTCCTTCTCCATAAGGTTTTACAGGAGCAACATGTCTATGGCTATAAAATACTACCATGGTAAGGATACCGCTTCCTTCATATCTAAGCATGTGAGATAGCCTGGATGGAAAGCGCATAAGCATTACCACCTTCATTATGGGTTCACAAGCTATACTCCACCCTGCAAGAATGTGCGCGCACATGGTATATCCACTCAGAGATGTGTCATCAAACTGGTAATTGGAAAGAATTAAAGGTTGATCTCATCCAAACATTCAAGTATCGAGTACAAAGCCATCGGTACATAAGGTGTTGCATGTAGTCATGTGCCTTACAACCGGGGATACTGTTATGGTGGAAGACACTACAAAAATTACTAAGTGAACCTAGCCTAGAGGCATGCTTTGAAGAAGAAGAAATAGAAGAGATACAGCTTGAGCATGCATGTATAGAAAAATAAAAGGGAGGATGGTGTATGTTATTGATGGGGAAGAGATGGAAAGTTTGGATGTTAACCATTCTATAGGGATGCACAAAATCATAGATAGTGTTGATGAATGTGCGTGAGCATACCATGAACCTTTGAAGATGCAAAAGGTTAACATTGACTCAAAATCAAAACCCAAGGAGGCAATCATTGAGACTATTGGTCGGAGAAAGAAGTCTCTAAAATCATTGATCTATTACGTGAATTCCAAGATTTGTTCCCACATGGGTACCATGAGCTTAAAGGTGTCCACCATTCCTTGGGGAGATGAGGATAAAGCTGAAGGAAGGTGCACACCCAATCAAGAAGAGGCCATACTAGATGAATCCCAATTTACGTGTAAAGGTCAAGGAGGAGATAGAAAAAATGATAGCATTAGGTATCATTGAGGTTGTGGAAGAGTCGAATGGATAAGTCCAATGGTGATTAGTATCAAGAAGGATGGGAGGATAAGGATCTGTGTTGATTACATGGACCTGAATGCAGTGTGTGTCATTGATCCTTTCCCAACCCCATTTACTGAAGAAATATTAGAGGGAGTGGTAGGACGTGAGGTCTACTCTTTCACGGATGGATTCTTGGGCTATCACCAGGTAAGGATTGTGAAAGAGGACTAGAGAAAGATGAATTTTTCCACTGAGTGGGGAAGTTTTTCCTATATGGTCATGCCTTTTGGGTTGAAGAATGTGTCTTCTTTGTTCTTGTGCATTGTGGTGCAAGCTTTCTAGGACATCATCTATAAATTTCTTCAAGTTTACTTGGATGATTGGACAGTATATGGGTTAGTGAAGGACCATTGTGACAACTTAAGGTTAATGTTTGAAAGGTGTCGGCAGTTGAGGATATCCCTCAACATTAAGAAATGTGTCTTTGCTACCTCATTTGGAACATTATTGGGGCACATCATATGTAGGGAGGGCTTACTAGTAGATCCCACCAAATTTGTAGTAATTGTGGGATTAGGGGGAGCCTACTAGTCAAAGTGTAGTGTGTGGATTCCTTGGACACACGGGTTACTACAAGAAGTTCATCAAGGGATACACCAAGATCATCACGCCTTTAGAAGAGTTACTTAGACACAAGAGTGCCTTCCTTTAGGGAGAGGCACAACAGAAGGCATTTGACACTTTAAAGGATAGGTTTGTCACCGTGCCCATACTATGATTCCCCTCTTGGGATAATCCCTTCCATGTTCATGTTGATGCTTCAGGAACCGCCATTGGAGCAGTACATGCACAGCCTAGTGAATGGATTTTTGACCATCCTTTATGCTTTGTAAGTAGGAATTTAACACCACCAAAGTAGAATTATATTACATATGAGTGCAAGGCATTGTCAATGATCTACGCACTTAAAAAGTTCAAAAAATATCTACTGGAAACCCCTTTTGTATTTTACACTGACCATATGGCATTGAAATATTTAGTGAACAAGCCTATTCTACAAGGGTACATATGTCGGTGGGTACTATTGTTCCAAGAATTCGAGTTCATGGTGGTTTTCAAACCAGGAAAAAGTAATTCGGACCTGATCATTTATCTAGAATCGATTCAAGGGAGGATGCACAAAGCATTGAGGATACCATGTCAGATGTAAAACTATTTAGGTTGCGATGCTCGTGCCTTAGACTTAGAAGATATTGCAGTATTTCTCAAGATAGGTGTAGCACCGGAAGGAATGAAGGCATTGGATAAAAAGTAGTTAGCTATACGCTTCGTGCCCTACATGTTGATTAGTGGGGATTTATACAAACTAGGACGTGATGAGATTCTATGTTGGTGTGTGCTAGAACATGAGCACCTAGCCATAATAGAAGAGGCACATGGAGGTAGTGTAGGTGGGCACTATGCAAGCAACGCCACTACACACAAGATATTGATGGCTAGATTATGGTGGGAGACCCTATATCAAGACTACAAGGAATATTGCAAGGCGTGTGACCATTTTCAGCGCATTGGCAAACCAGGGTGAAGAGATGAAATGCCTTTGTACCCTATTCCCAATGTCAAGCCATTCAAAAAGTGGGCTATAGACTTCGTAGGCCCTATTGCACCAATCATGCATAGGATTGGGTCATGTTATATAATCACTTGCATAGATTACTTGACAAGGTGGGTAGAAGCAACACCTACTAAGGATTGTACAGCAACTACTACAACAAGGTTTCTATGGGAAAAAATTATTAAAAGGTATGGGTGCCCTTTGAGTTTGACTAGTGACAGGGGTACACATTTTTAAATGAGACAGTAAGGATTCATTGGTAGAGTTCATGGTGGCTCATCACAAGACTACCCCTTACCATCCACAAGCAAATGGAACCACAAAGGCATTTAACAAAATACTAAGTCATACCCTAACAAAATTTGTGACATTTGTAGACAAGATTGGGATGAAAAAGTATCAGCTGTATTATTTGGGCATATAGGACAACCTATAAGAGGTTAAATAAGGTCATGTCGTTTCAATTAGTGTTTGGCGCAGAGGTTGTCCTACCATTTGAATTCATATTACCTTCTCTGCATATAGCATGCATAGGAGGATTGGCCGATGAACAAGCATTGGAAGAAAGAATTGACAAGTTAATGCAATTGGATGAAAGACGATCCCTCCCTAGGTGGAGCCAGAAGGCTAAAAAAGCAAAGTAAAGCAAAAGGCATGGCATGATCATCACATTAAGAACAAGAAGTTTGAAGTTGGGAAGATGGTTTTTCTTTATGATTCCAAGTTTCTGCGCCATCCTAGGAAGTTAAAAGTCCATTGGTTGGGTCCCTACATCATCTTGTACATCCTTGATTCAGGCGCGTGCCCATACAAGCGCTGGATGGGACGAGATTATCGAGACACTTATATGGGAGTAGGTCAAGCCCTACCATAAAAAATTCTTCTTGGTGTTTGTAATAAGGCGATCTTGCCCGGATAGTTTAGGACTTCCTTTAATGCATTTTTATTTTCTTTTGTTTCCCTTTCTCATTGTTATTTTGTGTCGTGCCTTGGGCACTAGTAACCTCGTTATTATTTTTAGGTTGTGAATGCGCAGAGGACCACACATCATTTTAGTGTGGGGTGGAATGATGTGAAAGAAACTACAAGGTGCGAAGTACTAGGAAGGATTGCATTGGAAATCCTAGATTAAATGGCCTTATGAAAGACACATAAGGGTGATAGGCGAGTAAAGAAGAGATGAACGTAAATGGTTGGTGTCAAGAAATCCTTGAAGAAACCATGTACAAAAAAAAGGAAGAGCACAGGAACAACATGAGGTAGGTGAGGGAAAAAATAGGGAAAATGACAGAAGTACCTTCGGCGTTGGTAATGCGCACGTAAGAGCCTTCTATCAGATAGATTGTTTACACCAAAAAATTTAGGATTGTCCGTGCAAGGTTGGGCACATGAGTTGGGGCACTAGAGTACGACTTAGTGGAAAAATCCATAATAAGTGTTAAAGTACGGTGGTAGGTGAAGTATCATTTAATTCTAAAAAGAATGGAAAGCTATAAATAGAAGCTTGGGCACTTCATTATGGACATTTTGAATATGAAAAAAGAAAGCTCTTACGGCCTAGGGTTTCCAGAGTTAATATGTGTGAAGAAATTAAGGCATGAGTGACTAGATTTGATCTGCAAACCAAAAGGAAAGAAGTTCATGGGCATAGAGAAAAAAATGTGGAGAAGCACCATTTGGTGAAAAAGGTTATTCTAGTTAAGGTTTGGCAGCTAGGGCATGGGCTGAAAAGGGTTTCTTCACGGGATTAAGGTTTGATCTAGAAAAGGTAGAAAAGTAGAGAAAATAAGAGAATTTAAAAGTGCTAAGATAACCTAAACCATGGCACCTAAGAAACGAACTGTATCACCTAAGAAGTAGAAGGGCAAGTGTAAACAACAAAAAACCCCCAGAAGCATGAATGAAGAATGGTACGCAGAGATCTAGTACACGGATGGGGTTTTACTCGAGAAAGAATGGGAGTCTCACTTAAGAAACATAACGGTGAGCAATTACAACCATTGCATGAACACGATAGAAAAGGAATTGGTGTTAGAATTGGTGCACCCGAAAAATAAGAGGACACCAGAGGGTTTACCTATTTATAGCGATGAGGTAAAAGTAAAATTGGAGAAGGCGGGATTGTTGTAACTCTATGAGTTGCCTTATTTTGGAAAACCTAAGCACCTCTATCATTGGTTAATTTCACACGTACATCAGACCACTTTTACTTCGCAGGCGCAAGATGCGCATAACTCCTCAACTGATTTCAAGATTCACAGGCCTCATTTGTGAAGGAGAAAGTATAGATGATGACCTAAGTGACAAGGAAGCCATCAAATAAATCATCGCTGCATATGATTATAAGAAGGGGTCATGATACTTTTATATCATGGAAGATCCAAGACAATATCTTGAGAATGGTCATGCACCAGTGACAAAGCTAAATGACCAAGAAAGGTGGACACAGGTAAATAAGGCTTGGTTAAATGTGTGCAAGAAAATATCAGAAGGCACCATCTACAATTTTTCTACCTTCATCGTAGATGAAATTATCAGCAGCGCATAGGAAGGAGACAAGATACTCTTTGGCAATTTCCTCTTGACAATTGTGTTTTCAGAAATCGGAGTGCCAGATGCGGCAGATAAGTTTGTTTGGGAATATCCAGAGGAAGACCCCTTGCCCGTGAAAAGATTCACAAAGTACACTTATGATGATAGCATGACGGCTGCTCACAAGGCACGCTTGGAAAAATGGTATAAGCACTTAAGGGATGCGTTCGGGGTAGAGTGGAGGATCCCAAAGTAATTATCAGTGCTCATTGATAGAGAATCCAAATTTTTGGTGTACCAACATTTCTGCATTGGTAGATTTAAATTAACAGATGAAAACATGGGCCCCTGGTGCAAGCTCCCCTTCTCCTTCACCGCTCAATATTTCCAAGTAGGGGTAAACAAGTTTAAAGAGGCCAAAAGACTAAGGTTTGACCTTAGTGAGGTAGATCAAGACCATAGGGAGCTGCGCAGAAATCTCATTTACCCCAAGAAGCATGCATACATGGAGAGGTATGTCTCCCATGAAGTTCAAATGAAAAATCCCTAACTTTTCCAATAGCAAGAGAGACCGCGGCAAGGGTATATCTACACATAAGACCAAATTTTGAGAAGGGCACATACCTGGAATGTGATGTCTCCATCCCTAAAGACCCCATGGGAAGAAAGAATCCCACGCCAAAAAGAAAGGAAAAGAAGAGGTGCAAGGGAAGAAGGCACCAAGTGTCCAAAGTGCACCACAAGTGGGCACCCCAGGGACAAGTGCTAGAACTAGTACTTACATGCGTAGGAAGAGGTCCCCAATTAGAGAGGAGGCACCAAAACAAGAAAATCCTATCACAAAGGAGAAGTCACCAGAGGAGGAAGAAGAAAGAGATGAATCTCCTATATTGGAATCCCTAGTTAGGAAGAAACAGAAGGTGATGGAGGAGGCTGATTCGGAGGACACGAAGAGCTTGGAGGCCTACAAAGGAGAGAGGGATGATGATGAAGAAGATGAACTGAAGGAGCCTAGGAACCACTAGTGTTTGATGTGCATGATTCAGAGGAAGAGGGTAGAGAAGAGGAAAATGACTTTCTCTTTGTGTGGAGGAAGGGTATCCAGGAGGAGGAAGGTGCCCAAGATAAGGGAGGAAGCGAAGAAGTAAGTACGAAAAATTAGACTCCAAACCTCACGCAGAGCAGATAAACAACATGGCGAAAAAAGAAGCGGAAAAAATAATTGAAGCCTTGGTAGAACAAGAGTTAGAGCATAGCACTGATTTAGTAATGAATGAAGATAAGGAATAAAGTGTGGGAAAATATCATGGCAGCACAGGAGGAGGCCCCAGTTTGATGGTATGTATTCCTAAGGGCATGCGCACATGAGGAAGGTGCACAAAGACCCAAAAACCAAGAATGGGCTATATTGATGATCCAAGCAAGGTTTTGTGCACGTGTTTCCAAAGCATAGTACCAATAGAGCAACTCTTGGATATGAATCATTTGATGAGGAAGGTGCATACCCTCGACGAGGAAAATTATTTCTTGGGAAATTGAGTCCCACATCGATGAGTTAGAATTTAAGGTAATCCAAGGGGCAATAATGAAGGTTCCTGAGTCAAAAGGAGACAACCCCTTGGTGAGCACTCAATGGCTATCAGATGAGCAAGTCTATAACACACTAAACAAGGTCTCGGTTGAACTAGAAGCCAGGTTATTCGAGAGGAACGATAGGGTAAGATTCCTAGAGGTGGAGCTGGAGAAGAAGGAAGAAGAGCTCAAGAAAAGACCAAGGAATTAAAGCGGGAGGAGCTAATCAACACGCAGCTAAGGCATGAGTTGAAATAAGAGAAGGCAAGGGTGCGCAAGGTTTGTAAGAAAGTAGAGATGATCACAAATTCCATTTTCTTGAAGCACCCAGATCTAATGCCACCCGCGTAGAAGTATGGATCAAATCTAGAGTGTCTAGAGGACTTAACCCACATCCTCACAATGGAAAGGCGACCACTGGCCTTAGAGTCTGCGGAGGAGGCATCGGCGTGCAAGGAAAAGGAGGACAAGATGAAGGTTGTGGAAATTTTTACCGAGTACAAGAAATTCCTCACAAATGTGAAGGTTGCCACCCAAACTGTTGAGGCTATCTATGATAATTGCACCGATAGAGATAGAGTGGCGAGCATTCTAGTCACCTCCCATGAAGCAGAGCTCAAGGAGTTCCAGGAGAAGAATAAGGGGAATAGAGTGGAACATGACAAGATTTTAGCCAAAGTTGAGAGGAAATCATAAGCTATTGAGACCTTGCGAGGCTCAATTAAGAATCAGCTGAAGGGTTTGTATCCCCAGATCACTTGAAGGATGTGGACGTGCTTGAAGACTTGGGAAAAAAATTGGAGGAGATCGTAGAAACAATGAATACCCAAGGAGAGGGGCTAAGCTTTGAAGAGGTGAGCACCCTAGTCGGCAACATTTGTCAACGGGCATAGAGCGAGGTCGATACTTGGAATAAGCTAGAGGTAGACCTAACAAAATATTTCCCTCTCCTCTTATAGAAGTGATCATAGTTCCCCCATTCTTTCTTTCTTCCCCAAATTTCTTCATTCCTTTCCCCAAACCATTTAAATGTAGTCATTCTTTATTCATTGAGAAGGTGTTCCCACGGTGGAGAACAGGCATAGTGTGGGGTGATGTTGGGCCCCTAAAATATTGGCCAAGTACAAGAAGGCATGTGGATGCAAGGCCTAGTTAAGAAAGGGCGCGCAAAGAGAAAGCGCACAGGACAGGGTTCTAACAAGGTTTAATAGAGCAAGTGACATGCACATAAGACAAAAACAAATGTTTCAAGACTTAGCCATATTTGACACATCAGGTAGAACATGAGAAAAGCGTGACCCAACTACACATGTGGAATGGATAAGGTGTCAGCCTAGTGATAGGTTTGCCTAAGAAGGAATATACCTGTGATGGAAGTTTCTATAAGGCCATCATTGCAAGGAGTGGAGAACTCGGACCTGAAGAAGCATGCTCCCATGAAGGACCACCTTGGACACTTGGTGACAGATCTACAACTCCCGTGAAGGCTTGATGATGTCAAGAAGGGCTATAAATACAAGCACCCACCAGAGGAAAAAGGGAGAGAAGAAGAGAGGCAAAGGCAAAGCCATGCAGAATATTGTGAGAGCTCCATAAGTTGGGTAGGGATTTATAGGAAAAGGATGTAATAAGGGGTTGGGATAGTAAATTTTCTCTTGAGAACTGATGGGCATGAATCCAACATTGTTGTATGACTTCGATCTTGTGCAGCTGTGGTAGTTTTAATGGATCCAATGAATATAATGAGGTTACCAAACTTGATTGAATATGGTTGTTAGTGATTCTGGTCCATGTTTATAGCCTACATTTATGATTCATGAATGTTTATGGAATAGATATGTATTTCCTTTTTTTTGTTCCTATCTATAATATTTTAAGTACCATTCGGTCTAGGATGACTACATTTTTCTAGAAGTCATTCTAAGTTCTATGATAAATGTATGTCTCATTTCCACTCACTCTTTTTAATCTCCTATCATAGATGATGTTTCCCACTTAACTCACATAAAAGAGAGACTTTACACCCGCGCGTGTCTCGGGTGAGCGCCTAGTGCCCACTAGGTGATAGGTCAGCATGCATGGGATTCCCTTGTTCTTTGGTGGGTGTAAAAATGACTATAATACCCAAGTAAAATAAAGTGTTAAGTATAAAATGAAACAATAGCACCTATAGTGTATGAATGTGGATTCCCCCAGTAACCATTGTGGGACTAGTAGTAGCCAAACATCCATGTCACGTGTGAGAGACCTATATCTACAATCACAACTTGAAAATGACTTGAATGCACATGTGTGTATGGTAAAGATAATGACATACAAGATATCTATATATCGTGCGTAATAAGATGAACATGAACAAGTAAATGCAAGCAAGAGAAAAGACAACCAAGATATGCAACCTGTTGTGGATGGATGGAATAGAATGCAAGATGGATGATAGGAGCCACGTTCCCCCCAAGTGAATGGAATTATATGAAGTGAGGTTCATTTTTTCCCCCTAAGAGTCAATAATGAACCATAACGAGAGTGTGTCATCGAGAAATGGTCAAATTATGTGTTGTGCGTAGCGCTTTGTGGTGAATGTGTATGTGTAGTGATAATATGCGACCTAAAGATGAAGTGTGTGTGACATTGTATCCGAAGCATATATCATGATAAGATGATCAAAGAATTGATGATGTGGCCTAAATCGTATATCACTACAAGATGAATAGAGGGAGTGGTGATGTATCCTACAGCATATACCACTAAAAGATGATGGAATAGGTGACGATTTTTCCTATAGCATGTGTCACTAACCCAAGAATATCGCATGATAGAAGGTTGAATGATGAACATGTGAGTATGATGAGGTCCATTTGTGATGTATACCCTCAATATTCTAGTATGGAACGTGAGCCTAGAGTGCGTCATACAGTAGTGAATGTAGTGCGTAGAAGAAGATGAAATAGACTATGTGTAGTATATGCGATGATGAAAGATGACCATATGATGTGTAAAATGTGTAATATCCAATGTATAGTGTGCAATACAAGATGTGTAGATAGGATAACAATGTGAATTTTGTGTTATGTAGTTTGTAGGATGAGTAGTATGTAATGGAAGACTTGTAGATGATAGGAATGTGACATATGTGTGATGAACACTAGTATAGTGTGTAGAATATGTACGATATGTAGATGCGCAAAGGTTGAAATGTAAATGTAGGATGTAGTATGTAAGATGTACTATAAGATGCATGAAGATATGTGATGTGTAGTAGATGAAGTGGTGAAACCATGTCATGTGGTGTGTAGAGTGCACAATGTGTAATGTAGAGTGTGTAGTCGTCTAATGTGCAATGTTGGGAGTTCATGTGTATAGTATGCCCTCAACAATCAAGTTTGAACTGAAGCACAAGAGTGTGTCATCAAGTAATAATGATGCTTATGATGAATATGTGTATGCTAGGAGATTGATGTATGATAATGCAAAGATGAGAGATATGACTATGCTAGGATGGGGAGGAAGATTGTGTGAATGTTATGCCCCCAAGTGTGTGTGGTTGAATGAACTATCCAATGAAAGTGAAGGATGAAGATCCTATATCCGATGCCACTTGTGATGAAATTGTATGACCATGCTCTAGTAGTGGTGGTATAGTAGATGGATAGTGCATAGGTGAGTGAATTTTATGTGCATGCGATGGATGAATATATGACAAGATCATAGGCATGACAAAATGTGTATGTGATGGAGATCTATGTGAGGTAAAATGCTAAACAAAACAAGGTGGTGATTTATGTCGAGAGGCAGTAATTGTGTGAGGAATAGGCCTATGTCGATGTGTAGGACTAGAAGAGCGGTGAGGCCACGTAGATGGTGTGTGAGTAGGTGAAGTAGGTGTAGATTACACTTTTAGTAACATAGATTGTGATGTGGTAGATGAAGTAGGATATGCATGAACCGGTGCTTAAGGAGATGACAACCATGGAGTAGATGGAGGCATACCATTGATAGAAATAACTTGATTATTATGGATGAAATTTAGACACAAATGATTCATAGAGATGATAGACTTAGAATGACAAATCTAATTGAGGCCTAGAAGCATGTCACAACTGTCAACTTCTTGTCCAACAATGAAGGGTGCGAAGTAAATTGAGAGGACCAACTGTAACATGTAGTTTGACGAAGCCATATGAGTTGTTTATAGGATATGAAATTGATGATAGTGGATAACCAATAGCAAGGAGAAGTTGAATAGAACATTTACTAATGGGCCATGATGGGTAAACCTTAGTATTATTGATAAAATCTAAGCCAATAGATGCACTAATATGTAAGTGATTAGAAGTGAAAGTTGCACATCATAATCATGGTCATAGAAATAGATGATTGGCGGGAAATGTCGGTATGTGCAACTAAAATGTCAAAATCCCTTAATGCAAGAGGAGGAATTACGTGATACGCATAGTTAGCTAATGAGTCAATTGCTTTTTGTCATGTTTGGGTAGAGGGTTTTTAATATTTAGAGCTTATGATTTTCATTGACAGATGGATAGATTGTAGAGATTCCGGCTCAATTTGACCATTATTGATCAAGCCCTAAATGAGAAATTGAATTTGGAAGCAATGATTGGTGAAGTGCCCTACGCATTGATGATAGTCACAATGGAAATTTTCATCAAAATTACATTCTTTTGGTCGAGACGGGTCTATTTGTAGCGAAGAAGGAATTTTAATAAGGTTACTATCAACAAGTTGCGGTAGTAAAATACATGGAGGTACACTAAAATTAGTGAATATATGGTGATGTGATTGCGATTGAAGCTCCTTAGTGGTAGATACTTCATTAATAGTAAATTTTGTGTCTATGGGTTTAGTTGTAGATGGTTTAAATTTTGATTTACTTTGAAAAGGCATTGATGATGATGCTTGTTCTTGGTACTTAGATTGGTTTCATGAAGCTAAAGAGTATAACAAAGCTGGTCAAATGAAGGATAAGTATCAAATAGAATACTCTCTAGAGAGGTGGTAGGAGAATCTAAATGAACAAGTCCCGAAGCTTAGAGTCTGTGAGAATATTTTACATCTTAGCTAATTTATTTTTGTAACACAAGACATAATCCACTAAGTTTTCATGAGATCCTTGTTTGAGTTGAGAAAGTGTAGCATAAGAGATCTTAGATCCGATGTTAATAGAGAAGTGAGTGATAAAATCATTAGCTAAATGCATGAAAGAGGATACTAAGTGGACATGTAGGTCATAAAACCAAAGCATCAAATAATCTTATAAACTATGAGGAAAATGTTTAGCTAGTATAGTATGGTCATCCACGTAGTCAAGGCCTCATACATGAAAATTTCGGAGATGCTCTTGTGGGTCATCATGGCCTTTAAAGATGGGTAGTTTGGGAGAGATAAAATTAGGTGGCAATGGATAATCAAAGATAGTAGGTGCAAAAGGAGTATGTAGTAATGAGGTAGATTCTAAAGATGGTGACGCATGAGAAGTAGCGAGTTGGAGATGGCAAATTTGGGTTTGCAAATCTTGATATAAAGAGTTTAAATTAGGAGTATTTGAAGAAGAGCCAAGTTGCATATTAGGGGTGCTCAGGTGAATGGCGGGAGTGGTAGTGGTAGGAATGGAAACTAAAACATAAGTGGGTGGAGTGGAGACCATGGGAACCAAATAATGATCAACTATAAAGGTCAAAGCATCACTAGTATTTTTAAGAAGAATTAAAGCATGTAAGACATGTGGAAGATGAGTGGGATTATCATGAAAATCTTGTCGGAAATTAGTAATAGTGTTTAGTTGGTATTGGTAAACTTTGGTATCTTCATCGTAGGACTTCTCACTATCATATGCTTTTATTTTGTGGAGAGAAATATAGTGGGAATTATCTAAAGGTTTGTCGTTATAGGCATAGATGGAGGGATATCGGCCATTGATTTAGGTGTTGGCATGTGGTCCTATTAGGAGTTTTTATTGATGTAAAACCACATTAATGAAAAATTTAATGTTGTGTAAGGTTCACATGATGATGTATATGATGCTAACATGGTGTTTTAAATGTATACTTGTTCGTACAGTGAGATTCAATAAGGAGTGCTTGCTCTTACAATCGCATTCAGTGCCTAGGTGATGGTGCATGGTGGTAGGAGATTCTAGGATACTTGGGAAGAATTTTAACATGATGGATAACATGTTTGGAGAGTTCTTGGGGACTCACAATAGTGGAATGATGCAAATATATCTGTTCACTATGTTACAGTGCTCATTGGGAGAAGGTATGGTTTATTGGAGGTGTAACAAAGGTGTGGTTTAGAGTTATATGATCTCATGGAATAATGAATTAAGGTGTACCATGGCATATCAAGTATTTTTGGGTCATTACCATAGGTTTTATGATCATTTATTTCATTATTTCAGTTGACCCTAGCTTCTATAGTGAGGAATAGGCACGTAAGCAAAGGTAAGTCTTAATGATTTCAATGATTTAGGTATGGATTTGACATTCTGATGATTAGATATTTTAGAGGGATGTGTCATAGTTATTTGAGAAAAATTTCAGGTTTCTATGATGTGAATTTTGTAAGATATGACAGTTTATGTGAGACAAGGTAAAAATAAGTGAAATTCCAGCTCAAAGTTGATCTTCTAATGCTCGTTGTGAATAGTGTGATTTGAATGGGACCTTGTGGATTTTAGGGATTCTTATATGGTTATTTTATAAGGTTTTGTAAAAATAATCAGGTTATTTTATCATCAGGTTTTTATGAACGAATGTTAAGAAGGTAAAGTGGTCTAAAATCCTAGTTAAACCCTAGCTAGGAGCAGTTTGCAGAAAGAGAGGTATAGTGACCCAGTTTTGATTTTTCATCAAAAATTATGATTTTAAATTATATAGGACTCTATTATATTTCCATAAATGTATGTTTTATGTCATGGTGATGAGTGGGCCCCACTCAAACAGGTCAATTTCTGAAGAAGAAGGTTTTGGGACAAGGTGGTCCAAAGGAGTAGCATGAAAAATTGATGGTGCATGATTTATGGGAGTTTATATTGATTTCCATGGAGGTTTTAGGACATGTTCATGCAGTTATATGGTTTTTTGAGGTCCATATAGGTTGATTGGTCAAAGGGTAGTTTTGGGGTCTCAAATAGTAGGGTTCAGTAAAATGGGCATAACTTGAGGTATAGGTGGATTTTGAAGATGATTAAAGTTGTTTTGGAAAGAGTATTCTGATATATTTATAGTGATATGATTATTTCTTCATTATAATGCAATTTTATATTTTTACAAGACATTATTTAGATAGGAATATTTTTGGCGATTCGGACAAGATGTGTTTTGGTGCAATTTTGATGTTGTTTGAGGCATGCAATAGAATGTGTGATGCTTACTATAATATGGAAAATGTGAAGAAGGATAAATTTAGCATCCAATTAATCCATTTTTAGGTCTTTAATTTTTATAAATGTTTTTATGAGCTAACCTTTGCAAACATCTTTTTTTGGCAGGTTGATCTGGTGAAGACAAAAGTAGTGGTTTGAGCATGAGGTTGATTAAAGGCTTATAACTTGATTAGAATTTTTCTACAGGTTCTTCCATTTCTAGAAAGTGGTACATGGCATGGTTTTCTCATTTTGAATTGATTTGGTTTCCTTATGAAGTTTCTAGGGTGTTGAAGGGTGTAGGAAACAGTTATTTTAATATTTACAAAGTGAATTGGGCCCATTAAATGAAATAATTTGATTGGTTGATAAAATGTACGACCATGTATGAATGTAAAATGATATTTTAATCATATGTAAGGGGTTATGGGTCATGACTATGTATTTATTTGATGTAAGGGCATTTTTATCTTTGTGCCCATGGGGTTTTGAGTCATTTTTGGCACATGTAATGAGGGTTTTAGCTAGGCCGACCTATTTGGGTCATATGTAACTATTGTAATGAATGTAATTGAATTTAATAAAGATTTATGGGTATAATTTATCATGAGATATTGACCTTCTTTGGGTTGGAAGGAAGAAAAACATATTTAAGTGCTTGTTTGGTTCATTTTTGAACTAGTGCTCTTGGAGGGAAGAAGTGTGACCTAGAGGAGAGTGAGTTGCAGGCATGTGTGCATGATTTGAAGGATGAGGAATAGAATGAAAGGTTGAGGACTGATTGAAGACATGAGAGTAAGAAGTTAGAGCAAATACAAGTGAAGAAAGAGCAAGATTATGAGAGATTGAAGACCTAGTGTGTGAGCTAGGGTTTGTGAGCTGAAATTATGATCTCCATCAATTGTGGCAGTAGAAAAATCAAATATCATATATATTTAGGTGGCTGATTTGGTTCTTGGTCATCCTAGGGGTTTTAGCCTCATTTTTGAGTGGGTGCTTCACTAAATTAGGGTTTGGTGCTCCTTATAGGGTTGGTGCTCTACTAAACTAGGGGTTGGTGCTCCTTGTGAAGTTGGTGCTTCACTAAATTAATTTGATTTGTGTAATATAAGCATAGTTTCAGTGGGTTTTATTCCCCATGATGGTTTCCCACTTACATATGGTGTTCTTGTGTTTAGTAATTTGTTTTCTTTGCTCTTGTGGTTGATGTTACACATCTTAATAAGCACTCACGGTTATGAATGTTGTATGAATAATATAATGGATGAATGTATGGTTTGGTAAATGAAAGAAAATTAATTGAAGGATTGATTCACCACCCCCCTCTCGGTACCTTGTGCTTCCAACATTAGGAGCTCTATGGGTAGATGAAGGAAGCTCGCAATATTAAAAAGACCCAAAATGACCACTATGGGTGATAGGAATAAGAATACGAAAAATGCAAGAAAGAAAGCGGATTCAAGGATTGTGCTCACCAAAATGATTAAACTAAAATGGAAAATTATTAATCTATTCTACCTTAATTTTATGTTATGGAAGCAATAAATAACATATAAATAAATATAAGAAATCACCTAAGTAACTAAATAAATGAAATGTGAAACCCTAATGTGCAAATAAGGGTTAGAGAGGCCTTAGTTGATTCACATATGTGTTATGACTATGTCATAGTGGAGAATGGATGGATATAAGGAGGAAATAACTACACCAAGTCTTAGAAAATTGTAGATTTGAGTTGTTTGGCTAGACTAGGGCGCCTAGAGAAGGATGAGGGCACACGGGCAGCCTAGTCCGAGATCTGGGTGCCATGGTCTGCAGAAATGACTAGGGAACCTCCTCTAAGGTGTTGTTGAGTGATCATTTGCACTCACTCCCTATCACTTGAATGTTTTTAACTTTGATGGATGTCACTACAAATCAGAGATGAAGGAAACACTTGTAAAACCCTAAGCAAAGCATCAAAACCATAAAAAAATAAAGATGAGTATGAAGGGGTCAGACTATCCTCGGCTACCAAATGGATGGACTTATCATTGAGAATTGCACTACATCTCAAACCCAATGTAGTTCTAGGTGTGTGTGTGTGTGTGTGCAAAATCATGCCCTAGGTTCTCTTGTGCTAGTCGCACTTTATGAGTAGAGAGCAATAACTAGATGTAGAATGTATATAAATGGTGCATGAAATAGAATAAACTCCCCTCCTATGATTTTTGATACAGATGAACCAACCTTTGTCCCTATTGATGGAGCTAGATTTATGAAAATGGAGAAATAGAATTCCTAGATGGATGCAACCTTAGGTGGAGATACTAGTGCTTAGTGTTTGGTCCCTCATTATGGTCTCATTAATTTATATTTATATGGTTCTCTTGTTTTAATTACGTAAGTAACCTTGAAAAGGCCAACCACCAAAAATATGAGAAGTTCAAACAACTATAAAGTTCCAAAAATATTAGTGTAAAGTGTAAAGAGGATTAAGGTGCCTAGAGGGGATCGGGGCATCTAGGGCACCCTAGTCAAGAATAGGAATGACGCGAATGACCATACAAACTGGGAAAGTGCGGGAAAAAGGTCAAAAGTAGAAACATAAAGCAAAACAAAATGGTTAAGGACATGGGTTAATTAGTAATCTCTTTACTCAAGTACCATATGAATAGTAATATGAAATTGGGACAAAATAATTACCCAAAGTGCATGATTTAGTGACTACAGTATAATGTTTTAATATGGTTTAAATATTGTGTGAATACTTTCTTAAATACTTTCTAAAATGTAAGGAAATGTAAGAAATTTAGGTATAAAGAGCTAATGAAATTGATTTTCTCTAACTCTCTCATATTGCTTAGTCAAGTATGTGTTGATGTGTGTAAAATTATCACTTAAAGAATGATGGGATCTAAATGTCCTTCTTGTTATGTATTCAAAAATTACTCATAGCATGAGTTGCATTTTTATGGTGATATAAATTAACAACAAGGATATTTCTGGATAACTTTAGAGTCATTCTAGTGCCACTCTTTGTACTAACTCACTATTCCACAAGCTAAACTATACCTATCACCTACAAGACTAATACAATATTAATTAATGGGTATTTCTCAAAGAAGAAAAAAATAGGAGGATACCGAAGAGAGAAAATAAATGTATGATGAAACTAAATTTCATGAAGTTTAATTATATGAATTAATTATGCACACCCAAATAACTAGATGTTTTCAAAGTATAGTTTACACACAAATTGATACAAAGTTGATGCATAGATTCAAAGGAAGTAAGAACTTATGACTCCAATATATAATTGAGAATTCATAAAAAAATCATCAAATTGATAAATGCACATCCATTACAACTTATCAAGATATGAATCCTATTACACATTCATTAAACTTACATAGCACAATTTAAAGGTCATAACTATGGGCATGAAAATGATTATAATTCAACAATAATTCATAAGATCATATAGAGGAGGAAATGAAAACCAAATTATTTCAACCTAAAGGAATTATTCAAACCATCTTGTATTATAGTTCTTGAATTCACCCCCCCTTTTAAAAGGAAGGGTACTTATACAAAATGGAATCAAGAGGTTTCTCACTTATGTAGCACCAACTAGCCAATTTTAAAAACTTCCAACTAGGCATGAAAATAAACTAGAAGGATAGATATCCTTTTACAAAATATCCTAACTAATTTAGCTAGGATTTAACATTAATTCCATGGGCTTAGTATGTCAAGTTTAGAGTACATTTTATATCCACTTACTTCTCCTCCTACACCCCTGGTCCTTTAGAAGTCCTCATGGATTTTTGTGAGGCATTTTTTTTTATGCTTCCAATGTATCTCTCGAATACCCTATAACTCCATTCAAGTTTATTAATATCAATGATGGGATTCCTAGAGATCTTATGAGTTTTATCCAAGAGAAATCTTCTGAGAAGCCATTATTGTCTCTAAAATCTCCTTGAGGGTTTATACCTTCTAAATATTCTCCTTGGTGTGAGATACCAGTTCAATAACATTTGACACCTCTAACTCATTTTCTTCAAAAATGTTCTTGTTAAAGTGCACCATGAATTCTCTAATTTACCTTGAGAATTCATCCATGGTCATTGCATATTGGTTCTCTATGTAAACCTTGGTGATAGATGCATTAGAGAATATTTTACTACCCTTAGAGATGATATCATCTAATTATTGGGAAATTATTCCCATTTGATCCTCCCAATCCTCCAAAGCATCCTTTGTATAAGTGATGTAAGTTTGGAAAAAGACTGATATCTTTTGATATTAGCACAACGTGATGAACACACTCCCTCATCAATGGTCTTAATAATAATCTAGGTAATTTGTTACAACAAAAACACTTTATTCAAATATGTTAGGACATTTTTAGAAAATGCTTGTCCCTTTCTCTTGGCATCAAGTATTTTCTTCATAATGTTGAAGAGAGATAAGAGAGCTTGCTCAACCTAATTTTTAAGGTCATCTAGGAAAGTGGGTTTTCCTTTTGTTTTCAATGTTTTGGTTTTCTCTTATAGTTCCTTAACCATATTTACTACCAACTTAGATGATGCTCTAATGAAGGACACATTATATTCTCTATATTCCATACCTAAAAACCCTTTAATTTTCATCATTTTGTGAGAGAAAATGAATCCTCTAATGTTTCATGCCAAATTAAGCTTCATTGTGTCACATCCTTTTCTTGATCACTCTTTTCATTGTGACATTACTAGGATTAAACTCAATTTTGATATGTGGGTCTTCAAGAGTTACCTAAATTTGTTTTTCCTTCTATATGACTAGAGCCTGCTCTACCTAGTCTTTTTCTTTCCCATGAGAAGGTGCACTAGTCATGGAATACTTTCCCTTTCTCCTTGAAACTTGTTTTAATTCTTTAATTGTTTTTTTTTATTCTAAATAATATAATTCATGTACAACTAGAGGACCTCATACTTCTTCAGAACTATTTCCTAAACTTCATAAGTGTTAGTATGAATAGAACATGGGGAGGAAGTTAATGACCATTCACTTTGTTGGATTTTCTAATTTGCATGATCTCGTGTATTTATTTTTGAAGAATATCTTATGAGGAATCCCATAGGTGGGGGAACTACCCCTGTATTCGTCATGTTTTTTTAAACAACATCATAATCCTCTTAGGTAATTCATACCCGATCATGAACATCATGTTCATGACTATATAATTCATTCAGTGGCCCCATCAATGACCCCAACTGCTTGGAAAATCTATGTTTAGGATCATAATTTCTTAATGTATGTTTAGGAAAATAAAAATAATGCCTATGAGCAGCAACATATTTAATGTTAGGCCATATCTTGAATCCTCTAGCTCCAATTGTGAGAGGTAGTGGAGGATATGGACTTATATTCTTCTTCTTCTTGCATTTTCTAGCTATGTCATTTAGGATTTGAAAGACAACCTCTTAATCTTCTAGCTTGTTTGGCACATGATATGGTAGTTAAAAGGTGGAGTCAAAATACTGTCGATCATTATAACTGTTTATTTAGGATAAAACCATGTGTCTCCCATTTTTGGATGGACTTTAGAACCCCTATTAAAGTCTTGGCTATTGGTTTCTCTATAACTAGTTTATAAAATTTTGGGATAAAATAATTTACATATTTCTTCAATATGTGCTTTGAATTTGTGTGTGTATGAATTAGAATAAGCCTCATTTACTTCTCAATGGGACCTAGGGTTCTATAGAGGGAAAAAAATAGTATAAACCAATATTCCACATATTACATCTATTAAGTATGATTCCATGAAGAATGAATTGTTGTTTCCCACGTATTCCTCCCTTTTATAAATCAAAATTTGTTATACAATATGATCTAAGGAAGGAATATGATTATTATCAATAATTAGTGACAAAAGGGGAATCTAAGAAACATCCACTTTCAAAGTGGAAGGGTTTTATACAAATAACTCATTAGAGACATTATAATCCTTACCCATGGCCTAAACCTCCATATATGGATGTTATTCAAATCATCCATGTTATCAATGGGGTCCTCTAAATAATTTTGTAAAACCATTTTAACTTGATGGGTTATCTTCCATGACTTAATGGTAGTTGAGTTATACATCATATCAACTTCCGGTAGCTTATAATATAATTTAAAATTAGTACCAAATATGAAGGCTACTTTATTATCTTCATTTTTAATGTATAACATTACATTTCATGTATGATTGAGGGTAAAGAATAGTCTAGAGAGCGAATTAGGACATGAGAATACCTCTAGTTTTTCTACTATTCAATGTAATCTAGAGATATTTATTACCCTAATGTTTATAGCTCTATGAACTTGGTCATGTGCCATTTTATCTCCATCCACTGCTTCTACATAAGTTCTTTCTATTTGAATGGTTGAGAAAATGACAGAATAAAGTGGGAAATAATTATCCAATGAAGCAGGATCAAGGATGGTGTCTCTCAACAATTTATGGTCTACATAAGTATACAAGAAAGTATCCACACTATATTTCCCGAGAGACTCTATTGAATTTCTAGCCATTGCTTCAGAAGTTGATATTGTAGCTATTGTAAGCTCAAGACTATGAAAATTAGGGCCTAAAATGACTTTCATTAATGACTTAGTTTAAGAATAAACAATTTTCTTATTTAATTTGGGGTCTGTAACACATGACTTTATGTTTTCCATGTTTAGAAACATTGGTTTTTGAAATGTCATCCTTTAACTTTAAACCATACACTTGCACCAATTAATATTAAGCATAATCATTAGTATTTATTAACTATCTAAAATTTGGATGCCATGTGTAAGCAACGTGTCCCATTATGATTGAATCACAACTTATTGAGTGATGAGGTGTCTTTATCTTTATTTATTTCTTAAAATCTAAGTGATAAGAACAAATTCTCATAGGTGAGAAGTGTGAGGAACCAAGTATGTTGACTACGAGGAAAATTGTGTTGATTGAGAGGAAAAACTCTCACATATGCAAAGTGTGAGAACAAATTATTGCAAATATTAAGTCTGAGGCAATGCCCAAGTGTGAAGAAATTCCCAAGTGTGAGAAATTAATAAAATTTACAGTGCGACTACTAAGCAAATGGACTTAGAAAAAAAGATAAGGAAACACTTTTAAAATTAAAGGCAATTATCACATGTTGCAAACTCTTTTGAATCAAAATGGGTCCTCATTTTGAAACAAGATTTTGAAAATATGGGGTGTTAAGTAATAATAATGGACAACTCTATGGGGAAAATACTACAAAGTATTTGAACCCAAAATCTTTGGTTTAAAATTTCAAAGAAAGATCATGAACTCAAGACTAAACATTTTCAAATTAAGAAGACATCTTAAAATTGAACACTTAATCATAACTAGTGACATATTAATTTTTTATTATTATTGATAAATGGTTTTAAAAGGGACCATACCCTGTGATAAAAAGGGCTCAAAATCCAGGATGGTCAATATAGAAGCAGTGGTTTTTTGACCTATGGGACCACACCCCATAAACAAAAGCCTAACAAAGCTAGATAAAATAGCTAAAACAAAGGCATGGGCAACCTGCTAGCAAGGATCCAAAACACATCTAGATAATAGTAACGCATTAGCTATATAGTTACAAAAACCAACACAAAAGACCAAACAAACTAAAAAAATAGGGGACTCAAGATAGTTACTTGAGGGAATTATTGAAAACCTTTTTAGCATCCTCCATAGCCCTAAAAATATTGAGAGTTATTTGTTGAGATGGGTCTTGGCTGCTTGAAGAGATAGCCCTTTTCTTAGCCTTTCCATCTTTCCAAATATCTTCAAAAATGCCACTAATTTCACATATTTTTTACCTACACCTGGATAAAATCAAGAAAAACCTTATGCATAGAGAAATGGTCTTTCTATTTGTTTATAATTTGTTGCATTTTTCCTTCATTTTCTATTGCTTCTTGCAAAAACTTCAATTTTTTCTTCAACTTAGAGTAAGATTCGAGTCAAGATCTTCTTTACTTCCTCATTGAGAAGGAAGTACGCATCCTCACCTAGGGCCTTTAGTTTTCAACCTGCAAAATTAATATGTTCCTTCAAGTCATTGTTGGCTTGGGGATACTTGAGTGGCTTGGCTAAAGTTTAGTAGGCTTTCTACAATGGAAAAATATTTTCCATTTTCATTACTACGAAGCACCCTTTTGGTTGAAGGTATAGGTGGAGATGGAGGATGAAGGTTTGTTGTCTTGATTTTGTGTTGTTGAGGGTGGTCAGGTAGGGAAATAGGATGAGAGGGGATATTTTCCACCACGTCATAACAATATTGGTGCAAGAGAAGACACCTTAATGGAGAGGTAGACCTCTTTGGTGTGATAGAACTTCAAGAATATACTTTTCCATAGAATGAAGAATGTAATACGAGAGGCTCACCTTGGGTGTTTAACAAAAGTGGTTCAATAAAACTAGATGGTGTAGAGGCAATGTAGAGAAATGGACCTCTGAGGTTGTGTATATGACCACCATCTTAGCGACCTCATCAAAAAGAGGAGGAACGAAGGAACAAACCAAGCCCGCATTAACAATCTTGAGGGTTTCATCCCCTTCCACAAACTTTTTCTCTTTAGCTTCCTTGTCAAAAATTTTTTGTAGAGAATTTAATTCCATTCATGCCCAGATCCTATGACAAAGGAAATGTTATTTTCAGTAATAGATAATTCATTACATTTGTACATAATAACCTTGTCCTTCCATTTATGTGTAAAGGTGATAGAAATGTGTTTATCATGGCCTTTAATTATTTTCATGAAGTTTGTGAACCCGTCGACATCTAAGGCATTCCATAATTCTTTGTTTTTCTAGCTAATAAGGGTCGTATATGGGCTTAACACAATAGGGAGGGTTGTCCATGGTGGAAGGATCCATAGAAAATAGAGCACTCATAGGCTGAAAACTATAAAATACGAGCTTCAAAATAGCACGAAGAACAATGAGAAAAAGAAAGATATGGACTTAAATGAACTGTTTGAATGAGGCATGTCCCATGCATGTGAAGTACTCATTACTTATGTTTCTCACTTTCCCTTTCTATCAGCATGTATTTTTTTTAGGATTATTTTCATGGATATCTTGGATAATGATTGCATTAGTAGTTTGTGGGATTTCATTGTATTCTTGCCATAAATTGAGATGATTAATAGTAACCACTTCATTAGCTAAGGTGTTTGTTGCTTTATTCCCCTCCCGATAGGTATGACATATTTTGACATTAGAAAAACTATTGCAAATGTTCATAGCCTCAATAATAAATTCTTTGATGGTCCAACTTGGGGCATGAGAACCTTTAAGGTTATAAATAATATTAAGTGAATCCCCCTCTATAATTAAATTATTGACCTTGTGATCTTTAGCATTATGATATCCCAACGAGCATCAAGAGACTCAGCATAATGATTAGATTTGGTTCCCATAGGGCCTACATATGCAATAAGAATATGGCCAAGATGATTTCTGATTAAGCCTCCACCTCCCATAGCACTTGGGTTGTCCTTAGAAGCACCATCAAAATTTAACTTGTGTCAACCTTCAAGGGGAGGAATCCATTGAATTAGAGGGCGGTCAATACAAGGAATTTTTACTTGAACCTCCTCGATTGCAATATTCTATTCTATTATAAATCTCTCCTCTTCCTTGGGAAATTTTGAATTCTTAGGGGGATTGAATTTCAAGATATTCTCCTTGGCTTCAATAGTAATATCACTTACAAGTCTCTTGTTAGATTTCTTAGAATTTCTAAAATGATAGATTTTATGGCCTTCCAAATTCTCCAAATAGCATGAGGGAAGATAAGTCTCCAAAGCTTCATAAGCATGTTATGCTTGAAAGGAGGTTGTCATTGCTCCCAATCCTAAACAATATCTTTTGGAAAGTCCACTCAACACCAAATCTAGAAAATATGAGTTCCCATGGACCAAAAGTAGCAAGGAAGTGTAGGAAAAGGTGATGAATAGTTTCAGCCTCCTTCCTACAAAGGCAACACATATTAGGGATGGTAGAGCCTCTCTTTATAAGGTTTTCAATGGTGAGTATGTTTTTTTCAACACCAACCAGAGAAAATGATTGATTTTAGGAGTAATTTCTTTGTACCATATTTTTCTCTAGTCAAAGTCACAATGGATTTCTCCTATAAATAATTAATACCCTATTTTGACTAAATATTCTCCATCAAAAGGCTTAATCCAAATGAACTCATCCTTATATTGGATCTAACTTATTTGGATATAATCGAGGATTCTTTGGATGTCATCAATAAGGATTCCAAAACTAGGGATTTCAGAATGGAGGTTCTTCCATTTAAACTTCCCATTAACACAATAGATATAATCACTAACCTTCTATCCAAATGTTGTTGTGAGGCTAATTTTTTAGCTATTCCCAAGAGTTATTGTTCTTAAGGTTCTGAAAACCAGCCCAATTATCTTTCCAAAATAATGTCTTCACCATTACCCATATTTCATTTGCATCCTTTCTCCATATCCCTTCTATTTTTGACTAGATTATTCTAGAAAATAGAGCCAAAGGGGAGAGTTTCAAAGTTTAGAAATTTATGAGCTTTACATTGATCAAAATGTTTAGATCATATTATATCATTCTAGAGGTGATCTTCTTTTAGGAGCCTCCATCTCATTTTGTAAATGAGAGCAATGTTCATCATTCTAATATTTTTAATCCCTAATCCTCCCACTCTCTTATGAGTGCAAGCCTTATCCCAAGGCACTAGATGAAACATGTTTTTAACTCTCTCTACCTGTCCATAGGAAATGCTTCTGGATTCTCTCAATTCTTTCAATAATATCTGTTGGAATGAAAGACATAGACATGATATAGATTGGGAGATTTTGCAATGTGCTCTTAATAAGAAGACATTTTCCAGCATTGGAGAGAATTGCACCCTTCCAACCAACAAGTTTCTTTTGGAACTGTTAAGAAGAGAATTCCAAACATTCATAGACACTTTGTTAGTACCCAAAGGAAGACCAAGATAAGTAGTGGGAGAGATAGTTTATCTCACAACCCAAGATGTGTGCAATTTTCCTTTTCCTATTGGGTAGGGTATTGAAGAAATAAAGAGATATTTTGTCAAAATTGATCTGCTCGACCTGAAGCATCTTCATAAGTCTTTAGAATGAGCTTCATCATCTTATCTTCAAGAAGAGAGGCTAGAAGAAGAAGTATAGTATCATCAGCAAATTGTTGATGTGAGACAAAGATCTCCAGAGAAATGGGTGTGAAGCCCTTGAGATAACCCAAGGTAATTGCTCTAGTAATTATACGACAAAGGCTATCATCCATTATGATGAAGAGGAGGTGAGAGATAGGATCACCCTATCTTATACCTCTATTGTTGGTGAAGAATCCAACCGGAGTACCATTGACAATGACAGAGAATCTAAGAGTAGAGATACAAGAGTTGATAATCTTCCTAAAGTGAACAGTGAACCCAAATTTCTCCAATACTTTGTCGAGGAATATCTAGGAGACCCTATCAAAGGATTTATTCATGTCTAACTTAATAACCATACCAACTTTTTTACTTTTTTCCATAGAATGAATGGTTTCATGAACCATCACTATATTGTCCTAGATGAGCCTACCTTTGAAAACCCCTGTTGTTTAGAAATAATATTCGGAAGAATCAAATAAATTATGATAGTCATTATTTTTGTGAAGATATTGTATAAAAATTTGTGATACTTATGGGCCTTGAATTCTTGAAATCCTTAGCTCCATGTTTCTTAGGAACAAAAACAATGAAAGTATTGTTAATATCCTTGAGCAACTTTCCAATTCTGAAAAGTTCATTAATAGCTTTTAGGAGATCCTAAGAGCATATGTCCCAAAAATTTTGATAAAATTTGGTTGAGAAACCATCCGGTCCAAGGGACTTGTTACCCTCTAGATAGAAGACAACTTTTTGCATTTCTTTAATGGAAACAGGTTTGTTGAGTATATAAAATACCTCTTGATCAACAAGATTATTAAGTATAGAGTCAAGCAAAGTATCTTCCACCTCTGTAGAAAAATGGGTATCATCATTTTAGAGTTTTTGTAAAAATCAAATCTTTTTCCTTCTGATATTTTGATCAACAGTAATCATTCCATTAGACACGAAGACCTATGAGATTTAGTTGTGGGCTCTATGTTTAAGAGTAGTCATATGAAAAAAATTTTGTATTCTTGTTTCCTTCTTTAATACATAGAGCCCTTGACTTTTGTCTCTAGAAAGAATCTTCTCTAGCGCAAAGATTATGAAATTTGGACAAAAGATATTTTTCAAGGATATAATCCTCATGAGACATACCTACAACTGTAACCTTTTTTTCTAGTGAAATAAGCTCATCTTTTATATATTTCTTTTGGATGAATACATTACCAAACACTTTTATATTCCAAATCTTAGCTTTCTTTTTGATGTTTTTGAGCTTTTGTATGAATCTAAACTGTGTTGTGCCTCCAAATTCTAATCCCCACAATTCCTTAAATTTTTCCTAGATATCAGGGTGATCAATCCACATTTTTTCAACTTGAATGAGGAATGGGTAAGTTTATCTATGTTAATCATGCTAAGCACAATAGGATTATGATCTAAAAAATTCTAGGAAGAGAGGATAGATGAAAGCCTTGGGTCATGATCCAATAAGCAGATATAATGGCATGGTCAAGCCTAACTTGGATGTGGTCTTCCCCTAATCTTTTATTAGACCAAGTATAAGGATTACCATGAAGATTTGGGTCAATGAGATTTGAACAAGAAATGAAATCAGCTAGATCATCCATCCCAGCAGTAAAGTCAAATGAGCCACCTTTTTTTTTAGTTAGAGTGAGAGAGGTATTGGAATCCCTAATGATCATCCAATATAAGCATCCATAATTAGAACCAAAAAAATTTATATCTTTCCAAAGTTGCCTTCTACCATGTAGAGTATTTGGTGTATAAAAGTTTGAAAGAATCCAGAATATAGAGCTATCAGAAGTTTGAAATGAAACAACAAGGTTATTAAAGGAGGAGAAAATCATTTTACCAAAGATTAAAGAGGAGTCCCAAAGTATAGCAATGCCTCATGAAGCACCTCTAGAGTCTACACTAGCCAACTTAGCTTTTTTACAAATATTTCTATTACAAATGCTCATAGCTTCAAAGCTCGTCTTGGTTTCTTGATCGCCATAATGATGTTTCTACTAGTTTTCCTTAACTCATTTAGAGTACATTGTTTTTCACCCCTATTAAGGCATATAATGTTCCAAGATACAAATTTCATCAAAAATCTAAGGGGAGATGTTTTTCGGATGGTCCAAAGTTGTTTGGGTTCCATCTGTAATGGTCTTATCAATTTCCTTTTTCTTTAATCATTATTTGTTGGTCTTCCCTTTATTGTATTAGCCCCATTAGCATTCCTCTTATAAGATATAGTAACCCTGGAGCATGAGGCTTCCCATTTACTAGGTGACTTATTTTCATCAAAGAACAGGCATCTAGGATACCTTTAAAGCCTTTATACCTTCATATTTTAGCTTTTACCTATGTAAATGTTAGGGAATGAGTATTGGTGCTATCTTTCAACACCCGACTCTTTGTGGGAGTTATGTCTCCTTCTTCTTTTTCCACACAATCAAGAGTTCATTGCATGTTATTGTTATTGTTCTCTAATACAAGTAAAAGGGGAGGCAACATTGTCTTCATTTATTGGCTTACTGTAAGCTATTGTATGGTTGTTAATATCCACCAAACCTACTTCCAACTCCATTGAATGGATGAGGGGAATATTTTCATGTACCTTGTCTGATTATTCATGTATAACTTCTAATGGTGATTCGTGATGAGAATCTTCAACCATAAAGGGATTAAGATAGAACAATTATCCAATATATGCTCCTCGGTGATACACGTGTCTTTCATGAGGCCACCAATGATTTCATCCCTTCAGGTTAAATGAATCTTGAACATTCTTTTTCTTCATCCACCTGAAAACTTAAGTCCACCTATTTTTCTTCTCTAGAATTAACCTCCTTGTTATGAACATCATTTATAGCTAACTTGTGTTGGGGAGTCTTTGGTCTCTAGAGTGTCTTGCAAATAGGAGGTCTTTTAGTCAAAGTTTTGAAACTTCCTCCTTGTGTTTTCTTTTTATTGAGGCATGGGGTTTTAATAGCTTTCTCATTACCTCCTTTAGAGTTTTTTGTTCCCTTGTGAGATGGATTAAATTCCGATCTCTTTTCTTTCTGGGGATTCAAAACGGTATCTGTCTTTTCTTTTCTTTTCTTTTTAAAGCTTTTTCTTGTCCTTTCCTTCATCTAAAAGACTCATAAAAATTTTTAAAGCTAGGGAGTTTTCTTGTGAAGTGTCCCAACTTATGGAATTTTTAACATATCATCTAAAAAGACTCATAAACAATTGGTTGTTTTCAGAATCCCAACTTTGTTTCCCCCTAGCAAACATAACATGATCGAACTTGATAAAAAAATAAGCTTTAGATAGTCATTTCCCCCAAGGGTTTCATGGCCCATTTCCTAACAGACATAGAATCTGAGGTCCAAAAATCCAACCTAGATCTTTTCCTAGTAGATCTATCTATTCCAATTATTTTAAGATCTAATATACTAGCTATATTCACCAAGATCTCATCATCCCACTAGCATTATTGAATCTCCAAAGCATCTTGCAAAGGTAAGCAAATTTTTGTAATCTACATACTAGATTGATATGGTGTTTATATTCTTAGTGCTTAGGTTAGAACCAAGGTGCCTTTTTTTAATAAAGAGCCCCATATTTCTCATACACCATGGTCCCCCCAGTAGAAAAACATCAACATCTTCTTGAAGATTGAACTTGATAAAAAAATAATCCATTAGCCATAAATTAGATATTTATTTCCCCCCTCTACCTAAGTTATCTTAGGTTCTTGAGGGATTCCTTTTTCTTATGGCCCATTTCCTAACATTATTAATATTAGGTCGAGGTCTCCCTTCCATAATCATTTTTTTGGGATTGGGAAAGAGTGTCCGTAATGCCTCTCCTGGGCACCAAAAGAACACACCAAACGTGACTAAAATTTCGTAGTAAATTTTTTTTTGAAGAAACTTACCCACTTACTCCATTCTGGTTCTTTTTTATCTAATCGCTCAAATGAAGGATATCCTCAATTATTTGAATATGATAGATTGCTTTTTTATCCTTTCCTCTTTGTAGATAGAAAAAATAGAATATGTGTGGGGTAGCCTAGGGCTTTTAGGGTCCACATTTTTTTTGTTGGTTTTGGCTCTTGGTGGTTTCTTTCATGAAAAGCCCTTTTCTTTTGTTACCACATGCTTGTATTTAGATGTTTAAACCTAGACACTTTGTCCATGAAGGAAGGTTGGGGAAGGGGGGAGGTTTTGGTTGCAGGGCAATCGGGTTTGTGACAGCTATATTTTCACTAGCATTATTGACCTCAACAGCTCCAAAGCATCTTACAGGTTTTGCACCACAACTAACCCAAGTGTGAAAGAACAAAAGAAGAAAAGAAAGTTTTTTTTTGTAAAGGAAAATAAATTGCGCTTTCTATTTTTGGGTTATTGCATAGAATAAAAATTCAAATTTTATGTTTTAGTATTACTAGAAGAGAAGTGACATACTAAGTTTAGGAATCAAAAGAGAATGATTTTTTTTGTGTTGTACATTTATTAACCTTTTTATTTTGAAACATGATATTAATGCTAGATAAGAATTATGTTATATATATTAACTTCTTTTAACATTTTATAAGCTTAAAGGAAGGGAGTTCCTAAGAATTTTCTTATAAAGGAGCATGCTTTCAAAATCTACCAAAAAGTAGTTACCAAAATTTCATTTATCTATAACCTTTTCACAACATACATAACTATTTAAATTCATAACTTCTGGTTCTAGAGTGAGGTATTTATCCACTTCCTAATTAGGTGTCTATATCCCATGTAGAAATTATTAAAGTCATCTTATTAGGAAAAAACAAGGAGAAGAGCTCTTAGTTTACACTTGTTGATGATTTTCTTTACATTCCTTTAAGGGTGAAGGTTAGGAATCAAGCTAAAATTTTCCAAGGTGGCAAGAGGAAAAACCCAAGGTTTAAGGATTTTCCCAAAATTATTACAAAAGCACAATCATTTGGGAAATCCTTCTTTTGGTAACAATTTCGTGATCAAATAGAACAATTTATTAATGTATTAGTGTAATTCAACCCTTTTAGATGATATAACTATTCAAAAAAATTCACCTTTGTATTTTAGTAATTCAATGTCTTAATGCAAACATAATTCAAAATAATTTAATATTACTTTCATGTTCTTTCAAATCCCCCAAGCATCCCAAAACTCTCTCTCTTTTCCCAGTTATCTTAGGTTCTCTGTATATACTCCAAATGAGATTATTCCCACAAAATAAACCAATTTTTTTCTCAAATGAAACCTTATCCAAGGGCTCAAGGTGGGTTCAAACTAAAAAGCCAAAATGCCACACATAAAATAATAACCTAGAACTAACTCAAAGTGACTCATTAAACAAAATCAAAAAAAAAAATTATTAAAAAATTTACTAAGGAAACAAGAAATGTAGAACTCAGGAAACTACTAATTTCCAAGAAAGAAAATGAAATGCGTAAAGGAAAATATTCTACCTCCCTTCCATAATCATTTTTTCTAATTGGGAAAGAGTGTCAAAGTTCTAAACTAGTAATGCTTCAAAATACTTATCCAATCATACTCAATATCCTAAAAGTTAGACAAGATGATAGAGTGACATGTAACCATAGAATCCCAACATGCAACAACTAAGTATCCATCAATATAATTATGTTAGGTCCTTTCCTTGCATATAATTCAATATGAAGAGTTATGGCCCAATATTTTAGTAGTATGATACGGTCCAATCCATAAAGGTGTGCATTTATTTCCTGTTGGCCTTTCTTCTCATGGTGTGCATTTATTGTGTTGGCCTTTATCCCATAATAGTATAAGATCTGAAATCCTTAATGTATTTAATATGGTTTTCTTATCAAACCATCTCTTGACAATGTCTTGATGTTTCTGCAATTATAAAGTGTTATGTATCTTGCTTTCTCCATCTAAAGAATGTCCAGGATTCTAGTTTGAAAATTATTATCTCCCTCCATGTATTCTTGCATGAAATCATATGTAGGTAATCTGAGAGTGATTGGATACACTATTTTCTGCCCATATCCCATCAAGCAAGGAGATTCTTTCAAGCATTGCTTGAATATGGTTTTGTCAACCCATAATGAATACTTCAAAAGAGAATGTCATTTCTGGGTTTCTGGTTTGTAGAATTTTTTATGGCATTAATAAGATTTGTATTTATAGATTCAGCTATATCATTTTCTTATGGATATTAGTATGATGAAAACTATATAACTACCTTATTATCATATGCCCATTCCATAAATTCAACATAATAAATTTTTGGTCCATTATCATATATTAGAGAGAATGGATAACCAAACCTTCTTATGATATGTTCTTCAAGAAATTGTATGACATCGATTGTTTTTTAATTCTTGGTGGTTACTACTTCAATACACCTTGTGCAATAATCATTTTCATTCAATAAGAATTTATGTCCCAGTGATGAATTTTGGTTAATGACTCCAATGAAATCAAGACCCCATTATGCAAAAGGTCTTCCTTCAATCACTAGTTAGATTGGCATAGCTAGGTGTATTTCTCTATTTGTAAATATATGACATTGATGGAAACTTCTTACATGAGCATGAGCATCCTCAAAGACTATTATCCAATAATAATCAAATCTTAAAATTTTGAGTAGTGGCCCTTCCAGATGGCTGACCACTTCCCAACTACTCATGAAAATTATGAATTATATCATCAACTTCTTATTTAGAAACACATATTAAGTAAATTCCTTCATAGTTATTCCTATACTAGATGCCTTTCTTGATCATAAAATGAGAGGATTTCAACCTCATATCTATCCTTTTTTCTCTATTCAATTCAAGTGGGAAAACATCATACAAAAATAATGAATAATGTCATCGCATCATCCATTACCCCGAATTTGTTTCTCATCCACCCACATGACTTCAATACTTGGATCTACTTTTGTTATGAGTTGTACTAAGCCTTGACCTCTAACCAAGTTAGTATAATTAATCTCTAGATAAAATTCTTGTAGTTTATCCATCTACTTTCCTATTCATTCTCCTATCCCATTATTTCCTAACATTATTTTTACATTATAGCTAGTTTTATAACAATAACATGAACCTTGTTTCTAAGGATATAATACCTAAATTTCTTGATTTCTTTAATCGATTCAAAATCTTGGTTTTTCTATCATAAATTAATTGAGATGTGCATCTTTGAGATGGATTATCATGAAATAAACATGATTCTCATGATCTCCTCTCTTCTATGTGAGTACAACCGCAACAATGTCTCGAGAAGTACATGATTATATATAAAACTCTTTAGTAAAATTAGGACTAGCAAGAACTAGTGCCCAAAGTATTACTTATTTGATGTCTTGAAAGACCTCTTTTCCCCAAGAGTCCACTCAAATTTAGCATATTTCTTTATCATAGTATTCAGGGTTTAGTAATATCTACAAATCTAGAAATAAATTTCGTTACAAAATTAATTTTGTCAAAGAAATATTTTAAATCTTTTTACTATTGGATGACCAACCTTGGAAAGGTTGTGTATTCTCTCAGGGTCAATGGATATACCTTTTTTCATGATTACATGGCCAAGTAATTTACCTTTTATTACAAAAAATATGCTCTTCTTTGGGTTCAAAGAAATGTCATGAATTTTGCATCTTACAAAAATCTTTTATAGGTAGCCAACATGATTAGACTTGTCTTTTGAGAATACAGTTAAGTCATCCATATAAATTATTATACATTTACTAGCTAAGACTTAGAAATCATGATCCATGGCTCTTTGAAAAGTTTCTTCAATGTTGTATAGAATAAATGGAATCCTTTTGTAAGAAAAAGTTCCCCACTTTGTAGTGAAATTTGTCTTCATCATGTCATCTTTATCAACCAAAACCTGGTTATATTGTGAAAATCCATCAAGTAAAGACATCATTTCAGAACCACTTACTTTTTAGATTACTTCATCTAGAGAAGGGAGAGGATAATTATCCTTTTAGAGGCTTTGTTCAGATTTGTAAGTCATTGCATACCCTGATTTCTACATTCTTCTTACGAAATAGAACCAAATCAACCACCCAAGTTGAGTGTCTAATAGGGAAAAAATTATGAAAGAATGTACAATTTTAAATTATTTATAAATCAAAGGCTCTAATACTAGATTCACTAGTATTTTCCTTTTTCTAAATGGTTTAAGGTTTCTACTAATGGTATGGTGTGAGTAATGCCTTTAGGATCAAATACTTTTAAATTCTCATAAGACCAAGCTATGACATATTTATAATTTCTTAAGAGGTTTTTCACCTTGTCTCCCTCACTATTTGAATGATATAGAACAACATTAACCAATTGAGTTTATTCTTGGGTCCATATGTTTACTTGGGTATAATCTTTCCCATTGAGTTTGGGCCTTTTGATGCTCTCAGTTTTTTTATGTGGATCAAATATTCTTTCCAATGATATCATTCCCTTAGGAATTCTATTCTCCTTAAGATGTAAGATAATATCCCTATGTAACTCATCTTCATTTCTCTCATCAATAATTTGAGACTCAAATACACCTACATTATTCATGAATTGAATGATCTGATAGTTATCATCAAATACTTGGAAATGATTAACATTGTCTAACATAGAAGGGATGTGAATTATTTAGACTAACATATTTTCTATCTTTAATTCCTTAATAGGTGTGAGATAAAAAACCGAAGATGTTAAAGTGTCAACTTCTCAATTTTGTTTCCTAGGGATAACACAATATTAAGGCCATAAAAATATTAAATAATATCTCATACCCTATGTTTGTATCTCTTAAGATACAAATTTTTACACCGATACTTGTTTCTTGCTTAGTTCACTATGACCTCTTAATCTCCAAAGACCATTAGTTCTTTGAACCTATGTTTGATATAAAATTGTAGTCCTAAAACTAAGGATTCATATTCAGCAAAATTATTGGTGCATGGGAATTATAATTTGTAGGAAGTAAAATGTTGTTGATTTTTAGGACCTTTTAAAACAACTCCTACTCTAGAAGCTTGTTTGGAACAAGATTCATCAAAATATAGAGTCAATAAACCTAGACCATTCAAAATATTATTGGGAAATTATATTTCTCCTATGTCAAAAGTGTATACACCAATGTTAGATGAACAAATTTTGACCTCTTCATTCTTAGCATTGTATTTATTGATCATGTACTTCATTTTGGGATCTGTTTCTACAATTATCTGGTTTGGAATAAATATTTATGGTAACCATATGTGTGAATTTATTAGTGTACATATACCTATTTAAATATATATCTCAATCGTGGCTAAAAACATACCATAAGCCTAAGGAATCTCTACCGATTTTATGTCTATAAATTGTCGGATTCTTGGTTCAAAAGCCAATTACATGTGCACATTGAGGATTTATCCTATCACTTCTACCTTGGATTTATCTAATTGAACCACCACCCTATCTAATTTGATCAAGGCTAAGATTAGTATCTTGTAAATGCTTGAAAATGTGATATTAACAGAGGCTCTAGAGTAGACCAAACAATTTTGTAAGTTCTTCCCAAAGATCCTAACCATAAGTAAGAAAGGTGGGACTTCAATCTTACTTTTGTATCAAGATACATTTACATGGGTAGATTTTTTGGATCTTTTGTGGCTCTACTAGTCAAATATTTTAATAATAGATCCCTTTGTTTTGTAATTTGTGTAAACCCATGCAAATCAATATTTTCCTTAATTTTATTCATGCATTCTACAATATTATATCAAATTTTGTTATTACCTATAAAATTTTCCAATGTGTGAGACTTACTTCCTTTAGGAGGCAAAGTGGATCATTTTGGCCTTTGGATCAAGTAGTATTGTGTTGTTATTTGGGGAGTTGAAGTGGTATTATGTGTTCAGTTTCTCAAGTGTGTAATTTTCATTTTGATACTACTACTATACATGCACCTCATTTGTAATATGTTATGGTTCATTATATTCTTGAAATGGGAAACTATAGGTATCTACCATCATAGAATTGTTGGGTAACATCACATTGTCATATGAGTTAGATGAACTAGAAATATTAGTAGTATTCGAGACTATTTCATAATTGTCTAGTTCATTTTGAAACACCTCAAAATCATGATAAAAATCAACACAATCCAACTCACCATGTTTAGCTGTATTATGCACTCAACACCAATTAGGTAATGTAATTTCACAAACATTTATTTCTGGTAGCTTATTATAGGAAGATTATGCTTGATTGTTATTGTTCTTGTTAAAGGGTATATTATTATACTTGTGATAAGTGTAATTTCTATTCAAAATCCCTTCTCTTACATTTCCCACTTGTCATAGCAAATTCAAGAATTAATTTCCTATTTTTTAGACTATTCTTTGGATAGAATCTAGTTCTCCTTTCATACTTTCCAAATGAGTCATTTGCACATTGGTATTATTGACTAGAACTAAATCTTGACTATCATTTACTTATTGATCAATGAGAGGTGAATGATTAACATATTTTGGCTATTGGTTTGGAGTGATATAGTTAATAGGAAAAGAATTTAATACTGGTGTATGCATGGGGTTAGGTATATTTTGATTAACTTGAGGAAGAAAATTTAGATTTACATGTTGTAAAGGGAATGTAGCATACCTTTAATAGTGCATTTGTTTGTCAATTTTAATTAATTCTGCATAAGTAGTGGCCAGGTGTTAATATTTTATGATCTATCCAACGCATTTTTGTAAATCTTAAGTACTAAATTGGCTTCGTGTTTTATAGATCAATAGTTAAACTATACATTTTATAAAATCTTGCATTAAAGGATCTAATGGGTTCTTTGGTATCTCTTTTTAGGGTGATGAACTGTTGGCAAGTGAATCTTGGGCTAGTAATCCTCCCAAATCGTGTAACAAATATATTATTGAATTATTTTTAATTTTTAATCGAATCGTCATCGGGAAAATTTAGAAACTAGTCATAAGTAGAATTACAAAGTGTAAATTGGAAAAGCCTAAAGGATATGTGTTCATGTATGTCATCCAAGAGTCTTAAAGATGACTTAAATGTTCTAATGTATTCTTTGTAGAGATGCTCCTTGAAGGGTCAAACATGAAAGGTAGTTCTTAGGATTTCTATGTAAATCATGGATACGACTAGGGATATTGATAGAATATCCGACTAACCATGTCATTGTTCATAAAAGGTGAAAGATGGATTACCTAAAATTGGTGAATTAGGTTGTGTTTTTGAGATGTTTGAAATCCCTTTATCAGATAAAGGATTCTTATGAAAACCTAATGATACATGGGACAATCTTGAATCGGAATGAGACCGCATGATATTTTTTATTTAATCTAGTGTATACAACAACAATTATTATCCAATATTATAAAAATACACATGTGAAAAGAATCTTGAGGAGATATGCTTTTTGTTTGAAAGATCGGCCATCCTTCTAGTACCATCCCTTATATTGATGTGTGTAAAATACTTAGTCAAATAATGACAAGATCTTATTGTCTTTTTTTTTTAGAGTTAAAAATGACCCAAAGCATGAGTTGTAGGTTTCTAGTCTTATAAATGACCAATGAGGATATTTTTGGATAGTTTTATAGTCCTTCTAACACCACTCTTTCTGCTACCTCACTATTATATAAGCTAAACTATACCTATCACTTACAAGACTAATGGGTATTAATTAACGGGTATTTCTTAGAAGAAAAACAAAAAGCAGGATAAGAAGAGAGAAAAGAAATATCTGATAAACTAAATTTAATGAAGTTAAGTATGCACACCCAAATAACTAGATGCATTTAGTCTAGTTTGCACACAAACTGATACACGACTAGTGCAAATATTAAAATGAAGTAATAGCTAATGACTCTAATATGTAATTGAGCATTCATAAAGAAAATAAATTATTAGATTGTTAAATGCACATCCATTATGACTTATCAAGATATAAATCCTATTACATATTCATTAAGCTTGCAGAGCATAATTTAAAGGTCATAATCATGGGTATGAAAATGATTATAATTTAACAACAATTCATAAATATCATACTGAGGAGGAAATGAAAACTAGATTACTTCAACTTTTAGGAATTATTGAAACGAACTTGGATTATAATATTTGAATTCACCTATTTTTAAAAGGAAGGTTACATGTGTACTTATACCAATTAAAACCAAAAGGTTTATCACCTTATAATGCAAACTAGCTAATTTCAAAAACTACTAACGAGGCATGTAAAATATCAAGAGGGAATTTTTAAAAATATCCTATTGATTCATATAAGATTTTACATTAATCATATAGGCTCAACATGTCAAGGAATATTCCTAGAGTACATGTTATAACCACTTACTTCTCCTCCTTCACCACTAGTCTTTTAGAATTCCCCAGGGATTGTTGTGAGGCCCTTACTTTCGATGCTACCAGTGCATCCTTCCATACCCTATAAACCCCATAAATTTTGTTAAGATCAATGATGGGCTTCCAGAAGATATTAGGAGTTTTTTCCAAAAGATTATTATGAGAAGCCATCATTTTCTCTCAAATATCCTTAAGGGTTTAGATATTTTGAATATTTTCCTTGGAATGAGATACCAGTTCCATAACCTTAGAAGCCTCTACCTCATTTTCTTTAGAAATGTTCTTTTTGAAGTGAACCATGAATTGTCTAAGTTACCCCAAGAATTCATCCATGGTCACCGTATATTGGTTCTCTATGTAGACCCTAGTGATAGATGCATTAGAGAATATTTGAATACCCTCATAGATGATGTCATATAATTGTGGGGTAATTATTCCCATTTTATCCTTCAAAGAAACCTTTTACATTAATCACATGGGCTCAACATGTCAAGGAATATTCCTAGAGTACATGGTGTAACCACTTACTTCTCCTCCTTCACCACTGGTATTTTAGAATTCCCCAAGGATTGTTATGGGGCCCTTACTTTAGATGCTACCAATACATCCTTACATACCTTATAATCCCCATCAATTTTTTTAAGATCAATGATGGGCTTCTAGAAGATATGAGTTTTTTCCAAAAGATTATTATGAGAAGCCATTATTTTTTGTCAAATCTCATTGAGGATTTATATCTTCTGAATATTTTACTTGGCATGAGATACTAGTTCCATAACCTTAGAATCCTCTACCTCATTTTCTTTGGAAATGTTATTATTTAAGTGAACCATGAATTGTCTAAGTTACCCCGAGAATTCATCCATGGTCACCGCATCTTGGTTCTCTATGTAGACCCAGTGATAGATGCATTAGAGAATATTTAACTACCCTCGGAGATGATGTCATCTAATTGTGGGGTAATTATTCCCATTTTATCCTCCAAAGAAACCTTTTTATAAGTGATGTAAGTTAGAAAGGTAAAATATCTTATATGTTAACACAACGTGATCCCGCCACACTCCCTCATTAATGGCCTTAATAATATCCTAGAGCATTTTTACAATACATACACTTTGTTAAAAAAATATGTGGACTTATTTATAAAAGGATTTTCCCTTCCTCTTGGCATCAAGGATATAATTTAGAGTGTTGAAGAGATATATGATATCCCGCTCAACCTAATTTGCAAGGTCATATGGGAGAATGGATTTTGCTTATGTTTCCAATGTTTTGGATTTCTCTTGGAGTTCCTTAAACATATGTACTTTCAACTTAGATGATTCTCTAATTAAGGAAACAAGATATTATCTATATTCCATAGCTTGTGAGCCTTTAATTTTCTACTTTTTGTGAGAGAAAGAAATTCCTATGATGTTTCATGCCAAATTAGAGCTTCATTAGTTGACATACTTTTTTATCACTCTTATCATTGTACTAGTTCCAGGATTAAATTCAATTTTGATATGTGGGTCTTCAAGTGTTTCCCAATCTAGATGATCCTTCTATGTAACTAAAGCCTACTTTTCCCAATCTTATTCATTCCCATGAGAAAGTGCACCAGTCAAGGGTTCCTTTCCTTTTCTCCTTGTAACTTGTCTTGATTCTTCATTGTTATTTCTTCTTTTGAAGAAGACAATTCATATAAAACCAAAGGAGGACCTTGGAATTCTTCAAGATCTACTTCCTAAACTTCAAAAGGGTCAAGATCAATAGGACATGGGGAGGAAGTTAGTGACTTTTCACTTTGTTGGTTTTTCTTCTCTACATGGGCTCACATATATCTTCTTGAAAAGTCTCTTATGATTACTTACCTAGGTGGGGGAACTACCCCTACATTTTTCATGTTTTATTGAGAAACATTGTCATCCTATTAGGTGATCCATACCCAATCATGAGCATTAAGTTCATGATTATATACTTCATTCAAATGTGCCTTTAATGATGCCAAGTTCCTAGAAACCCTATGTTTAGGATGATATTTTCTCAATGTATGCTCAAGAAACTTTAAAGAATGTTTATGAGAAGTAATAGATTTAATATCAGTACATATCTTGAATTCTTTGAATCCAATTATGAGATCAATGGAGGATATGGCCTTATCTTCTTCTCCTTACATTTTCTAGCTATGTCATTGAGAATTTGAAAAGAAACCTATTGATTTACTAGCTTGTCAAGAAAATGATTTGGTAGATGAAAAGGTGGAGCCAAAATCCTATCAATCATTATAAATCTATACCGGATAAGACCACACAACTCCCATTTGTCAGAAGGAATTTAGAACTTCTGTTGAAATCCTTACCATTGGTGATGAAACCATTGAAAAGCCATATCATTAAGACCACTAGGAAAAGCTTTGAGTAACAACCTATCATTAGAAAAGGAAGCCATAACTAATCGAAAAGCCTTAAGATGCAAATAAGGATTACTCGTCCCATCAAAAAGTGAAAAATTAGGCATAGTAAAACCCTTAGGGAAGGTTGAATTGTAAATATTCTTAGGAATTAGATTGACATGAAGGGAATTATTATTGGTACTAGCCTAACAGGATTCACTTTCAAGAGTAAGAGTATGAAGTTTTATTTTCAAATCACCAACAACATGCATAAGAGAAATAACTTCTTGGGGAGGGATGACATACACATTGAGGGGCTCATTAAGGGGTTGGATTTTTCCATTGTAGGTAGCCATAGGGATATTATTAGGTTAGAATTCAATTTTACATCAACAAGAGGGTAGATAGTAGTAAGAATGTGAGGGGTCTCAATAGAAGGGAGGGTTGCACACATTTCTCATTAAGATCAACCAAAGGAGGAGGAAAATATAATGCAAATGTTATTTAACATCATCATTATTCTATACATTATCTTTAGAAACATCATCAATAAGCAACACATGCATCATGAGTAAAATCATATTGTAACACATTATGAGAAACAATAGGAACATTAGCAATAGGAGCACAAGCAATAGAAGGATCCATACATGCAAGAGAAGAAGAAAGATATGTCTCTTGAGGAATAATGGTCAACAAACAAGGAGAAGATGGAGGGGATGGAGAAGGATCTAAAATAGAAAGATCAACCACAACATGACTAGTCCCAAGGATTTTTGCATATGTAAGGGGAGAAGAAGGAGGAGTGATAGGGCCATAAATGATGGAATTAGAAATGAAAAAATATTTAGGAGAAAGAGTATTTTCATTAACAAGGCCTTATTTACTTAAAAAATAACCTAGATCTTTAATACATCACTCATTAGTAGCAATAAAAACACTAGTGGCATCGACAGGGGTAATTGATTTAACAAAAATAAACTTTTATAAAACCCTAATTATAGAGTAACTGAATGTAAATATGGTATGCAATTGCTAAGTACAATATGACACAAGCAAATAAGCAAGTATGAAACCCTAAGAAAGATATATAGAAAGAATGACTTAGTTGATTTACGCTTGATCCAAAGCACTCTACACTGGGAAAACTGATGAACAAGAAGTGAACAATGTCGTCAATGCTCCAAATAAATTCAAGACTATAGGGATAAGGCTAGAAACAGAACCCATGGCTGGATAAGGGGGGTCTCTGGTGTCTTGACAACCTCTTTTGGGCACATGTGACTACAAAAATGGTCAAAACCTGATCTTCACTATATCATACAAGTGTCACAAATGGTCCATGTTGATCACCTTTGTGTTTTTCATTGATCACTGAGAGTACATGTGACCTTGCAAAATATATATTACTTTCAAAATCTCACAAACGACATCAAAATCCAAAAAAAAAGTAGAATGGGGATTCAAACTGACCCCGACAGTCACCCCAAGAGTGAATTTATGACCAAGTGCTACACTACATCTCAGACTCCATGTAGTTCTTGTGAGTATGTGTAAGAATCATTCCCTAAGATTCCCTTATGTAAGTGCACTTGATAGCGGGTTATATCTAGATGTAATAATGTAGATAGATGTGTGGATGGAATAAAGAACTTCCCCTTCCTATGTTGTGTATGATAAATTGTAGTCCTTTGTCCCTTGAATGAGAGCTATATGGATGCCTCAAAGTGCTTTAGGTGCCTTTGGATGCAAGCTTAGGTGATGATAGTATATGCTTAGTGTTTGGTCCTTCATTTTGAACACATGATTATGTATTTATATGATTCCCTTTTTTGAATTTCATAATTGACAACTAGAAGGCCGACCCATAAGTGAAAAAGATGCCCAAAAGATAAAAGAGACCTGTTAGTGCAAAATCACAAAGACCCCAAATGACCTCTTAGATTTGGTGTTCCAAACATGTCATTTTATGTGATTCACATAACATTGAGTTTTCCCCAAAAGTGTGGGACTTAGAAATGGAAAACTCTCCAAATTAAGGTTGGTTCCTAGTCCTTTGTCTAGATGCATACGTGAAATTTGCAAAGGATTGATTCTTAAACCTAATCTAATATTTCCAAGGAGACAAGGATGAAAGGAATGCAAGAAATTAAAACTAAGTTAACCAGGGTGATACACCAAGGAATGATGAACATTTGTTTTTCTTGATAGGCACAAACCAAAAAAATACATACAATAATCAAGCACGATAACCAGGTTTTGCAATGAAAGACCAAATGAGAGCAATGAAGATAAGAAAGAGTCAAAAATCAGCCACAAACATGTATTATTGCTCTGTAGATTTGATACAATGCATTTAAAAAATGGCCAAAAGGCAAAAAACATATTGCGATCTAATGGAAGGTCTAAAACTCCATGAATTTGTTTTCCATAGGAAAAGGGGAACCTACAAAATAGAATAATGCCTAACCCTTTACAATGAGTCTCGACCCTGCTTTTATAGATTCAACATGGAGGGAGGAAAGAGAGGGAAGCGGGACAGACATTTCAAGTCCAACCACTATTATCAATGCCTCCTACAAAATCTTCCCCCAAATCTATCTTGACTGCATCAATTTCTTGTTCGACACCTCGAAGGAGGAGGAAACAGTGGATCAGATTGAGTCCAATTTGGTTATTGGGGCAAAATAGATCCTGCATTAATGGCCTAAAGATGTTTCTCCATTTTTCCCCACCTAACCTCCCCAAACTTAAAGTTTCATATCTTCATGGTGTAGACGAGGTCAAAATCTTTCCAATGGTGCCAGATTTGCTGGATTTTGAGCCTCAAGTCAAAAGATATGCCCATTTGAAATTTGAATCGGGTCCATACAAAATAGTGGGAAAACTAGTTTGAAAACGGGCCCCCTTTTGAAACCGGACACATGGAGGGCTGGAAATGTTTAGGGTGAGCCTTTATATTTTACTTTTGGAGTGGCGCGGGGCTGCATGTGGTTTCCAATGTGACCTGCTCAATTTCCTTATGTTTTTGGCTAAGTCCTTTGCTTGGTGGGGTCATATATTTGACCAGGGACACGCGAAGGCCTAGCGCTTGCTTGGAAACCTCCCCTTACTTCTACTCTTGAATTAGCATTGTTTGAACACATGACACCCTCTACCATCTGTCACAATGCATTGACTATTCAACTCGACTCTATCCCTTTTTTGAAACTGGACGCATGGAGGCTCCGCACTTACTTAAAATCCCACTCAGGATTTGCCTTTGGAGGATCACTGGGTTGACACGTGGAAGCCTCTACGACTCTTTGGACTTTTCAACAGCCTCCTTTTTTCTTTTTGGACCTTGGACTACGTGGCGAGTTGGCACTCATTTGAGCCTCCACTTTTGGATTAACTTTTGGAGATGTGCCAAGTTGACATGTGGCAGCTTCTACTAGCATTTCTATACTTAGTCTTTTCTTGAGGCCTGCCTGCCCATCTAACATTTGACTTTTAGCTCTAACTCTACCTCTATTTTGGGTTTGGGACACATGGGGGCCTGGCGCTTGTTTGAGCCTCCTTTTTGGATTCAACTTTGGATATGCGCCGCTTGGACACTTGGTAGCATCCACTATCTCCTCCATACTTAGTCAATTTTTGGACTCGTTCTAAACTATTTCAGAGCCCAAAGACTTCAAACCTTCATCGCTCCTTCCCTTTTGAGCTTCTAGCTTCTTTGACATTGTCTCCTCCTTCCCCGAACCCTACAATTCCATTTCTGAGCCTTCATGTAATTTGTTTAATGGATTTAAGGCAAAATTCACTTGACAGAGCTATTTTTTGAAATTCTCTTATGCAGGGTTGTTTGATCTTTTGCAGAGCCCCACCACTCCATTGTAGAGTCCTCTGTAACTTTGTTTGTAGGATTAAATGTGATTTCACTGGTTCTTTCTGTGTAGGGTAGTGGTTGATCCAATATTTTTGGGGAGAAAAATATGGATAACAAGACCCAAAAGAAGCAAGTAAAGTGGAAAAGGGTCAAGGGAACCCCGATGGGACAGGGGTGCTTGAGCACTCCTATCTTAGCTAGAACACTGTGTCTCGTAGCCATAAAAGATAAATTAGTAAAATTCCAACTGGGTTGTAGGGTGTGTAAGACCAAATAGAAAACCGAAACAAATAAAAAGAGGCCAAAGACAATCATCAATTACTCATTTTCTTTCTTAGGAATCAAATGAATGTTAGTATTTATCTAAGACCTAGAAATGTACCCGTGTGTGATTTTGTGTCTACATTACACCCACTTTATGTTGTTAAGTGAATACTCGATAACATAAAGTAGATAAGAGATGTGTACCCTATGTTCTGTAGAGTCGCATGGCAAGTAGTAGGTCGAGTGGACAAGTGAAGCATGGAATGATGCAAAAAGTGAAGCGTGGAAACTAGGAAGAGAAATTGACCCTAGGAATGTATGTGTATGTGTTGTATCATGTTGTACATGTTGTTGTTTTTATTATTTCTTCTTGTAAGTACATGGACCTACAAAAAGAACAGCAAGAGAGTAGTCAAAGTTGTGTATATGAAAAATTTGATCCAAGTATGCAAAAGTATGTAAAAATATGTAAAAGTGTGTAAAAGGAAAGTGTGCACCTATCTAGAAGAGTGTAAAGGGATAGAAAAGTGTCCTGAAAATGGTGTGTAGATCAAGTGTTTTGGGTGATCTCACTCCAAGAGTGATATTTTTGGGTGATCTCATGCCAAGTGTGAGTTTTTAAGGTGATATTGTGCCAAAGAGCAAGTGTTGGGGAGAGAATTCTAGTGTTACTCTCCTTCCATGACTTACCCATAAACACCACTACAAATGGTGTGTTCCTATTTTCTTATTGTTGTCCCTGATTTGTTCAATGTATTGTTTATTCTGATTGAAAATGGAGATAGAATGCATTATGTTTGTTGGATGATTGTGCATGTACTGTGAAAATTGTTCTATAAACTGTTGTGAGTTGTGTTGATATGAGAAATTGATTGTGTGTTCCCTTAGGACATTATCACCTAGGGGAGGAAACAGGCACCCAGGGACTCATGTCTGAGCCTGGGTGCTTTGGTGTCTATACTATGATTTTATCCTAAGTCTAATTTTGAGCCAGTGTTGTAATTGTAACATGTGTTTATTCTATGTTGTACTGAACTAAATTGTAACTTTGACCTACTATACAAGGTGATTTGTTCACCCAATGTATGCCCCCCTCATTTAGGATGCATGCAAAATCGATAGGAGTGTGCGGAAAGAGAGGACCTAATGTTAGTCTAAATTATATCCCCGCATTGAGGAGGGAATTTGCATGGTAGAAACTGAGGCACATACAAACAAAGTGTCTAGATACATGTGTTAGTAGAAAAATATAGCAAGCATGTCATAGAAAAATTATGGAACAACAAGTGTGCATATAAGATATATCATAAAAAGTGGATTTCAAACATGGGATGCCACTCACAATGTCACAAGACAATCAGGGCTAAGAGGCCAAAAGTAAGCAAACAATGGACAAGCAAGATATAGGGAAAATCTTACAAACCATAACATATAATAGCAAAGCAAATACCAAGCAAAATATAACAGAGATAACCATGGTGGCATATAGTTCTACTGTAAAGCATATTCTACACATGAAGCACCCGTTAGCATGTTAGAAAGATAAAGAGTATGTCAAAGCATGTATGTATCAATGAAATAAATAGTGTGCTAGTAAGGATAAGAAGTATTATATGATGACACAATAACACATGCGATGTGTGAAATAATGATGCCCCAGAGCTCGGTGGGACCGGTAAGAGTTATAGTGTCAAACATCATTGCAGCATGTAAGAACCTATAAGAAGTCTGTATATTCACAACTAGAGAACAAGTGAATGTGCATGTGTATATAGAAAAGATATTAACATACTAAGTATATGTCTAGCATGAGAAACAAAGTGTACATATAAGAATGAGCAAACAAGAGAAAATTAAATCAAGCTATGCAATATGTTGTGTGTGAATATAATGGAATGGTACATAATGTGAATGTGATAGGAACAACATTCCCCCAATAGATTTGGATGAGTATGAGATGAGGTTCATTTATAAAAGACCCCTCAAAAATCAAGAATGAACCATAGAACAAGAGTGCGTCATCGGGGAATTGTTTGATAATGTGTGCTAGAAAGATAGATCAATGAAATATAGAGCATGAAACGGTGAATGTGTTGAGGTTCATTTCATATTTATACCCTCAAGATTGAGTATGAACTATAGAACTAGAGTGCATCATAGGGTAATGATGATACAAGTTGTGTATCAATGTGTGTAAGAGAGACTAGATGTAAAGGACAGTGTAATGTGTATGTGTAGAGACTAGAAAGAATTTTGAATGATTGAAGCAGGGGGAAGAAAGTGTGTTTCCCCCGGATGTGAAAATGATAGAAGGCTATCCAATGATTGTGAAGGGTAAGGGCCCTCCACTTGATGTCCGAGGAGATAAAGGTGTGTGACAATTCTCTAAGATCGGTGGTGTATGAGAAGGATGATGTATATGTGAAGGAAGCCTATGTGGTGAAAGAGGTGGTGAACACCTATGTGAAGTAGACCTATGTGGTGAAGGAGGTGGTGAACACCTATGTGAAGGGGTTTCGACTATGGGAATCATGTAGATGAGACGGAATAGTGGACTTATCAAGAAGATAATGTCATGAAGTAGGACATGTGCAAATAAGAGAAGTAGGTTTTAAATTTTCCTTAGATTGGAGAGGTCTAGGAAACCTAGAAGCCAAAGCCGGTGGAAGATTGTTGTCAAGTGGGGGAAAAGGTAATGGTGGACATGGTAGAACGCCTTTAATAGTGACAACTTGTTTATTGTAAATGAACTTAAGACACATATGATTCATGAGGGGATAGCTTGAGTGACATGGAGCCAATGGAGACCTAATAACATGTTACAATGTTTGATTGAAGATGCCACAATGAATGGAATATTATAGTAAGAGGCCCATAAGTAATGGGCATCTTGATGTAACTAAAAGAATTAGGATTTGGATATGAAATAGCAAAAATCAGACATTTGATATCAAAAGAAGTGTAATAGAGCACACACTGATAGGATCCTCAAGATAGATCATGGTATTGTTTACAGTGTATGATCCAATAAAAGCATTGATGTGTAATGAATCAACAAAAAAAATTACATGATAATCATGATCTAAAAATGTAATAACGGTGGTGATGCATCAACGTAGTGACAAGAAAATCAAGGGGCACAACGTGATATGTATGATTAGTAGAAGAGTCAGAAGCTTGTGTATCGTGTTTAGGAAAAGGGTCCTTAGAATATTTGGAGTTTTTTATTCTAATTTACTAGCTTTGAATAAGAAGGAGTGGGAAGCTCCAATGAATTATGTTTAATAAGATCTTGTATGAGATGTCAAAGCTTGAAGTAATAATTGATAAAATGTTCAATGCATTGATGATAGTCACATTTAGCGTTTTTATCATAATTACAGCCATGAGGGCGAGATGGATCAAGATCGAGTGGTGGTGGAAGAGTAATGAGATTGCTTTTAATAAGTTGAAGAAGTAGAAATCAAGGTCTATATGGAAATTTAGTGAAAGTACACTTTAGAGGTTGTCATTGAAGCCTTTCAAGAGGAGAGATGACATTAACAATTTCCTTTGCTTCAGTGGGCTTAGGAGATGGCTTGAATGTTGATTTAGATTGGAATTTAGAATAAGATGAAGAAGAATCATGATACTTTAGTTTTCCCATAGATAGAATTTTGAATTCATGCATCTTAAGCATATGGCATAAGTGATAAAATGAAGGAGAGGTCTCAAAGATAACACTCTCCTTCAGTGGTGGTAAAATAATTTGAATGAATATATATTGTAGTTCCAATTTAACAAGAACATTGGTCATCTTATCTAATTTGTTCTTATAAATTAGTACATAGTCCACTAGATGTTCATTAGATCTTTGTTTAATTTGTGTCAGTTGTGCATAAGAGATCTTATTGTCGATGTTAATTGAAAACTGAGCAAGAAAATCATCGGCTAGATGCGTAAAAGAAGTTATCGAATGAATAGGTAGATCATAAAACCAACGCATGGCATAATCCTGAAGACTCTTAGGGAATAACTTAGCAAGAAATGTATGATCATCCACATAATCTAGACATGCCATATGAAAAGCTCGAGATGCTCTTTGAGAGTCACTATGGTCATTGAAGGTGGGAAACTTAGGGGTGACAAAGTTTAAAGGAAATGGATATGCAAAAATGGTGGGTATGAAAGGAGCGTGAAGGAGTAAATAGGAGTTAAGAGATGGAGAGGAACACGAAGTAGCTAACTGAATTTGACATATTTGAACTTGTAGATCCTAATATAAAGAATCCAAATCATGGGTTCCAGAAGAGGAACCAAGTTGTGCATTAGAAGCATTGGTGTGGAGGAGGGGAGCGGTAGAAATAGGAATGTTAAGGGGTTGGGTAGAGGCAATGAAAGATGAAGAATAACCTATAAAGGTACAAAGAATCTCAAGATTGTTGGGAAGTAAGTAGATCATTGAGAATATGCAAAGGATTGACACACAAAGCTTGAAAAAATTAGTGAGCTTATCTAATTATTCTTGATCAACATTAGTGTCCTCATCATATGATTGTTCACTATTAGAGGTTTCAATGTATTTTAGAGGAACATTATGTGAGTTAGAAAATAGGTTATCATATTCAGCCATTGACTTAGAAGAGTTGTGAATAGATGGAGGAAGCTCAATGTACTCAAAATAACCAAAACAACCATGATGAGTCACAAAGATAAGAAGAAAACCTTAGAGATACAATGGGGATTTGAGTGATGGGTTCACCAAATGATTTAACAAAAATAAAATTTTCTAAAACCCTAATAGCAAAGTAATTGAATGTAACTATGGTATTCATTTGCTAAGTACAATATGACACAAGCAATTAAGCAAGTATGAAACCCTAAGCAAGATATGTAGAAATAATGACTTATTTGATTTATGCTTGATCTGGAAGTGTGATAGACTGGGAAAAACATAGACCATGAAGTGAACAATGTTGTCAATACTCTAGATAAAGTTAGTACTACAAGGATAAGGCTCAACACAAGGTGCCCATGGATGGACAGGGGCGCCTATGCATTGATGACCTCTTCTGGGAAACTATGATTGTGAAAATGGTAAGAACTTGATCTTCATTGTGTCACAAAAGTGTCATAAATAATCCATGTTGATCACCTATGTGTCACTCATTGATCATCAATGGTACTTGTAACCTACAAAATAAATATTACCTCAAAAGACCACAAACCACACAAAATCTAAAAAAGAAAGATACATAATGGGGAATCAAACTAACCCCCCTTGTCGGGGCACGTTTACGCCACCACTATCCCCTTGGGATATTATCCGATTTGTGATTTAAACACCTATCCTAAGTTTAATTCACCCCATCAGATCTTACCCGTGAGTAATTAAAATACCCCATTGTATCTTAAATATTAAATATTAAATATTTAATTACACCTCTTCCCATGTATCCTAATCACTTATCTACCCCAAATTTATTCTATCTATGTATCACCCCTATTTTTCCTTTTCCCCAAGCTGGGATATTTCCGTATTTGGGGTAATTCTCATCTTTCTAGAAATCAATCATTTTTGCCATCTCGAGTCTGTCCCCGCGATCGGCGCCGACCTATACGGCCGGCGCCGATTTTCTAGAGCGGCGCCGATTATAAATACAAGTCCGTAACTCGCCTCTAGGACCGAAAAACACACGAAAAAAAAAGGACGCACGAACAGAGAGAGAGAGACAAAGAGACAGATCGCGAAAGAGACACAAAGTTGTAAGAAAGAGATCTCTTTAGCATCAAGTGTATCAAATGAGGGCGATCCGTCCGAATCAATCCCGAGAGGAGCACCGCATTACTCGCTTCTATCACATCAACATCGCACGTATCCATCGATCCTCCGTGACTCGCTCCAAAGATCTTACCGACTTTCGCACATCCAACAGACGTCGACTATCTGTCCATCACTTTCCAATTTCCGAATCTTCTTGCACTGTCCCTGATCAACTGATCTACTTTCAGTCGACGCCGATCTTATACAGTCGACGCCGATTCTTCATAGTCGACGCCGATCACATCAGTCGACGCCGATCCTTATTAATCGACGCCGATCATCCTGCAGACAGGTAAAAAGGACACAGGTAACACAAATCCAGCTTTATTTCATAGTTTCCTGTTTTCTGTAGCTTTCTGTCTGTTGTTTAAATTCGGTTTCATTACTATAATCAGAAAATCTAGTCTTATATGTACATCTTTTATCATGTATGCTTCTCTACTTAATTGAAAACGTGGACTGACATCCGCCGAGGAAGCTTATCGCTTCCCGACCCGCTTCTGGGCAAACCACCCAAATATCTTTTAACGCCATCTTTTTCTCACAAGCATTGGTGTCTTGCAGTTACTCGGATCTATTGTGCGAATTGCTCGTGGCGCCTGCCTTATCTACATCGACCTCCTTATCCGCCTACATCTTCGGATCTTGTCCATCGTATCGATTTCATCGAGTTTTTCAGTGGTTTTGTGTTTAGTTTGGTGCATTAACTTGACAGTAACAAGCGCCAAATCCTTGATCTACATTCTCGCACGCCTGGGGGACCCAACCAAAGTCCCTTATTGGTAAGTTCATTTCTTTTCTAGTTTTGAGCTTTGATTCTTTTTCACCACCGATTTTCATCACCTCGCTTGAGCATTTCTTTTCATCATTTCAATCTTGCTTTTTTTATGCGAATCGTTATCTTGAAATTTTTCTATTTCCTTAGAATAGAAATTTTTCGCTTTCACCATTATCCGATATATCTTTCTCGGGTCTTGTTTGTTGTTTGCTTAACCTCTTCTTGCGGAGCACTTTGCTTGTCGTGGATTGTTCGAGGGAAGAGCTCAACAACGCGCTTTTTGAAGTCCACACACCTTGGAGAGCTAAATCTACAGGTATTTCTCTTTTACGGTGTTTTCTCCTTTTTAGGATTTCTTTGTTTGATTGTCTATCACATTCGAACATTTCAATTTTTGGTGCTTAAAAGAATTTAATCGCATTTGGGAAAGAATTTGTTTGACTTGTCTTCATCGAAATCAAACACTTCATTTTTAAGTGCTTAAAAAGAACCTTTTCTTTGTCATTGCTGCATGTTTCTCATCTAGTTTTAATTAGGCTGGAAAATTGATCAAAATCGGTAGTGACACTATTTGATTTTTATTTTTCACCCTTGCACACAAAGCCAAAATCACTAGGTATAAAGCATTTAAACAAAACTCCTTCCCTGGCCTCGCCTACTTGGAAGTGATATCCAAGAGGAAGAGCCTACGCGGTACTCAGGCCGCGCTATAAATTCACGGAAGTTCTGGTATATATTGGCAAAGCACCCGACTCCCTTATCGCAGCGGTGTGTGAAGTGCGGGGTAGGCCCCATATCAAGCCACGACGGTCTTTTATCAAGTGCCTTCGACTCCTCACCAAACATTCCCAAACCATCCTTAGTTTGGCTATCTCGAGTAGTTCCTGCTCTAAAAGCCTTCCCTAATATTTTCTTTCTTAAAAGCATCAAAACTTAAAGGAGATAATCATCTCATACGCGCTGCTTGAATTGTCTCAGGCATTAGTTAGGTCAATTTTCTTTTCTCGTGTTTATGACGGTCATCACTGGTTACAATCTAGAAGAATGGCTCAACTGCCCCTTCTTCTTCCGAGATTACCACTAGTGTGGATGTTTCGCACACCCCCAAATCTTCCTCGGGACCGCTGCTAGTTGGTTCCCATCCTGGTCATATAATCCTTTCTTTCAAGCCAAAGCAACCCCATCACGTCCAGCCTTCCCCTAGTCCTTCGTAAATATCATCTACTTCGACTCGTAGTATGTTCCTCGCGGGGATCCCGACTTCAGCGCTCTCGATCGCAATCCGCAGCCCTTATGGACTACCTAGTACACAAGTCTATTCAAATATCTCGATCAAGGACCACCAATCCAAAGCAAGTGTACGATTATTCTCGTGAACCATCCTGTGCCTTTGAGAACAAAGCATCATCTCTCTCGCCTCGAGTCACGAGAAGGGCGGTGCCCCCGTGCCTCCTTTTTCTCTTCCACCAACCATATCGACTAGTTCTCAAATAGTCTTACCTATTCCTAACACCGCAGCTTACCTCGAATATTCCACAACCTACTTCGAGAGGTCCTCTCGCCTCGCTATAATGAATGCGTCTCGCGCACCCGCATATTGCCGTTAATTCATCTATGCCCTCCATCAGTATCCCAAGGTCAATACCCTTTATGAGCCAACCCTCCGAATAGTCGGGCTGGTTCCTCGCTTCCGCCCTCTAAAGGGGTCTTTCTTCCAATATTCCAAAGAATAAAGTGACCTTCACCCATCCTTTAAGATCAAGCACCCTTAATGCCTAATCCGCAGAAGGCCCCTTTCGTGTCTTGTTCCCAATATGTCCAATCAAATCGCACTCATGTTCCTCAATCTATCCCGATTCAATCAACAAGCATAGGAGTCCACCAATCACAGGCTCCACCCGTCATCCAACCTTCATTTTCTCAACCACTTATTATCTCACAGCCCGCCTATACACAAGGTACTTCACAAAGAAATACCCCACTGTGTGTCACCTGTAACGCCTGGTTACTCCTCTTATCATCCTATCAATCAACAGATGAATCCCCATTGACACCTCAACAACATCCACCATTTGCTTCTTATGTAGGACATGCCAGTGTGCCTCCTCCTCAATCTGACGTGGTTCAAATTCTCTTCAAGAAAATCGCAGACTTGGAAGCCTCCACAAAAGGGGCTCGTCCTTCATACTCCTTTGAAGAAGTGTGTAATGAACCCATTCACCCTCAAAGGGCTTTTAAGCCTTATCCTCCCCAATGGGAACTTCCTAAATTTTCAAAGTTTCATAGTCGGAGGACCTCAACAACATTTGCGAGCATTCAAACATGCTTGCTACCTCATAGTCCAGATCGATCAGAGCTTATGCTCCGTACCTTTCCTATGTCTCTAGCAGGTCCTGCTTTAGACTGGTACAATAACATTCCTCAACATTCCTTGTTTTCTTTCTCTCAATTGGCCCAGATGTTTGTTGAAAACTTTTCAATAAATATCACGCATAAGATCTCGACACGATCTTTATAACATTCACAATTCGATGATGAGTCTATTGCAGACTTTGTCGCTCGTTGGAGAGGGATAATCAACCAATTGTCTTTCTCCCTTCCTCAATCCCAACAAATCGAGTTGTTTACTCGATCTTGTGCTAATCACATTTCTTCCACTTTAAGGATCCAAACTTTTCATACCTTTGAAGAAGCCTTTACAATGGCACGCAAACTTGAATCTCGCGCCATTGAACAAGGGAAGCTAAAACTTCGCTCTAAATCTAAACCCGATTTTTCTCGGTTTACCAAACCAAATTCTTCCCCTTCTAAAGACAAGAATCAGGGATCCACCAATGCCATCGTATTAAAAACATCACGAGCCGATACTACTTCTAATCAAACACCACGAAGAGACTCCTCATCTTCTCGAAAAGGGACTTCATCATCTCGATCCTTCGCCTCCATCGGGGAATCATATGCCTCTATCTTAGAGAAAATGTTGAAGTTCGCATGATCGAACTTCCCCTATTAGGAATATCGATGAAAGCCAAGAACGCCCATTCTCGTATAGAGAAAATGATTTCTGTCATTATCATAGAACCAAAGGTCATGACATCGAACGATGTCGACTTTCAAAATCTTGTCCAGAAATTATCGATAAAGGCGAGCTCATTCTCGATAACCCAAATGCTCCCCAAATCAGGCACTGGATGTTTTTAAACAACCTTTTCCCAATCATTCCCCGAACCATAATGCTTCAGAGTCTCAAAAACCAAACACTCATACTATCAACTTCATCTCTACTGAAGAATCTTCTTCTGAAACCAAGCCATCCGCAAACACATCAACCGAATCAACCTCCTTCCACTTCGCCAATCACTCAAATTCCACCATCTTCCGATAGCCCGCTTCAATATTCCTACATTGCTAGATACGGGTTCATCTCTCTCCACTCCTTTGTCTCACCTTCCATCCATACCCGAGACAAAGTTGTCATCCTCATCTCTGCCTCATCATCGAACATTCTTTCAATGCTCGAGGCAATTACATCCCTTCGAGTTTCCACTACAGATACATCTACTTCTGTTGCTCCCATTCTCGCTGCAACTATGCCCCTGGTGAACGTACCTATAATTGTGCCAACTCCGACGGAAGCGTCTTCGATTTTGACTCTTCCTCCCCGCCTCTTTTCCAACAAAGTAGTTCCACCCATAATTACTGCACCAGAAGTAGTCCCTTCGCAAGGAACTGCTTCTTCATCACTCACTTCTTCCACCACTAGTGCTGCTTCGCCCATTAAAGGAAAATCAAAAGAAGTAGCACCAACACCTATACGCTCGGTTCCTGAACTTAAACCGAGACAACCAAAATCTAACATCATGCGCCATCAAGCACTCTCCCCACTTGCTTCCTCCGAAAAGGTTACAATCACCTTATGCCGTTGAAGTTGCCACCATCCCCGAAAAGGAAAGCCCATATTTCGAACCATCAAGACCCTTGGTGCTTTCCCACAAAAATCTCTCTCTACGCCCCATAAAAGATTGGATTTATCCGCTGAGAAGGCGTCTTCTTCTACACACTTATCAAAACCATCATCTTCTTCTACAACACATTCTTCACCAACACCCCGAAAAGCGGATTTACCTACTAACAAGACGCCACCTCTTCTATCAGGATCATCATCTTCATTACCAAAAGCCAGGGCGCCCTATGTCCCTCCGATTACACCTACTTTGGGAGCTTCTTCCTCATCTAAATCGACATTATCTAAATCATCAGTAAATTCAACCAAGCAACCTCCTTTATCTTTGAAGACCACAACACTTGTCACATCTCCATCATCTTCAAAATCTATTTTAGGGGCTCCTCCTCCACCAAAATCAATCATGTCTCACTTACTTCCATCTCAAATGCCCAAGCCTGCACCTCCAAGTGTCCAAAAGAATAAGATGATCCCTAAAAAGACTGTCAAACCTAACATGCAGGTTCTTTTGCCTCGGCAATCATTAAGGCAAAAGAGGCACCTTCATCACCTCTATCCTCATCTTCATCTACCGGGTTCTACACCGAAATCCTTCGCCAACTTATCCAATCTTCATCCATATCCCTTCCTCCGATTAAACCCTATAATTCCTAAAGGAGTTAAACCTACCTGGTTTAACTCGATCTAATTTGCGCTACCACCGCACTCGGTCATGATATCGAGGGATGTAAAGCTCTTCAAGCCGTTCACAACAACCTTTTGAAGAAAGTGATCTTTTTGGAGGAGGAGGAACAAGTATCTCCTCCATCTTAGCCCCATCTCGAGCCCCAACGATCCACTCGCACTCTAGTGATTCCACTCCAATGATCTTCCACCTTCTCAAATCGACACAATCCATATCGCCACTAGAACCCAACACTATGATAATCCATCTTCATCTACAAAGATCTCGACCACGGGTTATCATTTCTCAGCCCCCGAAGGAGTTCCTCCTTCCTCATTAGCCCCACGACCTCGGGTCTCTATTCGTGCCGCACCTCGGCTCAAATTCCCGTGTCGGGCTGAGGAGAGTGTTATGAAACAACTCACTCAGCTCCGTCAAAATGTCTCTTTTTGACCTCATCCAATCCTCTCCACAACATCGCCAGCTCGATTGATAATCAACGCCGCATCGCAGAATTCGATGAGCCCCACCTCTTTCGAGTTGGTTGTTGATCAATAGACCATCAACCGCCATTTCTTTTGAAGATTCGAAATTCCTCCTCTTTCTTCGCAGGATTCGAGGCTCCCTCTTTATCACACCAAATCGACAACACCACATTAAAACGCTGCATGATCGATAAAGGAGCTGCACTCAACGCCATCTCCTCACACATTTGAGCAACTTAAGTTACCAAAGAACGTAGTGTCACCCCGCCTTTCGCCCTTCGATCATTTAACGATCGCTAGCAAGCTACTTTTTAGAACCGTGGTCTTACCCATTCGAGTAGGTAAGAAGTCGCTTCATGAACTCTTCTACATTGTCAAGGAAAATTCCACTATAATATGATCCTCTGACGCTCCCGGATTCGCGCAATGCATTGTGTCCCATCCACCCTCCATCGATGCTTAAAATATCAATATGAGGGCAAAATATATACTCATCCAGAGATCCTTTTCCTTCCGCACAATGCGACATGACCACAAGGTCTCGCCCTCTAAAGGAAAATACTTCTTCTCCCGACGGGCCTCATCTTCTTCCATACCTGCAACCAAACTACCGGATTTACAAAATCTAGAAGAGACATCAGCAGCGCTTTCACCGGGAGAGCTTCCTCTCTTTTCTTTCGACGCCCATCTCAATCCTAGTGAGTATGGTAGACCGATAAACAACCCGAATATCAACCAGTCTCTCGGCCGCATCGTCACCATTGGTCTCGCCCAATCAATGTACTAATTTCATCTACTATGGTCTTGATACACCTCACTATCGCCCGGATTCTCCTCCTAGGACCAAACCTTACTTAACAGGGTTCGATTATCTACAGAATCCCACGTTTGCAAAAACTTATCTATATCGATGCGCGTGGAAGGGTTTTGGCCTAGGAAAATATGAACAAGGTGTGCATGACCTCACATCCATTCCTACTCTCATGCCACATCAAAAATTTGGTTTAGGATTTAAACCTCTTTCAAAAGCCACCGTCACTATTCTCGATGAGCCTCTTCCTATTGAGGAACCATCTTCTCCCGCTAAGTCAGAAGCATCACTCGATGTGGACGATGACATTTCCATCCCACCTAACTTTTTTTTTTTTTTTTTTTATCAATACCATTTCCTTAGGGCCGCTAGCCTATAAGACTAACAACCGGTCCGCTTCCATACCGTTAATCTTCCCTGAAATAGTTGGAGACGACTCTCCTACTATCAACACTATCCACTGTGCGGATGATGATTCTGTCCTCACCTATCTGGGGGCAGAGGATTCATATCTTCCCAAGACTATTCCTTCTGACACGTCTACGCTTCTCAACGAAGCCACTGTCGACCTTAATATAGGGACTTCTGAAGACCCTCGCATCATTAAGGTCGGCCAATCCCTTAATCCACAGGAGTTAGGAGATTTTACCACTTTTCTTTCCAACCATCGTCAAGCCTTTGCTTGGTCATATGAGGATATGCCAGATTTCGATCCCGATATTGTGGTCCACAATATCGTTACTCTTCCCAACATCAAACCAAGCTTAAACAAAAATTACGTAAAATGCACCCTAGAGTAGCCCTTCTTGTTAAAGAAGAATTACAGCGCTTGCTTCTCGCTAACTTCATCCAACCCATCGATTATCCACAATGGGTTTCCATGTAGTACCAAGAATTCAAAGCTACCGGGAAAATTTGAATTTGTACCGACTTCCGGATCTTAATCTTGCTTGTCCAAAAGATGATTTTCCTCTACCTAATATCGACTAACTCGTGGATTTAATCAAGGGTCATGAGATGCTTTCTTATGGATGGTTTCTCTCGGATATAATCAAATTCTCATCGCACTGTAAGACCAACATAAGACTTCTTTCATAACTCCTCGGGGACCTTTTGTTATCGCGCCATGCCTTTCGGTCTTAAGAACGCAGGAGCAACCTATCGCCGAGCAATGACCTACATCTTCCATGATCTCTTACACAAAACCGTGGAAGATTACGCTGACGATCTCCTCGTAAGTCCAAACGCCGCCAGATCATCTTTTCATCCTCGCACCTCTCTTTCGAGAGGCTTATCCGCTTTTGTCTTCGCCTAAATCCATCTAAGTGCGTGTTTGCGTTCACCGTAAACTTTTAGGTTTTATCATTTCCATCAGGGGTATCAAGTGACCCCGCAAAAAAAAAAAGCTATCCTTGAGATGCCTCCCCTTCTAACTTAAAGCAACTCCGCAGCTTCCAAGGACGCTTCAATCAATAAGGCTGCTTTATCTCACAATTGTTGACCGTTGTCACCTTTTTCACCATCTCCTCCGTAAGAATGTTCATTTTGAATGGGATGAACATTGCCAAAAGGCCTTTGATGATCTCAAAGCTTATCTTCTTTCTCCACCTGTGCTTACACCTCCACGCGAGGGGGAGCCTTTCTATCTTTATATCTCTCGTGATCGACCATGCTCTGGGAGCCATGATTTCAGATCGGACACTTCATGTAAAGAACAAGCTGTCTATTACATCGCCGCACCTCCATGAGTATGAAACACGTTACTCCGAAGCTGAAAAGCTATGTTGTGCTCTCTTCTTCGCAACTTCTAAGCTTCGTCATTACCTCCTTAATCACAAAACTTATATTGTCACAAGTGTCAATCCACTCAAGACAATTCATGCAAAGCCTTATCACAATGATCGTATCACTCGTTGGCTCATGCTTATGACAGAATTTGACCTCGAGTTTATCCCGCAAAAGTCTATCAAGGGTCAGGTTATTGCAGATCAATTAGCTGATGCTCCTCTTCCGGACACTCAAGACCCCCTTGCTCAATTCCCCGATGAATATATCCAACAAATTGATTTTGGTCTATCTCCATTTAAAGTAAAGCTCTTCTTTGATGGATCCAAATGCCAGCAAGGGGGAGGTGCGGGTTTCGTGATGATTCCTCCTTGGGGTACGCCTATCCTAGTCGCACACAAATTGAACTTTGAGTGCACCAATAATATGGCTGAATACGAAGCTCTTGTCTTAGGTCTTCAAAATGCCATTAATCTCGCGCCGCCATATTGACATCTTTGGTGATTCTGAACTCATCGTTAATCAAGTCACGGGTGTCTATCAATGCAAGAATGATATCCTTCAAAAATATCGTGATATCGTTCTTGCTCAACTCCAATCTTTCGATAAATTCACTATCCAAGCTATTCCTCGCACTGCAAATCGATTCGCAGATACAATGGCTTCGTTAGCCTCACTTATCCCACCTTTTACCGAAGACTCGCGACTTTATGTGGCTGTACAACGATTAGATCAACCATCTCATCTTAGGCAACTAACTTCAATCCATGCTGTCACAACCCATACTCAGGATGAGTGGTATCAACAGATTGTTGATTATCTATCTCATTCGGTGCTTCCTCCAGATCTGACTTCCAATGGTAGAAGATCTTTTATCCAACGCGCTAATCGCTATACTATTCTAGGCGGGATTCTTTACAAACGCGGCTTTGATGGTATTTTGCTTCGGTGCCTCAAAACCCATGAATCATCTAAAGCCATCCAGAGGTCCATGACGGTATCTCGTGGTGGACATTTTAGTGGCTTAGCCGTGGCTAAACGCATCTTACGCTTGGGATATTATCGGCCTTCTCTTAATCAAGATTGTTGTGAATACACTAAGAAATGCGTCAAGTGTCAACAACATTCCAATCTCACACACATCCCTAGTCAAGCTTTACAACCTACGGCGGATTTGTGGCCTTTTTCGCAATGGGGTCTTGATCTTATTGGTCTCATCAATCCCCGTTCTTCACAACGCCATCATTCTATCATTACTGCCACTGAGTACTTTACTAAGTGGGTGGAGGCTATCCCTCTTTCTTCAACAAAGGCTAAACCCATAGTTGATTTCGTCTATCAACACATCATTTGTCGCTTTGGCATGCCCACACAAACTCATCACAGATAATGGTAAGTCTTTCAAGAACGTTGATTTGCAGAACCTCTGCAACGCTTTCAATATCAAACTCAGTTTTTCTTCTCCATACTATCCTCAAGCTAATGGTCAGGCCGAAGCTTCCAATAAAACTTTGCGTAATATCCTCGCAAAGGTAACTAGTCGAGCTGGTAGGGATTGGCATTTACATATCCCTTTTTCTCTCTCGGGCTTATCGACTAGCATTCGTACTCCTACCGGTGCTACTCCCTCTTCTCTCTCGCCTATGGGTCTCGAGGTCGTTCTTCCTTCGGAAGTCCAAATCCCATCTCTCCGTGTTTCTCTCAGAGAATTTGTCTCCGATGAGGACTATCGCCAAAATCGCCTAAAGACAACTTGAATTATTAGATGAGCGGCGCTCAACGCTCTTGAACATCATCAAGTCTATCTCGAGCGTGTCAAACGTGCTTATAACAAGCACTTGCAGCACCGTGACTTCAAAATTGGGATCTTGTTCTTAAAGAAAATCAAAATGTCACTACACTCGAAAGAAGTCAACGTGGTAAGTTTGCTCCCAACCGATGGGCCCATACATTATCACTCATAAATATGGGTCTGGGCTTATCGCTATCTTCCATGGATGGTATACCTGGCGCGAACCTCTTAATGCCTTGCATCTACGGCCCTTCTATTGTTAAAATCTATCTTACACAAGTCTAGTCGCAACACGATCTTTCATCCATCTAAACAACCACTATATACTTTCATGGTGATTCAAACTATGTGGTTCTCCGCCTATTGCCTCTTTTACCTTAAAATATGAGTATCGCGGCTCTACTCATCGCATGTTTCTTTTGATATGTTCCTCCTCATGGTAGGAATACCTTAATCACCACTTCATCCGTCCCAAGTGCTTATCTTAATCGGATCTACTCTGGGCATGAGTGCATGTTCTTTATGTTCTCTTCCTCCATCCGATCTATCTAGGTCTAAACTCACTTTTCTTCCAAAAAGATTTTCAAAAAAAAAAAAAAAAAAAAAGAGAAGAGATGCTATCCAAAAAGATAGACTCGATCCTCAAGGACAAATATCCCTACATTATCAAATGAATCAAAAAGAAAAATATATACCATACCCTCGAAGGATGGCTATCATTGAAATTCAAAATACGCACCGCTCCTCAAGGACGGCTGCTTTTCAAAGATATATTCAAGGCTTCTTGCAATTAATCAGCCTTTCACTACTTTATACACTTTTTAGATCACCGAAAGACTTCCCGTATTGATCAGTCTTTCCATATCAAGCAAACTTCCCGCATTGATCAGTTTGCTTTTCTGCCAAAATCATGAAGCTGAGATTTAAGACCTTTTGTCGATCATATGGAGAATCCTATTTTCCCACTATGGACATGTATTCTGTCCCTTGTAAATTCCGACAAGATACTTACTTACTGCTCCTTTCGTTTCCCTCCTAGATCTGTTTTGCGGCTAGTTAGTGTCAGGTTTATTTTAACCTCATGTAGGGCCTTACATGCATGATATTGTGATTTCCTATCCAGATTCTATCTATGGTCGGTTGGGAGTCCAACTTATCATTTTCTTTCTTATCCGGGTATATTTTCTTTATTTCTAGTCAAGGTCGTTTTCATTACATCCTTGGCTCTCGCAAAGAGTATTCCCCATTATTCTTTGTTTTTCATCTAGTCAAATTGACATTTCACATGTTAATTCAATCAAAATTTATCTTCTATCTAATTTCATCTTATCTATCAAAGCATCTATTATCAACACATCTATTTCTGGCTATCTATTTTCATCAAAATTAAATTAACATCTCAACCATGCCGAGTACATCAATCACATCTATCTATCTATCCATCAAAATATCTAAAAACTGGTGCATCCAAGTTACACTACATCTATCTATATCCATTTTTCATCAAAATAAAATCCATACATCAATCACATCTATCTATCTATCCATCAAAATATTTAAAAACTTGTACATCCAAGTTACATTACATCTATCTATCTCTATTTTTCATCAAAATTATATCCACATATCAATACATCCATCAAATCACATCTATTTCTATCCTCTATCAGTCTATATCTATCCAATCACATCTATTCATCATCTATCAGTCTATATCTATATCCATCACAATTACGCTACATCTATCCATGTATATCAAAATCAAAAGCATGAGAACAATTATATGACAAATGAAATGATGAATCTATATATACATGTGTGTCTGTACAACAAAAATGGGTGGCTTTCAATCAAGCCATCTATACAATGCCTTCCAATCGAGGCTACATCACTATACAGATACAAAATACATCAATCCCTATATGGTAAAGTCCGATGCATGGAGGACACTATCTCCTCCACCCTCCTCTCGACCAGCCGTCTCTCCCCGGCCGCCTCCTATCGAGCTAGATGCACTGCCGCCGAGGTCTCTGCCCACCTCGATCTCTCCCCTCCTCCGCCCGAGGCCCCGCCACTGTAGCCGCCGCCGCTCTCCTCCTCGCCCGCACCGAGGCACATCTGGGCATGCCGCGCTAAGGCATCCTCATAGATCTCACCTCAGCAAGGAGAGACGATATGTGCTCAAGCTCACGCACTCGTGTGCTCGTAATGGTGCCGCCGGGCCGGGCTGGGCTGCCGGCGCGCCGGTGGTGCTCCTCCTAGGGTCGCACTCGCGTACTGCACTCCGACATGGTACTGCCTCTCCCATATTTGGCCCCGAGGGCCTCCCTATGTCGAAGGTAGCGATCCTCTCGCTGATCGCTATATCTCGCCTCCCGCGAGCGGTGTCTCTCTCCAAAATTAGGGCATCCTCTCTCTCTCGCCGAGCCCCGATCTCCTCAAGAGCTACCTCGATGTGTCTCGTGTCGGGTGGCATGCTCTCCTCCTCCAGCCTATCCAAAGATCGCAGCTATGTCATCCTCGCCGCATCTATGATGCCGGAGATGTCGTGGGTAGCTCAGATCATACCATGCCGCATAACCCTCATCTACCCTCGCGCATCATCATCGCTGCCTCAGTGAGGGTGGGGCCTCTCTCAATGGATCTCGCCGGATCAAAATCGGCAGATCGGGCTCTCTCGCTATCTCGCCTATAAGGCGTGTAGGTGGTCGGCACTGCTCGCACTAGGCCGAACTGCCTCAATACCCGCATAAACGGACTCGCCTCCCACATATCAGCTCGCGCCCCTAACCACCCTCGCTCCGCCTCAATGCCACCAAGTGAGCATCCCGACTCACCCATGTCCTGGGAATGCCCGATATGGCCTCCAATGACCTGATCCGGTGTCGCGTCCTCAAACGCTCGCTGTACCAATCGCCGATCTCCTCGTATCCCCAACGGCCATGTCACCCCGCCATCGCCGAATCCATAATCAACACCTCCCACTCCGCTGGCATCCAAGGAAGCCCGATGGCTCGATCACCGCTATATGCTCATATGCCCAAAGAATGGAGCACAAAACGACATCTATACTGCCCTCCTACTGTGGTGTACATCCATAACTCATGATATATCTCGAGCTATCAGGGCATCAAGAAAGCAAACACCGCCCGAATCGCAATGTCGCAAACACAGCTTAATAACAACAAAGTGGGAATCTCCCACCTCCTCCGAATCTCAAGAGCAAAAGGATATAGGCCATCTCGAATCAAGCTATCCGTCTCGCTCCGGGACTATCTCTGCTCATATACTGTGAGGCTATCCGCACGCCCTGCACACTATCTCTCGAATCATCTCGCCTCGTCTCTATATAATCGAACTAGGGCCCTCTCGCCGCTTCTCTCGTGGTGTAATCTCGATCGGGTCCCCAATGATCGCAATCTCGTAATCCTCGTATATGTCCTCATGGGTGATGGTCATCTCACCCGTCCTAAACCAAAAAGTGCACGTGTGGCTGTCCCACCGTCGCACTAGTGCCCGCATCAGCTCCACATCCCGCGGCACTCGTCTGTAGTATCTGAAGCCCCCGAGCCCGGCTAACTCTAGATGCCGCCAATCTGACGGCCACATCCGGGAGAATAGTTCTCCAAGAACTCGGAATAGATCCTCATGTGTAGAGCCTCTCGTGCCTCGCACTCCACGACAAAGAAGAGCAATTTTAGTCTCGAATCAGAACATCCAAAACAACAACAAAAATCTTATCTATTCTAATCGGCGTCGATTTAATAAAATCGGCGTCGTTTATTTCTAGTCGACGCCGATTCATACCAATCGACGCCGCTCAAACACCAATCGACGCCGATTTTACCAATCGACCGATGACCGATCGTCTGGCATAAATTGACCATCGCCCCCACAAACAAAAAAATCAAACAAAAAAAAAAAAAACCTAAGTTCAACGGGTTCAAGAAGAACCACTTACCCTGTGTCGTGTCCTCCTCGCGCTTCGACCGCTCCCGAGGCTTCCATGGTGCTCAAATCAAATTCTCGACTCTCTCTCAATCAATCGTCACGATGAAAATAAATCGCTTACGCTTCCGCTCGCATATTTATATGCGCTACGCTTGGTCGGCGCCGATTTTTTTGATCGACGCCGCTTATCTTGGTCCGCCGATTACATCGTGATCGCCGCCGATTTTCCATATCTGCTTTGCCATAGTGTTGATGCTTGGCTTATTTATCCATCCGATCATTATTGTGTGCTCAATATTGCCTTTCTTCTTTTCGATATCACCGCCTATTTCGGTTTATCACCGCTGTATTTTTTTGGCAAACTTGAGTTTTGTTCCTAACGCCGCATGGGACACTCCTAGTTTTGGCAACTTAGAGTTAAGCGGGTTCTCCTTACAGGGTCTCAGAGGCACTAACGCCGCCTCATGAGGAGACCGCCTAGTTTTCCCTACCAATGTGAGTTCCTTAGGTCACTTCTTTTTATTTATTTTTATGCGCCATCAATGATCGATCTACCCGCACATCCGACCGGGGTATCCTCGCGCTTTCATCTACCTCTTTCAAACTTGGGATCGTCTGTTCTATCACCCATCCCATCCCTAGTTTGAGGGGGATCACATCATCACTCATTCTTCCCTTCTTCCATCTCTTTGTTTTTGTCTCATAACCTTGCTTATCGCAAGTTACTTGACAAAAAGGGGCAAAATGTAGACACTTAAAATTGGTTACTCAATTTAGTGTCCCTCACATTCGTTTACCTGCTTAGGTAACCTGGGGCACGTTTACGTCACCACTATCCCCTTGGGATATTATCCGATTTGTGATTTAAACACCTATCTTAAGTTTAATTCACCCCATTGTATCTTACCCGTGAGTAATTAAATATTAAATATTTAATTACACCTCTTCCCATGTATCCTAATCACTTATCTACCCCAAATTTATTCTATCTATGTATCACCCCTATTTTTCCTCTTCCCCAAGCGGGATATTTCCCGTATTTGGGGTAATTCTCATCTTTCTAGAAATCAATCATTTTTGCCATCTCGGGAGTCTGTCCCGCGATCGGCGCCGACCTATACGGTCGGCGCCGATTTTCTAGGAGCGGCGCCGATTATAAATACAAGTCCGTAACTCGGGCTTCTAAGGACCGAAAAAAACACGAAAAAAAAGGACGCGCACGCACGAACAGAGAGACAAAGAGACAGATCGCGAAAGAGACACAGTCAGTAAGAAAGAGAGATCTTTTAGCATCAAGTGTATCAAATGAGATCGGATCCTCGTCCGAATCAATCCCGAGAGGAGCACCGCATTACTCGCTCTCTATCATATCAACATCGCACGTATCCATCGATCCTCTGTGACTCGCTCCAAAGATCTTACCGACTTTCGCACATCCAAAGCAGACGTCGACTATCTGTCCATCACTTTCCAATTTCCGAATCTTCGCACTGCCCCGATCAATCGATTTACTTTCGACGCCGATCTTATACAGTCGACGCCGATTCTTCATAGTCGACGCCGATCACATCAGTCGACGCCGATCCTTATTAATCGACGCCGATCATCATGCAGATAGGTAAAAGGACACAGGTAATACAAATCCAGCTTTATTTCATAGTTTCCTATTTTCTGTAGCTTTCTGTCTGTTGTTTAAATTCGGTTTCATTACTATAATCAGAAAATCTAGTCTTATATGTACATCTTCTATCATGTATGCTTCTCTACTTAATTGAAAACGTGGACTGACATCCGCCGAGGAAGCTTATCGCTTCCTGACCCGCTTCTCGCAGCAAACCACCTAAATATCTTTTAACGCCATCTTTTTCTCGTCAAGCATTGTGTCTTGCAGTTACTACTCGGATCTATTGTGTGAATTGATCGTGTGCGCCTGCCTTATCTACATCGACCCCTTATCCGCTACATCTTCGGATCTTGTCCATCGTATCGATTTCATTGAGTTTTTCAGGTTTTTGTGTTTAGTTTGGTGCATTAACTTGACAGTAACAAGCGCGAAATCCTTGATCAGATCAAGCAAAGGAAATACAAACAAGAGTGATATATAGGGTTTTCTTAATGACGGGGCTTATCATCAGTAAGTCTAGACTGATTCTGGTAGGTCAATGATTTGAACAGGCTATTCGGGTTATGTAAGCTCGATTCTAAAACTCGAATCTGAAGACTTCAAGGATAGGAGATCCTAGAGGACACAACCACCGGTGTTGTTGGTGTCTATTCTCGGTACTATTTTCCTTGGCATAGATCTGGATCTAGTTATTTTTGTGTCACTTATTTTCATTTTTAGTTCGTTGTAGGTCACTTTAGGTTCATCATACTCTACTCTATTACACTTATACCTACAAAACAAACCATAGCTACATGCACAAGTCTCAAGAACACATTAGACTGAATGAAAAATGTAAATGAGAGAGTCAAAATGAATTGGGCGGTCACCCTGATGTGATCTTATTTCTAAGCATCGCACTACATTTCATAATCCGTGTACTTCCCTTGATGTGTGATTAAAATTGTGTCCCTTGAGTTAGGATGCCCTAGTTTCAGTCGCACAAAGAATAATGGGTTACGACTATACGATTGCTAATACTATAAAGTTTTGCCATGATAAATACAATATGTTTAATAATAGTGAAAAATAGATGTGTTGGTTGATGTGATGGATCTAAGATATAATAAAAATTAAATTTTTAGGTGATGTGATTGATTTTCCATATAATAAAGACGTTATATGATGTAATGGGTATAATATAATAATAATAATAATATAAATAAAAGACATATTATGAAGTTTAGATATGATATAATTATTATCATTGTTGATAATATAGTATAAATTTTTGGTATTAGAAATTGAATATTTGAGAATAAGACTCTAAAGAATATTATACTCATTTTTTAACGTTGAACTTTTGAACTGTTTAAAAATACAAAAATTAAATTTATTACAAGCATAATAAACAACCTAATTGGTGAGAGGATAGTTAGTATGGTATTTTTTACTCGTTTTTTTTGTAAGTGGCTAATTATTAAATATTTTTCTAAATTTTAAATATGTAAATTCATAATTTTGGAAAAATTATTTGTCACATTGTTAGATGAAATATAGAAATTATTTTTAAGTTGGTCAAAATATTTACTAAAAAAACATATAATTTGGCTATCATACACATGCTTACTAGTTTTTAGTATAAAGTATGACGTGGGGAATGTGAATTTATTAAAATGTGAAGCATGTTTATATAAAAAGTTTTTTTTAAGTATAAATTATTGTTTTACACCCTTTTATTAAATTAAGAATCTTGATTTAGTGAGTTAAGTACACTAAGGATGTAAAGGGTAGATGTAGGGGTTATTATGATTAATTAACTTCCAACATTAATCATACAATATCATAATAACACATTCATTCTTACACTATTATGCTATAATATTTAAACCACAATAGGATGAGTGACTTAGCCGATTACATATGAATATTAAAGTTCTAGGTGTGCAAACTACTGACAAAGTGAGAGGGATCTAGACTCGATGATGTTTCATTCCTAAAACCGTGATTAGAAATTGACCCGAGACGGACTCAGAAACTATGTCAAGATCGTTTGTATAGTGTGTGCATGTGTTTTTTTCAAAATAATGTTAATATGAGTAAAGACTAACACCTAAATAGCCTTAACTTAGCAAGAATTAAACAACAAACTAAACACCATCAAGATAAGAATTAAACAAGGGTTAGATGCTAGCATTCATCAATACAAACTTTGAAACTAACAATGCTAAATATCTAAACTCCTCTATTCTCTAACAACAAATAAATGAATGGACCTAAGTAAGCTCCATGACTATCAAAACAGTTGTCCTTAGTATGCCAAGTAACCTAAGAAGGAGGGCCTATCAAAGTTGGGCTACAAGACCCCTTTGACACCTCCCATATGACCTAAGCACTTAAGAAAGAGGCTTAACTCTTCAAGATGATGAACTCTCAAAAGGGCAAGGTGCAAGCTCTTAGTCTCTTTGCTATATGCTTTGCATTTGCTCTCTTAGGAGTTTAGGTGTAAGTAAAAAGGTAGGTGGAGGGCTCTTTATATAGCCCAAAGGATAAAGGATTCAACACATTCTCATGAATGTGGGATAAAGGTAAAACATGATTAGGAATGGATAAGGTTGCTTTATTAAAGGTAACCTTACTTTAGAAGAGTTTAATACATGTTTAGCAAGTCATGGGAGTTGGGGGTATTTTAATTAATCAAAAGTGATTAATTAATAGGTAAGTGTAAGATTATAGAAGCCAATTAGAGGAATATTAGTACAATTTAGGCTATTAGAAAGGGATTAAATCAATTAAATATTGATTTACTAGTTAAATGAAAGGGAAGACTAATTAATTAATAATAATTAATTAATCTAGATAGAAGAGGTGATTTATTAACTAAGGTCGTTAATTAGGGTATTTGTTGGATAGGTGACTTAATTAATTATCTTAGTGTAATTAATTAATGATGATACGGGGAAAATGAGTGCTTTGACGATATGTCGTCAATTTGTGAGAAAGAGGATAATTAACGTAATTTAAGTATTTAAATTGCTTGGGCATAATTATGGGTGTCTACATTTTCCCCTCTTTGGGGTGGCGTAAGTGACGTCACTTCAAAGACAGTAGATAGAAGAATTTTTCAAGGGATAGAAGAAAAATTAGTAGGAGGGAGACATTCCCCTCGAGTGTCAATGGGGTGATGAAGGAAGCCGATCGACGATCGAAAAAGATGAGAAGTAGGCGGAAGAATGGGGACGAGGCAGGATGCCCCGATGAGAGGGAGAATTAGGGGTGAAAGGGAAGTGGTGTAGAAGAAATATGGATGAGGGGAGAGAAGAGCTTAACCTCTAGCCACTTATTTGTTTGGAACAAATTTGATGTCATCATATTGCCATAGGAACTACATCATCGGTCCTTATGAAAAATATAAGCATACGACAAAGGTAGAATGACATGAAAAGCCATACTATGAACAATTGTCCATTGCTGAAAGTACCAACTCCATGCAACATACAATAATGCAATGCAATACGAGAAGGAAACAAGCTCATATAACAAGGAAAACAAGTACGAACGCACATATCCAACCCAACAACGGTCAAGATAGTTGTACAAATGTTTTGTTATCAGTGTTGAAGAGATCCACAAGTTCATGATTGACGACAAGGGTTAAAAATGATGCCCCGAGCAAGGATACATGCAAGGGGAAATGAAAATGGACACAGGGTCCATGAAAAGCGTTTGTACGCAATGAAACAACACCAGGCAACAAAAGTGCCCCAGAGTATACGATGAAGCAAAAGCAGCTAGCTTTGTGAATGGTTGTGAATCTGGTGATCCACGAGTCATATTAATCAGGGAAGATGTGAGACAAACCAATAGGATATGGAGAAAATACCATGCACAAGACACAAGTTTCAGCCGTAATAAGCAAGTTACCATTTTTGTAGGGTTTTTTACTTTTTAGGATTTTTGGAAAAAATTTGCCTGTTTTTGGATTTTTTTGATATAGTAAATGTTTGTATTGTTTTGGCTTTCTGAACCATGATAAACAATAGAAGAAAGGAGAAGAAGAAAATAAGGGCCTAGGGGAAACAAAAAGTGCCCTAGGTGGAAGAAAAGAGAAACAAACGACAAATAATGTCCTTGTTTAGTGGAAAAATTAAGAAAAAATAATTATTTGAAAAATAATTATTTACGAGGGTGTGAAGAAGAATAAAAATTGCCAGGGAGCAATAAAATTGTCCTGGGAGAAGAAAGGGGTATTGGACAAAAAATGCCCCAATACGGTGAAAAATAAGAGAAAAATAATTATTTAATTAAAAATAATTATTCCACAGCGAACAGAGGAGAAAACGGTGAGCTAAACGGGTGTCCCGGCCATCCGATCGGTGAAAAATAGGTTAATATACCCCAAGGGGGTAAAAACATCGCAATCAGTTCATTTTAACTACTCAGTTTAGAAAACTTACCGTGAGGCTCTGACACTCAGGAGAGATGGTGATCGCACGTGATCGTTTGAGGTGTGTTGTAGATTGTAGATGATAGATCTGTAGACAATATCAAATGTTGTTTTCAAGTGTTATTTTGATGTATATGGACGGGATGATATGATGATATTGGTGCGGGGGGATAGATTTTTGATTATGCGCAACCCCTCTTGCCCCCATTGATGATATGATATGTGATGATTAGCTTAGCATACATGCATGATGTAAAACTTAGCATTTTTGTTTATATATGATGTATAGATGATGCTAGATGTGATGATAGTGATGGTAATGTGATGTGAATGATAAAAAAATAGAGCACATGCAAGAAACATAGCCAAATGCTAACAAAGAACACCAGAATTAATGCAATACACCATGATTCACCATGTCTTATTAACAAGTAACAAACATAACCAAATGTTTAAGAAAGAACATAATGAAATAACACAGTACATCATGATTTCCCAAGGTTCACTAGCATGTCGAGACACACCGCAATATGCACAAGCAAGAATGAATCTAATCTAAGCAAGAAAAGATGAACTATGAAAAAGTACACCCAAGCAACAAACAACTCAAAAGCAAGCACACAAAACACTATACAAGCAACAAGCAAAGCAAGAAAACAAGACAATGCAAGTAAATGTTTTTGTAAGATATGTTTTCATAAACCGATTTTCTATTGTTTTGGTTTTGTGAAACAATTTTATATTGTTTTTGTGTTTTGTGAAACAATTTTCTATTTTTTGTGTTTTCTCGAAACAATGTTCTATTGTTTTTGTGTTTTTCTCGAAACAATTTTCTATTGTTTTTGTGTTTTCTGACGGTTTCCAAAGCTATGTGCAGGTAACCAAGAAAGCGTGGATGCCCCCAGCGTTAGGTGGGGAATATACAAGGTAGAAGCCACGTGCTTATGAACAAGAAGGTGAAGTTGTTGAGTTACCCCCAATGTAAGATGGGAAATAACGAAAGACCATGTCCCTTACAGATGAATAGAAGAAGGCAAAGCCGGATCAAGGCTGGACAAGATGGTGTGCACAAGGAAACTCGAAGGTAGAACCAAGTCCAGGACAAAGACAACTACCCTTCTAATACAGAATTCTTGTGAACAACGAATCCTCCCGAGGCGCCGAAACCGGTTTTCACCCAAGGACTTGTCCAAAGTGCCACAATTGTGTGGTTTTCACTAGTGGACAACCCGTTTTCTCTTTTTATTTTTCTGAATTTAATTTTTTGATGTTTTTGTATTTGTTTGATTTTTGTGCCATGTTCAAGCATATAACTTCTTAAGATGCATGGAATTCATTGTCTCTTAGAGCTCATCACCATTGGGGTGAGCCATTTTGTATGCCCCGGTGCCGTACTTGGAAACTATGACATAGGGTCCTAACCAAAGGTGGTTCAAACTTCCCTTTCTTTTCTCACTCTGCTCTGGGTGTTGAACCGGTTCTCCTTCATAACTAGATCACCCACCTCAAACCGGGAGGGATGATTTTGTTGTTGTAGTTACGGGAGATTCTGTGTTTGATATACCTTCGGTGTGATTAAGAGCGCGAATGCGCCTCTCATCCAGGAGCTCTAACTGAGCCAATATTACCACTCGATAATCTTCATCCTTATCCAAATAGTCCCGAAGAGAAATTCATAGGGAAGGGAGTTTGATCTCTAAAGGGATGATAGATTATGTCCCGAACACTAGGGAATATGGCGTCACACCCATAGGAGTGTGAATTGATTTTCGGTAGGCCCAGCAGGGTCAGGTGGATTTGTAGGTGCTAGTTTTGACCGAGCCATGCTAACCATCTTCTCCATTATCCTTACCAAAGTCTTGTTTGTTGCCTCAACTTGTCCATTACCCTGAGGGTAATATGGCATGGACCATTTTAATCTGATTTGGAACCGTTGGCAAAGACCTTTTACAATTTTGTTCTTAAATGACTTCCCATTATCTCGTGATAATGGCTACAGGATACCATATCGGAAAATAATGTGATTCATGATGAATTTAGAAATATGTGCTCTGTGACATAGGTGAAAGGAACAGCCTCCACCCATTTTGTAAAGTATTATGTAGCTATGATGATATGTGTATGACCATCGATGAGGTAAGAGTAAGCTTCCTATTAGATCAAGTCTCCACTGGAGAATGGCCACGGAGTAGTGATTGGTTACAATGGTTGCGATGGATCATAGATGAAATTTCCATACTTTTGGCAAAGCACACAATTTCTAACATAATTACAACAATCAGTTTCCATGGTGGGCCAATAGTAACCTACTCTTAACAATTTCTTAGCCAAGACCAATCCGTTTGTATGTGCTCCGCATACTCCTTCGTGTACTTCTTTAATTGCCTAGATTAACTCCGTCACATACAGACAACGTAATAGATTCCCGTGTCGTAGCCACGGCGATAAAGTGTACCTCCTAAAAGGGTGTAACAGGCTATCTGGTGAATCAGGCTTTGCTTTTCAGAACGGGAGATATTGGGAGGGAAAGTAATGTCCTTAAGATAGGTTAAAATGGGTTCGTACCACGGGGAATAGGGACCAACAACCTCACAATCCATGCAAGATTCTGGCATGTCATACGTGGGCTGGTGTAGATTTTCTACAAAAAGGCATATTATTGTTCCTGGCGAGAATACGAAGCATAGATCCCACCATTGCCATGGAATTTTCTCGATCCGTCCCGCGCTCTTGGGATCTGCTCAAAGGTAATGCACAAAAATACTCCTTCAGAGTTTCCACCAACTTCTTGTAAGGTATGAGCTTGTCATCCTTAACTTTATACTCATCATTAACTTGTTTGATGATTAGCTACAAATCACCTACAACCTTAACATGTTGAATATTCCACTTGATGGCTAGCTTCATCCCTGCAATGAGTGCTTCATATTCCACAATGTTGTTCGTGTAAGGGAAGGCTGGGTGGAAAGCTTGCGGTATAGGATCACCCAAAGGAGTAATAAGGACCACTCCTGCACTGAACCATGAAACGTAAAAGATCCATCAAAATGTATCTACCATACGACATGATTCTTCAATGTAGAGCAAAGATGCATCCGCAGATCCAGATTCAAAGGTTATGTGCTTTGCAAAGGTGCTTCCGCTAGCCGGTTGTGCAAGTACTTGTCCTTTAACTAATTTTTGATGGACAAATTCTATGTCAAACTCACTGAGGAGAATAATCTAATTATCCATTCTTCCCGTGAGGGTGGGTTTAGACAATAAATACTTGAGTGGGTCAACCTTGGATATGAGCTTGGTCTTAGTATTTAGCAGGTAATGGCGAAGTTTCTGAAAGGTAAAAACAACGGCCAAGCAAGCCTTTTCAATCTAAGGATAATTAAGTTCATAGGTGATGAGGGTGCGACTCAGATAGTACACCGCTTTCTCTTTATGGCTAAGGTCGTATTGGGTGAGCAGTGCACCAATAGCGTATTACGTAGCGGAAATATAGAGCAAAAGTGGTTCTCCTCGGAGTGGGAGGCATAAGGACGGGTGGATTAGCCGTGCTTCGTTTAAGCAAAGAAAAGGCTTTTTGTTGCTCGGGTCCCCAGATGAAAGTGACATCCTTCTTAAGCAAATGAGTGAATGAGTGAAATTTATCTACAAGCTGGGAGATAAAGCGGTGAATGGCTTGAATTTTCCCTTGCAAGCTACGTAGTTGCTTGATATTCTCAGGTGGAGGCATTTCTGTGATGGCAAACACTTTAGCAGGGTCTACCTCAATACCTCATCTTGACACGATGAAGCCTAATAGTTTCCCAAATAGCACACCGAAGACACACTTCTTTGGATTCAACTTGACTTTGTATTCATGCAGGTGTTCAAAGATACGCTGCAAAATGATAGGATGATCCTTTTTTGTTTTGGACTTTCCCAGGATGTCGTCTACGTAGTCTTCCATGATGTCATGAATCATATCGTGAAATATTACTATCATGGCCCGCTGATAAGTTGCTCCCACATTCTTAATGCCAAATGGCATCACCTGATAGTAGAAGGTGCCCCAAGGGGTTGTGAAAGTTTTTTGTGTTGGTCCTCCTTGGCGATTTTAATCTTATTATAACCTGAAAAGCCATCCATGACCGATAGCATTTCATACCCTGCGGTTGAGTCAACAATCATGTCAATGTTGGGCAACGGAAAGTCATCTTTAGGGAAAGCTTTATTGATGTCCCTAAAATCATGCGGATTCTGGATACTGATAGGTTTCTTCTAGACAAGAACAATGTTCGATATCCATTCGTAATAATCAATTGGCTCGATGAATCTTGTTGCAAGTAACCTTTCCAACTCTTCTTTAACTAACAAGGCCACTCTTGGGTGCATATTTTGGAGCTTCTGTTTGATAAGATTAGCATCTGCATGCACAACCAGGTTGCCCACGACCAAAGTTGGATCTAAGCCAGGCATGTCTTTGTAAGACCATGCGAACACATCAATAAACTCTCGCAGTAGCATAGTGAACGTCTTTTGTTCTCTAGCCGAGAGTGATGCTCCCAATTTTACTATCTTGGGATCTTCTTCGGTATTGACTTCAATGGTTTCTTCAACTAACAATTTTGATAAATCCTCCATACGCGTAGGATCGAGAGGTAGGTTGAGATCTTCATCCAAGGACGTCTCTATGAGATTTTCATCCTTGGCATGGTCAATTTGTTTGTCCTTTGATTTTCTTATTTGTTTGTCAACCAATGCCTCAAATAGGTTTTCACTGTGTGATTTGGACTTCGATTTTTGCCGAGGCTTTTCTTTAGAACTCTTGCCCTCGCTTTTCTTTAAATTTTGTTGACCATGAAGTTCAGCCTCCTCACCGAAGTAGGTGCAGGTTTCTAAGTCGATAAAGAAACCCTTCTATTATCCAAATTCACCCCCCAGGGTTAATTCGATAACATACATCGAATTCTCAAGTCCCGAGCAAATTGATTGATCCAGGTTTAAAATCATGTTTCCAGGGTCCCCTCAGATTTTTTCTAACTCCCCTGGCTGAAGAAGAAAAGAGCAAGCTCTGAGAAGATGCAAAAAAGTGGCGAAAACAAGCTTGGGACAGGAAAAATCGTGAAAATTGGCTAAGTCCTAGTCCTCGCAATAGTAGGGACGCGCGGGACATCGAGACACGATTGGCCGAAAAGTCTCAGTGCGGCTCGCAGCAAAGGGACATCTCAGGACAAAAGGACGTGCAGTGGCGCGAGAAGCCGATCCGGCCGAAGGAGGAAGCAAAATTGACTAATCACTTGAAAGTCTGATTTGGGGCAGATCGGGCCGAAGTACGCGGCGGACACGAACCGGCCGAACCGGGCGAATCGGAAGAGTTTTTCCTAGACAGTCCGGGAGCAAGTGGGACAAAGGTACGTGAAGGACGTGAACTCGCCGCCTGGCCGAATGGGGAACTTTCGCCTTTGGGACATCTGGGCCGTGAGTGCGAACGAATCGGCCGTTCGCCCAAACAGAAATTTCGTACTTAGCAAAGACAGTTGGGACAAAGGGACGCGTGGGACGCGGATAGCCGAAAAGCCGAGAGCCAATCAGATTGTGCCACGTGTCATCGGCAGATAAGGGACAAGGAAGCCCATTTCGGGTGGATCGGAGGATTCTATCCCAAACAACACTGGGACATCTGGGACAAAAGGACGCGAAGGGCGTGAAAAGCCGGCAGACCCGTGGACCAATCAAATCATGACACGTGTCACAAGGGAGAAAGTCAAAAAGTCAAAAGGCAAGGTTTCAAGCACTGACCCGAGCCAATAAAAAGAAGACACGTGTCCAATGAAGCAGGGAAGGAGAGAGAATTATGCATCCAATCAGCGCTTGACACGTGTCATCCAGGTGGCAGAGCACGGAAAAATTTCAAAACGCATTTTCGCCTGTTTTGTGCCCTAAATCTTCAGATCGACATATCTTTCGATCCAGAGCTCGATTTGCACGTTCTTTATATCAACAGAAAGCTTGTGAAATTATCTACATGATTTTGGGGTTAATCTTGAGTTTTGGTGCAGTCTAGAGAGAGAAATTGAGAAACAGCTCTAACACGTGTACATGGCCAGAAGTGACATTCCAGCGACCAGATTTAATGCAGAATGTGTCGCATTCTCCTGTAATCCGGTCAAAATAACAGGGTATGGGTTTGTAAGGTCCCCCATGCCATTTTAATGCACTTGTAGTCAAGAAGGGATGGGCTCTCATGTTTTTGTACATTTTCTGTCCCCTGGGCTCGACCCATGCAATGTAAAACCCAGATTTGGCTCATTTCTAAAGGGGGAACATTTTTGGGCATAGCAGACTTCTTCTTTCACCTCCAGCAAGTGATTGATGCAAGAATCATACCTCTCCAAGGATTGTAATAGTTTTCTTTTACCTCTCTGAGGGTGTAATGCGTGTTTTGACATTGAAATGATAATGCAAGCTCTGTGAATGGGTTTCAATCCTCTGTTTGTATTATTTGCTTCATTTCAGATATTAAATTATACCTTATCAGTCTGTGTATGTTTTATGTTGTGAACTTTGGTCTGTGTCTATTTGCATCACAAATATGTTTCACCACTCCTTTTGGTGCATCACCATCCTTAGTTAGTTTCAATTTTTGCACTTCTACCCCTGTCTCCTTGCAAGTTAGAGTAGGATTAGGATCTAAACCTCTGTAGTTTTGCAAAATATAGATCTAAATCAGAGGAGTTTGAGGAACCAGCCTCTAATCTAGAGATTCCTCTCTTAGTTTTACAAGTCCCCACACTTGGAGAGAGGTTTCCATGTTGTGCAATCACACTGGATGCTAGAGTGATCAACCTAGAAGCCTGATCTGCATCCAGGGGTGCTGTGAGTCTGCAACAATAGTTTTGGCATGCCCGGTGGGACTAGAGGTCTCATTTTTATTGCAGCAGGGTTGATGTGCATCTGCTGCATTTTTCTTGCTTGAAAAGAGCTATTATTTGCATATCTGGCGACTCCAAGGGGAAGAATCAACTGGTTCCAAGCTCAGGCCTGAAAACTCATGAGAAGAATCACCACAAGGTCAAGAGTTGGAGAAGAAGAAGTGTTGTTTGAATACCTGCAATTATCTCCAAGAAGGAGGCAAAGAGGAAGAAGGATTCAAAGGTCTCCATCTCCACCAAATAGAACTCTCTCAACTCCTCCACCTGACAGGCCTTTCATTCAGTATACAAGGGTTTTAAGACCGATTAGAATGGCTCAGAACAACCCCTACGTCAACTTCACAGGCAAGCAGCCCACTTGCTCTCAATGCACAACATCCAGGTTCCTATCAGCATCCTTGAAGAACATTCCCTACTTAACCGGAGAAAATCGACTACTCCGGTGATCATGTTAAAGATATTGCTAACTCGTAAGCAATCCATGAAATCAATGAAATGCAAGTGGTCACAAGTTACTTGGCATCTTCATTCAAGGGTAAAGCATTGCAATGGTTTAGGAGCCTTGAGTCTGGTTCTATCACAAACCGGAATCGGTTGTGTATTGCACTTCACGAGTAATTTGGAGAGAAGGGAGACAACTTGTCTCTTTTGGAGCAGCCGATTGATAACTATCAAGAGAGCTCCCAACGAGTAGTTGGTGACTTCAACTTTAGATTTCAAAGGTCTTGGGAAAGGATTCTAGTGGCGATCGTGCCAACAAAGAAGGTGCTTTTCTATATTACCTTAAAGCTTTATATTCGATATTTCTATGTTAATTCAATCTATGGGAGGCACAACCTTACACTGCTGTTGCTTATAGATTGCCATTAGAGCTGAAAACTGTCTTATTCAAGCTGGTAAACTGGCTCCTAGGCCTCCCATGCCCTTGTATCCAAACTTAGAAAATCCAAGCACTAGTCAAGCACCCACTTTGGCTCATGTTCCCACCCCTAGAAATCAAAGTTCAAGTGAAACTTCTACTTCATCCTCTAGTACTTCAAATGAACTCCAAGAGGTCATGAAGCAATTGCAAAATTTGGGAAATGAGCTGGTTACTATCAAAAGACAAAGAAGCAAGCTCAAAGTGCTAGACCGTATCGACCTCAAGCACGCACTGTGCTAGGCCCCCATACCAACAAAATAGGTCACCAAATCAGCCGCAAATCAAAATCAAAGCCAAGGCGGGGCTCCCGCTAATAGACCATTTCAGCCCTATAACCCCAATGTCGTATCCGCTTAAAGCATTAGTGCCACCAAAATAACATGGCCCAAGAATATGATTGGTGTTTCCGTGTAGTCGGCCACATAACCAATCAATGTGCTTTAACGGTGCATTAAATCAAGCCCTGATGGTGCAAACCGTCAGTGGGTCGCAAGAGTCCAGCCATGAAGGAGATCAGCAACAAGAAGCACCTCAACAAGGAACATCTCCGAATGAAACTACTCTTGTCAATTGGCAGGGTGAAGATTTCTGTGTTATGAATCAAATACCCTCTCAAAGTGTTGTAGCCAACACAAGGTCAAAAAGGAGAAATTTGGGTGATGAGCAGCCATTGGCCCCAAGTAGTTCACGACCTTCTGTCACTCCATAAGGTGTTGGAAAACAAAATGCAGTTCCAAACATGCAAGGAGCACACAAACCAGCTCCTAAACCAACTCAGATGCCAGTTGTTGCTGCCCATGTGCAAGGAATGAATGTGCAAGCTAGGGGACAACAGAGGGATGCTTCATCCCCATTCAACATCATTGATCAGATGAAGAAGACAAATGTAAACATATCAATGTGGGAATCACTATCCATCCCAGGCCAAAGAGATTTGCTACAAGCTGCCATGGAGGACTGGTCAACTTCAAATCAACAGGTCCAAATGCAAGAGAAGGTACTCACAAATGTTGCCCAGCCTGAAGGAAACCATGGAGGACAACAAGGTAAAATGTTGAAGCCCCCTCCATTTTATGTTTCATTGATCATAGGAGATAAGTTGGTACATAATTGCATGATCGACTCTGGGGCAAGTAGTTCAGTAATGCCCAAGCAAATAGCTGATCAGCTAGGGCTTCAATATGAAGTCATCTCCAAGGGTGTAGTGCAATTAGATGGGACAGCAGTGACAACGGTTGGAGTAATCAAAGGTTTGAGCCTCACACTACACGCATGTCCCAACGTAATAGTGTTACAAGATGTGTCAGTCATAGACCTACCACCACTCTTTGCATTGTGCTTGTCAAGAGACTTCACTGCTAAAATTGGAGGCTATCTTTCGGTGGATTGGTCACACATGCTATTTAGAACAAGGTATGGAACTAAGGCCACAATCAGGTCTGAACCTATTGCGAACTTTCACATTGAGCCTTACACTACCAACCAAATCAATACCAACTGTTCAGATTTGATCAAGAAGATTATCCAAGCACTGATGAAGCTGACACCAAGGTTGGAAGCATCCCAAATTTGACTCTTGATGAATGGGCAAGCAAAGTGCATGCCTTTGATCCTTATCAAGAAATAGAAGAATCTGAGCTAGGGGTTTATTGTTTACATGAAGAGGATCAACCTCTCCTCAGCATCACCAAGCCAGATCATAAGGATAAGAATGAAGTATGGCAATTGTTCTTTGATGGATCAAGGAGTAGACAAGGTGCAGGAGGAGGAGCTATGCTTGTTTCACCTCAAGGCATCAAATATTATTCAGCTTTTCGTTTCCAGTTTTCTTGTTCAAACAACACAAATAAAAATATGAGGCCTTGATTCATGGACTTCATTGGGCTAGGAAAAAGGGCATAAATAACTTACAGGTGTTCGGGGATAGTGAGCTGATCGTCAATCAAGTCAGGGGACAACATGCTACAAAGAATGACCTGCTGAAGAACTACAAGAATAGGGTATGGGGCCTCATTGAGGATTTCGAAGCTTTCAACATCGTGTCCATACCCGTGAAGAAAAATGAAGCCACGGATAGGCTCGCAGAGAGTCGAGCAACGCGTTTGATGTGGTTGACAACATCAAAAGGGAAAAACACACCACATATCCATGTGATTGTGAGGCCAAAGCCCAAATAATAATATAAGCTAGCAGTGTTTGAGAACGATCAACGGATCGTCAATTTTTACAAGAAGAGGTCAGAATTCTTAGCTAGGAATCGGACAGACTAGAGCAAAGTAGTATGGGGATCAAGTAATGCACCATGCGACAAACAAGCTTCCCAAGGGTTTAGTAACGTTGGAGTCTATCTTCAACCCTAACGACCAGCCCGTAAGGAAAAGGATAACATACAAAGTCAAGAGAGAAGATTCGAGCCAATTCCAGGGGGAAGGCAAAACAATTCAAATTGGTAAAGTGGCCACCGAGCAGAGAAATCAGATTTCATATAGCTTTGCCAAGAATTTCCGTGATGTCTTCACTTGGAGCTATGAAGACTTAAGAGGATTCAATCCGAATTTGGCACAACATACCATAGAATTGGATCCAGGATGCTAAGCCCATTAGGCGTAAGCAGAGACCACCAACCCTCACATTGAGCCTCGATGAAGAAAGAGATAAATAAGCTAATAGAGGCAAGCATTATATTCCCGATCAAGCACTCAAGCTGGGTTGCTAACTTGGTTCCTGTCAAGAAGAAGAGCGGAGAAATCAGGTTGTGTGTGGACTTCCGCGACCTCAATAGGGCATCTCTCACGGATCATTATCCACTCCCTTCCATGGAGCAAATATTGCAAGTAGTATCCGGTTCAGAGAGATTCTCTCTCCTAGATGGCTACTCAGGGTATAATCAGGTGATGGTAAAAGAAGAGGACCAATTCAAGACAGCCTTCACAACTAAATGGGGCATGTATGCTTACAAGAAGATGCCATTTGGGCTATCAAATGCTGGTGCTACCTTTCAAAGGGCAATGGACATGGCGTTCAAGGGCTTGATCAACAAGATAGTGCTGATATACCTTGATGACATCACTGTATTCTCCAAGAATGCAGCAGACCATCTCTTTCACCTCAGGCAAGTGTTTCAGAGGTGTAGAAAGTTTGGAGTGTCTTTGAACCCCAAGAAGTGCATCTTTCTTGCACATGAAGGAAAGCTCCTTGGCCATATTGTCTCGAAAGAGGGACTGGCAATTGACCCAGAGAGAGTTGAAGCCATAAGAGCACTGCCATTGCCAAGTCACAAGAAGGCTCTTCAAAGCTTCTTGGGAAGGATCAATTTTGTCCGCAGGTTTATCCCAGATTTTGCAGCCCTTGTCAAGCCCATCACCAAAATGTTAAAGAAGAGCATGGCTTTTAAGTGGACAAAGAAAAGGCAAGGAGAGTTTTGAGGCAATCAAAGAAGCTATCTCTCAAGCACCAACTCTCATTAACCCAGACTTCTCCAAGGATTTCATCCTCTATGCATTTGGAGGTGATGACACTATCTCTGCCATTCTGGTACAGCAGAACAAAGATAATGATGAGCAGCCGATTACCTTTTTTAGCCAAATCCTGAGCATTTATCGTGTGAGGTGAGGTACTCTTTTATTGAAAAGCATGTACTTTATGTGAATCGAAGCTTGAAGAAATTCAAGCATTTAGTCTCAAACAACAAGGTCCAGATTGCTGGTCTCACATGCTGCGGAGTTAAAGAATTCCTCCTCAATAAGGATTTGAATGAGAAAAGGGCAGGTTGGATCACCCGTGTCATGGAGTATGACATTGAGATCAAGATCACCAAGCTGGTAAGAGGGAAAGGATTGTGTGAGCAGCTGGTTTTGGGAAACAAAAGAAGTATGCAATGAAGAAGAGGTTGTTTTGATGCGACCCAGGATGGTCATGAGCCAAGTGGTAAACAAGAAGAAGACAATGCTGCCCCAACTCCTTGCTGGACCCAAGGTATTATGCAATTCCTAAGCACGTGCCTATGCCCTCTAGAGATGAACAAGACCCAAAGGAGACACTTGTGTTGCAGGCTATTCCGTATGCCATTGTTAATGGAGTTTTGTTCAAGAAAGATGTGAATGGAGTGTTCTTTGAGATGCATTAGCACAGTTAGATTCAAAGGGTGTTGAAGAGTTTCATGGTGGACCAAATAGTGGCCATTTTGCACCAAGAGTGACAAATCTAAAAATCATGAAGGCTGGTTATTATTGGCCTAAAATCTTCAAAGATTGCTATGCATGGATCAAGAGGTGTAAGAATTGTGCATTCTTCACAGAAAAGAGACTTGCTGCCCTTCCATCGCATCCGATCTCAAATTGACCAGCCATTCATGCAATGGGGTTTGGACTTCATTGGAGTCATTAATCCCAATTCAAGCCAAGGGCACAAATGGATTTTGACAACCACGTACTACTTCACCAAATGGACAAAGCGAAGCACTCAAAGAGGCAAATGAGTCTAGCATCTTAGACTTTTATGAGGGAATAACGACTAGATTTGGTGTACCGCTGCACAATAATCTCCTCGATAATGCATCGGCATTCATTGGATCCAGGGTGACCGAGTGGGTGTCAAGAACGGTATTTACCTAAGCACTTCATCAAACTATTACCCTCGTGAAATGGCCAGCCGAGTCTACAAACAAGAACTTGTTGAGGATCATTAGGAGGACTCTTGATGAGAATCAGAGGTCTTGGCATACCAAGCTAAAATCAGCCTTATGGGCTGATAGGATCACTCCCAAAAGATCCACAGGTAACTCTCCACTTAGGCTTATCTATGGAAGAGAGGCAATCTTGCCCATGTCACTTGAGTTGCCAACATTGGAACTCATGAAGCAGCTGGAGTTGCTTGAATTTGAGCCCATGGAGGTGAGGTATGCAGAGTTGATGGAGCTTCAAGTGATCAAAAATCAGGCATCCCAAGCAATGGAAAAGGATCAAGCTTTGATCAAGAAGACCTTTGATAGAAAGGCCAAGGATAGATCTTTTCAAGTTGGAGATCTAGTGTTGAAATGGGATGTGGATAGAGCAAAACCGGGAAGGCATTCAAAATTTGATGCCATTTGGAGTGGCCCATACGTGGTCACAAAGTGCAAGAATAGCAATGCTTTCCAATTGGCCTCATTGGATGGTGAAGAACTGCAGATTCCAGTCAATGGAATCTATCTCAAGCATTGCTTCTAGAGGGAAGTTCACTACCTCTGTAAATATTAGATTAGATTTTCTTTCCTCCAAGTGCTTGTGCACATTGTTTTGCTGTAGGTTAGTTTTATTTTCCCTAAGTGCTTTGGCACGACTTTTTGTCATCCCATGGAGATGTTTAGCAGATCCTTGCTTTCATCAGGTGACATTCCATCTTCCTCCTTGCACATTCGGAGTCAGTTAGGGTTCTAAATGAATATTTGATGACTCCATGCCCGTGACTACTTCGCATAACCGGTCTTTTCATCTAGCAGTGCATGACCCCGCTTGAGTCACCAAATTGTTATCCAAATTCACCCCGTGGTTAATTCGATAACATACATCGAATTCTCAAGTCCTAGGCAAATTGATTGATCCAAGGCAAAAATCATGTTTCCGTGGTCCCCTCAAATTTTTTTCTAACTCCCCGGCCAAGAAGAAAAGAGCAAGCTCGAGAAGATGCAAAAAGTGGCGAAAACAAGCTTGGGACAGAAAAATCATGAAAATTGGCTAAGTCCTAGTCCTCGCAATAGAGACGCGCGGACATCGATACGCGGATCGACCAAAAGCCTCCAGGCGGCCCGCGAAGCAAAGGGACATCTGGGACAAAAGGATGCACAGGGCGCGAGAAGCCGATCCGGCCAAAGGAGGAAGAAAAATTGACTAACTGGCCGAGCAATACAGATTTGGGACAGTGGACCAGACTAATACGCGCGGACGCGAACCGCCGAACCAAGGCGAATCGGAAGAGTTTGTCCTGGCATGCCTGGGAGCAAGTGGGACAAAGGTACGCGAAGGACGTGAACCGGCCGGTTCGGCTAGAACGGGAACTTTCGCACTGGGACATCTGGGCCGTGAGTGCGCGGAGGACACGAATGGCCGGTTGATTCGCCCAAAGAGAAATTTCGTCGACCAGGGCAAATTGGGACAAAGGGACGCGTGGGATGCGGATAGCCAAAAAGCCGAGAGCCAATCAGATTGTGCCACGTGTCATCGGCAGATAAGGGACAAGGAAGCCCATTTCGGGCGGATCGGAGGATTCTGTCCCAAACAGCACTGGGACATCCGGGACAAAAAGACGCGAAGGGCGCGAAAAGCCGGCAGACCCGCGGACCAATCAAATCATGACACGTGTCACAAGGGAGAAAGTCAAAAAGTCAAAAGGCAAGGTTTCAAGCACTGACCCGAGCCAATAAAAAGAAGACACGTGTCCAATGAAGCAGGGAAGGAGAGAGAATTACGCATCCAATCAGCGCTTGACACGTGTCATCCAGGTGGCAGAGCGGGAAAAATTTCAAAACGCATTTTTGCCTGTTTTGTGCCCTAAATCTTCAGATCGACATATCTTTCGATCCAGAGCTCGATTTGCACGTTCTTTATATCAACGGAAAGCTTGTGAAATTCTCTACATGATTTTGGGGTTAATCTTGAGTTTTGGTGCAGTCTAGAGAGAGAAAATTGAGAAACAGCTCTGACATGTGTTCATGGCCAGAAGTGACATTCCAACTGACTGGGTTTAATGCAGAATGGGTCGCATTCTCCTGTAATCTGGTCAAAATGACAGGGTATGGGTTTGTAAGGTCCCCCATGCCATTTTAATGCACCTGTAGTCAAGAAGGGATGGGCTCTCATGTTTTTGTACGTTTTCTGTCCCCTGGGCTCGACCCATGCAATGTAAAAGCCAGATTTGGCTCATTTCTAAAGGGGGAACATTTTTTGGGCATAGCAGACTTCTTCTTTCACCTCCAGCAAGTGATTGATGCAAGGATCAGACCTCTCCAAGGATTGTAATAGTTTTCTTTTACCTCTCTGAGGGTGTAATGCGTGTTTTGACATTGAAATGATAATGCAAGCTCTGTGAATGGGTTTCAATCCTCTGTTTGTATTATTTGCTTCATTTCAGATATTAAATTATACCTTATCAGTCTGTGTATGTTTTATGTTGTGAACTTTGGTCCGTGTCTATTTACATCACAAATATGTTTCACCACTCCTTTTGGTGCATCACCATCCTTAGTTAGTTTCAATTTTGCACTTCTACCCCCGTCTCCTCGCAAGTTAGAGTAGGATTAGGATCTAAACCTCTCGTAGTTTTGCAAAATATAGATCTAAATCGGAGGAGTTTGAGGAACCAGCCTCTAATCAAGATTCCTCTCTCGCTTTACAAGTCCCCGCACTTGGGGAGAGGTTTCCATGTTGTGCAATCACACCGGATGTTAGAGTGATCAACCTAGAAGCCTGATTTGCATCCAAGGGTGTTGTGATTCCGCAACAACACCTTCTTATGATCTCCAATGGGAATTGTATCCCTTATACCCATGAACTATGCAATAGCCTCATTGTTCTCGAAGAAATCTAGTGGCACGTGACGTTGTTGGTCCCATTCAACAAGGGAACGGTACACAAGGTCAAGGGTCGGTTGATGAGGGTTATGGTCGAGACAACATTGTTCATGAAAAGGTTCGTGGAGGCCGATCCTCATATAGGCTACAATGGGAATCAGATTCTTTGTCTAGGTACTTGGAGCTATCCTCTTGCTCAGAACAAGTCACATCTTGATTGTTGGGGTGTGCTCCATAAGGGAAAATCCCAATGTCATATCTTTCTATTTTGAAATGTGGAAGAGGGACTGGTTCTCTTTGTCCTTATTCATTCCTCCCACATCCTAAGCCTTTGTAACCCATGTAGTACATCATTCTGCTATATTTTTCATATTCTGGGGTTTGATAACAAGATGGTTGAGTGTCCTCAGGGACCCAAGTAGTATGTGGATCAAGTAATTTTTCCGCAGCTAACAAGCCTCCAGGTAGGAACGACCCAATAGTGTGTTCCTCTCTAGGTCTCCTGAAGCGGTAGTTGGGTCGACCTCTAGTCTTGGGTGACAAGGAGAGGTCAGAAACCAAGAGTGCTTGTTGTACATTATACTCCCCATAGCCATATTCTAGAATTTTCATCTCCCATGAATCAAATGGAGATGTGGAAGTGGACGCCCCATGAGCGCAAGACCTAAGAGAATTTGAATCCAGCCGGGATTCCATAGCCTCAGACTGAAAAGGAATGGCCATATCCATGGAGGGACATGCGTATGTACCATTTCGTGCAAAGCTATTGAGAGCTCTACAATGAGCAAAGGGCTCTGAGTCTCCTGGTATTGTTACCGTATGTCCCTCATGCTTTAGCTTGATGCATTGATGAAATGTTGATGGCATGGCCTGCATGGCATATATCCATGGTCGGCCTAGAAGCATATTATATGGAAGTTCCAAGTCTAGGATGTGAAACTTCGTCTGATGGCAAGTGGGGCCCACCTCCATGGGCAGCGTAATGGTGCCTGCTGACTCTCTTTCCGTGTTGTCGTATGCGGTGATAGTGATGATATGGGACTCAAGATCTGCCTCTGTATGTCCCAATTGTTTGATTAATTTAAGCATGCAGATGTTCAATCCAGATCCGTTATCCACAAGCACCCGTTTGATTTTCCTACGGATGACAACTACCTCAATGTATAAGGGAAGATTATGTTTAGGATTCTTGGTAGGGATCTCCCTATGGTTAAAAGTGAGATGCTCACTTGGTGCAATATTTGCCACCGTGGCTTAAAGGTACATAGGATCGAATTCTAAAGGCACTCCCGATCCCTGAAGAGTTTGATACAAAATGTCCTTATGCACATTGGATATATTGAGAAGATCTAAGATCAACATCTTAGCAGGTGTCCTCTCAAGTTGTTCTAAAAGGTTATATTTACCAGGTTGTGAGGTCAACAGAGAGGGTTCCGGAATCACGAGGTGGGCACGCCTTATTCAAGCGAAGCATCCTTTACCTTGATCCAGATGGTATTGACACGGTCAATAGGGGAGTGAATACATCTGATAAGTGAATCGTAATGATTTTTATCTCTTTTAGTATACAAGTAATTCGCGGCTTTATAGGTTTGGGATGAGTCTCCCCGATCTAGCTTTGTCTTTTCTGACTTATCATGCTTAGGGAATGGTTCCTTATAAATCCCCATTTTCTCGTTAAGTGTTTGTGTTTTCCCAGGGTTATCCACCTCTATCTCCCCATTATCAATGAGGTCCTAAATATAGTGGTGAAGATGCAGACATTTTTCTGTCTTATGACCTTTAACGCGATGCATTTTGCAGTATTCATGCTCCTTATACCATGAAGGTTTAAGAATGTTGTCATCAAACGGTTACGTTGTATGATAGGTCATCATGTGGGCCGCATCCAACTATTTTAGTATGACGGACAACGGTTCATTGAGGGAGGTGAATTTTCATCACTTTGGTGGTGGTTGAATTGGGCCCTTGGTCAATTTAAGAGGTTGACTGGTTTGGACCGTTTGAACACATTTGGAATAAGTGATTCCATCTTCCACCACATTTTTGTTTTTGTTAAAGATCTTCGGCTTTTTAGCGGGTTTGACACTTTGGTTTTCTTTAGATTGGGTTTTGAGGGTGCCTTTGGCAATGAGATCCTTTTCTATTTGAATCCCTTTCTCTATAACCTCCTCAAAGGTGCGGACACAATGCATTTGGAGGTGGAAAGCTATATCTGGGTTGAGATTAGGGATGAAAATACCGACCACCGCTTCTCGGGAAATCGCAAGAGGAAACGACTAGCTATCCCTCTCCATCATTGGAGGAAGCTGGCGAAGGTCTCATTTGGGCGTTGTTTTACGCCGCACAAGTTTGTCATGGTGATGTCACTCTCTATGTTATATGATAAATGACGCACGAATCTTTCCGCCAATTCTGGCCAAGTGAAAATTGATCCTCATGGTAAGCGCGTAAACCATTCCAATGCTTGACCTCCGAGACTCTTAGGAAAAATTCTGATGAGGTAATTATCACTATAAGACACCTCTTGACATGCCATGTAGAAATCTTTAACATGATCCCTTGGGTCTCCCTTTCCTTTGTATTTGTCGAACTTTGGCATATCAAATTTCTTTGGAAAGGGTCGAAGGGTCATTGTCTTGTCAAAAGGATAAGGGCATAGTTCTTCGTATTGGTATTTCCTAATACTCCCTATATTGCTTTCTTGTATGCTTGCAAGCGTTGCTTTCATAGATTGCACTTCTTGTGCAAGCAATTGTTCTCTAGTGGGAGAAGCGGGGACATGTACACGATGATACCCCGTGTCTTCTTCTCCTTGGTTTTCTCGATGGAGTTCGTGGATCCTAAACTTAGGCCTTGACTTTTGAACGTTCTTGTTTGTGTCTTTCTGTACCTGGAAAGTAAGCAAAGCTAGTTGTCGGCTTAGGTTACTGAGTTGTTGTTGGATTGTGACTTGGTTTGTGTCTTCTTCTTCTAAAGGTTCTTCCTCTTCGTATTGTGGAGGTTATTCCCTTGTCTCATGTTCTATCTTGTTTCTTCGTGGTACTTTGATGAGGGGTATTCTATGCCCTACCACTTTATCATGTTTTGTGTAAGAAGTGGAAGCATGCCCGCCTTTGTTAAAATATATTCCATATTGATAAGGGGGTTCTTCCTTAGTAGTGTCATTTGTAGGTAATATTGGTTCATTCTCGGTGGGCAATTTGGCCCCTAATTCCACGACCCGTGCCAAAACTCTATCTTTGTTTCTAAGGAGAAACTCATCTAGTAGAGTGGGGTCAAAATCAAAGTCTGCGTGTGGTGATTCTAATTCATTTCCACTATGATCGACCATCTCTTCGGTTTCCTTTTCTACAGAAAACAGTGGCCCTAAGTCGTGTCCAATGAAGGGGTTTGACCCTTGTCTATTAGAGGTCTCCCAAGCATGTGCTTTTTGTTCCTCATATGTCTATTTCTTCAACCCTAGACATGTTTTGGGAGCCATGTTTTCGTGATAGTTTCACTAGGGTGAGTTGTAGATATGTGCAAAGCTTAGTGACTACCCCTAAGTGAAACACAAGATGTACATGTTAAGAGTAAATTAACAGTGTGAGAATACCAATGTGATAGAATGATAAAGTCACCAATGAAACAATCGTTTGGTACCAAAACTTAATCAAATGAAGTACTTCCTAGACTATGTTTCAAAAAGTAGTTTGTGTCGCAAGATGATCAACAAGATGTTTTCACTTATGCCAAGTTCAAGGAAATGAACAAAATGTAAGTAAATACAAGAAGTCAATGCGATCTCCCAATCAAGATATATGATGAGCGAGCTCAAACTCGATTAAGACCTATATCTCAAAAAGTGCCAATTACAATTTGCGAATGACACAACAATATCACCAAGATATGTTAACCCACTTTGCTAGAAAGTGAAGTATTGATATCGAGGTGTTATTGATATAACACGCACAAATGGTAACACCTAACACTCTTTAAAATCAAGGTAATAATAGAACCGAACTAAAAATCTCAAAGTATAGCTAGGAATAGTTAAAAATATGTGCAACGTAACCATATAATATAGGTATTTATGTCGAGTTTACAAGAAACAAGACGTAAATATCAAAATTGTAATGATACGAGACAAACAAGCTAACTCCTCTATGGAAGTCCGCGGTGATGAACCACGCCTAACTACAATGATGATCTTGACGTGGGTATCAAGATCACAATGGCTACCAAATGACGTGAAAATACCTCCGCTCACTTTAGACGTTTAACTAACCTAGCCGCAAACATGGATGGGCGTAAATGGACATAAAAGTGAGAGAAACAGTCGAATGACAACACAAAGGTAATCACACCTCTTTTGATCAACAAAGTGTCAAAAGAATATGAAGGAAATAAATCAAGAAAAATGACGAAAAATGCTAGCCTCACTTTGGCAGAGTTTCACCTCGCCCTAAGGCAAGTAAAAACTAGGCGAAAGTAATACATCACACGTTTCTCAAAAAGAAGGTTCACAACTCAACATTATTTTAAAATGGTCAAAGTGGGCTTCTGGCCAAAGTATATTCTCCTAGGCGGTTCTCTCGCCCTAGGTGTTATAAAGTTGCCACGAGTGAGCGTGATTTACCAAAAAAGTCGCACTAACTAGTTTGGGAGTATCTCGGCTTTACTTTACCCCCTTCAAGAACAATAGGTAACTAGTGCGTCTACGTGTACCATCACTAGGGTCACCACAATGGACAACCTGTAACACTATCTCACAAAGGAATCACTAGTCAAGTAGGTAGTGTGGAGCACTTCCCATTTCCTCCACAAGGTTCCCTCTTGCGTGGATTACTTTGGGGTTCCTGGAACCACCCCCATTGTTGTAGCTTAAGGCGTTATGCCAAAGGGGTTATGTTTCAGTTGAGCGGAGAGGGACGTACCCTTTCTCAAACCCGTAATACAGTGTTTTGAATATGTTGTTCTTTTTATCTTGTTTAATTATATGTGGTTTGCTCGAACACCGTTTGGCAACCTGTATAACAACTCTATTAGTAGTTTTTTATTTCGTTTTGATTCCTCTTTTATTTGACAAGCGTTATTAGGTCCCGCACTCAAGCGTTAGTAGTTATCTAAGAAAATCACATTATTTAAAAGAGGATAAAGAGTTGATTTTGATTCTCAAGATCATCTAAGGATGCAAGAGAAGAGCATACACAAAAATAATCCAACTAAAAAGTAAAGAAAATCTTTTCAATCAATGAACCATACAAAACTCTTGATAAATTTTCATTCCCTAAACCAAAAGTGAAAGATAAAGTTTCCAATTTACCAAATGTTATAAAATGAAGACTAAAGATGCTTTTGATTCTCAAGATCACCCTAAGGTGTAAGAGAAGAGCATAAAAACTTTATCCCAACTATATAGAAATGGAAAACTTCAAATCAAAGGACCATTGAAAAATGCTTTGTAAAAGGTTCATTCCCTTAAACCAAAAGTGAAAGATGAAGTTTCTAATTTACCAAATGTTATAAAATGAAGACTAAAGTTGCTTTTGATTCTCAAGATCACCCTAAGGTGTAAGAGAAGAGCATACACAAACTTTATCTCAACTATATAGAAATGGAAAACTTCAAATCAAAGGACCATTGAAAAATGCTTTGTAAAAGGTTCATTCCCTTAAGCAAAATGAATAATCAAATTTCTAAGTTTAATCCCAATGTTAAAAAGATATAGATCAAAGTTGTTTTTGATTCTCAAGATCACCAAAAGGTGCAAGATAAGAGCATACACATGCTTTGGTCTAAATCGAGGAAGCATGGAAATACAACATTCATCAAAACATTAGACATGTTAGAAAATGACCAGTTTTAAACTAACAGAAAAACCTACAATTTTTGTAAGTATAAATCCTAAATTTATATTTTCATTACATAGTTAACTTCAATACCTTTCCAACACAAAAAAATGGAGTCATTTCGAGTTCGGGAGCAAAATTTATGGCCTTCGGAAGATGGGTTACGCATATGCTCTTATGCTCACGGGTATGCACTTGACATGCACTCAAAAAATGTAAAAAAATCTCTTAATCTGCAAAATGGACAAATTTTTCCAACCAAGATTTAATTTTGACAACAACCCATCACATCAATATATGAATAGAAGACTCAATGCTATCAAACATTAACATACATGCTCAAGAATTTAAAATTTTCAAGAAATTGACAAAACTAGCATGTAGAATGATGAAAAAGTAAGCTCTAAAAATGAAAACATGATGAAATCTTGAAATTTTCTCTCCAAGATTAAATTTTTACAGCAACCCACCACATTAATATGTAAATAGAAGACTCAGCACTATCAAACACTAACCTATATGCTCAAGGATTTAAAATTTTCAAGAAATTGACAAAACTAGCATGTAGAATGTTAAAAAAGTAAGCTCTAAAAACGAAAACATGGAAAAATCTTGAAATTTTCCCATCAATTCCAATTTTTACAACACTTCACCTCCTTTATACCTACAAGGAAGACTCAACACATACAAACTCAACAAAACAAGTTAAGAAAAATAAGTTAGATCAACATGTGTAAAAGAGGGTTAGTAACCAAAAATGAAACTTAACTACAAAAACTTGAAATTAAGTGCAAAGGACAATAGAGTAAGTCCCACCGGCGTGCCAAATGTGTGCATGTGTTTTTTTCAAAATAATGCTAATATGAGAAAAGACTAACACCTAAATAGTCTTAATTAACAAGAATTGAACAACAAACTAAACACCATCAAGATAAGAATTAAACAAGGGTTAGATGCTAGCATTCATCAATACAAACTTTGAAACTAACAATGCTAAATATCTAAACTCCTCTATTCTCTAACAACAAATAAATGAATGGACCTAAGTAAGCTCCATGGCTATCAAAATAGTTGTTCTTAGTATGCCAAGTAACCTAAGAAGGAGGGCCTATCAAAGTTGGGCTACAAGAGACCCTTTGACACCTCCCATATGACCTAAGCACTTAAGAAAGAGGCTTAACTCTTCAAGATGATGAACTCTCAAAAGCGAAAGGTGCAAGCTCTTAGTCTTTTTGCTATATGCTTTGCATTTGCTCTCTTAGGGGTTTAGGTGTAAATAAAAGGTAGGTGGAGAGCTCTTTATATAGCCCAAAGGATAAGGATTCAACACATTCTCATGAATGTGGGATAAAGGTAAAACATGATTAGGAATGGATAAGGTTGCTTTATTAAAGGTAACCTTACTTTAGAAGGGTTTAATACATGTTTAGCAAGTCATGGGAGTTGGGGGGTATTTTAATTAATCAAAGGTGATTAATTAATAGGTAGGTGTAAGCTTATAGAAGCCAATTAGAAGAATATTAGTACGATTTAGGCTATTAGAAAGGGATTAAATCAATTAAATATTGATTTACTAGTTAAATGAAGGGGAAGACTAATTAATTAATAATAATTAATTAATCTAGATAGAAGAGGTGATTTATTAACTAAAGTCGTTAATTAGGGTATTTGTTGGATAGGTGACTTAATTAATTAGCTTAGTGTAATTAATTAATGATGATATGGGGAAAATGAGCGCTTTTGACGATATGTCGTCGATTTGTGAGAAAGAGGATAATTAACGCAATTTAAGTATTTAAATTGCTTGGGCATAATTATGGGTGTCTACATTTAGTCTCAACCTTATTGTATGGTTCTCAACCCTGCTTTCGAGAATATGTCACTATAACTTTCTCGGGAATTTCTCGTACTTGGAAATGTACGTCATTTTTAAACCCTACTTGTTGCTCACGTTCTAAAACTATTTGAACGTCCTGAATGAGGTATCAAACCATAGCCATTGGTAAGAGACCTTGTAAATCAAATATTAATTGGGTTGTGAGCACCCCCATGCACCACCGATGTTGGCACTACTCTGAAGAGGCCTTAAATCATTGTACGTTGTTATCCACATAGCATGTGATATCTAAATGATCTAACCATGATTTGGCAATTTGAACTTATTTAATGATGTTTGAATTGAGTTTAAATCTTGCTAAAATACTTGGAGAAGGGATTTTTGAGTGTTTGTAAATGAAATAACTTAATTTCTTGACTGATAGGGCGATTCAAACTTGTAGTGATTGCTACCCCGATGAATGTGTACAAGCTTTTATGAGATTGAGGGAGCCTTGGGTGCCTTTTGTAAGTGTAAGAAGTGAGTGTATCAATGTAGTGTCATGTATTTTTTGATTATATAAAACCTAAATTAAATCTAATTTACGATAACAATTGTAAAAATAATGTATAAATGCTAAAATATAGTAATGAAACAAGCATATAAAGTTGAAAACCCTAAGAAGTAGAAGGAGATAACAAGAATTAGTTGGTTTCGAGTAAATAGGAAGTGATCTAGGTGGGTAAAAGTGTTGAACTGTTGTAAATAGTATCATCATTACTCACTATGAATTCTAGAATTCGGGAACAAATCCGATAGGGGCACCCAATGTAGGGCGAGGTACCTGGAGTTGGTGACTAGATCTAGATGCTTTGGTGACGGTGAAAATGCTTAGGAACTATTTTTTTGTGTCACAAGGTCTTTGCTCCTATCTGTCATTTTATATTCATTGCTTGATCACCGATACACCCGTAACTCCGCAAGAAAGAATTTCACCTGCACAGGCCACAAACCACATCAAACCTAAAAAGGAAAATGTAGAATGGGGAGTTCGACTGACCCCAATAGTCACTCAAGGAGTGAACTTACAACTGAGTATTGTACTACATCTTAGACTCCATGTAGTTCTTGTGTGTGTGTAGAAATGATGCCCTAAGATGTCCTTGTGTAAATTACACAAATGATAGCGTGTTGTAGAAAGAATGTAACAATGTAACAATATGTGTGGATGGAATAGAATAAACATCCCCTTCCTATGTTGTGTATGTAGCCCTTATCCCTTGAATGGATGCTATATGGATGCCTTTAAAGTGTTGTAGTGCCTTTAGAATATAAGCTTGGTGATGATAGTAATACTTAGGGCTTGGTCCTTATTTTTAAGACGTAACTAAGTATATATATGATGCCCTTGTTTGAATTTCATAATTGACAATTAAGAGACTGGCCCATAAGTGAAAAATATGTCCAAAAGATTAAAAATACCCAAAAAGAGAGAGTAAAGGTAAGAAACGGCTAGGAGCGCCCAATATGAACAGGAGTGCCTAGGAGGTGATGTGCTAATTAGGAACTAGTGTTCGAGGCCATACAAGATAAATTAGTCAATTTTTGTTAGGGATGTAGGGCGTGTAAGACTAAAGAGAAAACAAGAAATCAAGAAAAGAGGCCAAAGATAGTTATTAACCACTATGTTAGGTTGTGGAGCTGAATTGCTACATAGATAGCCTGTTTTACACCTTCTGGTTTACACAGTAACCATCGTTGATCAAGAAACCATCGTCGGTCAAGGTAACTGCCGCTGGTTACCTATGCATGAAATTTTATATTTAAATCATGGGAATTTAATCTAGCTTTTGTTTTAAAGCTGATTTAAAGGATGTAATTGCATGGCTATTGTGCCCTAAGTTTGTATATGCCTATATAAGCATGAAAGCTAGGGTTAGAAAGAGAATTAAGAGAAGGATTGAATTAGATCCTTGATTATCCTAGATTGAGAGGATGAAGAAGAAGATAAATAAAGAACAAGTTACATGAAGACAGAGCTTCCATGGAGAGGATCTGAACAAAAGGAAATAACAAGTACATCTCAATGATGAGAAGAGGGTAACATATTCTACTATATTTCCTTTGTATAGTTATTGTCTCATTGTAATGGCTTGCATAGTATGTAAAGCACATAGAGTTTCTTCTTGTAGATCCACATGTTGGTGAGATCTTGTATTATAGATCTATCTAGATGTAGTCTTGTATTGTAGATCCATGAGATTATGTTGTATTGTTGATCCATGTAGATCTAGATATTGTAGAGGAGGTTGCCTTTATGTTTGCACAAGTTATGCAGTGATAGAGAGACATACATACTTTTTGGTGCACATATGGTAGACCCATGTGAGAGGTCTTGTTTGTAGATCCATAGAGAACTTGGTAGTAGTTCAAAGATGCAGTAGTTCCTAGTTATGTGAGATATGCTGGTGGTGTTTGGAGGCACAGTTGTAGTGCACTCATGGAGATTTGTTTAGAGATCTAGAGGAGAGGAGATACTCTTGGAGAGATGCATTGTACTCTTGTATTGAAGAGTTGGTTTGTACTCTTGTTATATTATATAAATGAGATCTCTATCTTTGGTGGATGTAGCCCACATTGGGTGAACCACTATACATGTTATGTTATGTGTGTGTAATTTGTCTTGATTTGGATTATTCTAGCTTATAATTCCACTGCTGTAGATTATGGGGAATTGTTTAGATCTTGTGTGCATGATTGAGTTTGTTATTAAATCATAGCACTATTCCGTAGTCCCAAATTCCCAACAACTGGTATCAGAGCTTGGTTAGCTTGGTTATTTCATAGCAAGGTTTTGCTTTAGTATATTGTTAGTGGTTTACTGACAGGTGTATGAGAGCAGGGTTTGTTTTGTTTGATGTGAATATCACATGAAGAGATTCAATCTCAAGTGGGAGCTAGAAGAGTAAGGTTGCTGGAAATTACAATGACCAACATTGGTTAAGTGGCAACCGACATCAATAAGGTGATTGTGGTTGGTTATAGGGTTACCATGGTCGGTTCTTGTGTGAACCTAGTTTTAAACAAAAATCGAGATATATGAAGATTTAAGAAAATACATGGAATGTATCTTGTTTGCTCAGTGTGTCCTAGTTCTTGGAGGCATAAGCATGTTGGCCAGATTACAAATCTGGGTTATAGAGGTATGGTTTTATCTTGGTATTGTAGTTCTTGTATGTTTTTGGTTGCACATGCATGTTTGAGATTATAGATCTGAGTATGAGATAAATGAGCAATTAGGCATCCTTTGGTGTAGTTAGATGCATGGGATTCATTAGAGAAGTTGAATATAGTAGTACAGAACGAAGACAAGGTTTCCATCAGAGAAGCATGTTCTTTAGTTGAAGATGTGGTTGAGTATCTTGGTGTTGGTAAGGTGATGTATTTCATCTTGATGTAGTTTTATTGCATGTATTATTGTTGTTAAGTTTTTGTGCAAGATTTGGGTGCTTCTTGAAATGATTGGCTCAACACAACTATTGAATTTGGTCGAAGTGGGCACCTAGTTTAGTGACCTATGCCAATTTTTGGTGTTTTGTTAGTTCCAAAAGCACCGACGTCGATTAGGGAATTGACATCGGTCACAGAGGGTAACCGGTGCAGTCCGGAACCATGGTCGGTCTTTATGACAACGAGTTTACATAGGGTTTCTTACAATAGAAGAGGGCATGGATTATTCAGTGTCCTGTTTTGGAGGATCAGGTTTTTGGCACAATGTGTATAGGCATAAATAATGTAGATCACTTCAATGTTTGGATCAGAAAGAGGATGAAGTTGTCTCGGTTAGTCCAGTGAAACTTTGAGTCAGGTATCTCTATATGATTCACATTTTATTTCTTTTATTTGGAGCAACTGATATTATGATTGGATAGTGTGCATAGATTTACACCATGTTTTTGGTGTTGTTTGACTTTTATTCCCCGATTGTGTGGAATATTGAGGACAAGGGTTTCTAGTCTACGGATGAGATCCTCAATGAAAATTCATGGTTAGACACAATTACTTGTAATGAGAGATGTTAAGTACACACGGATGGAAAGAAGGTGATTCACCTACTTCACAAGAAGTCCAAACTTGTGATGTAGAAGTATTCTTGGTTAAGAATTGAATCAAGTTTATATTTATTTCATTTGTTTATTTCTCATTGACATATATAGCTTTTGATATTGGTTATTAGAAGTTGTGCAGGGGAGTTCAGGTTAAGTGGGAGAAAGTCATGGTTGATGGCATTGCAGGTTGGACACAATTACACATGCAGAGTGAGAGGAGGGTGTTACTATTCAGAGTGACATGAGGCACAAGTTGTTTTGGAGGACATTCACAGCTTACAGGTATTTTGAGTTTATAGTATGGTGATGTCACTTCTTGTTTTATTTTTTGGTGCCTGGATATCCCTATGGGATTACAGTTAATGGTTAGATTTAGATGTGTGAAGATGATAGAGTAATTTTTCAGAGTTTTAAGGGTTAAAGAAGGAAACTTGACTATTACAAAGACCGATGTTGGTTAGAAGCTAACCGAGGCGTCTGGTTGGGAAACCGTGGTTGGTTTGGTCGCATGTTTGACAAAAGTATTTATTTATCATTTTTAAATGGTGCCCTTGTTTTTCTTTCATCTTGTATGGTTTGTGCAGTATGTTGATGACATGTTTTCTAGTATTTGCACTATTTATTAGTAGCATGGTTGTTGTTATTGACATTGATGAGCAAAGGATTCATATATGGCGTTGGAGTTAGTCGGTGAGAGACTTGGCACTTTTGGAGAGCCTGATGATATGGGTGGATGTATATAGGTGAGTTTATACATGTGGATAGATTCTTTTTTGTGAGCCTATGATGATGTAAATATTTGATTTGCACATGGATGCCTATGAGCACGGTTTAGATGCCTTGAGCATGAGTAGGGATGTTTGTATTTCCTCTTATTACTATGTTACTCCTTGATAGATGTTATCTACAGATGAATGTCTTGGACATGCTAGTTGTTTATGTAGGGTTGGATTTGTAAATTGCAGTGTTTGGATTTATTTGAGTTATGCAAGTGTTTGTGGATTGATCACCCACTATTGCATGTAGAACTCATTCATGGTTGTTTTTACCTGAGATCTTGTTTTGCCTTCACATATTCCAATTGGAATTGTCTTTGACAATTGCATTGGTGGTTGCGTATGGAGACATGGATAGATGGATGGAGAAAATGGTTGGTTTTACAGGTATGGCTATTTTTGCGAGTTGAAGCTCAATACTTCGGTTTTGAGTGGGAGCTATTATAGGCGTGTTAGTCATGATGGATTGGTTTCATGAGAGGCTTGGTGTTATGATTCAAGAGGAGCTTGATGTATGGATAACTCTATTATCATGGATCATTAGTAGCTTCTGCAGTGTCTATGGTAAGTCATGAGTTTGTTATCTTCATTTTAGAAGATGGTTTGATCTTCCTGGTTTATTTTTTGAGAGAATTGTTGAAGGAAAGAATATATGGTCTTCATGGTATGTTGAGGATGGTGATGTACAAGCACAAAGGTTCACCAATTTATCTCCAAGTGGGAGATTGTTAGGTTGTGGAGCTGAATTTCTTCACAGATAGCCTATTTTACACCTTGTTAGTTTACATAGTAACCGTTGCATCGGGTCATTTGGTAACCGTCATCGGTTACCTATGCATGAAATTTTATATTTAAATCATGGGAATTTAATCTAGCTTTTGTTTTAAAGTTGATTTAAAGGATGTAATTGCATGGCTATTGTGCCCTAAGTTTGTATATGCCTATATAAGCATGAAATATAGGGTTAGAAAGAGAATTAAGAGAAAGATTGAATTAGATCCTTGATTATCCTAGATTGAGAGGATGAAGAAGAAGAGAAAGAAAGAACAGGTTACATGAAGATAGAGCTTCCATGGAGAGGATTCTGGATAGAAGGAAATAACAGGTACATCTCAATGATGAGAAGAGGGTAACATCTTCTACTGTATTTCCTTTGTATAATTATTGTCTAATTGTAATGGCTTGCATAGTATGCAAAGCACATAGAGTTTATTCTTGTAGATCCACATGTTGGTGAGATCTTGTATTATAGATCTAGTCTTGTATTGTAGATTCATGAGATCATATTGTATTGTTGATCAATGTAGATCTAGATATTATAGAGGAGGTTGTCTTCATGTTTGCACATGTTATGCAATGATGGAGAGACAAACTTACTTCTTGGTGCACAATTATAGTTGCACATATGGTAGACCCATGTGAGAGGTCTTGTTTGTAGATCCACAGAGAACTTGGTAGAAATTCAGAGATGCAGTAGTTCCTAGTTATGTGAGATTTTTGGTGGTGTTTGGAGGCATGGTTATAGTGCACTCATGGAGATCTGTTTAGAGATATGGAGGAGAGGAGATACTCTTAGAGAGATGCATTGTACTCTTGTATTGAAGAGTTGGTTTGTACTCTTGTTATATTATATATATGAGATCTCTATCTTTGGTGGACATAGCCCACATTGGGTGAACCACGGTACATGCTATGTTATGTGTGTGTACTTTGTCTTGATTTGGATTATTCTAGTTTATACTTCCACTGCTGTAGATTTTGGGGAATTGTTTAGATCTTGTGTGCATGATTGAGTTTGTTATTAAATCATAGCACTATTTCGTAGTCCCAAATTCCCAAAACATTATTTTTATTGCGTAGGAATCATATATATATAGTATGTTTTTGGACCTAGAAACGTACCCAAGTGCATGATTTTGTGTCTTCATTTTCCCCCACTTTATGTTATTGAGTGAATACTTGATAACATAAATTACATAGAAAATGCATACCTTATGCTCCTATAGAGAGTGTGGTGAATAGCATGCCGAGTGGACAAGTGAAGTGTGGAGTGATTACAAAGCAAAGCGTGGAGACTAGGAAAGGGAAGTGGAACTTAGGGGTGAAGCGTGTGTGTTGTAGCATGTCGTTGTAGCTTGTGCTTGTTGCTTCTTGTAAGGATGGACCTGCAAAAGAAGAGAAAAAAGTACTTAAAGTTTTGTATATGATAGATTAGAGAAACATGTGTATAAGTATGTAAAGAGTGTAAAAGTGTTTAGAAAGGAAAGTGTGCTCCTGATATGTAAGAGAGTAGAAGATAGAAAAGTTTCTTCTTTCTTGGATATTGTTGATTTGAAGGTTGAAGGTGAGGTTTTGGGTGATCTCATGCTAAGAGCAAGGTTTTTGGGTGATCTCACACCAAGAGTGAGTTTTTTTGGTGATCTCACATCGAGAGTGAGTTTTTGGGTGATCTCATGCCAAGAGTGAGTTTTTTGGGTGATCTCATGCCAAGAGCAAGTGTTAAGGAGAGAGGTCTAGTTTTACTCTCCTTCCATGACTCTTCCCAATAAGCATGATTGTAGATGGTACATCCTAATTTGTTCCATTTGTCCTGATTTATTCTAAATCATTCTGATTATACCGATTATAAGATATAGAGTGCATTTTATGACTGAAGGCATGTGCCTATTATTGTAGAAGTGCTCTGTAAACTTCTATAGACTGTTATGTACTGAGAAAATGAATGTGTTTTTTCCCAGGTCATTGATGCCTAGGAGAGGACAAGAGCACCCAAATGCTAGTGTCTATTTCTAAGGGTTGGTGTTTGCTCTGTGTTCTTGACCCAAGTCATATTTTGGGTCATTCTGTGTTTGTGTTCCTATGATTTTTTTGTACTATGCTGATTTGAATTGTGGCTTTCAGCTACTGTAGGGGTGATTTATTCACCTAATGTATGCCCCCTCATTTGGGGTGCATGCAATGATAGTAGGAGAATGCGGCCCAAAAGAGAGGACCTGATGCTGATATGTAGTGGATACCTGCAGGGGGTAGGGTATGTGCATGGTATAAACCAAGGCACATAAAAGCAAAAGAGGCTAGTGACATGAGTTAGTAGTAAAAAGTAGCTAGCATGTAGAAGAAGAAACCGTGTAATAATCAAGTATGCAAACAAGAGAGACCACGAAAATCAAGACTTAAACATGGGACATCACTCATAATGTCATAATACAATCAGGGCCCAAGTGCCCAAAAACATACAATGATCATACAAGACATAGAGCATAGTCTACAAACAATAACATACAATGGAAAAAAATATCAAATAAAATGTGACAAATAACCATGGTTTTATATAGTCCAGAAAGGTAAGTGTTACATGCGAAGCACCTGTTAGCATGTCAAAAAGATAAATAGTATGTCAAAGCATGTATATATCAGTGAAAAGTGGAGTAACTGTAATAAGTAGTGAATAATATACCAATAGAACCTGTAATGTGTAGGATGTGAGAGTAATAAAAGTAAATGCCCTTAAGAGCCTTAATGGGACTGGTAAAAGGTAAAGTGCCGAGCATCATTGTAGCATTTGAGAACCTATAAAATATTTACGTTCACTACAAAATACCAAGTGAACGTGCATGTGTATATATAGAAAGATGATAACATATTAAAAATCCATCTAGAATGGAAAAGAAAGTATAACATGTAAATAGAATAAACTAGCAAGAATAAATACAACCAAGATATGCAGATGTAATGTATGAGTATGACGGTATGATATGCAAAATGTGGTAATTGTAGGAGCAACGTGCCCCTAATGGATGTGTATGAAATGAGGTTCACTTATAGGAATTGTCAATAATCAAGAATGAACCATAGAACAAGAGTGTGTCATCGGATAATGTGTGGTGTGAAAATAGATGCTAGAAAGATATATCATGAAGCTTGAAGTGTGAAGTGTGTATGATGTGAGGTTCATTTCAGAATTATACCCTTAGTAGTCGAGTATGAACCATGGAGCTAGAGTGTGTCATAGGGTAATGACGATACAATTGGTGTATCAAAGGGTGTGCAAGTGCTTAGGAAGAGTAGACATGATACACAAAGCATGAAGTATAGTAGTAGGTACTATAGAAAACTAAGAAGAATGGAAAAGAGGGGGGAGCATGTGAGATTCCCCCCAAGTATGTGAGGAATTAAGAATCATGTAAACTCATAAAGAAGATTTTTAGTGTTAGGGTCATAACCAACATGACTTGGATTAGAGACTTGGTAGGTGATAGTATAAGGTTGATCATAGAGGGAGCCAATGCAACGTAAATTATACATGCCTATAGTGTATTCTTCATTAGTAAAAGGAGGTATGGGCAATTGTGTGCATACAAGTGAGTTAGATTTTGAGTATATCTAAGGAATGCATCACTACACATAGATATGCATCCAAAAGTCATGGGAAATGTGATATCATTATAATTAGGATCCAGAATGCCATCGATGTAGTCAAGCCAAGACTATCCCAATGTGAGTGGAGACGAATGGGGATTACATGCAAGGAAGACCAATACATGGGAGATGCGGAGGCCATATGTAGTGGTAGAAAATACACATCCATGATACGGTGAGGAGAGTGAGGCGGGGAGGATACCGAAAAGTGTGAATCCTAGGCATGCTAAGCCATCATGCATATAAAATAGTCTCAAAGCATGTAGAGTCAAATGGAATATGAGGCTAATAAGAGTTATGTATGAATAGAGTGCATGTGAAGGGATCAAGGTGCGGCGCATAATGATTTTAGGAAGATACATGTAGGTGGTAATATGTCCAATGTATGGATGGTCCCCTGGAAAGGTATCACAACATTAGTGGAAGGAGGAGGTTTTTCAATCGGTATTCACCCAAGCTAGTAGTGATAAAAGTGTCTTAAAAATAGGAATAATATATTTCAAGAAGATTAGAATTAAGATTGCATGATGTGTCATCCTTAATCTCTACGGTGTTGACCTCGTCATATGAATAATCTCTGTTAGAATTATCTTGTTGGATAACATTATCAAGGATATTGGTACAAGTGGAGCCAAATGTAGGATTGAGAAGATCTATGATAGGTGGGGAAGTAATAGCCATAGAGGTATAAATTGTGGGTAATAGGAGAAAATATTATGGGTAGGAATTGACGAAATGAATGTAGAGGTAGTAGAGTGAGTAGAGGCGCTAGATTGACCAACATCGTATGTACTTATATTGTGACATGGAATAGGTTGTGATGGAGGGATGAGTATGGTGGTGATGGGGTCTATGCGAAAAAAATTGAATGGGTCAGGGTCAATAAAATGGTATGTTCATAGACATCATGTAGGAATTTAACGCACCTATGAATTGTAGAGGGAACAACATGCATGGCATGGATCCATGGTCTACCGAGTAAGCAATTGAACTAGAATGAGGCATCAATGACAAAGAATAAAGTAGGAACTATTTTAGGCCCAACTTGTAGAGGTAAGGTGATAGTGCCCATGCATGTGTGAGTAGTGGAATCATAGCCGCAAATGAGAGTAGAGGATTTATTAATTAAATTATTAGAAATGTTCATTTTCCTGAGGAGAGATAAAGCACATAGATTTATAACGGATCCATTGTCAATGAGTACATGCTTGATACAAATGGATCCAATAGTAGCGGTGATAAGCAAAGGTGCAAAAGGATCGCTAGCAACTAAAGGAGGGATATCCTCATCACTGAAATATATGGCATGTGGTATATTTTTGAGGGATTGAATGAGATGAGCAAAGGCAACAGGTAAATTATTACTTTCAATGTGGATGGAGCGAAGGGTGGCCTCTAATGTATGATTACAATTGGGTGCACTGCGAAGAGATCACAGAGAGAGAGAGATTTTGGATAGTGTATTCTTAAGTTGTTGAATGATGTCATAACCTTTAGAGGTGGTGGTAGGAATTATATAAGTAATAGGTGGTGGGACAGAGAGAGTGGAGCTGTAGGGGACGAGTGTGGTGAGTGGTGACTACATTGATGGTTAGATTAGGCATTGGAGTAACAAAGTGGGGAGGGTATTGGGTATGGACCCACATAAAATCAGCAACAGTGATAACTATGCTAGAAACCTTGGTTGGAGTATAAGAGGAATAAGAAGATGGATCCATGAATTTAGAATCAAGGGATATGTTTCATGCATTGTCAAAAGGTAGGGTTTGAGAAAGAGAGTTCACCAAATGATTTAATTTAATTTGAATTAAATCTAATTGCAGAGTAACTATTATAAAAAATAATGTATAAATGCTAAAATACAATATGACACAAGCAAACAAGTATATAAATGTGAAAACCTTAAGCCAGAGAAGGAGATAGTAAGACTTAGCTGATTTTCGAGTAAACATGAAGTGATCTGGGTAGGTAAAAGTGTTGAACATGTTGGAAACAAGATCGTCACTGCTCATTGTGAATTTTGGAACTCGGGAATAGAGCCGGACATGGGCACGTGGTGTAGGGAAGAGGTGCCTGAGTGCTTGTGACCGTGAAAATGCTTAGGAATTACTTTTTCTATATCACAAGGTCTTCATTGTTGCATCATGTCTCATGTTGCTTGATATTAGTTGCTTGATTGCCAAAGGAACATGTAACTTGAAAGAAATAAGTTCACCTGTACATTCCTAAAAACTACATCAAACCTAAAAGGGAAAATGCGAGAATAACAAGTCGATTGACTTCGATGGTCACCCGAGGAGTGAACTTATAAACGAGCACTATAATACATCTCGAATCCATGTAGTTCTTGTGTGTGTGTGTGTATAAATGATGCCCTAGGGCTTCTTGTGTAAATTGTACAAATGATAGTGGATTGTAGTTAGAATGTAGCAATGTAATAGTATGTGTGGATGGAATAGAATAAACTTCCCATTGTTATGTTGTGCATGCAACCCTTGTCCCCTAAATAGATGCTAGATGGACACATTTGAAGTGCTCTAGTGCCTTTAGAATAAAATATTAGGTGATGATAGTAATGCTTAGTGCTTGGTCCTTGTTTTTGAAAAGTAACTAAGTACATATGTGATTCCCTTGTTTGAATTTCATGATTGACAACTGAAAGGTCGACCCATAACTAAAAAAGATGCCCAAAAGATAAAAAAGTCCCAAAAAGAGAGAGCAAAAGTAAGAAAGAGTCGGGAGCACCCAGTATGGACATGAGTGCCTAGGTGTTGATGTCCTAGCTGGGCGCTAGTGTCCGAGGCCATAAAGGATAAATCAGTCAAGTTTCGTCAGGGCTGTAGGGTGTGTAAGACTAAAGAGAAAACAAGAAACCAAGAAAAGAGGCCAAATATAGTTGTTAACCACTAGTTTTATTTCTTATGAATTTAATATATACATTAGTATGCTTTTGGACCTATAAATGTACCCAAGTGGGTGCCTTTTACAAGTATAAGAAGTAAGTGTATCAATGTAGTGTCATGTGTTTTCTAGTTGTTTAAATGAGAGAGTTTATACTTGCTTATATAGGGTTTCAATGGTAAATTATCAAATAAAGGTCAACCTAAAGGGATTAAAAGACTCAATGAAGTTTATAAAACTAAAAGAAAATATAGAGGATATGTCATTGTAAGACCATACAAGTCGGTCAAGACCAGATAACAACTCCTAACCAAAATGTATGGTTTTACACATGGATGAAAACCGTGAAAATGAAGTTTGCACCTTGTCAATTGGAGTTTGTCTATGGATTTTGTGCATTTGAATCTTAGAATTTGTCAATATATCAGTGCTTATGACTAAGAAAGCTAGATAAGATAACTTATGTACTAAGTGGGGATAGAAAGATTATGTATATCTTAGCAAAAGTGTATCATGAAAACCAACAGTGTCAAAGAGTAAATTGCCAAATTTGAGTGTTTACAAGTATCACAACTTTAATTATATTTAATAAATGTTATAATGGTAAATTGAATGTTTTTGATGTATAAGAAGTTTAAATAATGTCTAAAATTTTCTAAATGAAACTAAGGCTCATCCAATCTTACCCATAATAACTAGTTATAAAATCGGTGTACGTGTATGTATGCGTGATTGATGACAAAATATGCATTATATAACTCCACTTAATGAATCTAAATCTTTCTAGTGTGTATAATTAAATACCTACAAATTAAATAAGATTCTAACATAGTATAAAATGTTAAACCACTTGGAAAAATTTTCCCCACTTTTCATTAAAATAATTAAACAATAAACAAGGCTAATATAGTCATTACAATAAGACTGTCTCAACTTGCATGAAAAGTAAAAGACTAATAATAACTCCTACACCTCCTAAGTGAACTAAATTCAACTAAAAAGACTAAAAATAGACACAATATGATAAATATCATCCACTACTAATATATAGTCAACATGCAAGAAGTCAAAATTAGTTTAAGTGACACAAGCTCACCTATCATGCATCCTAGTGAACTACACTCTAACTAGAACTTCTAGTCTAAAAATATATTTTCTAAAAATATAATTATAAAAATGGATTTTTACTCATGTTCCAATAAAATTGTAAACGCAAAAAAATCTACTCTTCAATAACTAATTAATGTCTATATTGGCATCATACTCAACATTCCTCCCTTTAATGCAAAAACATAAATGTCTATCATCTCCTTGAGTATTCCATGAACTTTCTGCAATAAATGCTTCATGAAAATATCAGCAAGATGATATTCACTTCTCACATACTCAATGATAAATTTATTACCATTGACCAAGTCTCTGATAAAGTGATGCTTGAGTTCTATATGTTTGGTTCTAACATGGAAAACTGAATTCTTAGATAATATTATCACAAAAATATGTGTAGGATCATGTTGAGCCTCTTTAAAATCAACTAACAGTATTCTTAACCACATACCTTGTGTACAAAAACATGTAAGAGATAAATATTGAGCTTCAATAGAGGACAAAGTAATTGTAGCTTGCTTCTTTGATGGCCAAAAACCAACCCACTTCCCAATGTGAAGTAATAACCTAAAGTAGACTTTATGTAATCAAAAGAAACTCTTAAATATAAATATGTGTATCCAATTAGACAAAATGAAATTATTGGTATGAAATTAATGTCATGATTAAAATTACCTCTTATATATCTAAAAACTCTTTCCACTACTTACAAATGCTTTAGTGATGGATTACCCATAAATCTAGAAACTGAAACCCCATGATCGATATCAGGTATTTTTATAGTGAGATACATCAAACCCCTACCATGCTTCTAAATTTATTTTAGTCAATGGAAGTAATTTCATCCTCCCTCATAATAGTTTCTTCATTTGTAAGTGGAGTGTCCACGGGCTTACAATCTTGGAGATTACACTTTTGTTACGTGTTTTTAACATACTTAGATTGATAAATGAATACTTCATTTATCTTTTGATGGAATTTCATGCCAAGTAAGTACTTTTTAAGACCAAGATTATCCATCTCAAATTCTGATTTCATAGGTCCTTAATGCTTTGCAATGTTTACATAGAGTTGCCTATAAAAATCAAGTCATCTACATATAGAAAAACATATACCGATTAGAGTCCAATGTTTGTATGTAAAAAACTTGTTCATTTTGATTTTTTTACAAATCTTTGATATAATAACCAACTATCAATTCTTGAGTACCAAGCTTTTAGAGCTTGTTTTAGTCCATAAAGAGCCTTCTTTAACTTATATACTCAAAATGCTTTACCCTTTACCTCAAAACATTGTGGTTGCCCCACATATACTTCTTCTTCTATCACTCCATTTAAGAATACACTCTTGAAATTCATTTTATGGATTTTCCATCCTATGTGAGAAATAAAAAGTATTATTCTTATAGTATATTGATGAGCTAAAAGTGCATAAGTTTCATCATAATGTAGTCACTAAAATATGGACTTATTACTATTACATTACACCTCTAGTATGTTGTTATACACATAATTTATAATTTTAGAAACTAGGCATTGGTGACACCTCTTTGGTATTTTTCTTGCTTTGATTGGCTTTATTTACATCCTCTACTCCGACATTTTCATCTTTTTGGTTTAGTCACATGGATCCCTATTCTTGTCTTTTTCTTTGTTTCTGTTTGCTTGTTGTAGGATAATATCACCCGACATGACAATAATACCTAGGCGCTAATGTTATTTTGGGTGCCTCTGTCTTATTTGCTTGTTTTTCTCCTTTTCAATTTTTTTCATGACTTAGGTTGGCTTTTGGTGTCACTATGTGCTAAAATTCAAACAAAGAACTCATATATAAACATAACCTACTAACTATTCTAAGGGGAAATTGGGCTATCATTTTCTATATCTACCACATACAAAGAACAACACAAGGGACTACATTTTGGGCTGCATTATTCACTACATAGGGGGAGGTTATTCTAAATTCCATACCACACATGCTTGCATTATGAAAAAGTGTAAATTGTACAATGTGAACGCCAAAGCGAGATACGTCGAAGACAAAATATTGGGAAATTAAATGACATGAAAGGAACAAGGTCATTGAAGAAGGGTTTGAGGGAGGAGAGGATGATGGTCAAGAGAAATGGTTGGTGAAAACAAAGGGAAACTCCTTTTTCTAGATAACCACGTCCCATTTTTCTCAATCACAAGGAAGCAAAAGGGGTTACGGTTTGCAAGGCAACATATTTTGGAGATATTATTGAAGGTAAGGAGTAGTTAATGAATATTTCCCATGTGAATAGCTATTTATAATTTCAATTCTTTTGTGTTTTGGGTATTAAAATGATTATCATGGTAATGAATAATTTGTGCTCCACATTATCATCTCCATGTCACATACAATTTGCACAAGAGTGCGATTTGCAATCAAAGGGGTCAAAATGAAAAATGGAGAAATTCCAACAAGATCCAGGTTTGAAATCCAATCTTAATTTAGACATAAAGAGGGGTCGCTCATTAAGAAATGTAAAATTTATAGAAAATTGTTGGTGCCAACAACTAACCCTTACACAACAAAAAGAAATGGAAATTTTCTAGAAAAATGGAGAAAAAGGGCTTTAATTTTTTACAATATCAACATTTTCAATTAGACAACATTTAATTTTTTATATGAGATGATGGCCTAAAAATAAAGTAGGAAATAAAATGGGGGACTTCAAGGTGGGAATTTAATATTTACATGTCCCATACTTATTACATGACTCAAATTGTAGACACTAAATCATGCACTTTGGGTACATTTATAGGTCCTAATGACATACTTGCATTCATATGATTCCTAAGCAAGAAAAGTAATAATTGACCATTGTCTTTGGCATCTTTTCTTTCTTTCTTATTTCCTTCTTTGATATACACACCCTATTTCCCAGTCTAACTTTTTATACGTCATTTTTTCTGATTCTAGACACTAACGCCCAAGCACCCTCGTCCCCTCTAGGCACCCCAACCTCTTTGTATCTTGCTTGCCTCTTTTGGGCCTCTTCTAGTCGTTGGTCATCTTGTTTTCTTATGGGTCAACCTTTTAGTGGTTAATTACGAAATTCAAACAAGGGAATCATATAAATACAATGCATTATGATCATAATAAGGGATCAAGCACTAAGCATATACTACTATCACCTAAGGTTGCATCTAAAGGAATTTAAAGAGCATCAAAGCATCCATCTAGCTATCATTCAAGGGAAAATGGACTCCATTATTTTTCATACCCATTATAGGAGAGGAGTTCATTTTCACATCCACACATCTACTTACATTACCACATCTAGCTATTGTTTTCTATTTAAGTGTGTCCGGCACAAGAGCTACCTAGAGCAAGATTCTTCACACACACACACACACACACACACACACACACACACACACACACACACACACTACATGGAATCGAGATGTAGTACATGCTCTATTGTGTTCTGTCTATTTACAAAGTTACAAGTGAATTTTGCATACATCTAGTGACATACATGTAATTAACAACAAAGGATAATGACACAACGAAAATCAATTTTTGGGGTTCGACTAGTCACGGGCACCCACCAAAGATTTTACAATGCACAGAACTCCTAACTTGATCTAGGCACCCCACTCTAGCTTATTTTGGTAGATCTATAAATTTTTATGTGCAGTTGTGACATATTCCTCCTCTTGTTCAACAGCTTTTCCACTTCAAAGAAACCTTCATGATTATTGTGAAATCAACTAAGTTTCTTATCCCATATCTTGCACTTAGGGTTTTAATTTTCAATTACTTATTATTTAGGTCTGAGTTGTACTTCATTGGTTATTATTTTGTTGTGACTCTTAAATTAGGGTTTAGCATAATTTCATATTTGTTAAATCATTTGGTGAACCCGTGTAAGATAATTACTTGGATAAATAAGAATATCAGCAGCAAGAGAACACCAAAAACATAATAGTGCAGATAAATGATCACAATATGCAAGTAGAATAGCTTAGCCACTTTGAGGGGGAAACCTCCAAACCATGCAATAAGACTAAAATGCTCAATATGATGATCAAATACTACCTACTAACCTCTATATATATTATTCCTATGTTATGGCCATCACCAAGGCCAACCCATTAATGATAATATAACATATATGAAAGAGATACACCGTGATAATAAGTTATGATAACCACAAGTCAGTTATATACATCCAATGTAAGATATATGATTAAGGGCATATCATGCACCTCCCCTTCAAAGCAACATTATCCCCAATGTTTAGAATCTCTGGATGTTACTGCAAGAAATTTGCATCCTCCCAAGTTGTGTCTTCATTATCTAGTTTTTTCCACTTGATCAAATACTCGGTAATGAACCATGTCCTTAATCACTTAGTGCGTGTCTAAAGGATGCATTCTGGTTCCAAGATGATTCTTGCCTCCTCTTAAAACTATGGTAGCATTGTTTGGGCTGATATCATCTTTCCAATTACCTTCTTCAAGAAAGATACATGGAAGATTGGATGTATTTGAGTGGTCAAAGGAAGTTCCAGTTTGTATGTTACTCTGCCAATCTTCTGTAACACTTGATAAGGGCCATAATACTTAGGTGAAAGATTGTTATCCTTTTTTGTTCTTTCAAGGACATTTACTTATATGGATGTAAACGCACAAAAACCCAATCACCGAATTCAAAATATCTTTCACTATAATGTTGATCTACCTACTGCTCCATGTGGTTTTGTGTCATGGCAAAGTTCTCCTTGAGACTAGAAATCACCTCTTATTGGTGTTTAATATATTCTTCAACTACTCAAACCCTTGGTTTGACTCTTAAAAGATGAGGTGATAGATGGTAGATGTTACCCATATAATGCCAAGAAAGGAGGCATTTTAGATGAAGTATGAAAGGAGGTGTTATACCACCATTTTGCAAAGATAACCAATGGACCCATATCGCTTGCTTATCTAAGGTAAAATAACAAAGATATCCTTGAAAGCACTTGTTTTCCACCTATTTTTTCCCATACATGAGAACAAGTTAGTCCAAAATTTACTAGTAAATATAGGGTTTCAATCAGTTACTATAATCTTTGGTGTCCCATATAGCTTCTAAATTGTATCCATGAAGGTTGTTACTACTATATTCATAACAAATGGATGTGATAAGGCACAAAAATGGGCATATTTGTGAGTCTACCCACCACCACCATGATTACATTTTCCATCTGATTTAGGCAATCATGTGATGAATTCCATGGAAACCTCTTCCCACCTCTAGCTAGGAATAGATAGAGGTTGTAAAAGACTTGGGGACTTAATTGTTTCACCCTTATTTTACTTGACAAACCATGTATTCTACCACATATTTTTGGACATCTCCTTTTAGCCCTTCCTAGAAGAAATCATGTTTGATTCGATGATAAGTCCTCAAGAAGACAAAATTCCCCATTGGAGAATCATGGAGCTTGGATAAAACCCTATTTTTAAGGGTTGAATTCTTACATATGTATAATCTATCTTTCTACCATAAAGCATATCCTTTCCATACAAATTTTTTCTGACATGCTTGGATCCTGTTGGAGATTATGAATGAGATTTTATGTACCTGGGTCTTTTTTCCATTCAGACCTTGCATTCTTTATCCAATCCTCTTGTAATATAGATATGGAAAACAACAATGCCTCGGATGATTCATCCTTCCGAGATAGAGCATCGACAACTACATTCTCTTTCCCTTTCTTGTATATTATCTCAAAATCATATCCCAACATTTTTTAGATCCATTTTTGTTGTTCTTCAAATGATAAATGTTTCTCTAAGAAGTATTTCAAACTATCATGATCTGTCTTTACTTTGAAATGTCTACCCATTAGATATGGTCTCCATTGCTTCACTGCATAAAGTATGGCTAGCATTTCCTTCTCATAAACTAGTTTATATATATTCTTACCTTTGAACTGACGGCTCTCAAAGGCAATGGGTCAACCTTCTTGCATGAGTACTACCCCATACCATACCCTGAATCATCACATTCAACAATGAATGTTTTGGAAAAATCTGGGGTGGCTAGAATTGGAGTGGTGCACATGGCCTCCTTCAACTTCTCAAATGTCATAGTAGCTTCCTCATTCCAATGGAAAGAGTCCTTCTTCAATAAAGTTATGAATGTTATTGTTATGCTATCATAATTCCTTACAAATCTATGATAATAACATGTAAGACCCAAAATCCTCAGAGATCTTTTAGGGTTTCGAGAACCTTCCATTCAAGCATGGCTTTTATCTTGTTAGGATCCACTTTAACACCTTCATAAGAGATAATATGACCCATATATTCAGCCTCCTTGAGTCCAAAAGAACACTTAGAAGGATTTGCATAAAGTTGATGATGTTCAAGAGTTTCCAACACCTTATTTACATGATGCGGTGTGTTCCTCCCATGTGTTTTACTATAGATTAATATATTTGATTTACTTGTGTCCCACCGAGCATGCCAAATGAAGATTACTAAAAGTTTCCAAGCAAAGCTAAGACTAACACCACATAGTCTAATTGAGAAAATTCTTATTGAACCTAACAATAGTTATATCAATGATAAAATCTTAATGGAATGCTTGAAATAACTAACATGAATATAATTCAAAACCTAGCCAAAGCATACCTACTAGTATAATCAATAGCTAACTAACATAGACCTAAATAGATCTAGAAGCAATCAAATTGGAGGTTTGTTGCTAATCCGAGAAAGTGAGATGGTCACTCCAATAATGACTACAAGATCATATTGGATACCCATCTACTAACCCCATTGAAGACTTTAGGCAAGGATTGAGCTTGGCTATCAATCATATTTCTTATGTGATATGTAATTCAAAGCATGGTGTAAAGTTTAAAGGTATGTGGTTAGTCCTTTTTATAGTTTTTCCTTTAAGTAAAACTAGCATCTTGGTGCATGTGGGACTAAAAGCAAAAAGTAGATTAAGAATTCCTAATCCTGATTAAGGTTTACTAATCACAATTAGTGAATTATCAAGTAATTAGGATGTGAGGAGCCTCAATCAACCACTTATGGTCAATTAGGAGGCTAGAATAAGATTTTGAAGCTTGCTGAGATATTGTGGAGGGAAATGGGGTGATTTTGAATGGTTAGAAGAGAAATTTGAGCCAATAATAGGGTATATTGACCAAAACAAGGGTAAAATAGGCTTAATTAGCTAATAATCACTAATTGTCTATTTGGAAGAGGATTTTGACTTACAATTCACTATAAAGTGACATCCCGAATGTGAAAGGGCATGGGTAATCAACAAAGTGCTATTAATTGACCAAAATGGTAAGAAACATTAGTTAATTAGCAGAAATCACTAATTACAATGGAAATGGTAAGAATGGGAGTGATTTGTGTGCGTTTGGCAATAAGATTGCAAAAATGGAATTTAGATGTCTACAATATCATTAAAGAACACTTAAACAAAATTTCATAAATGGCTTAAAGATAGAATTCATAAAGCTTTGAAATGTAGAGGGTGCATTTGTTAGACCAAAAGGCATTACCAAGAACTCATAACAAGCTTCATGTGTTCAAGGTTGTTTTATGGATATCTTCATCATTGATTCCAATTTGATGATATCCAGAATGAAGATCAAGTTTTGTAAAGTAAACAACACCATGCAACTCATCAAGTAACTCATCAATTACATGAATATGAAACTTATCTTTGACTTTGTACTTATTGAGTTCTCTATAATCTAGAGACATGTGCCAATTGTCATATATTTATCGTACAATCACTACAGAGAAGATTAAGCACTCTGACTATGATGAATAATAATTCTTGCTTCTAACATCTCTTGTACTATCTTCTCAATCTCACTTTTTTGCATATAGGGGTACCTATAAGGTCTAATGTTAGGTGGTTGACTCCTTAGTACTAGCTAGATGGCATGGTCATGGTATCTTTTTGGAGGTAAACCCTTTGGCATATCTCCAAACACAACTGAGTGCTCATTTATAATTACTTGCATATATGAGGGTATAAATGTATTTGACTGATGTGCTTCTAATGAAAATAGTTGTGCCACAAACCCCTCTGCACCTTTTCTAAGAAATTTTTGCATCTGGTGAGAGCTCACCAACTATGGGGACTTTTCTCTTAATCCTTTTAGTTTAAAATTCCTCCCTTCTGACTGAAATCACATGAAAAACTCTTGTAAATTCATTTCAATGGTTCCCAAGGTGGTAAGCCACTAAACTCCTAACACAATGTTTATTCCTCCCATGGCAATGACATACATAGGGCTAGTTAGTAAGTAATCTCCCATGGTGAGATTAATGTTATGGCATTTTCTTGAACAACTAATAGTTCCCCATCAACGATCATTACATTACATTCTGAAGCTAGATAAACAAATTAGTTCAAGTGTACTGCCAACTTATGATTGATGAAGTTGTGAGTACTTCCCGAATCAACCAACATTGTTACGTTCTATTTTAAAAAAATCTAACCACTTTGAGAGTTTCGGGAGTGTTAATACCTAAAATTGCATGATATTATATCGTTGGTTGGGGATCTTCTAATTCCTCTTCTAGCTCTATCTCTTCATCTTCTTCATTCTCTTCTTCTTCATTAGGCCCCTCAATGTAGAACAACTTCTTTTCAACACACTTATGTCCTGGTCCAAATTTGTTGTCACAATTAAAACATAACCTTTTATCTCTCTTTTCTTCAATTTGTTGAGGTGTTAATCTAACTGGCCGAGGGAATGATGGTGGCAAGGTGCCACAATCTCTTATATTGGTGACAATATTTCTCCTGTTGGAAAGGAATTTTTCCTCTACTTTACGTGCCATGATAATAGAATCAGAAACCTTATGAGGATTAAACATACACACCTCATTCTCACTATGTTCTTTAAGACCCCAAGAAATAATTCATTCAAATTCTCTTCAGTAATATTTTCCACCCACAAGGAAAGGTTTTGGAATTAATGAATGTAATCCTTGATTGATCTTATTTGTCTTAACTTTGCTAATTGGATGAAATAATTCTCTAACACACTAGAACTATAGTGCAATTATAAATATTCGATGAATATTGCCCATGTAACATTGAGACCACCCTTTTTCCTTTGAGAACATAACCATCGATACCAAATGAATTGGTCAGTTCTAAGGTAGAAGGACGTTGTGGTAACCTTTTTTCCCAATGGAATTTGATGTAGATCAAATAAATTCTCCATTTGGTTAATCCAATTAAGTGGATCTTTCCATCAAACTTACGCATTTCCACTTTTAGAATCATGTTATGGGCTAGCAAAGTGTTTGTATTTAGATTGGGCATGCTCAAAGATCCACCTTGACTAGTTTGTCTAATACTTTGACCTGAAGATCCACCTTGGTTGATATGAGTATGATTGAGTTGTGGTTGATTAGGAAGAAGATGATGACCCGTTAGATTTGAACTGAATTGGTGAATGAAATCCTCAATCATTGTCCAATCTTTTCTACATCTTCTTTTTGGCCATTCTAAACTCGAGGTTTTGCACATCAAACTCAAGTTGGCTTACCTTATGGTCTCATCAAAGTAAACCCTAGCCCTAGGACTCTGTAGTTACCCCTTATGACTCTAACTCCTCAACTATTATCTCATCCTTGTCGGGGTTTTACCCAGAGTGATGGGATTCTTTTTCCTCTTGTGGAAGGCCCCGCCATGATGCCCCAAAATGGTAGGATTTAGGGATCAAGGTCAAAATTTAGGGTTTGGGATTTTGATATGAATTCGACCAAATATGAAAAAACTTAAAGAATGAACTCAAACTAATTTTTTATCCTCTTTTAGAAATGTAAAGAACTTGGAAAAATTCCACAATTTGCAATCGATAGAGAAAATTTATCAAAAACCCTAAAATTGATGTAACTTTTTCAAAACAAGTCAAAATATCTTGAAATTTGGAGAGGAGCTTACTTGATTGATTTCACAACACCCCAAAAAATGTAGAAAAGTTTGCTATGGATTCGAAGATATAGCCAATTATTTAAAATTAGGGTTTTGACACAATTTTAGCCGAGATCAAGCTCTGATACCACTTGTAAGGAAATTACTTGGATAAATAAGAATATCAACAACAAGAGAACACCAAAGAACACAATATTGCAGATAAATGATCACAATATGCAAGTAGAATAGCTTAGCCACTTCGAGGGGGAACCTCCAAACCATGTAATAAGACTCAAATGCTCAATATGATGAACTACTACCTACTAACCTCTATATATACTATTCCTATGCTATGGCCATCACCAAGGCTGACCCATTAATGATAATATAACATATATGAAAGAGATACATCATGATAAGAATTTATGATAGCCATAAGTCGGCTATATACATCCAATGTAAGATATATGATTAAGGGTGTATCAACCCGTCCATTCAAACCTTACCTTTTGAATATGTATTCTTCTTCTCAAATTAAAGATCAATTTGTTATCCTTCTTTCACCCCAACTAAGGTTTATGGCATGGTTACTACTGTTGCTAATTTTATGCAAGTTCGTACTCAACATCCTCCTCACTTTATTATGCCTAGTGTTGATCCAACTATTATTGTAGTCACTACTTCTCATACTCTTCCTCTAATGACTCCACCTATTTCTATCCCACCATGTACCACTTCTACGGCTCCTCCTACCACTTATAAAGGTTATGATATCATCGAGCAACTTAATAATACACTGGCAAAAATATCTCTATGAATTATTGCGCAATGCACCTGATTTTCGTCATACATTAGAAGCCACCCTTCGTTCCATTCATATTGAAAGTAATAATTCTTCGGTGGCCTTCACATATCTCATTCAGTCTCTCAAAAATATACCACATGTTATATCATTTAGTGATGAGGACATATCACCATTTGTTGTTGACAATCCATGTGTACCTTTGCTTATCATTGTTATCATTGACACCATTTGTATAACACTTGTGCTTATTAACAATGGTTTTGTAATTAATCTTTATGCTCACTCACTTTTAAATCAAATCAACATCACTTATACTCTTATTACTAAAAATTCCACTCTTATTCGTGGTTATGATTCCAATACTCACACATGTCTAGGCACTATCACATTACCTATACAAGACGGACCTAAAAGATTGTTCCTACAATATTCTTTGTTATCAATGCCTCATTTCAATTTAATCTCTTGTTGGGTAGACCATGGATCCATTCCATACATGTTGTCCCATCTATTTTCCATTGTTGCATTAAATTCTTACATGATGGATATGAACATACCATTAATCTTGACCACGATCCCTTCAAATTCTACCACATAGACCTCGTTACCACTATGCATATTCCTCCATCGCATCCTATTCCATATAGCAATATTAGCACATATAATATTAGTCAATTTATCACTTCACAATCTTTTCCCACCATCGTAAGCATTTTGTTTGTTTCCATTTATATTACTGTTATCATTTCAGCCACCGTGTCTGATCCACTAAACACTTTCACTTCACTCATTCAAACTCCTCTCGCTCGTGCATATGGCTCACTGCCTACCAATATTCTTAATATTGATATCCAACATGATAATGTCAGCACTAATGATTCTAATGACAAGGTCAATACTATTGAGCTTACTGATGACAAATTATGCAATCTTAATTTTAATCATATCGAGATTGATGATTCATTCTTCAATGATACTTTCATTGCTATTGGCCCTAATGAATATCAATTCAAGAAATTCCCTCTTTCTACTAATGTTATGGTGCTTTATTGGGGTTTTTCCATACGTTGGACATCATACCACCTATCTAATCTTCTCATGAGGATCCCACATATGTGCTTCCTCCTTTCACATGCACTCTTTTCATGAATAACTCTTATTGGCATCACATTCCATTCGATCCTAATTTCTCTGAAAATGTTTATACACATGATGGTTTGACTAGGCTTGGGTTTACACTCAATGACATCTTACCTCTACCTCATTCACTTCAGCTCTATCATGGATATGTTTGTATTAATACTACTTATGGTCTTCGTATTTTCCATCTATCGTTTATTTATTGCATGCACTTCATGTACTTCCTACTTGCTCTTGGTAAATATTGGCTTGACTACATTGGGGGCATCTACTTTTGTACACATTACAAGTGTTATTGTTTCATTTTATACTACTTCCTATTCTTACTAGCACATTATCTTATATCGGATCATACACGCTTTGACATATTTCTTATCTATCTAACATGCTAACAAGTGCTTCATGTGCAACATTTGTCTTACAGGAACTATTTGCCACTATGGTTGTCTGTTACTTTGTTTACCATTGTTTGTCATTTTATTCCATTATTTAACATTTTTGTGGGCTTTTCCCTTTGTCTTGTGTGCACATTGTATGTTTTTGGCTTCCTCGACCATAATTTTCTTCTAACATTGTAAGTGATGTCCCATGTTTGAAACCCATTTTTGTGGTCTACATTGTCTTCTTACTTGTTAAATTACATTTTGTCTTCTATATGCATTTTTTTTTGTTTGCACTAACACATGTTTCCAACCACTTTTTCTATGTGTGCCTTGGTTTTTACCAAGCACATTCCCTCCCCTACAAGGCATCAATTTCATATCAGTTTTTGTTCCTCTACTTTGTGTCAGATCCTCCTAAGCGACATTACATGCACCCCAAACAAAGGGGGCATACATTGGGTGAATCAATCACCCCATTCAGCAGTTCATAGTCATAATACAACACAGTTCATCACAGAATCAACACAATCTATAGTCTTATAAACGGACCAGAATATGACTTGGATCTTCGACACATCATGGACGTTAGTGCCCATATACATACATGAGCGCATGGGCTCCCCTGACCCTTCATGGGCACCTATGACCAGAGGGCAGTTATGAGTTTTTCTCATATCAACAAAGTTTTTGGCAATTTACATAATGATTTTCACACAACAGGAATGGTCCTCTAGAAATCAACATACATGTTATCTCTATTTTTCTATTTCCATTGGATCGAACTAGATTGAAATGGATCAAATTTGGACAATGCAAGATCACACCATCTTCAATGGTGTATAAATTTTGGGAAGTAGTCAAAGGATGGAGAATAACACTAGACCTTTCTCCCTACACTTCTTCTATCGTGGCGTGAGATCACTCAAAAACTCGCACTTGGCGTGAGATTGCCCAAAAAACTCATTCTTGCAATGAGATCACCCAAAAACTAATTCTTCTACAATATTTTTAGGATTTTTCTATCATTTTCACTCATCATGGACCATGTTCATGTTTTCCTTTTCACATTTTTACATACTTTTGAATGCACTTTTTACATAGTTGGATCAAATTTTTCATACACACATATTTGACTACCCTTTTTCTCTTCTCTTTTGCAGGTCCATCTTTAGGGAAGCATCACACATAATCACACATCAAGTGACAATAACAACATGTACAACGTGACATATACACATACGCTCTCACCACTAGGGTCACTTCCTCTTCTCTAGCTTCCATGCTTTATTTTTAATCACTCCACACTTTTTCTTGTCCCTCAACATGCTTTCACTATCAATCTACATGGTTATTAAGTATGCATCTTCTATCTACTTTATGCTATCGAGTATTCACTCAACAAGATAAAGTGGGGTAAATGTAGACATTAAATAACACACTTTGGGTACATTTCTAGGTCCTAATCACATACTTTCATTCATATGATTCCTAAGCGAGAAAATTACTAATTGACCATTGTATTTGGCCTCTTTTCTTTCTTTTTGGTTTCCTTCTTGGCCTTACACACCCTATTGCCTAGTCTAACTTTCGATACTTCAGATTTTTTGAGTCTAGACACCAAAGCACCCAACCAGGATGCCAATGCCCAGGTGCCCTCGTCCCTCTAGGCGCCCCCAACCTCTTTGTATCTTGCTCACCTCTTTTAGGCATCTTGTTTTCTTATGGGTCAGAATTTTAGTGGTTAATTATGAAATTTAAACAAGGGAATCATATAAATACAATACTATGTGAGCGTAATAAGTGTAAGAAAATTACTTGATAAATAAGAATATAAGCAGTAAGAGAACACCAAAGAATACAATATTTCAGATAAATGATCACAATATGCAAAGAGAATAGCTTAGCCACTTTTAGGGGGAAACCTCCAAACCATATAATAAGACTCAAATGCTCAATGATGATCAACTACAACCTATTAACCTCTATATATAATATTCCTATGCTTATAGTCATCACATAGGCCGACCCACTAATGATAATATAATTGATTCACTAAAAATGTAAATGAGTGTATGCTAGTTAATCTAATCTAGCAGGGACATATAAACGTAGTAAATGAAAACAACTAACGCATGTATGCAAATGAAATAAGTAAACTATTCTAATGAAATTAGGAAAACCTAATGTGCAAGATAAAGAGGAAAGAACTCAGCTGATTAAAGATGTTCGTTGAACTGTGTCATAAGTGTGACTAGAAAATTAGGTAGCAGGAATGACTATGAAGGAGCCTCAAAAGAGTGGATTTGGGTTGTTTCTCTAGACTGGAGTTCCTGGAGGAGGATTGGGGTGCTCTGGTCTACAAAATGAGCACCCTGAACTGTGTAAAAGCTTTGAAAATAGTCTTCACAGGCTCGGTAGATGGTCTGAAACCCTCGTCCTGTATCACATCAGATTCACTACTTTGCTTCAATGTCGTTGTTGTTCCAAGATGAATAAAAAGACCAACAAAACCATAACAAGCATCACTCCCTAAAATAAGAAAAATTCATATCAAAGGGTCGAAAATACCTCAGCTACCACAATAGTGGACTTACTAACTGAGCATTGCACTAAATTCTAGACCCAAATGTAGTTTTGTGTGTGTGTGATCATGCCCTAGGTTACTCTTGTGTCAGTCACACTTTGTGTAGTAACGAGCTAACTATGTGTAAGAAAATGTAATAAAATGGTGCATGGAATAGAATGAATCCTCCCCTATGCTATGTGTGATGCAGATGACCCAAACTTTGTCCCAAGTGATGGAGCTATATGGATGGAATTGATCTCCAATGCAATATATGGATGCAACTCTAGGTGGAGTGATAGTAGTGATAGTGTTTGGTCCCTTATTATAGTATCATAACTTTATATTTATAGGGTTCTCTTGATCTAATTTCATAATTAACCCCAAAAGGCCGAATGAAAGAAAATTCAAATGTTGAAATGGTTATAAAGTGCCAAAAAATTGGAAGGAAAGTGAGAGAAGGCTCGGGGTGATCCTGGTGGGACTATGGCACCCATGGGCACCCTAGTACTACCCTAGGCACCCCAATCAAGGCTGAAATTATGGGAAATGATGAAAGTTGACTGGGCATGCATGTGTAAAAGGTCGAGAATAATGAAATAAAATAAAATAAGATGGTCAAAAGATGGGAGTTAATTAGTACTTTCTTCTCTTTAAAACCCTCTAAATAGTAGTATGAGACCGAGACTAAAATAACCCAAAGTGTGTGATTTTGTGTCTACATTTGCCCCCACTTTATGTTGGTGAGTTGAAATCTTAGTAACATAAAGTAGATAGAGATGCATACCTAAATACCATGCAAATTGATGAAGAAGACTTGTCGAAGGACTAGACAAAGCATGGAATGACAAAAAGATGATGGAGTGTGGAAACTAAAGATGAAAAATGCTAAAAGTGATGAGAGCAAACCTAGGATGAAAACACGTGTTTGTTACCAATGTGTGTGAACCTGCATGGTTAGTATGCAAGGTGTACCACCGCAAAGTATTTTTGTTGTTGTCATTGTTGTTGTTACCCCCAATTTGACTGCTTGTTTCTCATACGGCTAGAATTGCAAGCAAAAATGATCAAGTAGTAAAAATGTATGTATGCAAGTGTAAAAATGCTATGTAAAAGATGCATGTATGTGAAAGTATGTAAATGTAAAGTACACAAATGTAAAATATGTGAAATGAAAAGTGAAAATGGAACATGTGCACCTGATCAATATCGAGAGAAAGGGTGTAGAAGGATATCCTACTCTATCTGTCTTGTCGGGTTTTTGGGGCGATCCGACGCCATAGTCGAAGAAGTATAGGAGGAAATGTTCTATGTCCTCCAACCTTTAATCGGTTCCCTGAACTTTGTAAAGATATCTCTATATTTTACTAGTTTTTGGGTGATCTAACACCAAAAGTAGAAGAATTATTGGGAGGAAATGCTCTGTGTCCTCCAACCATTAATTGCTCCCCAATTACTAAGGACACCATGTCCCGTAAAAGTCATTGTGTATGGAGTTTATAGACTGAGTCTGAACTCGCTTGATATATGTAAAACCCACAATGCCAAGGGTGAAAAGTGTGTTGAACTAAAATGAAGGAAAATGAAGGAAAATAGTGTGTAAGATACGCAAATAGTATAAAATGTACCAAGCAAAGTAGTGTAAACACACAATAAGACAAGTAAGTCGCAAAAATCTCATCGCAAACATGGGACATCACTCACGATGTCACAAGACACGTAAGGCCATCATGGTCAAAATAGCAAGCAAGTGTACACATCAAACATAGGACAAGGCCCGCATATAATACCAAATAGAGCAGATAAGTACAAATAAATAATGAAGTAGTCATGGTAACATGTAATCTTGCAAAATAAGTGTTGCACATGGACCACCCGTTAGCATGTTAAAGAGATAGCCAATATGTCAAAAGCATGTATGATCAAGTAATGTAAGATGTTAAGTACAAAATGAAACAATATCACCTGGAAGAGATGAATGTGGATGCCCCTAGTGACCGGTGTAGGAAGGGTAGAAGGCGAGCATCTATGTCACGTGTAAGAGTCATGTATTTATGATCACACTAAACAAAGGTGTGAACGCGCATGTGTGGGTGGTATAGATAATGACATATAAGAAATCAAACTAACATGTGTAGTAAAGTGAACATGTAAAACACTAGTAAGCAAGAGTAAATACCCCTAAGAAAATGTAATATGTCATGGATGGGTGGGATAGAATGCAAAATGAAGTGATAAGAGTCGTGTGCCCCTCGAGTGGATGGAAATTTATTTAATGAGGTTCATTTTATTTTCCCCCTCAGTAGTCAAGAATGAACCTTAAATGAGAGTGCGTCTTCGAGAAAAAGTTGAAGTGTGTGTTGTATATGGTGTGTTGTGATGAATGTGTATGTAGATGATATGCGACATATAAAAATATATATACGTGAACCCTATAGCTGAAGCATATATCACGACTTGATGAAAGGATGAGTGATGATTTATCCCTAAGTATATATCACTATAAGATGAAAGGTAAGGAGTGGTGATGTAACCTAAGGTGTATACCACTACAAGATGATATAATGGAAGTGGTGATCTAGCCTAAAGCATATACCACTACAAGATGAAAAGAGTGAGTGATGATTTAGCCTATAGCGTATGTCACTAGCCTAGGAATGTCGAAGGATGAAAAGGCCATGTGATGATTGTAAGGTCCATTTGATTTGTAAACCCTTGGCAATCGAGTATGGACTGAGGAACTAAAGTGTGTCATATGGTGGTGAGTGTAGTGTGTAGAAGATGATGTAATATAAGTAGTGATGAAAAACGACCATGTGATGTGTATGTTGAATATGCAATATAGGATGTAATATGTGTAGAATGTGTAGAGTGGAATGTATAGAGTGGCATGTAATGTATGTAGATAGACTAGTGATGTAGTATTCATGATGTAGGGGATGAAAGGATGTGTATGTAGATGAAAGATGTAAAATACGTGCAATGTAGTAAGTATAATAAGTAGGATGGAATGCTAGATGTGTACAATGTAATGTATAGTATGCAATGTATAGATAGACGAGGAATGTAATATGTAGGATGAACATAATTCTAGAAACATATAGGATGAATAATAGCATAGTATGTAGAAAATGCATGATATGAAGAAATTCAGTGTATGATGTGAGGTATGTGACTATGTATAGAATGTAAGGCAATATGCGTAGATAACCGAATAGTGTATGTAATGCATAGGATGAATAATGTATCATGATAAACGCGTGCAAGATGAAGACTAATAGGATATATGATGAATGAATGTGTAAATGTTAAAATGTTGTAGATTGATTGTAGAATGCATGTTGTATAACACGCGGTTTGTGAATAGATGTGATGTGTAATGCCTATAGTGCAGTGTGTGGGGTTCATGTGTAGTAATCCCTCAACATTCAAGTGTGAACCAAAGCACAAGAGTGAGTCATCAGGTAATTACGGTGCTAATGAGTGATGAGTATGCATATGTAAGAAGATTAATGTATATGTGGAAGATGAATGTATGATGGTGAATAGATGCTAGAATAGGGGATGTATTAAGTAGTATGCCCCCTAGGATGCACATGGAAGCAGTGGTCAAGTAAGATCATCTAAAAGATCATCATGGTCATTATTGAAATCATATGGAACAATGCGGGAAATCGATAAAAATTCTCGGTTGGTCATTCAAATAACCGTGAATATACAAGTTATACATTTCCATGGCATATTGTTCATCAATAAAGGGAGGAAATGGACATCCATGAGCATACCGAGATAGTAAAATTGGGTGAGTAAAAAAGAAAGGAGCTATTGCAAATACACAAAGTACCAAATGGCATAGGAAAAGCTATATCAGTATGACCGGGGTCAAGTGTGCCTCCAATATAATCTAACCAAGATTGGTTAAGAGTAAGTGGAGAAGAAGTATGATAACGCACAAGGTGAAAAACAAGATGGAAAACGTGAAGTCCATATGCAGTAGTGAGAATAATAGATCCATGATAAAAATATGGATCGTATAAGGGAGAATGGAGGTTCTCGAAGCAAAAAACCAAGTCAAGAAGACCGTCGTGTGAGAGATGGATGGTGGCTTTGCAAGAAGTTTCTAGCGGTATGTGCTCCCAATAAGAATCATTTATAAAAAAGTGTGCAGTAAAGGAGGTAGTGATAATGGGTGAGGCATGCGTGATGGAGGAGTAGGTGAGGTAATGCAATGTTCTGGAGCGGACCCTGTATAAAGTACCATTATGTTCATAACATCGGGAGGTGGTGACGAAGTGGAAGGAACAACATCAACCATACAAATAGTAGCTTCAGAGGTATGTGGAGCTTCAATAGGTTGTGGCCCAATAACATAAGATGGAGATGTAGGAGTAAATATTGTATCAAGAGAATCATCTATATGTAATGCGGGAGGACTAATGGGTGAATGCGAGTGAGAAGGGTCTTTTGTTCGATAATGGTAGGGGATGTAGCTATGTGATCAGGTTGAGGAGATTGTGCCTCCTCTAAGACCCATACTAAAGTATTAGGATCGATGGTACACATATAAGAAATAATAGTGTCATCTAGAGCTTCATGATCTATGTCAGAAGATGGAAAATGAATAAGGGAAGGGCAAGGACTATAACCATAAAAATCATCGAGGATGTCAACAAAGGCATGACCAAATTTATCAAACTACATAATGATTGGAGATAGAGAAGAAGTATCTTTAGCCATGATAAGACGTTGGGTTCACAAAAATGATTAACTAAAAATGTAAATGAGTGTATACCAGTTAATCTAATCTAGGAGGACATATAAACACAATAGATGAAAACCACTAAAGTATGCATGCAAATGAAATAAGTAAACTATTCCAATGAAATTAGGAAAACCTAATGTGCAAAATAAGGAGGAAAGAACTCAATTGATTAAAGACGTTCGATAAACTGTGTCGCAAGTATTATTGGAAAATTAGGAAGCTAAAAAGACTATGTAGGAGCCCCGAAAAGAATGGATTTGGGTTGTTTCTCTAGACTGGAGTGCCTAGAGGAGGATTGGGGCACTTGGGTGCTCTGGTCTACAAAATGAGCACCCTAGTTTGTAAAAGCTCAGAAATTGGTCTTCATAGGCTCAGTAGATGGTTTGAAACCCTCATTGTATGTTGCACCAAATTCGCCGCTCCACTTCGATGTCACTATTTTTTTAAGATGAATAAAAAGACCTACAAAACCCTAACAAGAATCAATACCTAAAAAAAAAAAATACATATGAAAGGTTCAAAATGACCTCAACTGCCACAGTAGTGGACTTACTTATTGAGCGTTGCACTACATTCCATACCCAAATGTACTTATGTGTGTGTGTGATCATACCCTAGGTTGCTCTTGTGTCAGTCGCACTTGGTGTAGTAGCCAGCTAACTATGTGTAGAAAAATGTAATAAAATGGTGCATGGAATAGAATTTATCCTCCCCATATGTTGTGTGTGATGCAGATGGCCCAAGCTTTGAACCAATGATGGAGCTATATAGATGGAATTGATCTCTAATGCAATAGATGGATGTAACTCTAGGTGGAGTGATAGTAGTGATAGTGTTTAGTCCCTCATTATGGTATCATAACTTTATATTTATAGGGTTCTCTTGATCTAATTTCATAATTAACCCCGAAATGGCCGACCACAAGAAAATTCAAATGTTGAAATGGTCATAAAGTGCCCAAAAAGTGGCAGGAAAGTGAGAAAAGGCTCGAGGCGATCTTGGTGGGACCATGGCGCCCATGGGCACCCCAAGATTACCACGGGCGCCCCATCAAGGCTGAAATTATGGGAAATGAAGAAAGTTGATTGGGCATACGGGTGTAAGGTCAAGAATGATGAAATAAAATAAAATAAGATGGCTAAAATATGGGGGTTAATTAGTACTTTTTTCTTTTAAAACCCCTCTAAATAGTAGTATGAAACCGAGACTAAAATAACCCAAAGTGTGATTTTATGTCGACATTTACCCCCACTTTATAATGGTGAGCGAAAAGCTTGGTAACTTAAAGTAGATAGAGATGCGTACCTGAATACGATGAAGAAGATGTGTCGAAGGACTAGAAAAGCATAAAATGATAAAAAGATGATGGAGCGTGGAAACTAAAGATTAAAAAATGCAAAAAGTGATGAGAGCGAACCTAGGATGGAAACACGTGTGTTGCTACAGATGTGTGTGAACCTTCATGGTTAGTATGTAAGGTATACCTCCGCGAAGTGTTGTTATCATTGTCGTTTATCATCGTCGTCATCATTGTTGTTACCCCCAATTTGACTACTTGTTTCTCATATGGCCTAACCTGCAAGGAGAAAATGATCAAGTAGTCAAATATGTATGTATGCAAGTGTAAATATGTTATGTAAAAGATGCATGTATGTGAAAGTATGTAAATGTAAATTACACAAATGTTAAATACGAGAAATGAAAAGTGTAAATGGAACATTTGCACCTAATCCATGTCGAGAGAAAGGGTGTAGAAGGATATCCTGTACTACGGGTTTTTGGGTGATTCGACACCATAGAACCGAAAAAGTATAGGGAGGAAATGCTTTGTGTCCTCCAACCTTTAATTGCTTCCCTGAACTGTGTGAAGAGATCTATGTATTTTCCTAGTTTTTTGGGCAATCTGATGCTAACGGTGGAAGAAGTATTAGGAGTAAATGCTTTGTGTCCTCCAACCATTAACTACTCCTCCGAATTCTAAGGACACCATGTCCTGTAAAATCCGATGTGTATGGAGTTTGTAGACTAGTCTGAACTCACTCGTTGTATGTAAAACCTACAATGCCAAGGGTGGAAAGTGTAATAAACTGAATGGTGTAAATACATTGTATAGACTGTAAAAACCCCAAATGATGTTCCCCCTCTTTGGGAGTACATGCGACGTCATTGATAGGAGAATGCAGCCCCAAAAGAGGAACAACCACATGAACTTTGTGCCCTGCAGGGGCAAGGGAATGCGCTTGGTTGAAACTAAGGTGCGTACAAACAAGATGGCTAGCCAAAGACAAGTGTTAGTAAAAACAAACATGCATGCAGAAAATAATGTGTAAGATACACAGACAGTGTAAAATGTACCAAGCAAAGTAGTGTAAACACACGAAGACGAGTAAGCTACAAAATGTTGATTGTAAACATAGGACATCACTCACGATGTCACAAGACACGCAAGGCCATCATGACCACAAATAACAAGCAATTGTGCACACCAAATATAGGGCAAGGCCCGCATATAATAGCAAATAGAGCAGACAAGTACAAACAAATAATGAAGTAGTCATGGTAACATATAATCCTACAAAAGAAGTGTTGCACATAGACCACTTGTTAGCATGTTAGAGAGATAACCAATATGTCAAAACCATGTATGATCAAGTAATGTAAGATGTTAAGTATAAAATGAAATAATAACACCTAGGAAGAGATGAATGTGGATGCCCCTAGTGACTAGTGTAGGAAGGGTAGAAGGTGAGCATCCATTCCACGTGGAGTCTTGTATCTACGATCACACTAAACAAAGGCGTGAACGTACATGTGTGAGTGGTATAGATAATGACATATAAGAAATCAAACTAACATGTGTAGTAAAGTGAACATGTAAAACACAAGTAAGCAAGATTAAATACCCCCAAGTAAATGTAATATGTTGTGGATGGGTGGAATTGAATGTAAAATGAAGTGATAGGAGCCACATTCCCCCCGAGTGGATGGAAATGTATGCAATGAGGTTCATTTTGTTTTCCCCTCAGCATTCAAGAATGAACCGTAAATGAGAGTGCGTCATCGGGAAAAAATTGAAGTTTGTGTTGTATATGGTGCCGTGTGATGAATGTGCATGTAGATGATATGCGAATATATAAAAAAAGATATGCGTGAACCCTATAGCCAAAAGGTATATCACGAATTGATGAAAGGATGAGTGATGATTTATCCCTAAGCGTATATCACTATAAGATGAAAAGTAAGGAGTGGTGATGTAACCTAAGGTGTATACCACTACAAGATGATATAATGGAAGTGGTGATCTAGCCTAAAGCATATACCACTAAAGTGATGATTTAGCATAAAGCATATGTCACTAGCCTAGGAATGTCGAAGGATGAAAAGGCCATGTGATGATTGTAAGGTCCATTTGACTTGTAAACCCTTGGCAGTCGAGTATGGACTAAGGAACTAAAGTGTGTCACATGGTGGTGAGTGTAGCATGTAGAAGATGATGTAATATAAATAGTGATGAAAAACAACCATGTGATGTGTATGTTGAATTTGCAATATAGGATACAATATGTGTAGAATGTGTAAAATGCATAGAATGTAGTGGAATGTATAGAGCGATGCATGTAATGTATGTAGATAGACTAGTGATGTAGTATTTATGATGTAGGGGATGAAAGGATGTGTATGTAGAAAAATGTAAAATACATGCAATGTAGTAAGTATAATAAGTAGGATGGAATGCTAGATGCGTATAATGTAATGTATAGTATGCAATGTATAGATAGACAAGGAATGTAATATGTAGGATGAACATAATTCTAGAAACATATAGGATGAATACTAGCATAGTATGTAGAAAATGCATGATATGAAGAAATTCGGTGTATGATGTGAGGTATGTGACTATGTATAGAATGTAAGGCAATATGCATAGATAGTTGAATAGTGTATGTAATGCATAGGATGAATAATGTATCATGTTAAACGTGTGCAAGATGAAGAATAATAGGATTTATGATGTATACATGTGTAAATGTCAAATTTTCATAGATTGAATTTGTAGAATGCATGTTGTATCGACATGAGGTTTGTGAATATATGCGGTGTGTAATGCCTATAGTGCAGTGTGTGGGGTTCATGTGTAGTAATCTTAACAGTCAAGTGTGAACCAAAGCACAAGAGTGTGTCATCAGGTAATTACGGTGTTTTAATGTGTGATGAGTATGCCTATGTAAGAATATTGAAGTATGATGGTCCATAGATGCTAGAATGGGGGTGTATTAAGTAGTATGCCCCCCCAGGATGTACATAGAAGTAGTGGTCAAGTAAGATCTTCTAAAAGATCATCATGGTCATTATCAAAACCATATGGAACAAAGCATGGGAAACCTAATAAGCAACAATATCCGATTGGTCATTCAAATAACTGTGAACTTGAAAGTTATACACTTCCATGGCATCTTTTTCATCAGTAAAGGGAGGAAAAGGACATCCATAGGAATGCCATATAGTAAAATTGGGTGAGTAGCAAAGAAATGAGCTATTGCAAATATGCAAAGTACTAAATGGCATAGGAAAAGAAATATCAGTATGACCGGGGTCAAGTGTGCCTCCAATATAATCTAACCAAGATTGGTGAGAGTAATTGGAGAAGAAGTATGATAATGTGTAAGGTGAACAACAAGATGGAAAATGTGAAGTCCATATGCAGCAGTGAGAATAACATATCCATGATACAAATGTGGATCATATAAGGGAGAATGGAGGTCCTCAAAGGCAAAACCAAGCCGAAGAAGACCATCGTGTGAATAGATGGTGGCTTTGTAAGAAGTGTCAAGCAGTATGTGCTCCCAATAAGAATCATTTATAAAAATTGTGCAAGTGAAGGGAGGCAGTGATAGTGGACAAGACACGTGTAATGGAGGAGTAGGTGAGATGATGTGTTATGGAGTGGACCCCGTATAAAGTACCATAATGTTCGTAACAATGGGAGGTGGTGATGAAGTGCAAGGAATAACATCAACCATATAAATAGTAGCTTTGGAGGTATGTGGAGCTTCAATAGGTTGTGACCCAATAACATAATATGGAGATGTAGGAGTAAAGGTTGTATCAAGAGGCTCATCTATATGTAATGTGGGAGGAATAATGGGTGAATGTGAATAAGAAGTGTCTTGTCATTTGGTAATTATAGGAGATGTATTTATGTGATCAAGTTGAGGAGATTGTACCTCATCTAGGACCTGTGCTAAAGAATTAGGATCGATGATACACATATAAGCAACAATAGTGTCATCTAGAGCTTCATGATCTATATCAAAAGATGGAAAATGAATAAGTGAAGGGGGAAAGGCCTATAACCAGAAAAATCAAAAGAGATGTCAACAGAGGCGCAACCAAAACTATTAAATTGCAAATGATCGGAGATAGAGAAGAATTATCTTTAGCCATGATAAGACACATTCACTAAAATGATTAACTAAAAATATAAATGAGTGTGTTCTAGTTAATCTAATCTAGGAGGACATATAAATGTAGTAAATGAAAACAACTAAATTATTCATGCAAATGAAATAAGTAAACTATTCCAATGAAATTAGGAAAACATAATATGCAAGATAAAGAGGAAAGAACTCGGTTTGATTAAAGACATTTGCTAAACTATGTCACAAATGTTATTAGAAAATCGGGAAGCAAGAAAGATTTCAGCGTGATTTCTAATCGAAATGATCCGTGTAGGAGCCCCGAAAAGAATGGATCTAGGTTGTTTCTCTATACTGGAGCGCCTAAAGGAGGACTAGGGCACCAGGGGCACTCTGAGTCTGCAAACTTGGCACCATGGTCTCTGCAAAATCTCTTTTTCAACCGGTCTTCATAAGCTCGGCTAGATGGTCTAAAACCCTCATTGTATGTTGTATCAAATTTCACTTCTCCGCTTCAAATATTACTATTTTTCTAAGATGAATAAAAAGACTTGCAAAACCATAACAAGCATCGATCCCTAAAAAAGAAAAATGCATATGAAAGGTCAGACTGACCTCAACTACCACATTAGTGGAATTACTAACTAAGCACTGTACTACATTCTAGACCCAAATGTAGTTCTCTGTGTGTGTTAGATCATGCCCTAGGTTGCTCTTGTGCTAGTCACACTTTGTGTAGTAGCGAGCTAACTATGTGTATAAAAATGTAATAAAATGGTGCATGGAATAGAATGAATCCTCCGATTTGGCAATAGGGGATATCGGTGAAGGGTTGAGGAAAACGAGACATCAAGTGTCATTGGGAATAGGATCCTATGCGAGCATAAGATGCATTCCAAAAAATGATTAACTAAAAATATAAATGAGTGTGTTCTAGTTAATCTAATCTGAGAGGACATATAAATGTATGTGCAATGCGAGATGACCCAAGTTTTGTCCCAAGTGATGGAGCTATGTGGATGGAATTGATCTCCAATGCAATAGATGGATGTAACTCTAGGTGGAGTGATAGTAGTGATAGTGCTTGGTCCCTCATTATGGTCTCATAAATTTATATTTATAGGGTTCTCTTGATCTAATTTCGTAATTAACCCTGAAAAGGCTGACCACAAGAAAATTGAAATGTTGAAATGGTCATAAAGTGCCCAAAAAGTGGTGGGAAAGTGAGAAAAGGCTTGGAGCACCCCTGGTGGGACCAAGGCACCTATGGGCACCCCAAGATTACCCCCCTATGGGCACCCTAGTTAAGACCGAAATTATGGGAAATGACAAAATCGACTAGGCATGTGGGTGTAAAAGGTAGGGAATGACAAAATAAAATAAAATAAAGATGGCTAAGAGATGAGGGTGATTAGTACTTTTTCTCTTAAAAACCCTATAAATAGTAGTGTGATACTGAGACTAAAATAACCCAAAGTGCGTGATTTTGTGTCTACAATAACATATATGAAAGAGATACATCATGATAAGAAGTTATGATAGCCACAAATCAGCTATATAGATCCAATGCAATATATATGATTAAGGGCATAACATCCCCCTCCCCTTCGAAACAACATTGTCCCCAGTGTTGAGAAGCTCTAGATGATGCTGCAAGAAATTTGCATCCTCCAAAGTTGTGTCTTCATTGTCTAGTTTTCCACTTGATCAAATACTTAGTGATTACCCTTGTCCTTAATCGCTTAGTGCATGTCTAAAGGATGTATTATGGTTCTAAGATGATTTTTCCCTTCTCATCAAGCTCTGGTAACATTGTTTGGGTTGATACCATTTGTCCAGTTATCTTCTTCAGGCAAGATACATGGAATACTGGATATATTTGAGTGCATGGAGGAAGTTCCAGTTTATATGATACATTGCCAATCTTCTGTAACACTTGATAAGGGCCATAATACTTAGGTGAAAGTTTGTTATCCTTAATTCAAGGACATTTGCATGTTTGGTTGTAAATGCACAAAAACACAATCATCAAATTCAAAGTGTATTTCACTACGATGTTGGTCTGCCTGCTGCTTCATGTGGTTTTGTGCCATGGTCAAGTTCTCCCTGAGACTAGAAAGTACCTCTTGTTGGTGTTGGATATGTTGATCAACTGCTCAAACCCTTGGTTAGGCTCTCAAAGATGAGGTGATGTATGGTGTATGGTACCCATATAATGCCAAGAAAGGAAACATTTAAGATGAAATATGAAAGGAGGTGTTATACCACCATTATGCCAATGGTAACCATTATACCTATCTCGATTGCTTATCTAAGGTAAAACAACGAAGATATCCCTACAAATACTTGTTTACCACCTCTGTTTTCCCATCAGATTGGGGATGATAAGATGAACTACGAGATAGTTTTGTGCCTAAACATGTGAGTAATTCAAAACTTACAAAATTACTACTAAAGATAGGGTCTCGATTGATCACTTACTATAATCTTTGGTGTCCCATGTAGCTTTTGAACTATATCCATGAAGGTTATTTCTACTATACTCGCAACAAATGGATGTGATAAGGCACAAAAATGAGTATATTTTGTGAGTCTATCCACCACCACCATGATTACATTTTTCCCTTTTGATTTAGGCAATCCTGTGATGAAGTCCATGGACACCTCTTCCCACCTCTAGCTAGGAATATATAGAGGTTGTAAAAGACCTGGGACTTAATTGTTTTGCCCTTATTTTGCTGACAAACCATGCATTCTGCCAAAAAAATTGGACATCCCCTTTTAGCCCTTCCTAGAAGAAATTGTGCTTGATTCGATGATAAGTCTTCAAGAAGATAGAATGCCCCCTACTGGAGAATCATGGAGCTCAGATAAAACCCTATTTTTAAGGGTTGAATTATTACATAGGTATAATCTATATTTATACCATAAAGCATCTCCTTTCCATAGAAAATTTTCTAACATGCTTGGATCCTGTTAGAGATTCTGAATGAGATTTTGTGTACCTGGGTCATTTTTCCATTCAAACCTTGCATCCTCTATCCAATCCTCCTGTAATATAGATATAACAAATAAAAATGCCTCGGCTGATTCATCCTTCCGAGATAGAGCATCAATAACTACATTCTCTTTTCCTTTCTTGTATATTATCTTGAAATCATATCCCAACATTTTTGAGACCCATTTATGTTTTTTTCAGATTATAAATGTTGTTATAAGAAGTTTTTCAAACTATCATGATCTTTCTTAACTTTGAAATGTTTACCCATTAGATATGGTCTCCATTGTTTCATTGCATGAAGTATGGCTAACATTTCTTCCTCGTAAACTAGTTTTGATATATTCTTACCTTTGAACTGGCGGCTCTCAAAGGCAATGGGTTGACCTTCTTGCATGAGTACTGCCCTTATACCATACCCTGAAGCATCGCATTCAATAATGAATATTTTGGAAAAATATGGAGTGGATAGAACTGAAGTGGTGCACATGGCCTCCTTCAACTTCTCAAATGTAAGAGTAGCTTCCTCATTCCAATGGAAAGATTCCTTCTTCAATAAATTTGTGAGGGGTGTCGTTATGATGTCGTAATTCCTTACAAATCTACAACAATATCATGTAAGCTCCAAAAATCCTCGAATATTTTTTATGGTTTTGGGAACCTTCCATTCAAGCATGGCTTTTATCTTGTTAGGATACACTTTAACACCTTCACAAGAGAGAATGTAACCCAAATATTTAACCTCCTTGACTCTAAAAGAACACTTAGAAGGATTTTCATAAAGTTGATGTTGTTCCAGAGTTTCCAACACCTTATTTACATTATGTAGGTGTTCCTCTCATGTTTTACTAAAGATTAATATATCATCAAAGAACACTAAAACAAACTTCCACAAAAATGACTTAAAGATAAAATTCATCAAGCTTTGAAATGTAGATGGTGCATTTGTTAGACCAAAAGGCATTACCAAGAACTCATAACAACCTTCAAGTGTTCTGAAGGTTGTTTTATGGATATCTCCATCCCTGATTCTAATCTGATGATATTTAGAACAAAGATCAAGTTTTGTAAAGTAAATAGCATCATGCAACTCATCAAGTAACTCATCAATTACAAGAATAGGAAACTTATCTTTGATTGTGTACTTATTGAGTTCTCCATAATTTGGAGACATGTGTCAATCGTCATCTTTTTCCATACCATCACTACAGGAGAAGAGTAAGCACTCTGACTATGACGAATAATTTCTACTTCCAACATCCCTTGTATTATCTTCTCAATCTCACTCTTTTGCATATAAGGGTACCTATAAGGTTTGAGGTTGGGTGGTTGACTTCCTGGTACTAGTTGGATGACATGGTCATGGTCTCTTTTTAGAGGTAATCCCTTTGGCATATCGCCAAACATAATTGAGTGCTCATCTATAGTTGCTTACATATCTGAGGGTATAATTGTATTTGAATGATGTGCTTCTAATGAAAATAGTTGTGCCACAAACCCCTATGCACCTTTTCAAGCAATTTTTGCATTTGGTGAGAGCTCACCAACTATGGGGACTTTGCTCTTAATCCTTTTAGTTTAAAAGTCCCCCCTTTGGACTGAAATCACATGAACTCTTGGAAATTCATTTCAATGGTTCCAAAGGTGGTAAGCCACTAAACTACTAACACAATGTCTACTCCTCCCATGACAATGACATACATATGACTAGTTATTAAGTAATCTCCCATGGTGAGATTAATGTTATGGAATTTTCTTGAACATCTAACAGTTCCACAATCAACGATCATTACACTATATTCTGGAGCTAGATAAATAGAGCGATTCAAACGTACTTCCAACTTATGATTGATGAAGTTGTGAGTACTTCACGAATCAATAATCACTACTACGCTCTATTTTTTAAGAATCCAACCACTTTGAGAGTTTGGGGAGTGTTAATACCTGAAATTACATGACATGATATCGTTGGTTGGGGATCTCCTAATTCCTCTTCTGGCTCTACCTCTTCATCTTCTTCATTCTCTTCTTCTTCATTAGGCCCCTCAATGTAGAACAACTTATTTTCAACACACTTATGTCCTAGTCCAAATTTGTTGTCACAATTAAAACATAACCCTTTGGCTCTCTTTTCTTCAATTTGTTGAGGTGTCAATCTAATTGGCCGAGGGAATGATGGTGGCAAGGTGCTACGATCTTTGATATTAGTGATAGTATGTCTCCTGCTGAAAAGAAAATTTCATCTACTCTACATGCCATGATAATAGAATCTAAAACCTTATGAGGATTAAACATACGGACCTCATTCTCAATGTGTTCTTTAAGACCCCCAAGAAATAAGTCATTCAGATTCTCTTCGGTAATATTTCCCATAGGAAAGGTTTTCGAATTGATGAATGCAATCCTTGATTGATCATGTTTGTCTTAACTTGCTAATTGGTTGAAATAATTTTTTGACACAATATAACTATAGTGGAATTACAACTCTTAAGTGAATACTGTCCACATAACATTGAGACCAATTTTTTGCCTTTGAGCACATAACCATCGATACCAAACGAATTGGTCAGTTCGATATATAAGGATGTCATGGTAACCTTTTGTCCTAATGGAATCTGATGTAGATCAAAGAAATTCTCCATTTGGTTAATCCAATTGAGTGGATATTTTCCATCAAACTTATGCATTTCCACTTTAGGAAGCATGTTACAGCCTTGCAGAGTGTTTGTATTTGGATTGGGCATGCTCAAAGATCCACCTTGGCTAGTTTGTCTATTACTTTGACCTAAAGATCCCCCTTAATTGATATGAGTATGATTGAGTTGTGACTAATTATGAATGCCCTGATGACCCATTAGATTTGAATTAAATTGGTGAATGAAATCCTCCAATCGTTCTCCATTTTTTTACATCATCTTTGTTGGCCATTCTAAACTCGAGGTTTCACAGCTCAAACTCAAGTTGGCTTACCTTATGGTCCTTCAAGTAAACCCTAGCCCTAAGGATTCTGTAGTTACCCCTTCTGACTCTAAGTCCTCAACTATTATCTCATCCTTGTCAGGGTTTTACCCAAGTGATGGAATTTTTTTTGCCTCTAATGGAAGGCCCCACCATGATGCCCCAAAATGGTAGGATTTAGGGATCAAGGTCAAAATTTAGGGTTTGGTATTTCAATAAGAATTCGGCCAAATAGGAACAAACTTAAAGAACTAACTCAAACTAATTTTTTATCCTCTTTTTAAAATGTAAAGAACTTGGAAAAATTCCACAATTTACAGTCGATAGAGCAAATTTATCAAAACCCTAAAATTGATGTGACTTTTGCAAAATAATTCAAAATATCTTGAAATTTTGAGAGGATCTTACTTGATTGATGTCACAATACCCTAAAAAATTGCAAAAAAATCACTTCCAAATTGGAGATATAGCCGATTCTTTGAAATTAGGGTTTTGACGCAGATCTGGGCGAGATCAAACTCTGATACCACTTGTAAGGAAATTACTTGGATAAATAAGAATATCAACATCAAGAGAACACCAAAGAACACAATATTACAGATAAATGATCATAATGTGCAAATAGAATAACTTAGCCACTTCGTGGGGGCAACCTCTAAACCATATAATAAGACTCAAATGCTCAATGATGATCAACTATTACCTATTAACCTCTATATATAATATTCCTATGTTATGGCCATCACTAAGGCCACCCGCTAATGATAATATAACATATATGAAAGAGATACATCATGATAAGAAGTTATGATAGCCACAAGTCGACTATATACATCCAATGTAATATATATGATTAAAGGCGTAGTCTTAAGGAACCAAGCACTAAACATCTACTACTATCACCTAAGGTTACATCCAAAGGTATTTCAAGAGCATCAAATCATCCATCTAGCTATTATTCAAGGGACAAGGGACTGCATTATTCTACATACACTTCATAGGAGGGGAAATTAATTTTGACATCCACACATCTACTTACATTTCTACATCTAGCTATTGTTTGTTATTCAAGTGCGTCTTGCACAAGAGCCACCTAGGGCATGATTCTTCACACATGCACACACATAACTATATGGAGTTTGAGGTGTAGTGCAGTGCTTGGTTGTGTTCTCTCTCTTTGAAAGTTATAGGAAAATTTTGTGGACATCCAATGACATACAGGTGATCAACAACAAAGGCTAGGGACACTCATGCGACACAGTGAAAATTAATTTCTGAGCTTCTAAGCAGTTATAGGCACCCAACAATGGTCTATAACACCTAAACATGCCTGACCTGATCCATGTGCCCCAGTCCAACTTCTTCCTTTAGATCTGTAAATTTTTGTGTGTGATTGCGACATATTCCTCCTCTTGTTCAATAATTTTCCAACTTAGCACACCTCGACATTATTGCAAAATAGTCTAAGTCTCTGATTCCATCTCTTACACTTAGGGTTTTAATTTTCAATTGCTTATTGCTTAAGCCAGATTTGTACTTCATTACATATTATTTCATTTTGAATCTGTAATCATAGTTGAGTATAATTTCATATTTGTTAAATCACAAATTATACCTAGCCAAATAATATCTTCTACATGTGCTCTATTTTATTGGCTTGACCTCGTTAACATTATTAACATGAGTGCAATTTGAGCTAAAAGGGAAAAAAAGGAAAAAAATCAATAGGTTTGAGGTTTGAAACCCAACCACAATGTTGGCTTCTAGAAGCACTATGTAGCGGTCCTTTTCACTTTTAAGCTAGATTAATTACAGAAAAACAAGAGATGCACGAACAATCAAGGATAATTGAACCCCTCCAACATGTAGGAGTAAGAGTGCTAAGTAGATTTTATATGCCAATCATAAGTTATAAACTTAGATTCCATATAATTTCTTGCATTATTTAGTGTAAATCTACTCGTCGATTTACAATGAGGGACTTTGACTAATAAAACCTTCATAGTGTAAAGTAATTTTATGGCTCGAGTATACATATGTCTCACAAGTTTAAGCAAGAGAGGTGGGTAAAACTTGTACTATTTTTTTGGCTCAAGAAAAATCAAGCGCCAAAATTTTACGATCTAGCAAAAGAAACAAATTAAAATTCTTGGCTCGGGAGAAAGGCTTGAGAGAAAGGTGCACGACGAGTAAGGACCATCCACATGACATTTTGATGTATATCAGGGTAGGGCGGTGGTGGTGGCGAGAATGTGTGATGGCTCTTCTACATTATTTGATGCCGAAACTAACTCTTGATAACACACATTCTACAATGTCATAATACATGTTGACGTTATGTTGCTTTTTCATGACTCATACTCACACACTATTATTTTTCTATCAAAATGAAAAACAACCATATTATGGTTGTGGTCATGTAGCTTTGTGAGAAAGACAAACATTTACCTCCCTTTGTGTACTTTGTATTCTATTACTTGTGATAATGAAGTCTCATGGAGTTAAATCACCACATGATAAATAGAAACATCGGTTCATATCTCATTCTATTGCAAGTTTATTTTGTAAACACTACTTGGGAAGGATTTTACCAAATGTGGGGTTGTTTTGGTAGATTTTTGGGACTGACATTGTGCCATGGTTTAGACTTATCGTTCTAATGGCTATTGTAACCAATAAAATATTTGGGGAAACTTTGTGACACTCTTCCATCAATATTTGATGCCTCAGAACACGAGCTGCATGGAGAAAATATTGCTAGATCTATAGGTAATGAATGATCACGGCCATGTGAATGGAAATTATGCTTGAATCTCATAATACCTGGGAATCATAAAGCGTAGGTCACCATATGATAAAAGTAATGATGAATTGGATGAAAGGATGCTTTGATGCATACTTGGCATTGAAGGATTATATAGAAATATGGCCACACTACAAGTTTTTGTAGTGACATCTAAACACATGCACATGGAAACTTGTTTATAGCAATGCTAGTAAATAGGTATGAATTTATCTAACTTTGTGTGTACATAGGTACAATGAGGAAGGGCGAGTATGGAAATTTGAAATAGACAATGACAATAAAATAAAATAATATGAAAATGATATAGGCGTTGAAAGAGTCATCAGAATCGACAAGCTTGGGTCTATTATAACTTGGAATACACCTTCAACATAATTACGTAACATTGGAAATACGATGGAAATGCTAATGGGGATACATATAAGAACTCAAACCAGCGGGAGTGAAATCACGATAGAGAATGAGGGGCGAATAAGAGGGGTTTGAGGGAGGAGGAGTGTAGGGGAAAGGAAAGGATTTATGTTTTTTAGGTAGGTAAAACACATGTAAATGTAAGGTGAATTTGCATGCATGTTTCATGGGACATTTTAGAGACAAGGAGATGTGGAGTGGACCTAGCATCATAGGGTAGAGATTACATGCACATGTGAAATTAGGGTTTTCATCTAAATATCAAGGTAACAATCAAGGTCCCCCATTAACAATCTTAATGATGTAGTCTACCATGCATCACGGAGCTCGATTTGGAGGGACTAATTTTGTATAAGAGAAAGAGGTGCAAAGAAGAAGGGGTTTGAGGGAGGGGAAGTGCAAGGGTGGGGAAATGCCTTGTGTTTTTTTGGGAAGCTAGAACACACAAATGCAAGGTGAATTCTCATTCAAATTCAGCTTGGTTCCGTAGTCGCCCTCCTCACCCATGACACTACCTAAATTTATTTATATCATATGAATGGATGTGGATTAATTTATATAGTTCAATGAATTATAATAGGGAAAAAACAAAACCTCCAGGTTGTAAAGAAAGGGAAGGGTAGTGCCTCCTTAGTACATGTGCTGATGCCTACTATTTAGTTTGGAAGAAGCGTGTTTCAAATTTGATAGAGATCATATCATATTGTATTTGGTTTATGCAAGCCTAAAATAATTAATATATAAACTATTTTATTATATTACATAGTTTACACATGTAGATTACTGTAATATATTATTATTTAATATTATTAATAAAATGTAATATAATAAAATATGTATTATAATGTATATATATTACATAAAATATTTTAATATTATATAAACTACATTTATTATATATTTTATTGCTAATAGTACATATAAAATAATATGTTATACAATATTTTATTTAAATTGTGTACATTGAAAAATATATATTATAATGTATATAATATAATTGTCTAAATTATATATTATTAATATAATATAAAAAAATATTATTAATAAACAACATAAACATTATATATTTTCCCATGCATTGTTGAATATAAATTATATTATATTTGTTATATATTATTCATAATAATATGTATAATACATACTAATAACATAACATATGTAGTATAAATATTTATATATAATATTCTTTTGTTCAGAAAATGGGGTTCCCCTTGCAATGAAGAGCCTTATGGAGTAGGCATAGATGATGAGGGAGAGCCTAGGGAAAAGCGAGATGATAATGAAGAAGATGGCTTCGATCCTAGGATCTTTCCATCACTGCCTTTCCACGCTCGAGAGTCGATAATGTCGTGTGCCCTACACAGGTCAAAAAAAATATAGTTCAAACCATTTTCAATCAAACAAATCTCAGCCATGATAGCTGATGACATGACACACTGGTTTCCTACCGCATGCTGCATTTTATTCAGAAATGTCATGCGAAGTAGTGTGGACAACCATGATTGAATCGAGGTCATCGATACAACTTGACAAATGGAGGGCGAGATCGGGCCGCATCGGTATTGGTGTCATACATCTTATGAGTTTTTCCAACTGAGTATACACCTTCAGCGTAATAAAAAGAATTAAAATTAAAATAATACCATACTAATTAATTATTCTAATACAAATGATTATAAAATAAACAAATACAACAATACCATAACATTTAACTAATTCAAAACCAATAATCAATGCACTAACATTATACTAACTAATTGGTCTCGTACGAATATTAAATGTCTAATAATAAATTATATATTTTATTATATTTATTTTCTAAAGATACTTTGAGTAATAATACTTTATATTTTCAAAAACATTTTCTTTATGGTTAAACGCTTTTGACCGAGAGCTATGAACCGGAGGGGAAAGGGCCCCAACCTAACAAAGAAGAATGAACAATGAAGAAGGAAGAAGGAGAAGAAGAGAAGAGAAGAACCATTCGGGGGAAGGAAATAGAAGAAAAAAGGAGAAGAAAGGAACAAAAAATAGAAAGCTTGAAAGCTAAACAGAGCGAAGAGGGATGACGAAATCTCCACGACACCCAAACCAAACCAACACAAAACAGGAGATCAATCGAACCGTGTTCTCACCCGGGTGTTGGCTTCCCAGAGAAGAAGCCTGAAGGTTACACCTGCACGGTCCCTAAGATCATTTAGGTTGTCAACAACAGAGTGAACTGGGAAGAGAGCAACATCGATGTCAATGGAGGAAGAAGTCTGTGATCCAGCCTCCCGTATACAAAAAGAGAATTCACATTTTGTGCATAGTGCAACAAATCCCGATATTGGCCACAGAGCCATTGGATGCCCCAACCCAACCCAATGCGAGCTCATCAACTTCTTCCACCCATAACAGTGGATGAGGAAGAGAGAAATCAATCAGTTGTTCATGCAAACCCACTCGGTGAATAAGATAAATCTCATCAACTGCCAAAAACTCCACGAATGGCAAATCTAGGTGAAGAAGAAGGCAGAAAGATACGAAGGCAGAAACAATATCAGAGTTTGTTTTGGTGCGCCGCAAGTGGAATCAGTAAGAGTCACCAATAATGGTTTCAATGGCAACTGCTTCATCATGGGATGAATACCGAAAGATTTTAGACAACCGATTGTGATCAATTTCCTCTGTATTTTCCAATTCTAGATGCTCGTTGTGAGGAAGACAAAGGGGAATCCAACAAAGGCCATTGAGAGAGGAACCAAAAGCCACTAAGCAAGCCGAAACTGGACCAAGCGACTAAAAGCCCAAAAAATAGAGCGAAGAGACATCATGGCGTTGTGATTAAATGTCCTTCCTTTCAAATGAAATGATAGATAAGAGCCCATCCCAGACCTTCACATCACTTGAAACTTTGATGGTAGAGGGGAAATCGATCACATGATTGGCAAGAAGATCCGCTGCAGAGTTGGATTCTTAAAAATTATGACGGATGCTCCATTTTTTTAGTTTACCGAGCTAGAAAAGAATGTTGTGAATGAAAGGATTGAGTTTCCAAGAAAGGCGTAACCTTTAGAGATAACATGTGTGATAATTTGAGAATCCCCCTCAATGAAGAGAGATTCACAACCATACTTAACTGCAAGTTTAACACCTTCCAAAAGGGCTTGAACTTCGGCCAAATTACACGAATAATCACGAAGCGGAAAAGAGCCTATAGTGATAAGAAGACCGCTGTCATTTATGAGAATACACCCGTGGCTTGAATTCCCAGGATTTCCTCTAGAGGCTCCGTCGAAGTTCAATTTCCAGGAGCCATGAGGGGGAGGCATCCATCTAACCTGCTTCCTTCGCAATAATTTTTCCACTTGGGATAAACCATTCCTAACAATGGACCTGGGGTTAGGAATTTTGATGAGAGGCCAAGATTTTTTAATGGTAGCATCCTTCGAGGTGAATGAAGGGTTATTATAATTGTTTTTACTAACTTTTTCAGAAATGGCCACTTCCAGTTTATTCAGAAAGCGGGAAAGTCTGAGGCTGTTTCTGCGAAGAGATGCAGATTACGCTCCCACCAAATATGCCAAATTAGAAAAAAAGGAGCCACAGGCCAAATAGAACTCGGGAACTTCTAGACTCCATTGTAGGCTAAGCAATAAGAGTATCTTTGATGTTATTATAGTGCACCCAGGTAAGATTAAGTTTCCAAGAAACCATTGCCAACACTTGGAGGCAAAGGAGTAGAAAATAAAGAGATGGTCAATATCTTCTTCAGTAGTGCCACAAATGATGCATTTGGAGGGCCCTGCAAAGCCCCAAGATCTTATACATACTTGAGTAAGGATTTTTTTGTTAAGAACAAACCAACCAAACAACACCAATTTGGGTAGGATAGAATAATTCCAACAACCATACTTACTGTGAACGCCAATACTGACTCATCAAGGAGCTTGGAATAACCTTCTTTAACAGAAAGTAGTCACCCGAGGAAGAACCAAGCCAAATCAAATGATCGACGCAGTCTTTGAAGGCAACATTTTTGGAGTAAAGAGCCGCCTTATAAGAAGAAACTTCCAAAATGGAAGCACCAAGAGAGGTGATATCCCTCCACCACCAAGTGGGAGAACCGTCTGGATGGCGATGACCATAGTGAGTAATGTTACTACCCCAAATGACTTTGGAAACATACATTACTCGATTGAGAGAGGGATCAAGATTGAGTGGTGGGTGCCCGTTCCAACTATCCTCCCAGAAATTTATCAAAGAACCATTGTTAACGAGCCACGAAGCCGAGTCCACAATCAAAAATCTACATTTGCATATGAAGTTCCAAATGTGAGAACCTTTGGGAAGATCTTCACTAGAAAGAATGAGCTCGGGATGACCTGCCTCCAAATATTTATGGGAAAGAACCTGGTAGACCAACCTCTTAGGATCAAAGATAAAGTTCTAGACTAATTTTGCTCCAAGGAAATATTCCGATGCGCCAAGTCCACGATCCCTAGTCCACCAAAACAGATGGCCAGTTTGATAACATCCCATTTGAACAAATGAAAATTTCTCTCCTCATTTTTCCCCTACCAAAGAAAGGATCTAACAACCTTCTTGAAATTAAGCAAGACCGATTTGGGGATCGCCAAGACCGACAACATATATATCGTAAGGGCACAAAGGACTAATTTAAGCATAAGAGCTCTACCAACCATAGAAAGCCATTTCCCTTTCCAAGATTGCAACCTTGACGAGAGAGATTGGAGAAGATCATTCCATAAGCTAGCTTTGCCTTTGCCAAAAACATAGGGATTCCCAAATATTTATGAGGGAGGGAGGCCACTATGAAACCTAGGACCACCTTGATCCTTCGTTACATACAAGGAGAAACATTAAAGAAGAAGATAACATATTTATGAAAATTGATTACTGTCCAGTAACAATAGAATAGGAATTCAGAATTTTAGACAAAGTGCGTGCTTACCGGGACTATAGTAAAGCCAATAGGAAAGTATCATCTACAAAATTGTTGGTGAGAAAGTGAAGGCAAGGCTGATAGTGAAGGAGATACCCGAAAGGGAACCATTTCTAATCTCCAATTTGATACTACGGCCTAGAGCTTCCGCAACTAGAATGAAGAGAAAAGAAGAGAGAGATCCCTTGTCTGAGACCCCTTCTACTACTGAATAAACCTTATGCGAACCATTAACCAAAATAGAGAAGCAGGGGAAGAAATACAATTGAACACCCAATCACAAAAGTGTTTGCAAAAGCCCAAAGCCTGAAGGGATTTGAGAAGAAACCTCTAGTTAATACAATCATAGGCTTTGCTAAAATCAAGTTTGATCATCATACCAGGATGAGAGGAAAGATGTAGGGTGTGAATTAACTCATGGGAAATGATGATACCGTCAGCGATGGATCTTCCGGAAGAAAGCCACTTTGCTCTTGCGCCACAATCTTATGAAGAAGGGGACTTGATATGGGAGGTGATGGCCTTGGAAATGATTTTATACGAGGTATTACAAAGGGATATGGGGCGGAAGTCATCAAGCTTATCAACAGGGGATTTTTTGGGGAACATACAAATAAAGTGTGGTTAAAATCTCTATAATTTTACCAGAGCTTCTTGATTCTTCCACAACTTACCGACATTATCCCCTATGACGTCCCAGAAGTATTGGAAAAAGTTAGCCGAAAATCCATCCGAACCAGGAGCTTTATCCCTTTCCATTAAAAAAATAATTTTACGAACTTCCTCTTTGGAAAATGGGGAGATGAGCCCAACATTATCAACATCATTGATCAACTTTTGAGAATGCGCCAAGAGAGGAAGCTATGCAACCAAGGAAGAATGTGATTCATCATTCAAAAGCTTTTGTAAAAAGGACACAACCTCTATTTAATTTGGGGTTGGTAGAAATCAGCATGTCATCATCCAGCTTCAGGGAGGAAATATAGTTAGAAATTCTTCTGGCTTTAACCGAAGCGTGAAAGAATTTAGTATTTTTATCCCCATCTTTCAACTAGACTTCCCTCGATTTTTGCCTCCAATAAGTTTCTTCTTTCAAGAGGAGATCACCAAGCTCACTAAGAAGGGATTTTTCTTGAAGATCCTCTTGACGCATACCATTTCTAAGGACAAAATCATTAAGAGAGAAGTTCCTTTTCTACCCTTAGCTTTTCCTAAAAATATTTTTAAAAGAAGAAGCATTCCGGTAATTAACTGATCTTTGAGCAAAGAAAGTTTTTGGAGAGGATGAACATCTTGGTACCTGCCACTATGAAGGAATTCCACCAAGTTTTGACTTGGATCCTGAAAGTGGGATCTTGCATCCACATGGATTCGAACTTAAAGGGAGAGCGATGAGGAGGGAAATCGAAGTTGATGTTGAGGGAGACTGGGAAATGATCCGAACTAGACAGAGGATTAACAAAATATTTGAGAAGGAAATTCTGATGAAGCTAAGCTTTAGAAATTAGGAATCTGTCAAGTCTAACAACCATATTACCAAACCTAGGATGCGATTGTTCCAAGTGAACCAGCCTGAATGAGGTTCAACATCCAATAAATTGGAGGTATCAACAAAGGATATGAAGTCAGCTTGAGAATGTGGCTGCCAACAAATACCACCCCACTTATCATTATCCGAGAGGGTAGTATTGAAATCCTCGACAATGATAGATTTGAAATCCTTGAAGGAGCCAAGGACATCTTGGACTTTAGAACATATTTCCCTTTTTTGATAGGATTATTTGGACCATAAACATTACAAAGATAGAAGAACTCATCTGAATGTTTCAAACTAACCTTGCACCATTGGAAATTAGGATTATCTCAAAAGATGTTCAATACTGCAGAATTGGATTTCCAAAGGATGCCCAACCCGCCAGAGGCACCATCCGAGTTGATGAAGAGACCCTCCCAACCTTTCCAACTGAAACCAACCATCATGACAAGCCACGCTAGACATTTTTGATTCTTGAATTAAATAGATAGAGACATCCAACTCTGAAACATAACGTCTTAGCAGACATTGTTTGTTAGGGGCATTAAGACCCCTAACATTCCAGGAAAGAAGGTTCATCTTTTCTTCAGAGAGGACTCGCCTCTCCTACTTGAAGACAGGAAAAAAGAACCTAGTTACAATTGTTTACTAGTGGAAACCTCCTTTAGAGTAAGACTATCTTTGGAAGGGTGACCGGGAGGAGCTTTCAGGCCTAGATCCATGTTAAGGATTGCAGGTGTTGGAAGGATCCCGATGTCTTTGCCACGAAGCTCACTTTCAGCCTCTGAGTCATTATTCTCCTCCTCAACACCCGCATCTTTGGATCTAATCAAATCTTCTTTATTACTAACCCAATTTTCTAAGCAGGCTACATCATCACCCAAACCCAGAGCAATGCCTTCATGAAACAATGAGAGGATTCGAGTGGAATCATGAACCAACGACGTTGTCTCTTTGATAAGGGATATGGTACTGGGATCAAGGGCTAAGGGTTCTGGGTGAGAACCTTATCTGTAATGTCCGTAGAAAACCGATGGCCTTGATGAGAAGAAGAAGAACAGTAGCCATATGGGTCAAAGTATGTGTAAACATCTTTTTCCATACAACAGATCTCGAGGAGGGAGGGATTTTGCAAGCTCTTTGATAATGTCCAGGCTGCTTACAACGAAAGCAACAATTCGAGACCGCCTCATAGTCGACCTTTTAAACCCATTTACCATTGGAGGAAAGGATCACTATGAAATATTGCAATTTTTTGGAAGGATCTACAGAAACATAGACCCATGCGAAGGAAGAAAGAGAGCCTTTGAGAGTCACTGGATCGATGCAGATAACACGTCCCAGTGCTAGAAAAAATATTCTTAAGAATGTTAGGGGACCAAAACTCGCTAGGAAGAGAATACAAACGAATCCAAACTTCAAATCCCTCCATTTCAGCTTGATTCGGTCAAAATGAGCTATCCACCTACGAACGAGGATCCCAAGTCAAAAAATAAATAGTCTTTCCTCACTAAAGAATCGTCTCGTTGAGCTTCGTTGCGAAAGATCACCAAGAAAAAATCTTTACCTAAGAAGCGGATGTGAAGACCACTCCCCATTGGGTATCACACCAACTACGGATCCCTTCAACCGATAGTGACGACCCACAAATTTGGCTATGATTGCTCTCTTACCAAGGAGGTTAAGCTGAGATTCGAGATCATCAGAGCACTCCAAAGAGACAGACACAAACTCCGCTAGTAAAGAATCTTCTTGGATAGAAGCGCTCCCCTGAAAATCATCGACTAACCATTCCAAAGCAAACAATACCAGTCCTAGCCTGATTCAGAAAGCAAGGGATAGGCCAGGGCCCGCTGAACATTCTTTCACCCCTTCCGAGTAGCGGACAGGTTTGAAACCGTTGCGACATTTGAAATTTGAAAAATATGACCGTTATGAGACTGATCCCGATCTTTTTCCACCATCTTTTTTTTTTTTCCCTCGCCTTTCGATTATGTGGTGAAGTTCTTCAAAACCTTTTTTTATATAACAATATTTTATATTTAAAAATAAAATTCATATCCCAAATTTTAATTTACAATTATTAATATAACATTTATTGAATTCAATTAAATATAAATAAAAGTAACTTATATTCAAAAAAATTATCTAAAAATACTTCATAATTAAAAAAAAAAAGGTATACTCCTTATAACATACTTTACAATTATTAATATATCATCTATTAATTAAACATGTTTGATTTCATTTACAATATCTTGCTGAGGGATAAGCCACTACGTGGCACTAGTTCCTATTAATAAGTGAGGTTCACTTGTAGAATTAAAATAAAATAAAAATTGAGAGAAACAACTTTATAACATATCCAGTTGGTATAAAATAAAATAAAAATTGAGAAAAAAACTTTATAACATATCCAAGTTGGTATTGACATTACATCAATTATTTCCTTGATTCTTTATTATATTTGAGGCATCCCTTATGGCGGGACACCTTGCCAAAAAAGTGTGAAGTCTTTCAGGAAAGTCTCTTTCTGACACCTTTTCCCAACTCATCTATTTAACTAACATAATAATGTTTATTGGCTTTTCTCAGCAGAAGTTGGTCCGAGTTAGAGGAAGGGCCATAAATAACATTCGTTGTAGGCCGAGAAGGGGGAATAAATATGATTTTGGCTGCCTTCCATTTGTAAATTATTTTCTAACCCTTCCTTTTGTTATTAGGGGAGAGGAGCCAATGAGTGTGCATTGACCATTAATGGTGAGTGTGTATGTGGAAAAAATTATTATTAGTTGTTTAAATTAAATTGGGTATATGTTCCTTTCACCTTTAAAATTTGAATTGAAATAACAAATATAATAAGTCACATTGACAAATTAACCTATCAAATGGTGACACATGGTGGTATTAAATACATAACTTCATTCTTAAGTAATGACACATCTTAAATTTCTTTGTATTTAAAACTACTTGATTTAAATACATTAAAAATTGTACATTCCACATAATTTAAAAGCATAATTTATTAAAAGTATTTTTCTATTTATAATTATATGATATTTAGGTCATTGGATGCACTCCTTAACTTAGGGTTTCGAGTCTTTACTTTAATTTTATTATTAGAATAATACAATTTTTGATAAAATGGTTATTATTATTTTTCAATATAACTTTCTAACATTGTTATTAGATATTTTAATATGTCCATTTGATTTTCATGATCTATCATTAAATATTATTATTATTTATACTATTGATTAAGATTGAAATATTTCAAGATCATTATTTTATGTCGTTTATTAACAATGTTCGTAAATAATTAGTTATTACTATTATTTGTTTTATTGATTAAGACATAACTATAGAATGGTTATTATTCTTCTATCATTATATATTTCTATTATTCTTATTATATATTTTAGTATGTCCATTTGATTTTCATTATCTATAATTAATATTATTATTATCTAAAATATTGATTAAGATTGAATTTTATAATCATTATTATATGTCGTTTATTAGTATTGTTGGCTATTGTCTTTTATTTTAATGTGTTCAACCCTGTTTGGCATCATTCTTATATTAGTGTGGTAGGTTTTCGGTATTGGAATGTTTATTTAGGTTGGTTTTATATGAAGATCCAATTTAGATATATTTTCCTCAACATGACACACATTAATGTTGTTTGTATAATGAACACATGATCAAATCCATCCCTCTAGATGTTTTTGCCAAATGTCGTAAGTGGCATTAATTTAATGACAAATATGTAATTGCCCCTATAAAGAATAAGTGACATTAATTCAACGATGAATATGCAACTGCCCTTATCAAATTTTGGCAACATATAGTCCATCAAAATACCGCAACTGCCATCACTCACCTAAGTATAAATTTAAATGGCATATGAGATACAACATATAAGATCACACACCATACAACAAATCTTGAGATCATGCACATACCTCATATAGAATACAAAATTTAAAGCTAAGAACGAATATGTAAGATAGATTACATTTGATGTGTCCACTGAGTTTGAATAAGTACAAATGTTTGTTGATTTCTTTGTTGTGCTTAGCCACTTCATTTGATAAAACTTGTCTCACATATATGGTGGTAAACCTAGCTATTGCACATTTTAAGTGTAATATTAAGACCAATAGACATAACATATTGGAAGCATAGTCAGATTAAAGGTTGGGACCGCCTTAGCCAATAACTGGAGTGGACGTGCTTCTCACAATTTTAGTTAAGATTTTTTCCGTTGAGTAAATAAATTAACGTTGTCTACATTCTCATATTTTAAAATTTGTGTTAGGGTCATAATAAATCATAAATTTAGAGAAAATTCTATATAAAAAGAATAAAAATATCCTATTTAATTATCACAAAAGACTGAAAAATATTCCATGAATTGAGAGATTTAATCGGAGGAGGTGCTTAAAATGTAACAAATGCTTTTTTCATACATCCTTGCTTGCAATTTCGAATTACAATGTCAAGTGGGCAAGTGGGTGATGAGACTCAAATTTAAACAAAGCATCGTTGTTTCACAAAGTAATAAAAATGCTTATATAGCTCCCATGGTTTTGTGAAGAGTGGTATTTGGACTAAGCCTAACAATTCCTCCATTAAAAATATATATTTCTCCCAAAAATAGGAATAGAGAATTAAATATTTTTTCAAATACTTTTTTCCTTAAATTGTTCTTTCCTCTACTGACTATATCATTGACATTATAAAAAATACATGAACCTTTTCCTAGAAAAAATTACACATTACATAATATGGAACTACGCTGGAGAAAGGGTAACAATACCAACAAAATCATACGAGCTTAGAAATATGCCATATTTGTCTTGCAAAATATCATACATCCTTTTATATGTGTGTGTGATTTCTATTACTATATAATCATATCAATAAATGAGTCAATTAATATTGAATGTTCATGTAAATTGTTTTAATGTTAAGTTTTAAAAATAACCAACAACAAGGTAAATTTGTGGTGATTGTTGACACCCTAAGCAATTACCCATTTTACTTAGGTCTTAATTCGAACTTGATTGGAGGCCACATAAATGTATAAATAAATTTATTTTCAATACATAAATCATGGGATATGACATTGGATAAGACATCAATAGATATTGGGAACAATGACCGTTAAGGGTTACATTCATTGCACTCTCACATGTACACTCATTAATAGTCTTGCACATCTTCTTGACATTTACATTCGAGCAATACATATACATGTCCAAAGCTGTGCATATATTTACAAGAAAGAATGAATAAGCTTTCGACCTTCAATCTAATGAAACAACAAATGGATTAAAAAATGGGGCATTAACTTTCAAGAGTGTCCTAACAACAACATGGAAATAAAACACTATGTGATAGAAAAATTTAGGACTATCATGTGGACATGGCAGATTAGTTGTAAGAAAGCTTATTACATCAAAGAATTTAACTCCACTTGGGAGCATGATGAAAAATCTTATCTTGGGGTAGATATCAAGGGTAAAGCAAGGATTTTAGTGGCTCAAATGAGGATCGGTTCACATCACCTTCGATGTGAAACCGATAGATGGACTATACCCAAGGAGGATTGGGAAAGGAGAACTTGTATTTTCTACAACAAAGGGGTGGTTGAGACGGAATGACACTTCATCATGGAATGTTCAACTTATGAGGATATTCAGATCCAATATGAAAACAACTTGAAGGTGGACAAATTAAATGAGTTATTCGAAGAAACAAGGCTTGAAAAGATCACAGGTTTTGTGCTCAAGATTCATAAGTAAAAGATCTAATATTGAAAAGAGTCTGAATTCATCTTAAAGTCTCAACTTTTGGTCTCATAGACTCTTCAGTCTTGTAAACATCATTAAAATCTTTTATTTCATTTCAAAATTAATCACATCTTTCCATACTTCACAACTTGTTTAAACAAGGCCACGATATGACAAATCTGTTTGAAGCAAATGTAATAGATATAGTCAATCGTAATAAAGATGAAAGTTAGAAATATTTATCGCAACTATTGTGACAATATCTTGTTGTTTATTGTTAAATGCAATAAATGATATGGAATATTCCTTAGAGACTACTTGTAGAAGGGTATCTCTATAGGTGATGTAGCTATTGTTTGTAATTGAAGTTATATTCTTGATATTTAATGAAATGTTTAGTGCAACATTGTTTTTAATTAAAGTCATTTGTAGTTTTGAATGAGTCCTAAAGTCATTTTTATTTATTTTGTAGTAGTTTTTGCACTTGCACTATAATTTGGCATAATTTTGAAAAGCATGGGGCGATATTGCAATTAGTGTGCTACTTTAGCAATATAAGCTTGGCATAATCTTGTACACCATGGAATGATATTGCATTCAAATTGTTATGCTAAATTAATAAACATATTGATTGATAAAAAATGTAAATCGAGAACAAATCCAAGCAAGAGCAAGAACATGATGCAGACGAAAAATGGGCTAGTCATATAGTTACTTATCAATTGATTATCTAAAATATTAAACAAGCAATTGTTAAAACAACCACAAATTTATTGATTTGATTATATTATAAAGCACATAACATGTAAGAAATGGTAAAAATAAATTACAAATTAGTAAATGTGCAAACTTATAAAGACACAATTATAGTGAATCGTACCTAACACTATATTACAAAACTAGATTCATTTATAAGATTAAAACAACTCGTATTGTTGTTTGAAGGTGAAACATGATAACATGAGGTTATTGTGAAAAAATAAAGAATTGAAATAGGTAAAGAAATGAATTCCAATTGTTAAAATTCTATAGCTATAGTTTTCCACTTTTGTTCGAGATTTCCATGTCTGTCATAGCTAAAAATCATCTAAAAACATGTATGCAAATTTGAAAGTAAAAATGATTTACTTTATGTTTGAAGGAACTATTTTCATTTTATTGTTAACGACTTCATTCATGAACGAGGATAAGTTAAGAATTATTCAAAGAGATTTGACATTTGATTGAAAGTGACTTGTTTGAGTTTTTTCATTAGATTTTGGAAATGTCCTCCATGAGTTGTTCAAATTGGAGGAAGGAGTTATGCATTTATAAAGACACATAATTTAGAAATAGGAAATTAAGTTGCATGCTATGTTTGTAAATATCCCAAACACTACAACCAGATTGATGTGTTTGCCTTTCCATCGACAAGTTTAACGCCAAAGCATAATATAAAGGGGATTTGTATCACATAATAATAGAAAAGTGCCTTGGTTACAAAATATGAATAAAATAGTTTTGTTGAGATTTTCCACCAATTCCTATTCATCTATTCCAACATTCTTCCCATTCCTTCAAAATCTTTTGAATCACTCAGTCTCGAACAAAAAAGTGGAAATCCTATCATCATGTTTGTAACTGTTTTGTCTTAATGCCCAATCAAAAATGTAGAGAGCTAGAACAATATTTTGTTGGGCAGAGAGCACAGTGACTAAGTTTCGATGGGAGAGGCCTTCCTTCTACAAAGTTGTGATTGCTTCCTTCATTCGGGTGAATGAAGATTGATGAATTCTCTGTCCATTTTTGCAAGTGCCTTTCAATATTCGATCTATCTATAACATCTTTTATTTTTCCCATTTCTTTACTACAGTAATCATTAGTACACTAGTGGGCTATCTATCTTAAAATATTGATCTCCAAATGACAAACCAACAAAAATAAGGATGGTAGAAACACGATCCATACAGTTTGTGCAAAAATATAAACACAATTTAACGGGCATGTCAACATGTTAGCGAAGAATTCAACTATAACATTTAAGTTCTGAGAAAATTTGAGAAAAGGCGCATAGAATAAACCAAAAATAGGAAAAATAAAAATGACAGGCCTCTTGGATAATAATGGTTATTTTAGCTTTGATAGCAACTCAAAGAAAATTATTCAATGGATAAGAAAAATGCCTCAAACATGTCTTTACCATTGGGCAAAGCCTAGTTAAGGGAGCGTGCAACTTGTCCCAATTTATCTTTCACGACTTGTAAAAGCAATGAAACAGGGAGCAATCATATGACATGCTTCGAGAGAGCTCTCTAGCTAGTATCATTCTCCCTCATTATCATTTGCCTCAACCATTTATCGTTGTTCCATCAAATAGAGCCCATAAAAAATAATGTTACTTTCTATAGAAATGAAATGTATCAAACAACATTTCCATGTGTATTCTCTATGCCATGAAAGTGGGACGTTGAGAAAATAAAAAAATTAGAATTACCTAAATCCAATAAATTTACCGGTCAAATCCCATGGCACTTGAATAAATCACATAAACTTCAAATTTTAGATATTTTGAGCAACAATTTTTTTTTGGAGTTATTCCAAGTGGCTTTATGAATTCAACTTCAAAGAAAAATATCAAATTTATTTAGCATGACGGGAAATAGTAAGACTAGGTATGCAACTCATTCACTTGTCGAAACAAAATCTCCACCAGTTCTTTCCAAATTTGAGTTACTCTTTGGAGGCGGATATTGAACTTTGAAATTGTTTCCTCTTGTTAAGATAGGATTTCAAAAACTCTTTGGAGGCGGAACTAAAAAAGATAGCAAAAAAAAAAAAAAGCCATGTTGCTAGTATAACTAATGCCATCTAACACGGAAACCTGCACCTCAATTGATATATCTGATGCTGCATAACACGTAAACGAATAGACTTGCAATTGAAACATGTTAGGGCTGATTTTGCCTTACAGCGGCCAGCAAAAGCAGCAAATTCTGCAGCATCATCAGTATCAGGGCTTCAAGCTCAGAGTGTATTGATACATCCGAGGAGAAAGAAAGCAGATTGAAATGATTCCCATTCAGAACTTCGAGCAACATGCACACAGATTTATGGAGCCCGATTTGCGTATCCTTTTACGAAATTCACAAATTTGTGTACGTTGTTTTTTTAGTTATATGTGTTTTGTTGTCTTGACCTACACCTTTTCAGCTATGCAAATCAGGTACCAGCTCGCAACGGAAGTGCGAGACAATCTTGAAATTTTACATACTTCAGAATACCTCAACTTTCTCAAGAGCTATTTCAGAGTGTTCTCGGCCATTCTGACGCAGCTGACGAAACCCCAGGCGAGCGATAGCGTGGAACACAAGCTGAGAAATGTGATCATAGAGATTCTGAACAGGCTCCCTCACAGCGAAGTACTCAGGCCCTTCGTGCAAGACCTTCTCAAGGTCGCCATGCATGTTTTGACTACTGATAATGAAGAAAACGGCCTTATTTGTATGCGTATCATTTTCGACCTTCTGCGCAACTACAGACCCACTCTGGAGTCGGAGGTTCAGCCTTTCCTCGACTTCGTCAAGCAGGTACTCACTCATTTATTTCTTCTCGTCTTACATTAATTTTTGTAATACTCGATCCTAAAACCTTCCCCTGGTAAGTTCTACCACTCTGTGGTCCCTTCGTGGTTCCAGACGTGGCTGGCTTGTTTTATTCCAACAAAATTAAATATTAAAGTAGGATTTCTTATATGGCCTACGATTTCTGTTCCTTAATTATTAAAAAAAGAACTCATTTTGTGCTCAAGATTCACAGTAGGCGAGAGGATTTGGAAAAGAACTTGGTTTCAGCTTAATGTTTCTGCTTTTCTTGGTCCCTTTGACTCTTCAGTCACGTGGACGTCATTAAAATCTTTCATTCATTCATTACCCCCTGACCAAACCCTCATTTGTAGCTACAAAGGATAGAAGGCCTTCTGCTGTGTACAGAAATTTCAAACTGGAAATATTATACAATTCATTGTGTTCATTGGGTGCGGGCGACTGGCCTAGAGTTTCCATTTCTTCAGATAGTCATTGCTTTGAGGGGGTGGATGACCGGCCCAGAGTTTCCATTTCTTCAGACATTCATTGCTTTGAGGGTGTGGGCGACTGGCCTAGAGTTTCAAATTTCTTTAGATATTCATTGCTCTGAGGTGGTAGACTGGAAAGATGATTTTCATGTCAAAGAACGTGAGATTTGTTTGCCTTATGTCCAGGGGTTTTGATAGGCTTGGCAATGGGCGACCATACCCAGCAGATGAATTCCTTTTAGCCGTAGAAAACAGAGGATAAAAAGCAAGAGTGGAGGACTCAGGAGAAAACCAATGCAAATCCCTGATAGCGGATTTTCCACAGAATAACCAGGGCACAAGGGCAACCAGAAATGAAGTTACCTGGAGAGGAAGACGAGAGCCCTGAAAAGGCATGTCTGCAATAAAAGCCGCTCGTCCTCGTGAAAGAATTCCACCCATGTGGAGTAACACGTCACTTTGGAGCCACTTCAAAAATGACCAACACTGAATTTTTAAAAGTGCCATGACAAGTAGGGATATCACTGTTGTTGCAGAGCATTTGAAATGCAGACAGGCAAGGAAGAAATGCATTGACTGCATGAAAAGTAATAAACTTTCCCTGTTTATACCTGATTTCCTAATTACTCACCACCCTGCTGTGCCGTGGTCGCAATGCTCTCAGAAAATGCACGCCTTTTTAATCACTGTAGTGTTTTTTGTTGTGTACATCCCTTTCCACAAGCAGACATAAATCCACCCTTTCCACAAGCAGACATAAATCCACACTTTTCATGAGCAGACATAAATCCAGTCTTAAAGAGAAATGATTACAAGAGGGATAATTCTCAACGGAAATGACATCCCTCGTTGGTTAATTGCAGTCCTCTTTATAAACCTTGCGTCAATTATCATTCAGTGACGGGGCTAAGGTCTTCTCTAAGTCTGTGAGTATCCTTATTATTGAGGTCCGAGTTAAGTTCCCTGTTACTGTCATGATGCAAGGCATTCTTTGCAAGGAGGCCCACAAGCTCGCTTTTTTCATGAGGGGCATACAAAACCTGTCATTCATTAAAGATGCAAAAAGTTTTTGAATCTCCTTAATTAACCCTCTCAGTTGTCAATCTGCCCATAGTCGATTAGAATTAAAAGTTGTGACTATGATTTGGGATTCTGTTTCAATCATAATCTTGTTTAAGCCCTTTTCTTTAGCCCAAACAAGATAGCTTAATCCTTCACAAATTTGTTTGTGGCTGAACTATACAAACAAAGTGTTTCATCCGTCATCCTGAGTATTCTGTCACTTCCCTCCATCTCCCTCTTGGCCTGGATTGCCTCTAGAGATGCAGTCTGTCCATGTTCATCTTCACCCAAGAAGGTGGGCATGTTAGAGAAAGGGCCAACAGAAATGCTCATAAGTGCAGACCAAATGGAAAAGTGAGTAACCTAGAATCAAATTGCTTCAAGGCATCAGTGCATCCCAGGCTAAATCAACCTGCATAGCTTGAAAAGGGAAAAAGATATCTCTAATAGAATGAGGTTATATCTCAGATTGTATTGATACATAGTAACATAAGAATATAATATAATAGTGGGGGCATGATGCGGTGGCTAAAATGGGAAAGCTAATCACTACACAGATCTAATCTTTGTACTTGTTTAATTTTCAAGTTTTGTAGCCTGTATAGTCACCCAGAATATGATCTTACTTCATCTTTAATTCTATTTTCATTGGCATATATCTTTTTTGAGACTGTCTTTGGTGGCCCTGATGATTTGCATAGTTTAACTAAGTGGGCTTTCGTTGATGCTTTTTAATTTTTTTATTAGCTTTTATTCTTTTAAGAGTAAAAACAGGAATTAGAGATGTCCTGATAAGTTGTTTCTGTATTTATTTAAATGTTTCTGAGGTCAAAAGCAAGTCTGATTGTGTTCATGTCTTCCTATGTTGGGAGTTGCAGATCTATCAGAACTTCAGAGCCACTGTTAGTTATTTTTTTGACGATTCAAGTGGAAATGACAGTCAGATGACAGCTAGTCAGCATACAATTGTACACATTGGCTCACAGAGACCACCTGGAGGGCCGATTCCTGGGCAGCTGAATCCAAGCACTCGGTCCTTTAAAATTGTTACAGAGTGCCCATTAATTGTAATGTTTCTTTTTCAGCTCTATAGCCGTTATGTGCAGACCAACATACCTGTTCTCCTTCCCCTCATGGTGACTGCCATATCAATTCCTGGTCCACAGCATGTTCCACCTAACTTGAAAAATCACTATGTTGAATTGAAGGGTGCACAGGTCAAGGTGAGATTATTTTTCAACGATTGGCCATTTTTTTTATGTTATTGAGATTAATCAAACTATTTTAATGTACTTACTATATCATGCAACCATTTTTCATAAAATTATTATTTCTGCAAAACCTGCACCAGTGGATTGCCAATTGGCATTTGCGTAATCTTGTACACATTTACAATGTATGTCAACACTACACAGTTTGGCCATGTGTAATTGTTATCCATTTTTTGCACCCATGCAAAATGGACAACTTATCAGGTTTGAATGTTGGCGGTTGATGGATGCAACACTTTGAAGTTTAATAGGGTGCCGTGGCGAAGGTCCGAGCCGAAGAGGGAAAAAACGGTGGTAAGAGTAGTAGGAACATATGTTACCGGCCGGTAACACTTTTTTGTGCTACCGGCTGGTAGCAAAATCAGCGGGTCACAAATAGGTAAATGACACATAGGCGTTGGTAGCGGACGATGGCGGTTCGATAAGGTCAAAACGCTATTGGCTGGTCGCACAAGGGCAATGTTGAAGTGCAGTCGGGCGACAACAAAGGCATCAGTAGCACTTGTACGGATGCTACCTGCCGACACTAGATTTTAAGCTACCAGCTGGTAGTGGGAAAAACATGTTATCGGCCGATCACATTTATGCTACCGGCTGACACCAGAGAAGATGTGCAACTGGCCGAGCGTAGGAACAAACCAAGCATTAATGGAAGTGGTACAAGGTTGTTCAACTACCACTTAATGAGGTATGGTGCCCATGACTGTTCGTGCAAACAAAGTACCAAGTTTGTATGGCCTCCCATACCTGTTTAATGAAACCTATTGGTTGGTGAGACAATTTCGAGGCTCTTCTTCTATATATTGTAAAACCCGCCTCATTTTGAGGGGAGACTTTTTGAAGAGCAAAGGAACTCACAAAAATTGTCCCAGAGCTTTTGTGAGCTAAAGGCCTCGAATTTGGGCTTATTGTAAAGGATTTTGCCTTGTGCTTATGTTATAATGGATTGTGCATGTTTCTAAGCAATAAAATTCATGTTTTATGTCCATTTTCGCCCTAGCTTGTATGAAATTGCATCTTTTGCCTTCCATTATATTCACAAGTATATTGTGCATGTATCTATCTCTTTGCAGGGTCTGTAGTTTGTTGTGCTTTATGAATATAGGGAATTGAATATTGTCTTGGACTTGTGGCGCTTCTACTTGCCCTCTCCTACTTTGTTTGCTCTCTATTTTTCACTCACTTGGATTGTCTCACCCTTTCTTGGTGCATCACCTTCACTTAGAGTAGTTTTTATTTTATGCATCTTTCTATCCATGTCTCCTTGGAAAGCATTAGGATAGGATTAGTTTAGTTTGCCATTCTCTGCACTTTGGAGAAGTTGGCACTAGGTTAGGAGAAGAAGTTGGCTTTCTCCGGAGGATTATCCTACCTGCAACGTCCCACACTGCAGGATAATCCCATGTTATGCAGGTTACACTAATTGCCTCACACACAAATCATGAGCAATCATGGGTGCTATAATTTTGCATTAACAGTAACATAGCCCAAAATAGTTGATTATTGTCATTGGATTTAATAAGAAGAAAAATATCACAAGCATTGCTATGTAATCTTGGATGTTCCATTAGATATGACAATGTAACTCAAATGCTAATAAGTGTGAGTCTTATAATGTTTCACTTAACCTTTCTCTTTTTATAATCCCGGATCCCAACTTAAGGATTGCTATTTTTCATCATCAGAGCCCAAAAGATTGCCAAACTTGAGAAATATTTTGCAACCCCAAAGTCATTGTAATGATTTTCCTATAATAAGCAAGTGAAATATCAGAGATTCAGTGATGTATCAATAACATCCCATACAATAACAACAAACTAGATTAGAAAAGCAATAACATAACCTATCCAATATGAGTAATGATAGTTTCAATGGAAAAATACCGAAATTAGAAAATCAGGCCACTATGAGGGAGCAACCTCAAATACAATGACCAAGAAATGAATTACCTACTACTGCTTTATATTGGCATAATTAGGTTAGGGCGATCTGCAAGTCCCTAATTAGGCTGATTAAGAGAAAACCTAAGAAGCTATTAGAAAATTACGTAAGGGTTATGTGTTGTGTGTCAGCTACTCCACAACCTGATCATAGATAATGACAAGTGCTAGGCTAGGGGTGTAAAATGCCCTCCCACTTCGACAAAAGCTTCACACTAACACTTGAGAACTGTAGATCCTTTTGCATGAGTTGTTCATCCTCCCAATCAGCATCTTCAGTGGGTAGGTTCTTCCATTTGATGAAATATTCTGTGATTTCTCTAATGTGCATCTATTTCACTTGTCGATCGAGCACTACCTTGTATTCCAAACTTCCAAGATGATTCTGTCCAACTCATTTAGCTTAGGAAGCTCTATTTGTATTGGAATTTAACCACGTAGAGTCTTCTTCAGGTATGATACATGTAACACTGGTTGGATCTACAAAGAAGGGGACAGGTCCCGTTTGTAGGCCACAATACCAATTTGACAAAAGGTCATATAATATGGGTGAGAACTTGTTACTTTTTCGCTGTTTGTGAGAGTTGTTCGTATGGTTGAAGCTGTAGAAAGATCCAATCTTCAACTTCAATGTGTCTCTCACTCCTCTGTTGATTTGATAGTTGTTTCATCATATCATGTGGCATAGCTGAATTCTTCTTGACGATTCAGAGTGCATTGTGCTGGTTTGGCTTTCTATTGCTCGAATCTTTGGGTGCCCCTGTAAATATAAAGTGGTGGGAGGTGGCAGCAGCTCCTATTTGTAGCCTATGCTGCTTATCTGACAGGGAGCCATATAATTTGGGTGAGATTGCTTGTTACTTTTTTGCTTTTTGAGAGATAGTGTTTGTAACTTTGTATGTTGAAGTTTGAGAAACATCCAATCTTCGACTTTGAAGCGCCTCTCACTCATATACCGATTGATTGTTATTTTTTTTCATTGCTATAAATCATCGCAAGGATTTTGAGAGTGTTATGTTAATTTTGCATATGGTCTTCTATTGTGTGAACCTTTGAGTGCCCCTGTAAACATGGAGTAGTGGTGGGAGGGGAATACCCATTTAGTGCTTCAAAGAGTGCCATTCTAGTGATGTATGAAAAGATGAGTGACAAGATCACTCAACCAAAGGAAACCATTTGATAATGTATTAATTCTAAACATTTGTTGACGATCTCCATTTGTCCATATTGCAAATTATATGATGAACTATGGGCCAAGGTGGGTTTCAAAATCCTGAACATGCTCTTCCCAAATTTGAATGATAAAATAAGGTATCTGTCATTGACTATTATTTTGTGAGTTCCATGAAGCTTCTAGAAATGCCTCATGAGAACTGTTGCCACTGAGCTTATTGAAAATGGGTGAGACATACTACAAAAATGAGCATATTTACTGAGCTTGTAAACTACTACCAAAATGACATTATTTCCTTTTGATTTAGGAAGCCTTGTAACGCATTGTGTGGATGTTTCCTTGCATTGGCTGCTAGGGATAGCTGATGGTTCTAGTAGTCCTTGTGATTTTATTGTCTCTCCCTTATTATGCTGGCACAATCAGCTCTTGACCATGAACTTCTTGACTTCTGCCTCTAAATCTTCCGGAAAGAAGTCCCTCTTAACGTTGTAATATGTTTTGAGAAATCCAAAGAGACCCATTGGGGAAGCGTGCATCTTTCAAAGGATCTATTGTTTCAGCCGTGAGATCTGACATGAGTACAAACAGTCTTTGAACATTTGGAAATCCCCTTTCCATGCAATCCCACATGGTGCATTCTATCCATCATGTGGTTTTTGGACGAGTTGCTAGGTTTTGGTGTATTGTTGCTATTACAGGCATTTTGCTTCAACCCAATAGGATTCAATGATAGAGATTGAGCAAAGGAGAGCCTTAATCTACATTTTGGGATGAAGTTCCGATAGCAGACCCTAGGGGTACAGAAGCTGTGGTGAAAGTTCTTGCTGGCTGTTGATTATCCAGATTTTTTTCCATAATGCTTTACTCCATTACTCATGCTGCTCTCCATATGCTCCAAACCAGTTTAGTGTATAGTGTCCTCAAGTCCCTCGATTCTGCTTCTCCAACTTCTTTAGGATAACAGATGTTATTTCAATGTAATAATGGGATTTTCTCTTCTTCAGAAGATCCCAGCCACAGAAACTCCCTCATCATTTTTGTGGTTTTAGTGAAGATTGAATTATGTAGCCAAGTACCGAGAACAAATAAATTGGAACTGCTTGGAGGTTATATATTAGGAGTTAAATGAGGCCTGCAAAATATAGCCATTTGCTTTGCCATGCAGTCAGCCAGTATTGAAATTTGTTGAGCAGTTCATTCCACGGATGGCAGATTCCTCTTCTACTAAAGAGTGGAATTAAAAGTTATTTGCTAGGTAAGCTTCCAATTTATCAAAACATATTATGTGTGTTATGTATATTGGGTACCATGATATATCTTGCAAAATAGATCCATACAAGCATGTTGCTACTTTTGGTCATACATCATGTTACTATGTGATGGTTTTTAAATTTGGTCAGATATTTAATAATGTAATACACAAGATTTGCACAAAATAATACACGACCCTCAAAACTCACAATAATCTTTTATTTATTCTTGAAGGATATATATACAAATATCACGTCCTATTTTCTAGGATATGATGTTATCATGATCCACTCTTCCCTCAAACTCTTCTAATCCCTAACTCTATTCTACGGGTGTTACAACATTTCAACAACCAATAATAACCTACTAGTACTAAATAAATAATCTAGTAATATTTATTCACCAAGCCATATTTAGCCAAGCTATATATTATGTGACCAAATCAACTACGTCTAAACTATAATACACCTAGCATTGTATAACGTATACCCAAGTGTAATACTTCCCAACAATGGTAGTGACAAAGAGTGCTTTGCTTGGCTTCAGAAAACAATTTATGTATTTGAATCTACATAGTCAATGCATCCAACAAGCCATTATAACCATTATTATATATTATCTATGTTACTGATTCCCCTTTCCCCCCACCCACTCGGGTATCGGTCTGGTTTGTACCTATGACAGGTTTGGGCGTGATTTTCATGTGGATTTGTCTTGAGTTTGTTGAGGGTGATCCTAGTTCTTTATACTGCACTTGGACCGTCCCAACATACATAGAGCGAACCCACAGGTTTTGCCTTTTGATTTTTTAAAAATAAAGATGTTGATGCTCTTGATGAAGAGCAATATGACAACGAATACTAATTTTGTATTTAATAATCACCAAGAACCTGACCACAATCGGATCATATCGGATGTACTCAGGGCGAACCCACAAGTTTTGCATGTTCTCTTTAATTTTTTTATGATTACATTGATGCTCTCGGTGAAGAGCAATATGATGATAAATACTAATTTTGATTCAATAATTAATATTTATCATGACATTTGTCATTTAGCTAACAGTAATTTATGTGTAGCGTGTTTTTAAATAAAGGAATCATAAAATATCAAATTAGAAAAACAAGATGAGAACAAACAATACATTTGGATGAGAATCATAGAAAATGACACAAACATTAGCATAGCTGCATGTTTTCTCACCCAAAAATTCTAAATTCTATAAGAAGCTTGATCTATACTGCAAAGACCCTTACTTGTCACTAAAGAGAGACATATCAGTATACAATTATTAATAGTGGATTTTAATGCAAGATCAGCAAACAAGCAAGACAACATTCTATGAAGTAATGAGGATCTAGATATAGATCATCTTTGGATGGCAGAAGAAGAAAATCAGCAATGGACTAGGGCTTTAGACGATGAACATGGGACTATCACGCACTTTGGAAAAGAGCTATTAGGTGTCTGCAGCGTGCACAACTTGATTATATGTAATGGTCTGAGTAAATGGGAAAAATCACTAAGTTATAAGTGCAAGACTTACAATGGGCAGAGTGTAATTGACTACATTATTTGCTTGCAAGATTGTATACCTAGAATAGAAGAGCTAGAAGTAGAAGATCCTCGTGGAACTTAAATCAGATCACAACCCAATTTTTATGAAAATCCAATTACAAGGTGACAAACAACATGATGAGCACAAGGGGGTCAACCAAAGCAAACTGTCATTCAGAGGAAACATCCTCTTGACATAGGAAAATCAGCAGGCCTTTAGAGCTGCTTTAAATAACAAACTGCACAAAGAGGAAAATAAGGGAACAACCGACAATAGTGTAGATTACACTAAGAGCTTAAGGCTAATGCACACCATTCAAGAAGCTCTGAACACATGCAAGAGAGCTAAATATAAAAGGATAAAAAAATAGTTTCTCGACAAACCCGTGGTACAACGAAGAAGGCAAAGCAATGCGGAAATTGCTAAAGGAACCAGCAGGTAGAACAAAGGCAATTAGAAAAATATATGAGAAGATTGTTTGGACAAAAAAAAGGAGTATACAAGAACTAGGAGGAAGGAACTGATTTACATAAGAATATGAACCAAAGAAATTCTGGAGGGAACTTCACAAGGAAAAAAACACAGACAAAGAACAACATAACAACAAATAAGTGGTTGGATTATTCAAAGTAGTTGTGCGAGCATGAAAACGAACCAAACATACCTCCCATAGTTATTGTTAATGAATAACTTTTCATGACATAAGACATCACTCAAGGGATTAAAAAGCTAGTGACAGGTAAAATCCTAGTCATAGAAAAGGGGATGCATAATGCTGCTTTGTAGGCTACAAAAAGGCATTTGACACGGTGCTGAGGAGCAAATTATGGAGTAGAATGGAGGAACTAGGGATCTCAGTGCACTACATGGCAACAATTCACAAATTATATGAGCAAGTCAAGGCTAAAATCAAAATGTAGGAAGGGCTATCTGAGTGTTTTGGGAGTGATATATGTGTCCAACAAGGCTGCCTTCAATCCCTGACTCTATTTGGGCTAATACATTGATAAGTTAGAAGATTGGATAAACAATTTTGGTGGGGAGGGGTCCACTTGGCCAAATATGAAGTGAGATTCTTGCTTTATGCCGATGACCTAATTCTAATGGCAGAAGCAATTCATTTTGTAAAGTAGGGATGCAAGTGAAAAGGAAAAAAGCAACATTTTGACTTTCAGTTGACATGGGAGTCTCTAGAAGCGGTTTCAGAATACAAGTATCTCGGCCTCTTCTTCCACAACAAGCCCAATTGGGATACATGCAGGATGAAAAGATTACAAGGAGGTTGGAGAGTTATTTATGCGCTCCAAAATAGGTGCAGGTATGCTGAATTATGAGATTGAAAGACCATTAGGGTCCTATTTTGATTACTAGTTATGCTAGTGATGTTGTATGGTTGTGAGGTATGGGCTAGTGGAACAATAAGTTTGAGATGGAGGCAATATAATTTATCCAAAAGAGGCTAATCACAAATAATTTCAGAATGAAGGCTTCAGTTCCCTTTGAAATCATTTTTGGCGATACAAGAACCTTCCCTATAGGGGCAACCGCTATGACTAGGTTACTATGTTACTTGAAAAAATAGAAAATATGAAGATTGGTAGGTGGCACAGGGCCTTAGGAGATGAAGAGTTGCATAGATCGAAGAACACATGCATGAAACAAATCTACAAATAAATGAGTAGATGGGACATCATCCCAAACGGATGCCCAAACCTTTGCAAAGACAAAACATTATGTGAATGAAAAGTTCAGAATGGTGATGTGGAGGAAGAAGAAAACAAGCATGAAATGGCAATAGTACATTTATGAACATGGAGAAATAACATATATTGTGGCTGAAATTAAATAGAAGGAAAAGATCGTCATTGCTTAATTAAGAACTAGCTCCCATAGGCTCAAATGTGAAACAGGCAGATGGACGACACCCAAGGAACAACAAAAAGAGAGGGTTCATGTTTTATGCACCATAGGGACAGTCGAAATGGAGGAGCATTTCATCCTTGAATGTCCAAAGTATGCAAATATTCGAGCCAAGTATGCGGAAACATTAAGAGTTGGCTCCATGGTAGAACCACTCGAGGAAATCAGAATAAAAAGGTTGGGGAGATGTTAACTGAATTTAGAAAAACAAGGAGCAGGCTTCTAAAAATCACCGGTAGGCCTGGGCCCGCAAAGCTTTGAGTAGTTGGAGCAATCGGTGGTCCCATAGATCGTTTGGTCTCATAGATGTAATTAAAACCATTTCATTTCATTTGTTTGTTTTGCCTTTTTTAATATTATCTTTTGTAATGATGTTGATGCTCTCGATGAAGAGCAATATGACAATGAATACTAATTTTGATTTAATAATTAATATTTATCATGACATTTGGCATTCAGTTAGCATTATCAATTTATCAGTAGTGTTTTTGTGGTTATTTTGTTTATTCTATGCATATTATGTGGTTACTTCCTATTTATTAGAGTAGAATATAAATATATTTCTTTTACATATTTTTTTGTACCCAAGGTAAGAAAACCGCCGTCTTGGTGAACCCAATTTGTTGTACTCGCACCCGTACCTACAACAAACCCGTAGCTTGATATATTATATATCAATTTCCATTCTTTATCAAGGCCATATGGAGCTGGGGCCTAATATCAGTGAGGGTGGATAACATGTGATTAGTATGTGTTTTAAAAGTACATGAACATGTATACAATTACTCCCCATATACCATAAAGATCATATGCAACACAAAAACATAACTATTTTATTTGCGATGTGCGACATATTTTATCATTCCTCATAGTCATGGATCTTGTGGCAGTCACTCTTACACAAGAGACCAGGTTTTATTAGTCATTGTTTGAAAAGGGACTAAGTTTTATGTGTGCAAAGTTCTAAACACAATCTATACCCACAAAAACATATCTTACAGGAATATTGTATTGTACTATATCATTGTTCTTTGAATCAACTACCTCGGGCCTTATGCATACACGCTCTACTGAAATTCACAACTATACAGGAGACATCAACGTAGATTAAACAGCATTAACCATGCATCATGTACTATTGATGATATATCTCAGGGCATCATTATTGGCATATGAACTATGCTATCTATAATATGATTTTTAAAAGTTTGGAGTGATTGGAACGACAATTGTATTGTCAATTCATGTAATAATTTCGCATTTAAATGTTTACCTGTCCCTTCCTGTATACTCTGCACTTGTGTGCCTGTCATGAGAAATGGTTCTAAAATTGGTTGTCCATGGAATGATGATTGCTAATTGTGTTCTAGAATTCAACTCTAACTTATAGTGATAGTTGAAGGTTTGTGATTGTAAATTTGTAATATTTATGAATTTTAGCAATAAAAATTCTCGTTTTGTAGGAAATATTTACGAAAAAGGTAACAATTTTTTCGTTTTTAACTTAAAATGCTATGGCTTCCAAAGCCATTTCTTTTCAAATATCATTTATTTTGCAATGGCCTTTTCTATCATTTTTTCATTAATTATCTCCTTCTCTTGACTGCAGACTGTTTCGTTTTTAACATACTTACTGCGGAGCTTTGCTGATTATATCAGGCCACATGAAGAGAGTATATCAAAAAGCATAGTCAACTTGCTTGTTAGTTGTCCAGATTCAGTGTCGATTCGCAAGGTTAATATTATGTGCTTTCACATTCCTTGTTAAAATTGCGTATCTTATCAGGTAATCTTTGTAAGCCAGAGTGCCCTGTAGGATTACCACTATCACAGGGATCAGAATAACCCTTGCACTTTTTGAGTGTTTATAAGAATAAAGTGGGTACCATTTTCTTCTTACACCATATTTTTTGAGTGGTATTCAGGAACTACTCGTGGCCACCAGACATGTGCTTGCAACTGACTTCAGGCGAGGATTTTTCCAACTAATTGATACGTTATTGGAGGAGAGGTATATAAGTTTCTAACTTTTTTTTAATGGCCTTTGCACGCACTTGAAAAATTGATAACATTAGTTATAATGGTTAATATTCTAGTAAATCTTGGTTTTTGATGTATAAAAGCTAAATAGGCAATGTTTAGTCATTCTAGCAGCACTTAATAGAGAATGAATGAACAGAAGACTACAATTGTCAAATGCTTAGGTGATATATATTAGCATGACTCCTTCGTGTTAGTCGAGGTACAACTTACATTTAAAAAGTTGCATTGAAGGCCTCTTATGTGGTATAGTAGCATAGGATAGTCTAATTTCCTAGGTGCATAAATGGTCATAATCTTGGAGAGCAGTGCTACAAATTTATATTATGCATCAAGGCATATAACAAAATTCATGTGTAATATAAAAATACATAGCAATATGGAAGCAAATAATACTAATAGCTATTGATTGCCAGTGATTGATGATTTCAGTACTTAATACTTGTCCATAATATGATATCAAAATTAACACATAATCCCGAATAACATATAAATATCCAGCAGCTTAATCAAACCAAATTAATCTGATGCTAATTCTTATGTAAAATGCATCAAGTGCCCATTATACTGAAGACACTTACCCCACACGAGAAATAGCCAGTCTAGGTTTGTTATGTGGAGGAGGGGTGTTGCTGCTAATTGATCATATTTGTGACAACTGTGGCCATCTCTACAAAAACAATTGAGCTCCTCTATGAATTGGTCCTGTGGAGAGTCTGTGGGCTGCGGAAGAGGATTCTGTTGTCTCTTACCTGTCTTCTCTGCTCTTCTGAAAGGTTGCCTCCCTACTTGATGCCATAGATTGTGTTGGAGCGACTGCTTCCAAGCCTTAAATGTGGGATCTAAGCACTTATTCCACGGTTTGCATTGTAAATGCATATCTTGCTATTGGTGGATTCTTTAATTTTTCCACTCTCTTTTAACTGCTGATTCTCTTTCTTGGCTAAGACCTATTACTTCTGTAATATTTCTGTACCCAGTTTTAGATCTGCTGTCAGTTGTATGTACACCTTATGGGAATCAACAGCCTTCCTCAGTATTGTATTTTGATGTTTTATTGCATTCGGCATTTCCTATTTCTCAGCCAACAACCGTGTCATCTCTTGACTAAACTGTAGTATTTGCATACAAATTGATCAATATCGTCTTCGAATTTCTTCCTCTTTCCAACTTCTGCCATATCAACTCGTGCATATGTGATATTGCCTGGGCTCCCTGTACAAAGTACGTAATTTATTTTAAGCAGAAACCAAATCTTCACCCTTGTAGTGCAGTCTGGTTATCAATGGCACATTTTGAATAAAATCTAAGACTCTGGATGGTAGTTATGGTAATGTTAATTTTTTTTTCATGAAAATACCTCAAAACATTCCTGTCACAACTTTATGGTTTGTGTCCCGAATTCCAGCATGTCCCTCAGCTATCATTATTACCAAATTATCCGGAATCAACTAACAGTCGCAGTTTCATCATTGAATTTACCAATTTTTTAACTATCGGAGAAGTGCCATGGATCTGCTGGTTTGAAGAATGCACAAGTGAATGATGCGAGACGTGAATTGTTCCAAGACAAAACAATGCAAGTATACAAGACTGCAAATTACAAAAATACAAGAGAGATAATTGCAATAACACAAAAATAGCTCCAACTCAATACGATCAAATAAAATAATGCAAGAGATGTACATATAGGAGGTAAATGTATAACCTCTTCCTAGAATCATGGCAATCTCCACCTATAATAGTGGTAACCAACACCTAGAATGGTGTAGTCAAGTGGTAACTAACACCTAAAATAGTGTAGTCAAGTGTACACCTAAGCAAGCATATCCCATAAGTGTAGGGAAACTCCAAGTGAGGTGGAATATCCCGAGTAGGATAATACAAATAAAGCGAGGAAAATAAATCCTACACTAACACCCCCATAAGCACAACTTAGGTGGGCAGTGAAAAAATGAAAGTGGGTCCCGACAACAAGGTCTGATGAGGTACCTACGTACAATGCAATCTCTCATAAGATAGAGTAAAAGAAAAACCTAGTGGGAAAATTTACCCCCTCCCAAAAAAGAGACACGAAGAAGTGAAGAGGCTAGAGAGCCCATTGAAGATGATGAAGTCTGCTGATGTAGACCACACCCCAAGAAGAGCTCGTAGATGAATGAACTTGCTCTCAGTGAAAGGTTTGGTGAAGATGTCAAGCAACCTGCTTTGAAGATTGACAGAATATCAAATTGATGACCTGCTCATGAATGAGCTCCCGAATGAAGTGCATGTGAATCTCAATGTGTTTGGTCCTTTGATGAAGGACCGAATTCTTGCATATCTGGATGGTGCTCTGGTTGTCACAAAAGATGATTGTAGGCTGCCTGATTTGGATGCCAAGCTCAGAAAGAATCCCCTGAAGCCAAATAGCCTCAGTAGCTGCGTTAACAACTCTCCCGTACTCTGCCTCTGTGGATGATAGAGCAATAGAATTTTGCTTCTTGCTCGACCAACTGATAGGACCGAACCCAATGAGAAATTGTAACCTGAAGTGGACTTATGACACTTAGTGTCGCCAACCCAATTTGAGTCTATGTAGTCGACCAAGTCAATGTCTGAACCAACCCTATAGTGAATCCCATATTTGTGTGAGCCCTGAATGTAGTGCAAAATCCTCTTAGTTGCTTTCCAATGCAGCTCATGGGGTTCCTGCATGAACTCAAACAATATTGACATAGGAGATATCAGGTCTGATGTGTCAAGTAAATAAGGCTGCCAACAAGTTGTCGATACAAAGTAACATCAACCAAGGGTGTGGAACAATCAGCCTCAAGCTTGACTCCAGATAAGAAAGGAGTCGAAGATGGCTTGTAGTCAACCATGTGAAACCGAGCCAAAAGATCGAGAGAGTACTTGGGCTGTGCAAGTGAAATCCTTGAATCGAACTGTGTGATCTCAATGCCAAGGAAGTAGTGCAGTAGACCCAAGTCAATCATGGCGAATCTATCTTGAAGAGCTGTCTTCACTGCTAAGATAGCCGATGAAGTACTCCCAGTGATCAAAAGGTCATCAACATAAAGTACCAGTATCAATAATGAATCATCTTGCCACAATAGATATACATTGGGATCTAGAATGACACCGAGTGAAACCAGAAGCTAGGAGGAAGGAATCCATCTTGGCATACCAAGCCCGAGGGGCTTGCTTGAGGCCATAGATGGATTTCCTAAGTTTGTAAACTAAGGATGAATCCTGAACAAACCCAGGTGGTTGCTCCATGTAGATCTCCTCCTGTAGGTCTCTGTGAAGAAAAGCACTCTTCACATCCATTTGGTGCACACTCCAACCATGTGTTGCGGCTAAAGCAAGTGTGAGTCTAATCAAAGTCATCTTGGCTACGAGTGCAAAGGTCTTTGAGTAGTCTATGCCGGCTACCTGAAAAACTCTTGGCTACTAACCGAGCCTTGTACTTATCAACTGACCCATCTGCTGCAAATTTGGTCCGATATATCCATCGACATCGAACCATCTTCCTTCCCTTAGGAAGTGAAGTCAAATCCCAAGTGTGATTGCTGATTAAGGAATTATATTCCTCATGCATAACACTATCCCACTCAGGTATGCCTGATGCCTCTCGGAATGTCTGTGGATTTGTCACTGAAGCATAGAAGGCATGTGGCCTACTCTGATAGTCTGCCCGAGTACGTCTGTCATCCTCTGGATCCCCTGCCAAGTGCTTGCACTCTGAAGTGTCTTCCTAGCCCAAAGAGGGCCTGAAGTGGGTGAGTCATGTGCCGAATCCTCATCCTCTGAAGTATGGCTAGAAGTAGATGAGGATGAATCCTCATTACTTTGCTCGTTGTCAGAACTGGAAGAAGTAGAAGACTCGCCTCAGGAACCTGTTGTGGATGATTTGAATCCTCAGACTACTCATCAAAACTGAGTGAAGCCAAAGTAGATGGAGAAGCGTCAAGTAAAGAGTCAATGGGACTCTCCTGAAACTTAACACTTCTCTCGATGGACAACTCATGAGTAACAGGATGGATAAGTCTATAGCCCTTGACCCCTTCTGGATACCCAATAAAGCTGCAAGGTTTAGATTAAGGCTCCATTTCCTAGTGTTTCTTTTTGGGGATGTATGCCATCGCTGGTGATCCAAAGACCCTGAAGTGCTTAACTTCCGGTTTCTTGTTGTGCCAAGCTTCAAAGGGAGTTATACCTTTCAAAGCTTTGTGGGGAACCCGATTCTGTATATAATAGGCACAATTGATGGCTTCTGCCCAAAATTGTAGAGTCAAAGATTTAGAGTGGATCATATAGTTTGCCATCTCTTTCAAGGACCGATTTTTGTGTTTTGCCACGCCATTCTGTTGAGGAGTGTAAGGCACTGTCCTTTGCTGTAGATCAATACCCTTTGTGGTGCAAAATTGCTCAAATTTGTTGCTAACATACTCCCCCCATTATCTGTTCGAAGAACTTTGATGCTTTTCCCAAATTGTTTCTCAACGAGTGCCTTGAAGTCCCAAAAGTAATCGAACACTTCAGATTTTTGCCTAAGGAAGTAGACCCATGTATATTTGGAAAAGTCATCTATGAAGGTGAGAGCATATTTGGCCCTGGTGAAAGAAGGATGGGGAAAAGCCCTGTGACATCACTGTGAATCAACTCTAATGTGTTAAAGCTCTCCAAGCTTTGCCTTTGTCAAATTTCTCTTTAGGGTGTTTTCCAAGAGCACAACCCTCGCAAAGTCCCTTTGAGAAACGAACTCTAGGCAATCCTATAACCATGTCATGTTGACTGAGTTGCTCAAGGTAGTGGTAGTTAAGATGGCCAAACCGCTCATGCCATAATCTGCTAACTCCATCTAAATGTGTGAGCAATGCAGTAGGGGAAACATCAGGTGCAAAGTGTGAGAAGGTATATAACCTAGCATGGTGATCTGCCCTTCCCATCTGCTACTATAGTGTCGCTATGCAACTCCTTGATCTCAATTGAATTTGGATCACATAGGACTCTCTTGCCCTTCCCTATATGAGTCATCTCATACACTTATAGGAGATTAGTTGAAAGTGTGAAGGTACAGTGAGAACATTGGTGAATGTTCCACCTTCAACTTCAACAGACCCTTTCCCTGAAACTGTGGCTAGAGTATCATTACCCAAAGTGATGGAGGACATGTTGTAGGGCTCTAAGGAAGAAAACTCAACTTGTGATGAACCCATGTGGTGTGAAGCACTAGAGTCGATAACCCAAGGAGTAGATGAGGATGCAACTGTAACTAGTGCCTTTCCCTTATGTTTCTCTTTATCTTTTCCTTTGCCTTAGTAGATTCTTGGGTTGATGAAGACTGTTTGATAGATTCAGGGACCCCTATGTTGTTCTTCTCAAGGAGATGATTGAGGTGGTCAATCTGCTTCTTCATACATTTGTGCTCATCGTGCCCAAGTTTCTTGCAATAGGCACACTTAACCTTTTCCTTCTTAGGTTTCCCATTTGAACTGGAGGTTTCAGTGGTAGACTTGGAAGAGGTAGTGGATTTATGTTCTTTCTTCTTTTCTAGATCCTTGCTCTTTTGCTTCTTCTCTTGGTTGCTAGAGGATTTTTGTTTCCCATTCCCGACTATGAGGGCTTGAGGTTTGGATGACTTTACTCTTTAGTCAAATCAATAATAAAATCATCTAAAGATGATATAGACCATGTGGATCCAAGAGCCCTCTTGGTAGCATAAAAGGTAGAGACAAAGATATAGTAGTTAGGACCTAGTTTGGCAAGCAGTGAAAGAACCAGTTGTTCATCCTTGTTTTCTGTTCCACATTCTTTTAACTGCAATCGTAAGGACTTGAGCTTGGTAAAAAATCTTCCAAGGTGTCAAAGTTGCTAGGACTTAAGCGATAAAGTTCTTTTTCTAGCTCATGACCCTCATAGTGTCAACTTTTCCAAACAAGGTTTCTAAGGTTTTCCACACCTGGTTGGGAGATGTGGTGACTCTATGTGAAAGGGAGTTCGGGAGACACTGAAAGACACAAAATACCAATGGTAGTTGAAAGGTGTAAGTGGGTTAATTGTACTTAGATCCATTAGTGCAGAAAGAAAAGTTGTGGTAGTTGCAGAAAACAAAGAAATGTGTGGAAAGAAAGAAGTTCCGAACAATAGAGGAAAAACACTATACACCCCCTAGAAACTATATCAAGAAGCCCCCACAGTTTGGCACTTTATAACTTAGTGTGTTTTACGAAATAAATAGGTCCAATGCTTTGGGAAATGAAAAATATGTAACTTTTGCAAAAAAAGACACTCGATATCGAGCTTCCAATCAAAAGTTTTACTATAATTATTTTCTGTAAATAAGCCCCATTTTAAATGAATTTGAATTAAACTTGAAATGCACTTTTTTCACTAAAATATAGTTTTAGCAAAAGGAGGTGGGTTTTGATGAATCCAAGATTTTTTTTTGTCTGTACACACGTGTGGCCACATTGGATCAAGAAGACATGCACCACGACTCTTAAATTTCCACAGATTTGTGTGTAGCAAACAACTCAACCGTGGGACTTAAAACAGTAACTCAAGCTGGATCTTTAATGTGTGTAAACTCAAGTTGGAAACTTTGTTGCAGGTTTGAAAATGCCTCTTGATCAAGAAAACGCCCTTTGCAAGTTTGAACATGCATGCAAAGCACTACCACAAGTTAAATGCCCTTCATAGGTCTGAAAACGCCTAGATTTGGATAAATCTTCCAGGGAGCCTGCAACAATGATTTAGGGCCTGCAAAATACCAATCTCCAAAATTGTATATGCACTATGCGGGCATGTAAACCTCAGAATCTTGCAAATAGGCTATATACCCACAAATCAGGCAAAACCAACACCAAAAAAACCCAAATACTTGCAAATAATGACCTCAAATGAAATTAAACTTGCAGAATAATAACTAGACAAGCTCAATACCAGCTCGGCTCTGATACCATATCAAAGAAGCGCCACAAATTTGCTAGTTCGAAGAATGCATAGGTGAATTGTTCCAAGACAAAACAATGCAAGCATACAAGATTGCAAATTACGAAAATACAAGAGAGATAATTGCAATAATACCAAAATAGCTCCAACTCACTACAATCAAATAGAATAATGCAAGAGATGTACATATAGGAGGCAAATGTGTAACCTCCTAGAATCATGACAATCTTCACCTAGAATAGTGGTAACCAACACCTAGAATGGTGTAGTCAAGTGGTAACCAACACCTAGAATAATGTAGTCAAGTGTACACCTAAGCAAGCATATCCCATAAGTGTAGGGAAACTCGTAGTGAGGTGAAATATCCCGAGTAGGATAATACAAATAAAGCGAAGAAAATAAATCCTACACCAACATCAACAAACTATTTTATAGGCATGTTATTCTTGTGTTCATTAATGGATATGTTAAACTGTGGAGACTCTAATCCATAATTCATTACATCTAAACCAACTCCTTCAGTGGCTAGTACATCAAACTCAGATGTATTCGGTCCAAATTCATGCCTCTACTCCTCAAAGTCATCCATATCATCCTCCATATTCCTTAATTGTTCACAATATTTTCTTCTTTTATGTGTGTCTAATGTTTTTATAGGAACAATTTTAGACTTATGCTTTTTAAACATAACATAATGAAGTGGGCTAAAAGACTTACTTGCTTAGTGTGTACACTTTCTCTGATGCTACTGCGGCCTCGAACAAAGACTGAGCTGGTGGTGGCAATATTGGTTCTCTATCCAAAGTAGCTTCCCCTTTTGCTGGAATGTTGTTTTCCTCATTATTACCAAAGGTACTTGTTGGAAAGATTTTATGTTAATGTGTGCGATCTTGATTCGCCTAATGGAAGTGATATAAAATCTGTAACAGTTAGGGAAGATCACTATCAACAGGGTGATGGTCCTCTGTGTTTGAGAGGGGCATTTCCATCGTATGATAGGTTTTTTTGGTATTTTTGGTGCTTTTAACCGGAAAGCACAAAGGAGACAAAAATGGGAAGGAGAAAGAGAGGGAAAATGAGAGGACAAAGGAGGAAAGGAGAAACCTTTGGACATAATAGACACAAAGATTTGCTTGGATAACTACAGTTAAACAAAATTTTTAAACCCTCTTGCTCTCATATGAGGACAAGAACATAGGCAGCAGCTGTGTAGTGGATAAAAATCACCTGAAAGCACAAAATCTTCACTATTTCCATATTGAATGCATACGGCACAAGGTTCAACCACAACGATATACAATACAAAGCTTGCAATACTAGTGTACACACACAACATGGATGAATGGAGGTATAAATGACAACATTTAACCGTAAATAGCAAAGCACGATGTCATGATTAAAGAGGATCAACACCGTGAAATGCTTCTTGATCCACTTGCTTACATTCTTTTTTCATGAACTGAAAGTAGTATGTACATCAAAGTGTAGAAAACTCTCTTCATAATTGAGAGAAAAGAGAGAACCAAACCCCCACAATGAAAAATGCCACCCTTATTTATAATTTTAGCCCATAACTACGCGATAAACTACCTTCCTAGTAAAATATGACTTCTACAATTTACTTTTCACATAAGTCACAACTTAAATTGACTTTATGACAAAAGCACTTTTCTCAACGGAGAAATAGAAAGTCACTTGAGTCACTTAAGCGACTTTACAAAAAGTACTTTCTCAATGAAGAAAATAGAAAGTCACTTGAATGGAGGAAGAGAATAAGAATAAGAAGTTCCAGCCATGGAGGTTCCTTGCTTGATCCATTCAAGCACTTTCACCTTCAACACATGCATCTCTTATAGGAGTTTGCTTTCCATTGGTCATACTTGTCTTGATGTCGCTGAAATTCATATGATCAACATTTCTATCATCAATGGAAAATTATCATGAATACACTTCAAAATGGTGGTTCCATGATAAAGAAGCTATGAACAAAGTTTGAATAAGATTCAATGAGTATAACTTGAAGTATGAGCAAAACAAGCTCTCAAAATGAAGACATAAACAACAGTTGGGAAATGATTCTCATGAAAACCATATGCTGTTGTTGAGGTTTTGAAACATGTACAAGATTAATCCTTGCTTCAAGAGCTTTCCAATGCTTCAAACAACACTCAAAACGGAGTTTGGATGAAAAAGTTATGGTTAAAACAAGACTAGTGCCACCGTTCCATCTCATGAGCGCTTCTCCGCCTTTGAGTTATGAGTGTATTTTTGACTAAGAACTTGCAGACACTTAGGAGTGGTTCTTGGAACCTTGGGTGCCCCTTTGGACCTTTTTGGAACCAACTTAAGTCATAGGCACATTCTCAATGAGTTTTTAGAACTAAAAAGAGAAGCATCTCTCAAATTAAAGGCAAACAAAGCACTTGCGAAATGATTCTTATGAAAATTGTATACAAATTTTGAGATTTTGAAACCAAGACAAGATTAATCCTTGCTTAAAAGAAAAGAAAATGGCACTCTCGCCCATGGGGTTTTTAGAAAGAAAATGCACATTGATTGTTATCTCAGGGTAGAATTCCACCATCACCCTTCCCAAAAAGTAGGTTTGTTAATCTTACCTCTAGGGCCATGAGGATTTTTGATAACCTTGGTCATTAGTTGTCCAACCTTTATAATGTCTTTAAGAATAATGGTTATAATGATTATGTGATTACTAATACATTTAAGAATGTTTATAATCCTTCTCGTCCTAAAATTAACTACCTGATTCTAATAATAAAGCCTTCCTGCCCTATATTAAAAACACCATTGATAAAATTGCTAAAATTCTCAATAAAAAGGCATCGTAACATCTTTTCTTCCCATCAACACCCTAAAAAGGAACCTTAATTCTCTTAAGGATAAAATCGAGAGTAACCTCAATAGTGGTGTATATATGATTAAATGTTCATGTGGTAAACCTTACATTGGTGAAACAGGAGGTCAATTAAAACTCGGATCAATGAACATGATAAAGACATTAAATATGACCGTATTGAGTGTTCTGCGTTGGCAGAACATTCTCTCAATACTAAGCATGCCATTTGTATGGACTCGGCATTAGTTGTCGCCTCCGAAGAAATTTTGTAAAAGACATCTCTGTGAAGCCATTGAAATTATGCACCATGATAATAATATCAATAGGATAGAGGTTGGTTTCTTATCAATACTTGGAAACCAGGTTGTTGCAAACCTCCCTAAATAATCAGTTGTTTTATATTCATTTTTATATTTGTTGTTTAAAACATGTTATTTTAATTCTTTTAATCTATGTTTCTTTTCATTTATGCTTAGTATGGGTGATTAGGATTAAGTCATTTCTAATTTATTTCCTTCTTCCCTTTATATGTAATTAGTAAATTTGTGGTTTTTAATTCTAATCTTTTACTTTGGTAAGTCCGTTTTGGATTTTATCTTAATTTATTAATAATTTTTTTCTAGCTTTTTCCTCCTTAGTTTAGTATTATTGCCTCTTTCTCTATTCTCTAGCCGACTACTAATATTTTCCTCCAGTTTGTTATTTATTAAGGAAATTAATTTCAGCAATCTTATCATTTCACTTTATTTTGTTTGTCCCTGAGGATGGGTCCAGATTTGTGACCGGAAACGTTGGACTTCTCTAAACTCTTACACAGTTTTACTAGATAAAATTTGCAATGTCTAACTGTGGAAATCTCAAAAAACAAAAGATTAATCCTTGCTTCAAGAGCTTTCCAATGCTTCAAACGATACTCAAATCGGAGTCCGGATGCAATAGTTATGATCAAGATAAGATTGGTTCTACCGTTCCATCTCATGAGCGCTTCTCCGCCTTTGAGTCATGAACGCACTTTTTGACTTTATTAAGAACTTGGGTGCACTTGAGGTGTCCTCTTTGGAACTTCTGGGAACCAACTTAAGTCATGAGCACATTCCCAATGAAGTTTTAGAACCAAAAAGTGCATGGGCACCTTCACAATGAAGTTTTAGAACCAAAAAGTGCACTAGTGCAGTGCACATGGAAGGTGGAAATGGAATTCATATGAAGGTGAGGTGCCCTTATGAGTCTTGTATGGAAAAAAATTGCCATGCCAATGGAAAATTAAAACTTCTTCAAGTGCAAAGTGCCTTTTGGAGTGCTTGATGGCATCAAATCACTCTCATGAAGGTGATGTTGGAACTCTCATGCAAATGGAAAGCATTTCATGGGAGGGGAGGAACCTTGGAACTAATACAAAAGTGTGAGAGTTCACTGAGGAGTATCAGCTGATCATTCACAAAATCAGCTTTAGTGATAACTCTGCATTTCTTGAGAAGAAGAATGAAATATAGAAATCCATTCACAAACTGATAATGAACTATGGATTTACTTGAATCCAATGACCGCTTCGACACTTGTTCAATTTTTTTGCTCTTCTTGTAATGAGATAGTGATGAAGCAAACTTCTCACTTTTCCTCTGTATCAAACCAGACACTGATCTGCATGAACATTTATCATCATCTTTCTGATTTCTGCAAATTGTTTGCTCTTGAATGTTCTCTTGAGAAGACTTGACCACCACAACACACTCTTCCTGTTTCATTTTCATTCCTCCATTGACTACACACATGCATGGGCTGAACCAAGCATCATACACTTCTTCTAGGGATGAAGAAAGACAAAATGTTCATCAATAACACATTCACAAATTGATCTTGTCACTGCAGCAATGGAGAGTATACATTCTACACCACGAGGATCCTCATTCTTATCACTATTCACTCTCACAATTCCCATTTCAGTGGGCATGGAACAAAACTCTTCTTGTTGGTACAGTGCATGAATTGCTTTTATGAAAATTGATCAACAACATTTTTCTCCTTTTGTCTTTCACATTTTGCAATGATTACTTTGAAAGAGTTAAGGAACTCTTCATTGCATTCTGGAGTGATACGAGGACCTTCATTAGAAAGGTGAATGTCATGCACCTCCTTATGAGCTGGAACAACAAGAAGGTTCACCTTAGGAGTAGGCTTGAGAGGGGCTGAGATGTTTATCATGGAGAAGACAACCCGATCATTGAATGATCTGTCATTGCGATCTTCAACTTCTTCTGCTCTTAAAGTTTCTATCTCATTTGTGATGATTATCGAAGCCATTCTTACGACGAATCAAGATCACACACAACAACATAAAATTGTTACAACATTTTTGGTGGTTTTGCTGGGGAATCGATCTGATTGTCACATTCGTTTCCCATATTAAGGACCCTCCCCTAGAATGGAGGCTAGCAACTTTGTGTGAAGTTGGTACCCAAAATATGAATATTGCTAGAAGATAAAATCTATAAATAGGCACCTCGTGCCAATGAGTGACGATGACAATGATGAAGAAGAGAAAAATGATCTTCCCTATTGAGGCATTCAAGTCCCAAGCACAACTTTTGAAAGTTATGTGGAGGTATGAATTTTCAAACAGCGAAGATGTCCCCCATTCTGGCTCAAACCTTGCAGCAAATTGAACAAGTAGAAGGTATATTTTCTCATTGTCTTATCATCATAATGCCCCTTGTTACATTGAAGAAAATGAGTCATTTATCGAGAATTTCGATGTCACCAAAATGCAAGAAAAAGATTGTTGTCACACCCCTGCAAGTAGCAGAAAAGAACAAAAAACTACACGCGAAGAAAACCATAGTTAATGAACTTACTACATCTCATGACCATACAATCAAATCCTCGTGGCTCAAATTTAAGAAGAGTGTTGTTGAAGGAAGAAAGATGAAGATTAAACTTGATGATGGTCAAAAGTTGTAATATCCTTGATAGATAATTTCTAACAAATCTGAATATTTTGTCAAACCTTATGGTAGTAGTATAAAAAATTGAACTTTTATGGCAGCAACAACAGTCCTATTTTTATAAAAAAACAACAAACACCATAATGCGTAAAAATCAGTCTTTTATTTATTGAATATGAACCAGCTACAATAAAAATACCAGTGTCTTAATACAATTGTTTGGAGCTGAACTGGCGGAACACTTGCACCCTGAATTGTCACTGCAACCCCTGAAATGGAATTGCCCAGCTGAGAAGTGAGGGATTCCGTCCTCAAATCTGTGTGTAAATGAGGGTTTTCGTCCTCTATTGCTGATGCAGAAGCAGAAGCTATTTGCAGACAATGAAGTAGTTGATAAATTTCCAAGATGTGTCAATAACAAACCCCAAATTTGCTTTTATAACTTCCAATCCCTCTCTAAAGTGGGCACCCCCTTCTAGAAATACATGCATGCTCCAAAGACAATTAAAAATAATATAATTCCTCCCCCATGTTGGTGGCCCATCCTAAAAATAGGATTAAACAAATTTAAAAACACTTTATCCACCTCCCATCCTAAAATTAGGACTTTGGTACTCATGCAGCCTTCTCTAACTTTGGCACCCCTTTTTTTATTTATTTATTAATTCTAACTCTGGCGCCCAATAATAGAAGTCAATCTTCTATTATTATTTTATTCTATTAATGCTTTTTGGATTAAAATATAATTTAAGTGTCCTTTTTCCAATTAAAATATAAAAATATCCTTGGAACACTTAAATTAATTTATTTTCCTCTTTTATTTCCCCTTAGCTTACGGAAAATTATAAAAATAGGCCTTACGTGTTTAGAATTAATAATTTTGAAAAGGGGACATTACAATATTTCTATCATCAATGGGAAAATTATCATGAATACACTTCAAAATGGTGGTTCTGTGATAAAGAACCTATGGACAAAGTTTGAGCAAGATTCAATGAGTAGGACTTGAACTATGAGCAAAACAAGCTCTCAAAATGAAGATAAAAACAACAGTTGGGAAATGGTTCTCATGAAACCATATGTTTTTTGAGGTTCTGAAACCTGTACTAGATTAATCCTTGCTTCAAGAGCTTTCCAATGCTTCCAACAACACTCAAAACAAAGTCCATATGATAAAGTTATGGTTAAAATAAGACTGGTTCCACTGTTCCATCTCATGAGTGCTTCTTCGCCTTTGAGTCATGAGTGCACTTTTTGACTTCATTAAGAACTTGGGTGCACTTGGGAGTGGTTCATGGAACCTTGGGCGCCCTTTGGACCTTTTTGGAACCAATTTAAGTCATAAGCACATTCTCAATGAGTTTTAGAACCAAAAAATGAAACAAGCTCTCAAAATGAAGACAAACAAAACAACACCTAAGAAATGATTCTCATGAAAATTGCATACAAGTTTTGAGGTTCTGAATCCAGTACAAGATCAATCTTTTCCCCCTTTGGACCTTTTTGGAACCAACTTAAGTCATATGCACATTCTCAATGAGTAATTAGAACCAAAAAGTGAAATAAGCTCTCAAATGAAGACAAACTAAACAACACTTGAGAAATGACTCTCATGAAAATTGTATACAATTTTCGAGGTTCTGAAACCAGTACAAAATTAATACTTTCTTCAAGATCTTTCCAACGCTTCAAATGACACTCAAATCGGAGTCCGGATGCAAAGGTTATGATCAAAATAGATTGGTTCCACTGTTCCGTTTCATGAGCGTTCTTCACCTTTGACTCATGAGCGCACTTTTTGACTTCATTAGAACTTGGGCACACTTGTAATGCATACAGCTTTAGTTTCTGGTTGGGCTGGTTCAATGGCTCTTTACGAATTAGCAGTTTTCGACCCATCCGATCCTGTTCTTGATCCAATGTGGAGACAAGGTATGTTCGTTATACCTTTTATGACTCGTCTAGGAATAAAGGATTCGTGGGGTGGATGGAGTATAACTGGAGAAACTGTATCTAATCCAGGTATTTGGAGCTATGAAGGTGTGGCCGGAGCACATATTGTGTTTTCTGGCTTATGCTTTTTAGCAGCTATCTGGCATTGGGTATATTGGGATCTAGACGTATTCTGTGATGACCGTACAGGAAAACCTTCTTTAGATTTGCCTAAGATTTTTGGCATTCATTTATTCCTCAGTATTAAACGAGAGCTACGGGCAAATAAGACACCCTTAAGTAGTATTAGTACAGTCACATGGATAGTAAATGCATGAATATGGTGCACTAAAAAATCTGCAGTTCCTAATGGAATAGGTAACAAAGCCACTTTGGCACCTACTGCTACCAAATCACCACCTCCCCAGGTTAAGCTGGTGCTTGCTGTTGCATCAGGAGCTGTCAAACTAGGAGCCGAGGCATGAGTATTTTGTATCCATTGAGCAAAGATAGGTTGTAATTGTATAGCAGTATCTGAAAACATATCTTGAGGATGTCCAAGATGTAAGATATGTTACAGTAGAATATTCCAATTAAATTAATCCACATTAAGCATACAATCCAGATTATAGCTATAAATATAGTAAACGATGATATAATGATGAAACAATAGCGTAAAATACAAGAAGGAATGAAGACTTAGCTGTGCAAAGAAGTGCAAAAGTGTTTTGGGTGTATAGAGTGGTTGCAAAGACTAATATGAACCTGAAAGTGCTTTGTTCTTGAGATTGTATCTGGAAAATGCTCCTGTATAGAACCATACAAATCATGTTAGGCTGTAGTATGGTCTGGTCTTGTTTCGTATGGCTTCGAACCTGCAAAGGGTGGAGCTTTGTAACTTCGCTTGCCTGTAACTGGTTTGGAAATGGTATTGCTGTTTGGCACCAAGGCTCGCGCACCTCCGGCACCACCTATAATGACTTGCAACAAATAGGAAACTCTAGATACTTGCAACAAACTTCATCAAATGATAACAAAAGAAGAATTTTGTGTGTTGGTGAGGCTAGATTGATTATGGCGGTCAGCCCTTGCTGAACCAATCTAGGCGTTGCTCTACTCTACATCCCCTTGAGTGGGAGCAAGCCTCATGTAGTTCTCCTAGTGTTGGTGCAAGTGGTGTATGCAATCTAAGTTCCCCTATGTTGTCCTCATTTCTCTTAACACAAAAAATAGTGGGCGTTACTAGAGAATAGAAATGTACCCAGTGTGGTAGTAGTGTTGTGTGATGTGCTTTAGATGCTAAAACTGATCCCCTTTATCCCTTAAGACCTTTGACAATGCTTGGAGTGACTTGCTCTTGCTAAGACATGGCTCTAGGACCTTTGCATGCTTGGAAATGGAGGAAGCTAGACTCTTGAACCTGGTTTGAGTTTTTCAGACTTGTGTGGTGGCTGCTTTAAATGATGTGCAATCGTTTTAGGAAGATTTTGGGGAGCCTTGAGTGCTTTAGTGTTGATAATTTGCAATAAGAGTGGTTGAGAATGCTAGGTGAGTCATGGAGTGCATATGACTTGCTTATATTGCACTAAGGCCAACCCAAGGAAAATGAATTGATGCACATAAGATTTTCAAATCAAGAAAAGAGTCATTAGAAGAGAGGGTACATGACTGTACAGGTTGGTCCAAATCGTAGTACAACCTGTCCTTATTTTGTATGGTCCCATACAGAGATTTGGTGGTGAAAGAACCGAAGTCCAGGATTGATGCCTAGGTCTAAATTGCTGCTTTGAATAATTAATATTTCATGAATGAACAACAAAATGGTGTGTAGAAATTAGCAAGTCATGTGGGAGAGAGAAGGATATGTCAATGTAGCTTTAGAATGTGAGCATTTGTCTTAGTATAGGAACGGAGCAAAATTTGTCATTGCAAAAGGATAAGCTACCAAATTTGAATGTCTACAGTTTATGACCCTTATTGAGCCAATCTAGTTATTGCTCCGTAACTTCTACAACTCTTGCCTAAAATACAAAATCTCTTTATGTTGCTTTTGCAAACTCAAAAATGTATGAGAGATTTCACTTTGCTTATCTTTATTTAACTCCCTTTCTCAGCCTTGTGGCGTTTCTTGATTTGACAATTTCTTTTTCTTGTTTTAAGATTCCTTTATTTTATTTTTACACACTCACCAAATAAACATTAATTGTTGGTGCCATTCCTCATCTCTGAGCACCAGGCATTGATGAGTGAGTCATTTGGCGGGTCATTTTGTCTTTTGCCGATTGCCAATTGAAATTGCCATGTCATTTGACACATGGCATCTATTCATAGGTTCCATCAATTGTGCCTCGATATTGATTGGCAGTGGCTAACGTTTTCTGTAGTTTGTTGTCTGCCATTCCATTCGTATCCGTTGAGGGCCCTTTGTGTTTTGGTTGGCCATTGATTAGCAAGATTGGAGTAGCCACTAGATGGCGAGTTGATCTACTGAACTCTCTATTGCCTTAGTTGTATTTCATCCTTTTTAATGATTTTTAGAGGTTTATGATCATTTGGTGGTGAACTGAGCACCTGATTGGTGGACAGCGACTGATGCTCTACTTTGTCAGGCTATGGGATCTGTTCTGTTTTGATCTAGTTTACACCAATATTGCTTTCAGCATGTTATTGTCTCAGTTTTGATGTGTTAATTAGATCTGGATGTTGAGTTCCTTTTATATTGACTAATTGTATGCATCCGTTGTCAAAGACTCATTTTTAAGAATCTTCCCATTGAATCTTTAATCATTGTCGTTATATTATTTAATTTTCCGATGCATTTCAGTACTAGCTTGCCTGTAATGCTTACCTTCATTTTCCTGATATGTGTATCATGTCGGTACTTACGTCTTCGTTGCTTGGTTTCGATTGACCACTAGGCCAACAATCTTTTTAAATGATACAACAATACACAGCTTGACTGAAAAGGTCTCAATTTTAGAATTATTTTTCTTCTTTATGCTTATGGCACTTCTAGAGCATAACTCCTGGTTGATAAGTATTTCTCAATCTCTGTATACCATTTTGGAAAATCCTTTATACAAAATAGGCATGAGTCTGGATAATTATCGCTGACTCCATATACTAGCTCATCTTTTTGTATCCTAGACAAGTGGCGTGCAATTATGTGACTCTTTCCTTTCCGTACAACTATAGATAAGATAATGTATGCGGCAAAATTAACCACCACTAAAAGCTGGCATGAATGACAGGTTTATTAATCAAGTACAAAAATGCTTGGTGATCCAAAAAATATAAATGGATTTTCCAACAGACGGTGTTGGGATTTTTGCATTAAATACACCTTCAGAACGCTTCTCTTTCCATTGTGGTATAATTCCTTACAGCCTTGCTCAGCAATCGATTTGCCAAATATAATGGATGGTCTAACTTATGAACCAATGGCGTATTTTAATTTTTGAGGGATCCACATAAGTATGAAACTCCACATCCCAATTAGGGTGTGCCAAACTGTTTTAGTTTCTCTAAAGCTGAGGTTCCCTGTTTCCCATTCAAATGGTACCCTTTTTTAACAAATAATTTAATGGATGGGATGATCCTGCGGACTTTTGTATGAATATTCCATAATACCCAATATTTTTTGAAACAATTTATGCTTGGCATACATGGTTTGGCTTTGGAACTCATTTATACTTGCTTTACTAACCACATGACCTAGTAATTTTCCATGGTGTACAAACAAATAACATTTTTAGTATTTAATGGCAGTGGTGGTGACCAACATAAATGCATACTTCAAGATAATGACCTTAAATAGGCATCTCTCGCTCCATGGATTCACCAATTGTCCATATAGGCTTTTAAATAGTGTTCCATGCATTTCGGGGGCAGGGTTTCAGGGACAACAGAACATTTCCCGGAGATGATGAGAGAACACGACTAATAAAATAATATTTAAAAATAAATATTGAAAACTTCAAAATACTGTTAAGAGTTTGATGTTTAATGTTATGCTTTTGGGGGTCTGTTTTAAAGTGAAGGCATCAGAGTTGCTGAGGCCTCCCGAGATGTTCATTGACCGTCTGGGGGACATCATGGCATCCCTAATGCCCGAGATGTCTCGGGGACGTCCCCTATTATTTTCTTTTTTTTGAGGATGGGGAGTGAGGGACATCCTGTCTACATCCCCTCACCACTAGGATGTCTGGGATGCCATTTTTACCCCCACGGATGCATTGTTGTGGATTACTGCCTTTAAATCTTTTGAAAACATTTAACTATTTGTATGAACAAGATTGTCCTTTGACATGTTGTTGGCATATTGTACAACCCAAATGACATTCCATTATATGCATTTTCCAGAGTCAAATATGATAACTGTTTTCAGCTTATCTTCATTTGCTATGCTGATTCAATTATACCAAAAAAATCCAACCAAAATTGAATATAGCGCACTTCCAGCTACTTGTTCCAAAACTATATCTATAAACGGTATTGGACATGTGTCCTTTATTATAAGTTATAACATTTAAACTTTGACAGTCTCCGCATTCTCTTATTTTTTCTGTATTGTTCTTATGACACTCAATGACCTGTAGATACTTTATATGTCACGTCTGCTTCCAATGACCTGTAGATACCTTATATGTCATGTCTGCTTCCAACATTCTTTCAATTTCCTTGTCCACCCTTGCTGCATGCATTGGGTTCATCCAGTGTGGTCTTCTTTGTATGGGCAGGGCTTTGGTATGAGATTGATATGACACTCTCAAAATGCTTGTGGTACTCCTAGATCTTTGTATGTCTATGTGAACATTTTGTTGTGCTCAGTAAAAACTTGAATAGATGCTCTTACTGACTCTGATCGAGTTCTGCTTCCATTGTGGTTATCTTTGGTTCATCTTTAGTACTTAGATTTACCCCTTGTATAGCCGGTCTTGCATTTTGAATATTGTTTTCTGATGGAAGCTCATATGCAGGCTGCATATCGAGTTCTTCATCACCAGTCTTGTAGATCCTAAAGTAAGTTGGATAATCATTCCCTTCTATTGTGTCACTTTGAGACAGTGTGGGATATTCCTCTATTTCAATATTAATAAGATATACTGGCTGACTCCTTGTCCTCCTTACTACTGGGATATTCTTCTATTTTAATATGAATTAGATGTTTTGTTAGTGCTCGTTGACTTTTTTAGCTTCCACAAAGTATGCATGATTCATCATTTGTTGCTCTCACATTTGCCATTGTAACAGACCTTGGCTTGTACACATGCTTTGTTGTGAACATTTGTCTAAATGTAAAATGTCTTCTTATTCACATTGACATTCAATTTTAGAATCAAACCCTTTGAACCGAGCCATGCTTATCCAATGACTTCATCTCTGAGTGTATCCATTGCTAGTTTAGCTATTCTGATCTTCAACGCAATGGTTCTATGTTCCCAGTCATACATTACTTTTACTCTCTCCACAATAGTCTTTCTAATATGTCATCATAATGTTGTAATATGCTTTTCATTCTATAAATACAAATAGTAAAATACCACATTGAGCTTCTTCTTAGCTATTGCAATTTTCTGATTCAATAAAATGCTCATGGAAGTTATTCCCTCACAATTTACTAATTTTGACATGAAATCTGCTGGAATTAATGCTGGTTTTTCTAATTCCTTAGTATATTCGGCTGTATATTTACTCCTTACCTTCCGTCTATCTGTGTTAGAAAGAACACTTTTTTCAATTTTGATGGTTACTTTCGGTATCCCATCTTTTCCTAATAAGAGTACTTCTCTTCTTCTATTATTGTTGTTGCCACTTGTGATCATGCCAACATTCGTGTTTGGGCTAACTGTGGTAACCATCCCTTAATAGATCAACTAGGACTGGAACCATTATGCCTTGATTAAAGATATTCATTTCTTTTTTTTGTTTATCTGCCCAATCATACATCTTGTACTTATGGTTGTGTGGCCTCTTGGACCTGCCCCATTTCAATTGATTGGTCATTAATATCTTTGGCAACCTGGATTGCATCTTATATCTGTTGATGCCCTACCAACATAACCAGTTATTACTTCTTTGCTGCTCTTGGGAATGCCAACAGATATTCATCTTCTTCTTTGGTCTCAATTTCAACCATGTGTGCTGATTTCATCTTTGGACAGTCATCATCATCATAGTCACTTGGACCATAGTATGCACATAACGCAGAAACTTGTGCTGGTGCATTGGGGAGCCATCGTCATTGTGGTCTGCCTTCCTTCTCCCTCATGAGTGGTGTTGGACCTTTGCTATGACTACTGTTATGCTTATAACTTATTACTCGGCAATATCTGGTTTCTTTGTTTGGGATGCCTCTACAGGTCTTTGTTATGCTATTATACATTGTTCGTCTGTTTTGTCACTGATATTAAATGAACATCTACCAGTATTATGCGTCTTCAAATTGCAGATCGACATCATACATTGTTTTCTCATTTTATTTGAACGTGTCTTCATGTTGCTAGATCATTTAGTATTTAATGGGGCATTTGTCCTCTTTGTGCCCTTCACTGCGGCATTTTAAATATATTATACTTTTTTCCATTTCTTCCATTTTCTTGTTCTTCCTTTTTTCTTACTTAACAGGTTAAGCATCTCTTCAAGTTTGGACTTGTTTTTGTCCTCTTCATTACTTCGGTTTTTTAGGTATTGCTGCTGTTCTACATACTTCATTCTTTGGTATGTATTGTGGTATTTGGAGGTTGGTACTATCCTTGAGACTCTCCTTCAATACCTTATGTAACTGGTCTTCAAAATATTGCTGTTTTTAAATCCTTTCACCGTGGATTTTCTTACATTTGGTCTCAAGATTTAATATCTTTCAATTATAATCTTTAATTGATTATTCCTTGCCTTGCTTTAAACTAGTCAATTTGTTCAATATTTTGGCATCCATGTGTCATTTTAAAAATCCCTTATCTATGTTCCACCGGGTCCCCTTTTAGTGGGGACCAGGAAATGGGGCAACCAAAAAGGGAACGCCCAGGAGGTCCCCAACAGCTTAGGGAAAGGAGGACGCCAATATATGTGTGTGTGTGTGTGTATAAACACCATATCACACAATTTATAGTAAATTTGATATGCTCATCGATCTTCAGATTATTAATAGCAAAAATGTCAAAATCAAAATTTAATGATATGTCGCATTCCACACAATGTTAAATAGAAGCATAAAGTTCATCACGATAGTCTTATGGAGTGGCTAGTAGAGTAGTAGTACTACACATTAACACACCAAAAGACTCTCCGCCTGGAATACCACACTAATCAAATATAAAGGTTAAAGCTTGAGCTCAAGCTCAAGCTTGAACTGCACACAAAATGTTGAATCGTGTTACTCACACATACAATTTTTTTGGATGCAGATAGAAAACTTCTTCCATATTACACAACAAAAATGCTTATACACATCCTTTGTTTTGAAGTTCAGCTTGTGAAAACATGATGGGTATAATTTGGATAGAAATTGATTAGGTTGAGGGTTGAATGGTTGTAATTTTTAATTTTTAAATTGTTAATTTTGGATTTTTAGCGTGTTCACATAGTGAAAAGGCATAGGACACCCTAGAGGTCTAAAAAGGGGATGGCTTGGGGATGACTCACTTAATCCCCAAGTACCCGTCCCTTCGGAGACATTTTTCAAAGGGAAGTGATCCCTGGGAAAGTGTCTTCAAGGATCACAGTTCCTTATAAAACGATGTCTTCACTGTGGTCCAAGTAATGTTTTCCTCACCCTTTAACTAATAATACCACATAATGGTACAATTCTGCAATGTTCCTGTAAAGTACCTTAGTAGAGTTTTGTCATCATTCACACCACCAAATTTCCAGTAGACCTCCCAATTCAAACAATGCGTGGTTGGATCTTGGTTGATCCTTAGGAAAAACAGACAACACTGTCAAGCTTTGCTTCTCCAAAAAACAAACTTACTAGGGACATTGATAGGTTGCTGCAAGGCTAAGATCTTAGAGGGGCATGATCTAGAAATATGTCCATGGGTTCTTCAAACATTACAGCTGAACGCTACATCCTCATACTCAATGATTTCACAAGATGCATCACTGCAGTCTAAGATTATATCTTCTAGAATTCCTTTACATAGATCCATCTCTGTGCGGATTTATGGGAATGAAGCAAGAGACTGGGATTTAGTCTTTTCAACAACGGAGAGAAAATCTTGCAACATTTTGCAAATGATTTTAAATGTCACAACAACCCAAAATACAAAGGAGGACTTGGGAGCTTGACCCAATCTGGAGGAGAGTTGAGGAAAAGAGTTGTATGGTCAAAGTTTGGTAACAAAGTTGTTATGAACAGCCTCTAGTTGCCCACAAAACCAAAGGCCACCCTATATAATGTGTTACTTGTACTCTCAGAGTTGATTTAAGTGATTTAAAGCTTATGTGAAGCTAGGTACGATTGTAGCTACCTTTTAAAAGTTTCCTCCTGGTAGTCGAGGTTCACTTCTTGAGGGCAACTTCTCCAGGCCATAATTAGTTGAGCTTTTGAAGATGATGGCAAAATCAGCGAAGTAAGAAAGTTCTTTCTGCCGTTAATTTATCTATATAGTCATGTTGGAGTTTCAAACTTCATGGCATAGAGACTGCTTGATTGGTTGTGGGGAGGGAGAGTGATGGTGGTGATGGGGGTGCTTTTATGGTAATTGAGGGAAACCCCATGTTTATCAAAACTAGCAGTGACAGATGAATAGTGAGTTGTATACTCTCTAACCTGTATGACCGAGAAGGATAGAACTTTTGGAAAACAAAAGAGTATCTTTAAAGGATTTCTGAAAGGAATGCTTATTAAATAAAAAGGAAGAGTGAGGGTGTTGACGTGCAGCAGGACATTCACCTCCAAACAAACCATATTTAAACATGAATAGGCCTGATAAATAAATGCAATTGTTGACAAATACTTGTCAAAGTGCTTTTTAAAAGATTTTCAATATGACATCTTCTTTATTGCATGCAATGGGAAATCAGTATTAACAAACAATATTACACTGGAGCCTATCTGAGCTTAGAATTTCAGTGATAATCATAGAGTGTCCATTTATAACTTATTCAGTGCTATTTTCAGCAAATCTTAAGAATTTGTTTTTATTCTTTGTGTTTTGAATGATGGCCTATGTTGTTGTGAAAGTTAGTTTTGTTGTCCATATACCACTGTCGGAAATTTAAGTCTTCATCGAGCCTTTACTACATCCATCCATGGGGAGATGCTCTTTAAATAAATACTGATGTAACTTGTATGATGTGATGTTAGGAGAGAATGTTCAAAAGCAGATATTACTTTGATTTTTAGAAAGTGATGCTACACATGGATGTGTCACCAGGGATTTTGATCGATCCTTGATGTTTCATGCATTTTGGGGACGCAGGACCGATCTTTCCCTGTGGTTCCGGGGTAGGGATGTTTGGTTGATGTTTCCCCGTTAGGTACATCCCCAAGAGAATTTCTTATTTTTTTGAAATTTAGGGATGGTTCGTAAATGCCTCAACATACCTTGAGTTTTCTTGGGATGGTCAGCCAGCCCCTAAAATAGAAAAAACGAAATTCTTGATCCCCATCTTATAAATTATCTTAGTTTCTTAAAGTCTATATATATATAGATAAGTCTGGACAATTTTTTTGTTGTCCTGGAAACTCGTAGCATTGTTTCTGTCCGTTTGGCCCTGAAAACTCCATGTAACTTAGTGATTAATGATTAACTTGAATTATCTGTTGAATTTTCAATTGAATTCTGTCATGTTATTTTAATAATGACTACATCTTCGTTCATAAGTCATGAGGATGTTTCAAATGTTTCTTAATACATATGATATTGACAATTATAGTACACATTTTAGTGTTTCATTATAACTGATATAATTTTATGCTTGTGCATGATATTTGGCTCCTGCAATATGTTTTATGAATATTGTGGCTTATGAAGATTTCTTATCTTAGTTAACTTATTTCCTTGATATTTTAGTCAAGATACCTAACACACAATGTTTTGTTCAGGGTTTTAGTAGGGACCGGACGAGCTTGCTTCGAAACTTTAAGGCCATTGGCATATAGTCTTCTTGCAGAGCTTATTCATCATGTTCGACTGGACCTTTCACTTTCTCAGGTTATTTTTGATTGTATTTTAAATATTTTAGTAATGTTCTTTTTTATAAGAGAGATAATATTTTCCTCTGTCAATAGGAATAGAGAGAAAAGATTTCTGCTTAAAACTGTGCGAGTTAATGTTTCGGATCGTGCTCCATGAGCTGACATCTAGATGAGAATGTTCTTTTTCGTAAAGTATGCTTTAAGTGCACGTTTTCTTTGTAGCAAAGTAATTTTGCCTTTTCATATTTGTTTGCTATCTTTGGCATTATAAACACGTTTTATAGGATCCATTGTTGGCCATCTATTGTTGGGATGATTGTAAAGGTAAAGATTGTTTTTTAGTTTCAGCACCAAGCGAGGTACCAATTTGGCATATACAACCCCTTTGTGGAAGTCCACGAGGGTTTTTTTTGCCATTTGCCTTGTATATTTTTCAATGAGGTGTACAACCCTAGACCTTTCACTTTCTCAGGTTGTTATTAATTGTATTTCGACTATTTTAGTAATGGTCCTTTTTGTAAATTATGTGAGGCTTTTAGTGCATGTTTTATTTTTAGCGAAATATTTTTTCCTCTGCGAGCTTTTTTTTTTGTAATCTTTGGCATTGAAAAGACAATTTATAGGCTCTATTGTTTGGCATCTATTGTTGGGATGCTTGTAAAGGTAAGGGTAGTTTTAGGTTCACCACCAAGCAAGATACCGATTTGGTGTGTGAGACTCCTTTTGTCGAAGTACGTGAGGGGTTTGTTTTCCCATTTAAATTATATGTTTTTCAATGGGGTGTACAACCCTACTCCCCTCTAGGCTCTAACTTGTGCCTCTATAAAGCACACGTGCCTTCACCATCAGGGCCACTCAGCTTTTATAAACGTGCAGTTACTCTTGCTGTATATATATATATAACTGATATGATGCTTTAGCTAAAGGTTTGTAAGCCATTGAATGTGAGGTTTATGGCATCTCACATATGTTTGGGGATGGACATTGTATTGCATTGAGGATATGGGAGCACAAATATGGTAAGGGAACATATAATTTCATTTATGAATGGAGGGTAAGCATGAAAATTAGCTAATAGATCCTGATGAAATTCCTTCCTCATAGTGATATCTATTTTCTTACCTTGTGAATATCTCTCTTTTTGTAAATATCTGCATGTTCTCTTAGCTTGGTTCACCCGAGCCCTTTTGATCACATTTGATCTACACTAATTAAGGTGTCTTTACATACCCATTTTTGGAATTTTGCATGTCCTTTCTTGTATGTACCCAATTAAAAAACTCATGTAATCAATTTTATTTAAATAATTTGGGAGATACTTATACAAGTGTTCGCTCCTAGAAACGAGGAGTCAATCCTTGTCTCTCCCTAATATTACTCACCTGTTCTAATCTATAGTCAAGCTGTTATCGCAACTCAATGTACACACATGCACTCTAACAGGTTTGTGAATAAATTTATGTACTATGACTAATTTAGTAATTTAGAGATCATATTGAATATAGTGTACTAATATGTGATATTTCCGACAACCCCCTGATCCCTGTCCCCCTTCCCCTTCCCCTTCCCCTTCCCCAGCACAGACATAGTTCAAAAGGAAAGGAATTATACTTCATGAGAATTGGGACATACACTAGTTTGAAACAAACTTTGATGGATGGAAACTCATTGCAAATCCAACAAAAGTAGTATGAACTAGGATTCACACTAAGTTCATACACATTACATACTAGTGGGAGTGACCACACTATACCTCTTGAATATTTTGACTAAGGATACACACTATCCAAGATTTTACATGTGGATAGGGACACACGCTATCCAGTCTCCAGAATTGTGAACAAAGACACAATTATTCACAATGTGATCAGTCAGTCTGAGCTTTACTGATCTTTAAAATAACATGTGAATAGGGACAAACACTCTATTTACAACAAGTGTGGCATGAGCTGCCACTTACTCTTCATTTTTGGTCCTTTGGTTGAATTGGGGCTCATCGAGCAGGTACAAATAAAAAATAGTGGCACTGGCTCCTTGATATGCATTCTTAGTGGGTGCTGGCCACCTCATTGATCATCGTATGTAGCCGCTGCTTACTGATCACTAACAGAAAAATGGTCTTCACTGTCACTAATTAAACATCTTCCGCTTTAGTCTCTTTGGTTCTTGGTAATCTTGTCTTGCTGAAGTATATGCAACTGGAATATGTCATCACTGCCACTGGTGAATAAAGTCTTCAGCTATGTAGTCGTTTTGTCTTTTGGCTTTGCATCTATAGCAGAGAATCAATCTCAAAGTTATTGATGAACTTGATATTGGGATTGTCCTCTGTTCTCCGTTTCCCTCCAGCCTCCTCTTGACTCGGCTTCCTCAGCCAAATTGAATCAATGGTCCTGTGGTCTTCATATCCCACCATGGTGCATGTCAATTGTTTCAGTGTTATTTCTATTTTTCCAATAATTTCCTCCCCTCCAAGCAAAAGTATTTGTATGGGTGTCGGGCATAGTTACCTCCTCCCGGCAAGCAAAAGTATTTGTATGGGTGTCCATAGGGTTCACAACTAACAACGCACCATAGTTACCTAAGTCTCGGGGATGGGGGACAGGGAGACAAAAACTTGCAGGGATGGGGTTTCCAGGACAGGAAAAATATTCCCAAATTTTGGGGACGGAATCAAGGATGATGATTATGGTAGATGGATGCGTATGCTATTAAAATAATATATAAACTATTAATATTTGAATATTTTAACTTTATTCAATGAAATTTAGGGATTTAAACTCTATTCAGGTACTTTCAAGATTATAATTTAATGTTCTTCATAAAAATAACAGCTTTTTAAAAGTAAAAACATCAGAAGTTTTTTGAAAGATTTAAAAAAATAGGGGACGTCCTCCAAGTCCCCAAGTCCCTGAAACATTCGGGACGTCACCAAAATCTAGGGATACGTCCCGCATAACACTGCAATGCACCCATGTACAGAGCAGTCTTTTTGGTTCACTTTTTATTGAAAAACAATTGTTTATCACAAACTGCTACAAATAAGGCAAAATCCTTTTGCCAGAATAATTAAAGTACAATTTTACAATATGTGGCAAAATTTGGCTGAAATTGATTCTGGGTTTAAGACTAATGCAATTTATACAATATTTCTGGGCAACTTAGGTTATGTTTTAAAATTTTTCAGTTTCCTATAGTTTTTTTAAATAATTATAAGCCACGTAAATATCTGAAAAAAAAACAAAACCCAAAACAAATACTTTTACAGACTATACAATAAACTTTAACAAATTAAAACATTCTACCTGTTTGTGCAGCAATTATGCTGCAACGTATTTGGAATGAGTGCCTTTGTGCTCTCCATGTGGACATTTTATTTATTTATTTATCGGTGTGTTAATGTAAAATGCCAATTTTCCATGCCTTCATCTAGTATGCTACTGCTCCACATGCTTTCCTTTATGCACCCTTCACTGCTGCAATTTCTACTTTTGTTTGGCGTGTTACTTCTGTTGTTGCTGCAGCAAAGCTGTACAACTGTGCTTTGAGGCCGGGTACTCGAGTTATTACTGGGTGCCACCTGCTTAAAATTTATGTCTTCTTCCCTTTGCAATCTGCAACGTCCTTCCTCATAACATGCTTCTATTGTACATTTGTGCAGGTTTTTTTAAATTTTTTTCATGGGCATTGCTTTCAAGAAAGCCAGAATACTTTCAAAAAATCAATAAAGAAATTAAGTAAATCAAAACATAGTGCCTCAACGCTTTATTGAAAAACTTTCTCATTAATATCAAATGACATCTGGGTTTTGTTCCAAAACATTTTAAATCATTGAATTTTGTCAAGAAATGAGAAAAATATTGCCGTTTTAGTGGACACCATATCAAGCTGTCATACAAGTGCCACACTGCAATATTGTCTTAGAGAACTGATTTCTGCACTTCTACTTCTATAGCTTTACTAACTCTAATCACATGAAACACAGAAACTATCTCTAATGCTACTTAAGAGAAAACTAAAATAACTAGAGACAAGCGAAGGAAGCTGTCATTATGTGGGGCAACCAAAAAAAAATAATAATGGAGCTAATGCTTTTGTATTCAATAAAAAAAAAGAATAATAATGGAGCTGCCTCATATAATCTTCAAGATCCCATACTCCTTTCACAGGGCCCTCGAATCTCCTTGGCTCTACACAGGAATGACCTGCTCCGTACCGAATTCAAAAAATCTCACCGAATCATTTTTATTCAGGTTACAGGTATATATTTATACAAGTGTTTGCTCCTACAAACTACGAGTCAATCCTCATCTCTCCCTAAAGGCTGATATCACTCACCTATTGTAATCTATAGTTGATCTCTTACTAGCATAGATATCTTAGGTACATCTATCTAAAATACGGCAAGAGATATCAATCTTGAGGCACCTATCTAGCTATGCTAGATATTACTATTATTTGATTGACTTCTCCAAGAAAAAAAGAAAAAAAATATATAAGTGACATTCCAATGGAAGTTAAATTTATGGATGAATTGTCACGTGACGGTTAAATGGATATCAAATTTAATGTCAAGAATAAAAGTGAACAACTCACTCCATTACAGCCCTGGCTGCCATTGTAGGAATGCCTCTCAGCATACCAACTCACATACACACTCATACTCTAATGGGTTTATGAATAAACTTATATACTATGACCAATTTAGAGATCAATACACAATTGATTATGATGTACTAACCTATGATATTTCCAGCATAGCCAATGCTTATCCTCTCATCTTTGTAAAATTTGTTTAACTACATTTATGAAGAGTGTACAGTAATCAATTTTGGCACCTATTTCCTTATTTTTGTTTTTATTTTCTGCCGTTCATGTAAAGCCACATCACTCAGAATCTAGTTTCAACTCCAAAATTTTAGTGGTTGAGATTCTAGTGTCCACATTTTGATTTCTTTCTGCATCCTCAGATCTAGACCTTTTTTGGCTGAGGGTTTTTTTAGCATCCAGTTTTGCATTGGGTTAGAATACCGTTATGTTGGTTGCATAAAAACAGTCTCTGCCTCAAGAACTTGCTACCTCATGGTGGGTTGTATACACTGTGCCCTTCCGATATAGTCATCTGGGGAGTTTAATGTTGTGCCCTAGTTTCTGTTCTATGATTTTGAACCTCTGGTTCTTGTTCATGGCCCACTTGTTGATTTCTGGAGCTTTGCTATTTTCTCAGCCATTGCAATGTTTCAAACCATTCAGAAGGAACCTAGATCATGGGCTGTGCTTCTCTATGATTTTCCTGTTCTTTTTGGCATCTGTCAGATTTTGAAGATATAAAGATCTAACTCGGCTGTTCATGATGGCTATCGTGGTCATTGGTCCCGTGCTTTGGCGATCCTGGTTGTGGCCATGTACCAAATCGTTGACTCCTAGTATTAATTCTTCACGATGCTTGATTTTTCCTCCTACATGACTTGATCGAGGCAGATAAGCGGATGAAGACAAACCTTTCAAAAGTCAAGCCCTGATATAAAATTTGGAATATTCTTTCCAAATATTCCCCTCGAAAGTATATAGGCGTGTCTTGTGATTTAGGGAAGTCATTAGACAAAAAGCGTTGATCATGCCATTTGGTATCTAATTCCAATGTGTAGGGATTTATGTATTGGGTTTAAAAATTTGTTATAGAATGAAGAAATAAATTATATTCATGTCCACAAATAACCAAATCAGATCAATGGGAATCAAAACCTGTTCTGAATAGTAATTCGGCACTAAGCTCTAAAACAATGCAAACATAACTAGAGGGTTTACTAGTGTGAACTTAACTAAAAGATTGTGTAAAACTTGCATTAAACCCTTCGGTGGAGCATATAGGAGAGGACCTATGTGTAAGGGGACCATTAAGCTTTATCCCCCTTCATTATTGTTTTGTTTAGGGAGTATATCATTGGGGTCACTCTAGGACATGAATACTGTTCCTTGATTAGTAAATTGCCCCTTTATCCATGACGAGTGCTTATCTTTGGCTTAGATGCCATAATTGAGTAGTATCTTTTATGTCAAATTTACCTTTTGAAATATTGTACAAAATTGGTTGTGGTATATTTACTCATATTACACATTAATTTCTTTAGAGGATTTGAATCATGGGCTTGGCTATGAAAGCTCCATTGATTTATTGCTTGAATTCATCCCAATTGATCTCTTTATTATTATACCTTGATTGTATTTTCTGATAATTAAAAGTACTAGGCACATAAAAAATAAATGAAATTGCCTTTTACTTGATGTGCATTGTTGTCTTGTCTATTTTTTGTATTTAGTTTTGATATTAAAAAAGAAATATAACCCAAATAGCTCTTTTAGTGAATTTCGACTTGAACTCATGAATCGGATGTCAAGCATCTTCTAACAACTCATAGGTCAGCAATCGCAAAACACACCTGCTCTTTTGCCACCTTTACCCTACAACTTAATTTCAAGTTGGCAATCAAAATGTCCATTCTCCATTTTGATGGCATAATTGATTGGGAGAAATTGGATGCTTGGATTTGCAGTCTAGAGGAATACTTCAAACACAATTAAATTTGATGGGGCCACAACAAATCTTGACTGCGGAGGTACAACTAAAAGATGAAGTGCTCATATAGTACATCCAACTTTCGGATGGAAGATAGTAGCCAACCATTGACAATTTGAAAATCTTCACGGAGACAATTAGGGAGCAGTTTTAGCTTCTTTGGTACATGGAGGAGCTATTAGCACATTGATCTATCTTTAGAAGACATCTAGCCACTTCATCCAACAATACATTGTCTAAGTCAATTGCCTCTCTATCAAGTTGGAGGTGCGTGATGTTGATTAGGTCCTTCAAATCAAGTTTTCCTAGGGTTGTTTTATTATCTTCGAATGGAGTTAGGATATTTTCACCATCACTTACTTAGATTATGCATCTCAATTTACTTTGAAGGTAGAAGTTGAGTAATAGGAAGGGAGCTCAATTTTTTTTTGTTTGTGCAAACCGCACTTGCTTTGCGTCAAAGAATGGGTATTCTTTCTTGAATGGCTCTACCAAGAATTCAAATTATTTATTCGGCAATGGGAAGAAGTGTTGTTCTTATCACAATCGCACTAGACATTCTAGTGAGGAGTGTTGTATCCTTAAATGAATTTAGGAAAAAGTCCTCCTAGTTGAGCATAAAAAAATAGCTATACAATCCTAGCACTTCTATTCCCCATTCCATTTGTATTGTCAATGAGTAATTTGTTAATAACAAGCATCTATATTCGCTCATAACTATCAAGTCAAAGAAAATTTGGTGGAGGTTAGTATTGATAATGTCAGCTGGAAGAACTTGATTTATATGTAAGTTGATGCACAAATTTCAACATCCAATGACAATGCGTCTATGCCCATTCCAACTGGGATGGGTGAATGGGGGGAATCCATACTTGTCATGTTGTAACATAGACCATGAAGCCATTCCAGGACATTATTGATTGTGATGACACTTTGCAAGATGGCTTTAGTTTGATGCTTGGAGCTCCTTACCCAAAATGACCTTAAAGTTGTCTTTGATGGTTTTCACAAAGACTAGCAACTTCACAAGGATGTTAACTTGTGTAAAATCTCAGCTTTCATCACTCCTCGCTTTGACAAGCAAGCCGTCAATCATGTTAATTTCAGTGTTACCTAAGACTTCCGGGACGACAATTTTTTTCTAAATTTTGGGGACGGCTAATTAAAAAATATATAAATATTTAAAATATAAAAATATAGTGACTAAACTATATAAATAAGCTGAAATAAAACCATTTGAGATTTAAATAAGTTGAAACTTGAAATCATAAATATCAAATACATTTAAATTTTAAATTATTAGTTAGACTTAGAAGTTAGAACTTAGAAAGTAAACTGAAATACATAGTAAGTTAGTAACATATGTCATATAGTGAATGCTTAACTTTTTCATGATAATTACACATTCCTAAATATCAAAATTCAAATACATATAGTTATACATAATTTAATAAAAGAAAAACCATTTGAATTTGAGACTTAAAATTAAATAAGCTGAAATAAATTATAAAACCATTCTGATTGATCAAGTGACAATAGCTGATATTCATATCATTAATCTCATATTCAAATACACCAACAATTGTCTATTGTCAATATTACAAAAAGAAGAGGACAAGTATCAGCCTAAAAATCGAATCAACATCTGAAGCAACATCCATGAACTCCTCCTCGCTTTGGAACTATCATCCTCGTCCTCAAAGGAAAGCCCAATCAATCCCCATTGCATAGTATTGTCCTCTTCAACCTGCCTCGGCTCCTCGGGATCTACATCCCACCGTAATGTGGGGTCTCCTTGTACTGAGGTGTCTTGCGATCCATAAGACGCAAAACATTGTGTACAACTACAAGCTTCTCCGCTCTTGTAGAGGTAAGCCTATTCCTCTTAACAGAGTGGATCCAACCATATGTAGACCAATTCCTCTCAGAGGCAAAGGAGCTAGAAACTTGGGAAAGGAGGCGAATGGCAAGTGTTTGCAGCAGTCCTGGAAGCCCATATAGTCGCCACCAACTCACTGGCTTCTCATGTGCCAATGTTACCTTGTCTACGCCTTTGTTGAAGTTTTGTACCCATCAAGTTCAGTGAAGTTGAGCCACTCCAACTTGATCTGTGAAGCCTCCTATGGACTATACATTTTTTTAAAGGCCTTCATAAGGCCCTTCTTCACCTCATCGTCATCCAAAGGGATAACTCTACCTGGCCTCTCCACATACCATTTGGGATTTAGTGCATACGCAACCATATGAAGAAGCAATGTTCAACTTCTCCCATCTATGTTGAATAATGGGCTGGATATGTTCATTGTAGAACTCCAAAGTGGGGTCCCTCACACAAATAATTGCCTTCATTTAGCCAAGCATGCTATCAATGCACTCAAACATCTCACCAAGATTGGGACTGTTAGAATCCCCATATTTGATGACACTAAAAATGGAGTTATAATTAATATTATGTATTTCATATCAACCCAAAATGTTTCCCTCAACACCACTTCATTCTTTTCCCTTGCTTTGTCTTGGACTCACGCCACCTAGTCCAATCTTGTGTCATAATCATAATTTGCAGGGGCTCTTGCAACTCAAACATCCTCTCCAACAAAATAAAATAGGATGCAAAGTGGTGTCAATTGGTTTTAGAAATTCCTTCTTCAAAATTTTCGAAAGAGTGCCAATGATGTGTGGTGATTGCATATGAACTTTTGCACGTCCCTGGCCTCATTCACTATCTGGTTGACCCATTGAATCTTCCCTATGTCTTTTAGTGCATTGTTCATGGCATGCACACAACACGGGGTCCAATAAATATGATTATACTCCCGCTCCACTAGCTTGCTGTTGCTCTGCACACATAAGCTATATTTGTGATGGCCTGCACAACATTTGAACTTTGAAGGTCCAACCTCCTCAATGGCATCCTTCAAAATATGAAATAGAACTCAACATCTTTCCGCTTCCCAGAACAATCAATTGTTCTCAAGAAGTACGGTCCATTTTTGCAAGAAACAATGATATTGATGAGAGGACGGTGTCTAATATTTGTCCACCCATCCATGATAATGCTGCATCCATGTGACACCCATGTGACATTCATCTCCTCCATCAATAGATTAACCTTGGAATAGTTTCTATCCAAAATTGTTGCCCTCAGTTTGGTGTCTCCATGAGGCACATAACTTGTACTTTTTTTGCTTACCTTAGCTATAGCTCTCCAAAATGGGGATCCCAACAAAGACATATAAAAATTTCCCGATAGCATTATTTGCCTCTTCCTTTGCCTTTGAATCAAACATGTTTGAATCGGATTGGGGGCTACCCCCACGACCTTTCTCTTACCTTTGCTTTCCACTTCTAACATTCCAAAACTAGAACTAGCCAAAGTATTCTTGCCAGTCCTATGAGAGCTCAAAGGAGTGTTAGCCGCACTGCTAGTACCACGAACTTCTAGAACATTGTCCGTGGTATTTCCATTGAAAATTCTCACCATCTCTGCTCTCTGCTCTAGTGAAAGGGCCTTACAAAGACCAACCCCCTTCCTGTAAGGTGCAACAAGTGTGCATTGGTCCTGGTGATGCTGCCATGCCAAGTCAGTGCACATATGTTGCACTTCCATAGTTTACTCCCCCTTCCGACTTGGGGTTCTCAAGTATCTCAACAAATTGTTGCAATGGCTTCTTCTTATCAAATGGTCCAATGACAAATCGGACAACATTTGAGAGGGGCAATCGGTAGCACTACCGGTTGAACTACCAGTTGCTGGTGCACTACATTTTGTCTCTCTTCTCCACTTCCCCCCATTATGTCATCACCAACACTTCCACCTATCTCAAGTTCAACCCTCTCCTCCTTTGATTCATACTCATACTCAGAAGAACTCATGCTGATGATTGTTGGGGCTGCAATGAATTAAAAAAACAACCATAACTATATGTAATGAATTAATTAAAAAAAGATAACTATAAGTATAGGCAATGATTATAATTTAATTTATAAACAAGAAAAACAACCATAAGTTATAACTATATTTATTATTCAATGAATAAAAAAACAATAAGGTATAAGTTATAAGCTACGTTGCAGGGATACTTCAAAACCCCTCGCGAATCCTGTCTGAGACGTATCGATACGGATACTCTCAGGATACGATCCGGATACGGCCCGGATCCGCGGCGGGTACTCCAGGATACGCGGCGGATACGTCTATCGCGTATCCGCCGCGTATCCTGGAGTACCCGCCGCGGATCCGGCCGTATCCGCCTTCAAAAACGTTTTTTAAAGTTCTATTTCATTTTTTTTTAAATATTTGACTTTTCTACTCCCTAAAACCGAACCCTAAACACTAAATGAATAAAATAATACACCCTCTACCCCACAAAAAGTTATAAAAAGCACCCATCCCTCTCATTTGAAATCACACAAACAATTTCATTGTCTTTTTGCAAGTGAATGAGCAAAGAGCCAAAGAAGAGTTGTGAAGAGCTTAGTGGAGGCAAAGATTGGAAGGAGGTTTTGCAAAGAGCTTAGAGGAGGCAAAGATTTGAAGGAGGGGCAGCGATTGCTTCTATTGTTTGGAGTCCATCATTGCAAGGAGGAGAACTTTGAAGGAGAAGAAGCCATTGTTGAGACTTGAGAGGAAGAGCTTGTTTTAAAATTTTAGAGGCAACTAGGATCTACGATTCTACACTACACTCTACAGGTATACCGTATTTTAATTTTATTTTTATTTTTAATTCATCCTTTCGTTTTATTTTTTTACGGTTATTTATTTATTTATTATGTTGCATTTTTTTTAAATTTTATAATTTAAACACATCCTAAATCTGTGTATGCTCTCACCTCGCGCCTTTATGGCGATCTTGGTGATCAAAAACAGATTAGGATGGCATAGTTTAGGGGTATTTAATTTATTAATTGGTAAAAAATCATTTTTTTATTTTAAATGCATTGTTCAATGTTAATGTATTTTTATTTTTTTAGCTTCCTAAATCTGTGTATGCTCTCACCTCGCGCCTTTATGGCGATCTTGGTGATCAAAAACAGATTAGGATGACATAACTAATTAGTAATTTATTTATGTTAAGGCAAATTGTATTTTAATTTTTTAAACATCCTAAACCTGTGTATGCTCTCACCTCGCGCCTTTATGGTGATCTTGGTGATCAAAAACAGATTAGGATGGCATCCGCATAACTAATTTATTTATGTTAAGGCAAAATGTTTTTAATTTTTTAAACATCCTAACTCTGTGTATGCTCTCACCTCGCGCCGTTATGGTGATCTTGGTGATCAAAAACAGATTAGGATGGCATAACTAATTTATTTATGTTAAGGCAAAATGTTTTTAATTTTTTAAACATCCTAACTCTGTGTATGCTCTCACCTCGCGCCATTATGGTGATCTTGGTGATCAAAAACAGATTAGGATGGCATCAAGTTCTGCTTCGGGTGGAGTGCAAGGCCGAGCTGAAAACACATCAGTTCCTGTGAGACATGATCCTAATTCCCCTCTTTGGAGACATGTGACAGTGGTAGACAACATTGCTGGTGGTGGGTGTCGGGTATGGATATGTCATGGTTGTCAAACTCAGTACAGATCCTCATATAGTCGAGTGAAAATCCATTTGACTGGTGTTGGAGGTGTGGGGATAAAGAGGTGCCCAAAAATATCAAATGAAAAAATGGCAGAGTACCTAAGAGAGCAAGAGGAGGCTGATAAACAAGCTGAAAGAAATAGAACTAGAACAATTCCTTCGCAAAGAAGGCCTTCATCACTACCACCCACACCTAGACCTACTTCTCATCCTTTCATTCAAACTCAAAGTGAACCATTTGATGAAGAGAGTCCAGAGCTCACGAAAAAGCCAAAAGGAGCATTGGAGAAAGCATTTAATATTGAAAAGAGGGAGGTTGCTGATGAGGTTGTTGCTCGATGCATTTATGCATGTGGGCTGCCCTTTAATGTATTGAGATCTCCATATTGGCATCAAATGGTGAAGGGTATCAATGAAGCTCCACAAGGGTACAAATCCCCAAGTTACGAAAAAGTTCGAACCACACTCTTGGGAAAGGAAGTGGAACACATTCACAAGACTTTGCAGCCAATCAGAGACTCATGGAAGGAAACAGGGGTTTCCATCATTTCAGATGGATGGAAAGATGCTAGAAATAGACCCCTCATAAATGTTGTTGCAGTATGCCCTAAAGGGGCAATGTTCCTTAAAGCCATTGACTGTGAAGGGCAAGTCAAGGATGCACAATTTATTGCTGACATTTTGATAGAGGCAATTGAGCCGGTGGGCCCCATAATGTTGTCCAAGTCATCACGACAATGCTAAAAATTGTAAAGCAAAGCAGAATGATCATGAGGGTAGATATGAGCACATTTTTTGACCCCTCAGGTGCTGTCCACTCCCTTAACTTGATGCTCCAAAAGATTGGGAAAATCCCATGGATTGAGCAAATTTATTCTGAGGCAAATGACATTCAAATGTTTATCACAAACCATCATATGTCACAAGCCATGTTTAGGAAATTCTCAAGGTTAGAGTTGCTGAAGGTTGCAGAAACTAGATTTGCGTCTCACACGCTTGTTTTGAGACGGCTTGTGAAGGTGAGAGAGGCTTTAACTAGTATGGTGATCAGCAGTGTTTGGTCAGTGTGGAGGCAGTCAAATACAGAGAAAGCTACAAGGGTAAAATCATGGGTCCTTGATGAGGATTGGTGGGCCAAGGTTGAGTACTTGTTGAGTTTTACAGAACCCATTCTCTCCATGATCCGATATGTAGATACTGATGAAGCATGCTTGGGAGAGATATATGATGGCATAGATTCCATGCTTGAGCGTATCAGAGATATAATACAAAAGAAAGGTCTAGATCCAGAAGAGACCTTCTACGGTGAGGTCAAGACTGTGGTCATGAAGAGGTGGAATAAAATGACCACCCCATTACATCTCCTTGCTTATGCACTGACCCCAAAGTACTATAGCTCTGATGTACTTGGGCTACCAAACAGGCAAGCACCATTTTCTGACTCCGAAGTTGGAAATGGAACCAGGGCAGCATTCAGAAGAATTTTTCCTGATCCATCTATAGCCAGTGTGGTCAGAAGTGAAATGGGCATGTTTACTGGTTCAGAAGGCGTCATGGGATCGATTGAGGCTCTTTTTGACAAGAGTAGCTTGACTCCAACCACATGGTGGCGTGTACATGGCCATGATGCCAAGTACTTACGTCCTGTTGCTATAAAAGTTCTTTCACAGGTATAACATTTATAAATTTTAAAATTTAGAATCATTTCAAATATTTTAAATTTTATTAGGTTAGAACTTAGGATACTAACTTGTCTTTGAATTTCAATTTTCTTTGTTGTAATAGGTGGCTAGTAATTCTTCCGCAGAGCGGAATTGGAGTACTTATAGCTTTATTCACTCAGCTAAAAGAAACAAGTTGGCATCTAAAAAAGCTGAGGATTTGGTATATGTGCACTCCAATTTGCGCCTCTTGTCACACAAGTCTGAGGAGTATGCTAAAGGGCCTCACAAACTTTGGGATCTTATTCCAGAGACCACAGACTTGGATGCCTCCGTAGCCACGCTTGCCCAACTTTCATTATTTGATGGCGAAGATGACGCTCTAGGGAGTTCGCAAGGAGCGGAGAGTGGAGTTAATGAGAGTGGAGCTAGCGCAAGTGGCACACGTGAACTTGATTTTGAGGAAAATCTAGATGATATATTCTAGATTTGTTTGTATTCCTATATCATATGTATGGCAGCCACATGAACAATGAAATCATAAATGTAAAATCTTAAGTATATTGTTTGTTTTGAAAATTTGAACATGGATCTAGTTACTAGTATATTTTTCAAATTTCAAGTTTTGTTCGTATTCATGTTAACATGATATTCGTATATCATATGTATGGCAGCCACATGATCAATAAAAATGCAAAGTCTTAAGTATATTGAATGTTTTGAACATTGATTCAAGTTTTGTATTACTATTTCAGTTTTTTATGGACTAAAAAATGAGTAAAATGAGTAGATGTACATAAATATATATATATATATATATATATATATATATATATATATATATATATATGTACGGACGTATCCAAGACGTATCGTATCCAAGGGTTTTTTAAAATTGACGTATCCGCGTATCGTATCCGTATCCAAACGGATACTCGTATCCGTATCCTGGCAACGTAGGTTATAAGTTATAACTATATGCATTATGCAATGATTAAGAAAAAGTAAAACATTCATAACTATATGCATTGTATAATGAATATTTTTTTGCAAAAATAGCCATAAGTTATAATTAGTAATGTTTATAGTATTAAACTTCATAGTCCACAGTTACCATAAAAACCATATGCTACTAGGCTCATAATTGGTTACGATATGAAAAAATATTAAGAAACAAAAATGTAAAAATTGTTGGAGTATTTACTAATAAGTTTTTCATTTTTGTATCTAGATTCTACATTCATGTGTATCTATCTATCATCAAAGTTTTTGTATTCGGATTCGGATTTCCTAATGTTATTGTTTCTACTTTCTAGGAATGTGTATCATACTATCATGGAAAAGTTAAACCTAACCAGACCTATTCAGTGAATCATTGAATCAACAATCAAGAGCTTTGTTTTATTTTTAACTTTTAAAATGTAATTAAAAAAACCTAACCAGTTACAACCAAACCCTATGCAAGTATGCATTTTGTAAAATCCTACAAACTATAAACATGATTACATTGTGAATGTAGATACAAAAACTAAAAACAGCCCCTAAAAAATGCAAATAGAATCTAAATTTTAAAAACTAGAGACTATTATCAAGCATTGTAAGCAAATAAAATTATAAATACCTCTTGCTTGCACTTCTCTTGCTCTTGCTCCTGCCCTTCTTCTTCCTCTTGCTCTTTCTTCTTCTTACTTTGCTTACTTTGCTCAAGTGTTTAGAGTCATTTTATAACATAGAATGACACTTTTAGGGTTAGGGTTAGGTTAGTGTTAGTTTTCAGTTATTATTAATTTTCAATTAAAAAAAAGTATTAAGAATTTAAAATGTTTTGTTTTAAACAAAAGTATGAAAAAGACGTGGGGGACAGCTAGATGTCCCTGGGACATACCTCGACCTTCTCGGGGATGTCCAACCATCTCCGTCGTCCCCCAAACGTCCCCAACATCCCTGGGACGTTTCCTCTTCTCGCCAAACCTCCCGGGGACATTGGCTCTCTTCTTTGCATAGTTGGAAACGTGGGGAAATGTTTCCCCCCGTCCCGCCATCCCCAAGATGTTCGAGACATCCCAGACTCCTAGATTTTGGGGAGGATGCATCCTCGCGTAACACCGGTTAATTTGCATAATTTTCTTGCTCTTTGTATCATCTTTTAAGGTAAGACAAATAATGCTAATAGTTTTAACCTCATTAATGAAATCTCTTATTTGTGCTCATATTGATGCCCTTTTGAGGAGCCTATAGGAATTCTCCTTTGAGGCCCATCTAACAGTATATTGATTTTATGACACAATTTTGTTTGCCCAAATTGACCATCTGATTGCATTAGACCTATCGAGAGTTTTGAGATAGAATGCCAAATTAAATGTTACTAAAAGAGGACAAGACACTCACTCACATTTGATTCTCCTAACAATATGACTAACACTAAACCAGAGTTATACAACATTTGAAATATATTCAGCAGTTTCATTTGGTGGTCAATCCTAAGAAGTGCATTACCGACATGGTGTCAAACCTTCTTACATGTTCTTCATGTGTACTTAGCATCTTTGATGTTTAGTGCGTTGTTTGTGATGAACAGAAAGGTCTTTCATATACTTATACCTAGTTTGGTCAAATTGTTTCTATTTTGGAATAGGTTATTGTGATCAATCAATCACCTTTTTTATTACAGTTTGAAGGATGTTGCATAAGCTCACTCGGCACTGTGTTTTTGCTAGCCCCTCTTGCCAAATTCTCCTAAATGAGGCTTATTCATCATCTTATGGTGGAAATTTTAGTGTATAGAAGACTTTGCACGATCTTCAATTCTAATTTTAGTGCGTGCAGAAACAATTGGAGCATTTATTCCATCAATTTTTTCTTAACAATCATTCTAAGCTTCCAATCGGAAGCTTGGATTGTATTAGCCAATTTTGGCACCTTCATGGCCATGGGGATAAATTTCCACGGATTTCATTAGTGTTTTCCCCAATATTCAATGCCAATATGATTATTGCTTTGTGGTTGTATGCCGGTTTTACAACTTACTTGACTCTGTATTTAACCATTTATGTCTTTTGTTTAATATTGACCCCACATAGGCCTCTTCTACACAACCTCAAGATAAGTTTTAGGCACTCCAATTTCTACCCACATGTCAAATCCCTTTCAGTGAATCCTTCCTAAGTAATTTTTTTTTCTAAAGCTCTTTCTTATCGACCTTCCCATCCCCTATATTCACAGGACCTGCTCCCATTTATGTGGCAGGATGTCTCCCGCTCTCCACTCACCTCTTGTCACCTCTTCCTATCCCCCTTCTATCCATTTTCTATGCTGAAGTACTGTCTATTTGCACCAGCGTCTCTGCAACATTAATGGAATTGTCTAGGTGGACAACTATGCCAATTACATTGGTGCTTGTAGATGAGGAAGGAGATGCATTTGTCAAAGAAAAAAACTGTGAAGAAAAGATAATATTTGTAGATCCATTCAAAATTCCAGCAATGCTTAGCCAGTCCCCTTAAATTCCAATGACCCCTCAACAACCACCCAATGATCTGCAACACAATCCTATTGACTCCATTACGAGAAAAATGACGCATCTATGGCTGAATTACTTTCAAATTTCACAAGAGAAACCATTACAAAAAAATATTGCAATGTTGAAGCTCTTGGAGGCATTTCCTCTTCTCTGATAAAGCGACTGTGCGCATGCAAAACTCGAGTGTTTTCATGTAAGCTACTGATCCTGGTGTTGGTATGAGTATGTCACTTTTGTTTTTGGCCTGGTTACAGCCATACAAAAAATAATATAAGATGTCAAAAGTATTAAAAATTATAGCCAAATAAGCATAAATAACCACATAATATGCATATAATAAAAAAATTAGTTAAATAACCACAAAACATATTGATAATTCAATGCCAAATGTCATGATATTTAGTGGTCAAACTTAAAAGTTAGAACAATCACATAGTACAAATGTTACAATCTATTCTCAAAAATCAAGATCAATTAAAAATCCCGGATACTCAGCTTGCAGGATCCTGAGAAGGTTCAGCCTGCGCCGATTAAAAATCGCAAGCTACCAAGGGGGCCACAGCTCTTACCACTTTCCTTCCTTCCATTGACACCATCATCAGTGAATTAAACAACAAGACGGGTCCCCAGCTTCCTTCCCCCATTCAAATCAGCTGGAGAAATGTATAGTTTATTTGTTCAATTATAAATAGCACTTGGTGGTCACCAATTCAGAATCTGGTGATCAGTAATCAGCAGCAATGGAATTTGATTGTAATTATATTAAAACTTAAGGAGCCTGAGGAGAACATTATGCCTAATGTTCTTCACAAAGAAATTATGCAGGCTTGCAGGTCCTACTGATGGATCATCCTCCTAAACGTCAGAGCACTAGAAAAGCTTGGGGATGGACAATATTCATGTAAAGGTCTGCTCTGGTTTTGTCCTTCATCCAATATCATGCAGTGAGAATGCCACTTGTGTTACACAGGAAGGATTGGCTTAGGCAGTGGAGAAATCCATGCAGGAGGGTACCGGGAGTGTCTATAGGGCTCATTTGCAGATAAACAGTGCTATTTGAACCGTGGATGCAGTATTTCAGGGCAGGGTGTATATTTTATTTTCGATGCATGTTGTGGATTTCAAGATTGCCAGAAGCACCTAATGAAAACATTTTCAAGGCTTTTTATGTATTTTCCTTCTGCAGTGAGTAGATATTTTATGTTTTTAATCAGTGCATGGTTTACAGTGTACTTTGGAGCAGTAGGACAGTATGATTTCACGGCCTTTTGAGCTTCAACTTGTATCTTAAACTATTACTCATGAAAACATTTTCAAGGCTTTTTATGCATTTTCTTTCAGCAGTGAGTAGATATTTTATGTTTTTAATCAGTGCATGGTTTGCTGTGTATTTTGGAGCAGTAGTAGGACAGTATGATATCACTGCCTTTTGAGCTTCAACTCATATTGAACTATTACTCATTAGCCATTTTATCTGGTATCTGTGTTTTTATTTACAGTTTAAGCCCTTTTATTATATCTGTTGACCTTTATTTCAAACAGAATGTCCTTTGTAACATAATCTAGATTAGGTCATGGAGTAGCTGACTTGTGGTGAACATAAGACTTTGGGTAGTGATATTGGGTCTTTTTGGTAGACTTTATTTATGTCTTTGTAAAGAAGAACATGTTTGTAACTTCCTCTTATTTTCCATGCAATGGTGAGTTGGAGGCTTCTCTTTTCAACAGGCCTTTCTAATTTTTAAAGAACTGTGTGGATCACATGTTTCCTTAATAGGTCTGTTGTGTGAAAACTTAATTCCTTATCTGGGTTATGATCCAGCATATCTTTTTTTTTTTTTGCAGCTCTCTCAAATTATATACTTGTTTTCAAGAAATATGCATGACTCATCGCTCCCACTCAGTGTGCAGACCACTTGTGCACGACTGATGCTTAATTTGGTATTATCTTATTCCCCCAGTCAAATGTATTGGTTTTTCCACAAAATAGGATTTTTGAAGATGCATATTTGTACAGTTAAGAGGTGTTCGTATCTAAAACAACTCTATAATTCAAAGCCCAGGCCCTGTTCTCTATTAGAGGTTATTTTAGTTAAAAATTAAAAGCATTAGTAGCCTGTCATGAACAAATGCACTGCAGGTCGAACCTATTTTTAGCAGAGGTGTCGATCCCGCCAGTAAGGAAGAAGGACGAGCTTTACTGGTGAGATTTTTAATGTAGAAGTTACATTCTATAGAAATAGTTTTCTTTATTGTGCTATTTTCTCATTGTGCTGTTGATTCTCTTACTTTTCTCTTCTTGATGTGTTTCTCACAAAAGAAAGAGTAAAATATAACACTTAAGAATATAGCGAGTAAAGATGGTGCCATATTATTTACATTATGCTTAGATCTGCAATACATTTATAGTGTTCTTCATCAACTGAACTATGTAACTGTCAACTACATGCCTACTGTCAACTACCTCGTAATAACCAACTAATACATTAGGTTTACAACAACTTATAATTATAAGACGACCATTACAGATTCTAATACTCACTTTGTTCAAATTCATGAAATAGGGGCGAATATTGGATGCATTTGTGAGTAAGTTTGGTACAATCAAACACACTATTCCTCAGGTATATTTTGAGTATTTTGTCTAATTCTTCAGTGAAACATTGAAATATAACAACTATGCACTTTGCAGTGTAATGCACTGGCATGCAGCAACAATGATCAGAATCTTGTCATTTTCAGAGATAAATCAATTTTGTACACAAATATTTGAAAACAGATTTAAGTTAATTAGGATTTTAAGATTCATTTCGCAGTTAAATTTTTGTGTGAATAATTTTCTGGATGTACTGCATAAAAGATTTTATTAACAATGTTTCGAGTCCAGTGCCAGATCCATCATCAGGGTGATGAAGCTTGAAAAGGATGGAATAAATTTTGTATTTCTCTACATAAGTGACACCTTGACATTCATATTACACCGCATGAAAATTACATGCTTCCTCATATTTTATCCATCAAAAGTCAACATTTTCCAACTGCTAGAAAATTTCAAATTTCAAGGATATAGTTATTAACTAAAATCCCTTTAAAATTGTTATTTGTTACCTACCACGTGCAAATTCTTACATTAAGAAAAAACTCTTGCAGGGAACATAAAACTTGAATAACAAAAGTGAAATGTCTTTATCCATCATTTGTAGTAAAAAAGTCAGAATTATTGGAATGGTAAGATTTTGGGTATTTTTAATTTTTTCTGCACATTCTCTTTTGCTCACATAATGATGCGCCTTTCACAACACATCTCCAAAGCTATTTTGCTATTGGAAAATGTTGCCACCTTTTCATGTTTATTACTTAGCATTGATAAATTTCATTATCATAGTGATTGTTTAGATGAGCTCACATATAACTAAAATTAAATGTCTAATTATTTGAATGATATTTTTCAATAGGAAAATTTACTGCCATTCGAAATGGGCATTTTTTTAATGGATACAACCATCCCACATTCTGAGCTGACAGAGGAAATCTGGTTTGTCTGGATTTCAAGCTAAAAAATCTGCATGAAATTGCAACTTGCTGCCATGTGCCCATGAGAGTTACTTGCATGGCATTTGGAATAACCCCTTTCTACACATGAGCTATTGGTGCCAAGTTCTCCTTTGGGATTCTTCAATGGTTTCCTCTTGGAGACATTCACTTGAGCCTTTTCAAATTAGCACGAGAAAAGGAGTAAAAACTAATGAAATAAACATCTCAGGGTTAACCTGTCTTTCTTCTGCACCCAGAAAGTGGAGATTGATTAACATTATATAGAGGGTTGCTAAACAGAGGATTTAATAACCTAATTAACACTGGGTGGTTATCAGCAGCTGCCATGTAAGGCCACATTCATGACCTATGTGTTCTTTGTAATTTATTTGCAAACCTCTCTCTTCTACCTATTTATCATCCATCCATTTATTCGTGTTTTTCTATTCAGTATGTTCTTCCATTGTACATATCTGCACATTCATTGATGTGTATATCTTGGAGTTATACTCCAAGTCTCGGATACCTGGAAATGCCAACCAGGGCAGTGTAACCACGTACTGACATACTGGGTACTGGTACTCTCGCCTGAGATGTTTCTGAAACTCCAAAACAGTCCCGGGTACAGAAGTGCCGTACCTGGAACGTTTCTGTACAATTTCAGCAGTGCGTCTGTTTTTAAATGCCAAAAATAAAAATAAAAACACTAGATACTTCTGTTTCAGTGGTACTTGAGGAAAATCTAGATGATATATTCTAGAATCTAGGTTATAATCATGTACATATGAAAATTTAAGCATGTTGAATGTTTTGAACTTTTATAAATACAAATTGTTTTAAGTGTTTTATCTTTTATGGAAAAATAAAAAAATTGAGCATTATGTATTTTTTAATACATATTTATATATTTTATTAATATATTATTCAGGCATATCTGTGCCGTTTCATACCCAAAGGTTTTTTTGAAAATTGGCATTTCCGCATTTTGGATCTATACCCAAACCCGTACCTATTGATTAGCAACGTAGCTCCAAGTGTTATCGACACAGTTACCAAGTTTGGGAATCCAAATCTGTAATGTCCCCTTTTCAGAATTAATTAATTTTGGATACCCAAGCCTATTCTTATTATTTTCCGTAGGCTAAGGGGAAATTAAAGAGGGAAATAAATTAATTTAAGTGGTCCAAGGGTACTTTTATATTTTAATTGGAAAAATGACACTTAAATTATATTTTTAATCCAAAAACTGAAATAGAATAAAATAATAATAGAATGATGAACTTCTATTATGGGGTGCCAAAGATAGAATGGGCTGCATGAGCATCAAGATCCTATTTTTAGGATGGAGAGAGGATAAAACAATTTTATATTGTTTATTCCTATTTTTAGGATGGGGTGCCAACATGGGAGAGAGAATAAAGTAATTTTTATTGTTTGTTGAGCATGCATGTAACTCCAAAAGGGGGCGCCAACTTTGGAGAAGGCCTTGGAAGTTATAAAGGCAGATTTGGGGTTTATTATTACAAGCATCTTGGAAATTTATCTACTTCATTGTTTGCAAGTAGCTTTTGCTTCTGCATCAACAATAGAGGATGAAAACCCTCATTTGCACACAAATTTGAGGACAAAAACCCTCATATCTAAGCTTGACAATTCCATTCGGGGTTGCAGTGATCATTCAGGGTACATGTATTCCATCCAATTCAGCTAGGGCACACTTTTCAGGCTTGATTCTACATCCAAAACAACAAGTACAGCTAGGGCTTCAGTATCTGGGGCAGATTTCAGTCAAATCAGTTTGCATGCTCTTATCTTTCATCCATCTTTCCATTTAGATCATCAATTGTGAGAAAATAATTGTATTCAGACATTTTGGTATTTTTATTGAAGCTGATTTGAAATAAATAAATAAAAATCTGTTTTTTGGCATATTGGGGTTTGCTGTTTTTTTAATAAAAATCAGATTGCTGCTGCTGTCATAAAAGTTCAATTTTTATATAGCTGCCCTAGTGTTTGACAAAATATTCAGATATGTTATAAATTTTCTATTAGGGATATTACAAGATCCGTTTGGGAGGGCAAACAAATCCAAAAATCTGGAATACTTGAATTTTTTTGAGAAAATTCGGTCCGAAATATTACATATTATATATGAGCACAATTATATATATATGCAATCAACAAAAACAATGAAAAAATAAATAACACAATTTAAAATGTTAATATATTTATTATTAAATAACATACAAGGTTGTTGGGTTTTTTTTTGCCCCCTCCAAAAAAAAAAAAAAAAATATTTTTGGGAAAAAACAGGGCTGGCACGGGCCAAACTTTTTGTGGCTGGCTGAATATTCTGGAGTATGCCAGATTTTGTGCAGATCTGGCCGGATTCGGTAACCATGGTTATCAGAGCCAGTTGTTTATTTTTGGCCTGTGGCTATTATCTTATGATGGTTAGTATCCATTTTCTTTCTATGGCCTGTAGCCTGGACAGAAAGGAGGACAAAAAAATGTTCTTGATAATCTGTCAGGCAGAAAGTGAAGCATATTAAAACCCAAAAAAAAGAAAAAAAAAGAATAAAGGATATTGAAGATAACATCCATGCAATTAAAGATTAAAGATATAATTTGTTCTAGTTTGGTTTGTTGCATTGTTAAGAGAAGGTTTAGTCTATTTTAAAATAAGAACAAATAAAGCAATGCAACATCTAAATGATTTGTTGTAGGAATTTTTAGATTGCTCTGTGATTAAGCAAAAGATAGTTATTTTTAGATTGTCTTGTGATGAAACAAAGGCTATTTAATTTTAGATTGTTATATGATGAGGCAAAGGCTAGTCATTTTTTGGAGAAGGTTTACTTGCCTATAAATATGGCAAGGCCATTGTAATAGGGACATGGTTGTTTGGGATGAAATTATGTGATTTTGCTCTTAAACAAAGTGTGGTTGTCTTAGCTGCAAAAAAATAATATTTCAGTTTCTTAGTCAAACGTTGATTTCCAAAATTGTTTCGGAATTTCCGAATTTAGTTTGGCTCACAACAGGCAGCAGAGAGAGAACCTAATTTCATTATTTAGTTAAAAGTTAGGAAAAATTTAAATAGATAGAACCTGCTCGCTTACTGTAGGCATTAAACCTGCACCTGCTGAACCTACCATCTATCCATCTATTGCATCCATCCATTGAAGTCTGTCTATGCCCTACCCTACTACCAATACAGTAGGATTAGGCATTGAAGCTGTGCCCATCAGGTTAGGTCCAATAGCCAACTATATATAGATAGTCCCGTATCACCCCCATATATAGATAGGAGTTTCGAGGGTGTGAGCATTGTGAAACACCTCCCATCTCTAGATAGGTAAGTATAGAGAGGGGATTTCGATCTATCGAGTGCTGATGTTTGATAGTAGTTGTGTTGATATAATGCCCTAATTATTAACAAATCACTTAAATTTTTAATAACAAGAAAAGATGAATTCACCCATGACACAATAACAAGTTTTGGAAAGTACTGATAAAATAAGTGAACATTGAAGTACAATGCTAGTGTGGCTAATTGCAAGATGTTCAGAAGGTTCTATGACTAAAGGATAATGAGATTTGATGATTGCATAATCATAACCAAGTTCTCACCAAAATTAATGATTTCAAGAATGAAAGGAAGGTAATTGCACAAAGAGTTCCAAGTTTTTATCAAAGAAACTTAGGGAGGTAAATTACTAAATAATATAACGTTGATAAAGAAAACCAAGTTTAAAGAAACATAGTAAGTCGACAAAGCACGATATGTTAACCAAGATGAATTGCCATATGCTAACTAGAATACTGACCTAAAACTAATTTTCGAGGATTCCATTAAACCTGGATCGAATCTCAAACATAAAGATGAGTCATGAAGCAAATAGCGCTTAAAGAATCAATCCTATTGATATCCTCATTACCATGAAAGTATTCGATCTGACGACAAAGTTCTTGGCTGCTGATGCAAAAAGATGTCCTATCCACATTCTGAATTGAAAATTTGATGCTCACAATCACTTTCATTGGGATGGTACTCATCAATAAAGTGCTTTATTGTGTCAAAATAAAACTTACGAAAAACCCACAAACATTCAACTTGGTGATAGTTGAGATGACATAATTCAGATGTAAACTTACAAAGCTCTACATTCTTATTGAAATTGATTTGTTATGAATTGATCTGGAGTTTACACATCATTACTCTAAAAGATTAGTTATACTTTATCGCTTATCTTCATGTGCTTATCATCAGGGAAAGACATGTAGAACCTATTGTACATGTTTGTGTATATATATATATTGATTTGTTTACTCTGCAGATATTCTATATTTTGCAGTTCATTGCATAAGGCTGCTTGTAAAGAATATTGTACCACTTGGATTGGGTATGATTCACTGGAAGCAATGGGGTTGCTTTCTTTCAAAGAAAATTTGTGGGAAGTGAATTTATCCACGTAGCTGGTGGAGACAATTTTTTTCTCCAGTTAGCACTTACATAAAGATGTTTTTGCATTCTGTGCATCCACTGAACCGTCTACCCTAGCTTCATTCTTCTGAGACACTGCATTTTTAACATTCTATAATTTCCATAAGTGTTATTTGAAAATTTAGCAACACCTGTGCTGATTCTTATGAGGGTTCAAGGAAATAGCATTTCATTATATACACCAACTAAAATGGCTGCCATTTAAGTTGCAAACTTCTATTGAAGCATGACATTCCGAATATATCAAATGTATGTGGAACCAGAAAAGTTGTGAGAAGAGTTAGACACTGTTAGCTTGCAGATATTTTTAACCCACAGAAATAAAGTCTGCCTTTTCTTCTTCTATTTGTCTATGGACACTGAGGGAAAGTCCTAATAAGAACAGCAAGAGTTTGAATGGTTGCACGTCTCTGCAGTTAGAAAGATTTCTTGTAAATGAGGTGGAAATGGTAGTTTGTTTTGCAGAGGGAGTGGGTTCTGCCGTGCCTGGTCGTTAGGCTCATGTATCATGACATGGTCTCACAATCAGTGAAATATAGAAGACAACAAGGAGACCTGCCAAAACTATACCAATGGACTATTCGGTTCTCTAGATCAAACGAATTTACAAGAGTCAGGATATGACATGACTGGATAATGTCCAGCACATGATAAGTGCCTGGGCGGTGGGATCTGGACTTGCAAGGATACCCGAGTTGGGAAACTCCATGTGCAGTGGTGAAGGGCTTAAGTGTACTGAGATATGTTGAGGGAATTGATAATTAGAGAGTGGAGACTGCTACAAGGAGCAAGTTTCATCATAGCCTTCTGTATCTAGCCTAAAGTGCAAATGATTCATATAATTTTCAAAGATATGGAAGCCTGTTCTCTATCTGAAAGGCATGGAAGCCAGGAAAAGGGCGGTGATATAACAAAATTGCAATATAGAAAAAATCAGCAAGAGTCCCAAAAGATATATAATGGAAAAATCAATGAAAAATAGCACCTTGACTGACAATCAAATTTCCTTTAAAATAACTAGAATTACAGGAAATTAAAATAAGAACAACTTACATGACATTCACAGTTTATTTTGTCAATATCAAAATAATTAAGTCTCCAGTAATATATAAAATAATAAAAGGTTCATGGGGATGTGCCCCCCATTTTCCCAGCCATCCAAGACGTTTTGGGGACTTGGGGACGGGGATGAAATGCCCCCGCCATGCACCTGAGGTAAAAAAACTGGGGAAATCGCCAGAAGTCCGGGGACATTTTTGGGATGTCCCGGTTCTTGTAGATTTTGCAGACGCCAGAGGGGATGCTGTGATGTCCCTGGGACATTCGAGGGATGTCCTGATGTACTTTGTGGCTGCTGCATTCAGCAGACTCAAAAAAATTAAAAAAAACACAAAGTATATTAACATAATGTTTTCATGTGAATGGATATGCTCTACGGGGTATATTCACACATCTATGAATGCAGTTAAATTTAAATACTTCTGGTAGTTAAAATGTGATATATAGAATCGTTATAAATGCAAGAAATCAAATTGGAAATGTGTCCATTTAATGATTATGGGTTAAGGCTAGAAAGCATAAAAGAAGAAGAGACGTCCACTTGAAAATAACAAAATTGTTTTCAAATCTTTAGAAGTAATGAAGACAGAAATAAAGTATGTTAATGTCCATGCTTAATTCTTTTGTGGTACAGCAAGGGAATATGCAATGCCTCTCCATTTTCAGTCTGTAATCTATTTTAAAATGAAACATAAATAAAACAGTGTAAAATTCATTAAAATCATTTGCCAATAAAACCTTTGATCAATAAGGGATCTGCATATCCTCCCCCAAAATATCTGCCATCTCTGAGACCTGTTAAAGAATATTGTAGCCAGGATCCACAGATGACGGCTATGGGCATCTCCTAGTCAATCTTGAGCGATCACAGCATAATGTTAATAAGATTCAAGGCAAATCCATCGACTAAGACAAATCCATAGACTTTTGAAGCCCAAATTTTACTAGAGAGGCCTCAGACAAATCTTATTCTCCAGGCTCTGAGTTAGCATGTTCATTGTTGATTTATCTCCATTCTCTGTTGTTCATGATTTTGCATTTCATATTAATAATTTCACTCATCAGACGAATTATTGGATTAATCGTTTCATTTAGTAATTGTTAATTTATTGTTTTATATTTCAGCTTAATTTAGTTAGTTAATTTATTTGTATGAGTTAATATTTTTATATTTTTTTAATAGCCTTCCTCCCACTGTCCCAAAAATCCAGGATTTTTTTCACTATCCCTGTCCCCACATCCCACTGTCTCAAAGTCTTAGGCAACTATGATGATTATACAATCACCAAGTGTCAGAGACTCAGTATTTCAGAACCCAAATTAAAATGATGAAAAGTACAACTAACATCAATTTCCTCTATCCCTAATACAGGGTCTTGAAGTGGATGATCCTGCAGTATCTACTAGTTTGCTGGAATAAACTGCGGTGAAACTGATGTTTAAATGTGGCTTTGTCTCTGATTGGTGCTTTCGAGGATGTTGACTTTGGCTTGTGGAAGTTCCGTCCTTGGTGGGCTGTTCTGCCTAACCTGGGTTGTCTTTCATAGGCATTCTGTATGCCTCAACCGACTGCTCATGGGTGTGCTTGATATCATGCTGGCAGATGGCCTCTACATCATGCAATGTTTGCAACTTGCTTCACCACAGCTGAAAGTTATCGTAAACATAAACCTTATTGTTTATACATTTGTATATCAAACTGTTGCCCTTCTTAGAGTCTCCTTTTCAAATTCACTCCAAATGCACTTGTAATGATATGCACTGCAAGTTTGAATTTTCGTTGCAATTTTAAATTGCCCTTCCTAGAGTCTTGTTTTTAAATTCACTCCAAACGCGCTTGTAATGGTATGAACTGCAAGTTTTATTTGTCTTTACAATTTTAAATTTGTGTCAAGGTTGTTTGAAGGTGCATGTGCGGGCTCCCAAAACTTGGGTATGCGGGTTCAAGGGTGCATGAGGTGCGAGGATATGCAAGGTGTGAGGGTGTAGTGTGTGAGGGTATGTAATGTGCAAGAGTGAGACCCCTTAAAATTTGGCCATAATTGAATTAGTGAATCATTAAACATAAATTTTAAAAACATCAATGATAAAACATGGGATTATCTCGAACCTTAGCAAAAACTCAAATAAGTTATATTATAGTCAACAATATCATATATATAATTATATATGGCATCAAGACAAGTGAAAGAAGGCCATATAGCATCTAAATTGGAGAGATCCTCATCTACATCATCATTGTGCATCAATTGCTCTAGGAAATTCTCAATCTTAGCATTCATTTTGACAGGTGGAATATCATCAACAACACTCAACTCTGAAAGCCCATCTCCAGGAATCTCCTCATCTAAACCAGTGTCGTTGGGTTCACATCCCATTGCCTAGAAGGTCCCTCTTTCTAGCCATGATCTTGACGTGATATCAATCAAAGGCTGGTATGGATGAAGATGAAGTGTTATGCTCTCTTTGATTTAGAGGGCAGCCCAACTCCACCCGTCTCCCTGGCCGCTGTTTTAGTCTTAGATTTCAGCAGGGAGGGGGCCCTTGCCCCCTCTTCGGATTGCCATTCCATCAGGAGCTTCTTTTTGTCGGCCTCGAATGTTAGGAGGGATGTGGCTACCATTTTGAGTAGACTATTGGTCCTTGTTTGCCCCCTCCTTCATTCCCTTCTCTGCTTCTCCCTTCTTTCTCGCTTGTTTGTTTCACTACCCCCGCTTGTGGGGGTTTGGCTTCGGGGTTTTTGTTTGCTTTGGTTCTTTCCCTTTCTTCTTTTGTTTCTGGGAACTCGTTTTGAGTTTTCCCCGCTTGCACTTTGTATATTGTTTGGGTTGTAGTCCCATTGACCTACTTTTGTGGTCATTCGTTGGACATTAATATATTTATCTTTATCTTCACATTATGAATAAAACCATATGTGCTCTAGTTCCTCTCACTAGCTGACAAACTTGCCACTTGAGATAACAAGTGAACAACAAACCTTTGTAACTCTCTAGGCTGATCTCCAACATAAGTGTACACCAATTAGTAGGATCCTTAATACTTAAATGAGTCTTTGCACCCATGGATGCAAAATCACCATGTCCACGAACATCGTGAACAAACTATTCTTTGATGCTATTTTCCTCCTTGCCATTTCCGTATATCTTCCCCACTCATTGCATGAAACCACGTTTCAACTCTCCATCAACAAATGGTGTCGATTCAAGGCATAAACAATCATGTGTAAAGGTGATTCCACCTTATAAGTATCTTATCCTCCATTTGTTTGTAATATTCATGACTCCTCTTATCTACATTTTTTGAATCTGCTCACACATGGAACCAATGGTCCCATAATTTCCCCCAAGCAAGGAGAATTTATGTCTGGATAGCGAGATGACATCTTCTATGGGCTCCAAAACTTCGGTAATATACTTACCTCAAATCAAAATGCATCATCTAGAGTCAACCTCTTGACTTCCATGGCACTCTCAATTATAAGATAACGGCCAATGAAAGCACTTGCCACTGATAACCCTGCAACTTAGTGCACCATGCTCCTAATTCAATCTTATAAGTTAGTGACTCAATCTTTGCATAGGCTCGATACATGGCTTGTTCTTGTTGATGGTTACTTATAAACATTTGTACTTGTCTCTCTTGTGCAATGTAAGGAGCAACTCAATCAACCTTCAAAATGTCCTTCAAAACATTGTTCATGGCATGAGTTGAACAAGATGTCAAATAAATATGTAATATCCCTTTCCCATTCGAAGACCTTTGGCCTATTTTGTCAACCCGACGTTCAAAGGAAAAATATAAGGTGACTTAAGTTATATTTAATTATTATAAAGTGCCATTCATTAAAGAAAAAAATATATAGAGCACTTATAATAATTTATATAACTTAATAATTATTAAATCTAGGATGGAAAAGGCTCAAATATAAATTGTTATCCATCCTAGGTGAAAAGGTGACTTGCCTTAGAAGGGGAATAGGAACATGAAAGGATAAATGCCCATTTTACTATGTATTTCCCTAGAAAATGCGAGTTGCATTAGGAGAGAAAAAATTGTTGGGAAAAACATTTAATATGGGAAAATATTAAATGCTTGATAGGGAAAATCCTTGTGAACTAATTGGATATCAGAGGTTGTTTTGGGTCTCTTCTTCCTTTATAAGGAGAAGTCGACTTGAGGAAGACATTGCATAACCATTTGATATTTTCTGATTTGATCTTAAGCTTGTAGCTTATGCATATTATTTCATGTGCAACTTTGCTGTTTGCAAATATCAAGCTTGTGAAGTAAGATCCCATGGGAACCCTAGCTTCGGTGGCGAGAGATCCATCCCTACTAGCAGGCATTCTTCGGTAGTAAGAGATCTACCCTAGCTTGTCAATTTTGGAGTTGAATTGATGCCCTAAATGTGTTGGGCGACCTACTTTTAGGGAAAAATTAGGGTTTCGTGTTTGCTTGTGCGAAAACTATTTTTGGAATATTATTCTTCATATTTTTGTGGCCCAAGATCCGAATTTTCAGCTCATTTGGACTTCTCTAAGAATGAGATATTAATTTTAGAAATTTTCAGCTGTTTAGGGCTCGCTGTAAATTTCTGGCAGCATTCTGTTATTTGAAAAATTCCAAAAACAGTTCTATAATATCTGTTATTGTATTAGAAGCTCCATTTAAAATTTCAAGAGATTTGAGCAAGTATTTTGAGCTATCCATTATTTTCTGTTCGCTGCCCTAGATTTAATTTTCTGCAAAAATCAGATTTCTGTTGGATGCAATTTTCTGGCATATTTAAAGTTGGGATTGCCTAAAATCCGTTTAGGGGTAAAATAATGTCCATTGGGGACATTACAAAATATTTTTGTATTGTTGTTGAACTTTCAACCCATGCAAAATGTTTGGCATGAAAAATTGAAACTTTTGAGCATGAAAACTAGGCACATAATTGAAAATCCTGTCTCTGGTCACTTTGAATCCTTCCTATGGCCAGCCTGCCCTCAATTCCACCCTCACTCAGGCTTAGAGGAAAGTGTTAACATTATGTTTTAAGTGTGTTTTAGTGTACATGGAAGAATGCCAAATGCGATTGATGAATTCATTGAGATTCGATGAAAGACAACTTCCTCCGGAGGCCTAAAAAGGTCATTTTTGGCCATTTTGCAGATAAGTAAACACCCTCCTGGAAGCGTACAGGGAAAATCTAAAGCATTTGAGGGTGATGTCGGAGGACATTGAAGGTGTCTGAAGCAGTTTAGGAAAGTTTGGTGGAGAAAATTTGATTCAGGAACAATCTGTTCAACATCGGGTAATTCTGGGTGTAAGGAATGAATGCTCCAATGGTGAAAACTGACTTCTCCTGGATGATTCTGGGAGTTTCAAAAGGATTTAAGAGGCAAACAAATAGTCATCGGAAAGCTCTTGGAATCCTCTACAAGATGGAAACATGAACTTTGTTCCAAGACCCAAAGATTGCCTTTGGTGATTCAAAATACAACTGTTCCTCTCAGTCAAATATGAAATATGGTCTAAAATTGGAATTGCATGTAGAATTAGCTCTCGGTAATGGTTTCAATGATCTTATCAAGTGTTTTGGAGTCAAAATCATATAAGGTTTGACCCCAAAACACTTTCCTATGCTCTCTTGGATGAAAATCTCACTCCATGTGTCTTGATTTGGACACACAATGACAGTAATCCCAACTTTCCAAAAGTGGCCAAGTCGCACTTTTTCACCTTAGCTGTCCCCATTGCCCCCCAAGGGACAAAGGGGACAAGGTGATACAAAAGTACAACCCCCTTGTCATGCCAACTTTTCATCACTTACTCCTCACCACTTCTACCCCTAGGTTGCACAACTTCACTCCACCACTTGCCCCTTTCATGATCGCTGACCCTCAGGTCACACTTTTTCACTCCTAATGTCCTCATTGTCCCCCAAGGGACAGAGGGGACACAAAAGTGCGACCCCCCTTCTCCACTCAGCCCCTTGTCACCATGGAACCTCATCCAACCCTTCGGTGCTCATTCCCAGCCTCCTCTCTCTCCCAAGTCGCACTTTTTCACTCCTGTTGCCCCCATTGTCCCCATTGTCCCCTAAGGGACAGAGGGGACAAAAAAGTGCGACCTCCCTCAACCATAGAACTTTTCCCAACCCCAATTAGACAACTGTGGTCACAGGCGGGTTAAAAACTCACACAAATCAAATTAATTCCTCGCCTCTCCAATATACTTAGCCTTTTTTTCCAAGGCAAGGTGCTGCTGAAATACCCTCACAACCTCCATTTTTAACCAAAGATGTTACTCAATTTTCAGTCAGACATCCTTGGTCAAGAAACGAAGAATTGCTCATAACTCCTTAACTGCACCCGATTCCAATGAAATTTTGCCTGTGCATTCCTCTCCAAAATGCCTTTGAGTTGATTGTGAAAGCAACCCCATGAATACTCTGTACAATTTACAACAACAAGTGAAGATTTCAAACCCTAAAGTTGCCTTTTTGATTCTACGGAGATCTGGCGATGGAAAACCTCAAAAAATTGGAGCAGAGAGTCTTGGAGCAAAACAATTTTTTTGATAGTGTTTTCGTTGCAAACCGACACTTGTAAGTCCCCTTTCTAAAAATAGTAATTGTACAAGGCTTTGCATGTCTAAAAATAGTAAGTTTTGAAAAATGGTGAATTCTTAGCTTCTGCAACATTCCAAACAAGCAAGAAACATCAGAAAGAGAAAATGGTGAAAATTTACTAAAAATAATAGTCCTAGATAGGACTTGCTAAAACTAGTAAGTCTTGTAATTGAGTTCAAAAGTTTGTGGTAACTCCCATTATGCCTATCTCGATGCTTTTTGCCACCATTGTAAGGCTGGGAAGTTGTCTCGTGATTCAGACAGAACGAAAACCCCCGCGTGCTCCCAAATCATCAGTTCTGAGGTGATTTCTGCACGACACAGTTTGATGCAAGAAGTTGGATGGTTCAACTCATCCCAATTGTGGTAGAAGGAAGTCACCATGGTTAAATTCATCCAAGAAGGAGATGCCTTCATCACTGAAGTGAACTAGGGAGCTTCGAACCAAATTCTTGATGGAGTCCTTTAACCTCTGCAGAACCTTTTTGAGTCCCCGAGGTTGATTCCATCCCGTGAAGGAGACCTCTTTGTCACAAAGGTGAGATTTAAAGACCAAATGAGCCATGAGGAGGGAAGTGAAGTTCTCATTCCAACTCCTACCTTGTGATTAGCTCGCTTTCCAAGGATGAGGGACACCATATGAATCACACTACGACAAGGAACATATCAAAGTGAATCCATGTGTATTAAAGATAGTCACATGGACAACGGGTGAGATCAAGAACATCATGAGGTCCGTGAAGGATTTGAAACATCAAGAACTTCATTAAAATTCAAGTCATCAAGGAAATGGTCATCAAGAGCATGATAAGAGAAGATCACCATGAGTGATGTTGGCAGTCATCTCAAGTTCACAAACAATGCATATCTCATGAAAGTGTTTTTAAACACTTAACCAATGCTTTGTAATGTGCTCACATCTTGCAAGTCAAGGAGGTGGCATTTGTAGTGTTTCAATGTAGTTTGAGGTCAAGAACATGGAACTCATTCTCAGACATTCCTTCAAGTTTCATTCGGGGATCAACCCCTTCTATCTGGAGGAGGAAATCTATTTCCATGAGGAGCAATTGAGCAAAAGGATCCCTAGATATCCTAAGTATGTTTCCACTCGCCTTTGTCACAAAGGTGAAATGTGAAGCTCAAGGAGTAAGGTGATGATCATCATATCCTGACTCTGCCATTGTGTTCAAATCTCTTCAAGGAACAAGTCGAATGAGCTAGTCAAGCTACCAAGGTACCCAAGACCATCATGTTTGTAGGATCAAGAAGTCATCTATTCCATGAGAAGCATATGAGCAAGAAGGCATATGAGCATCCAAAAGTTGATTCCATTCAAGAGCTAGGAAGGGTAAATGAATGATTTCCATGTGAAGTACCATGTTTGCAAGAATGGGAAACCATCTCAATTTCACATGTTTCAATTCACTCAATAGTGTTCTTAAACACTCATCCAACACCTTGTAGTGTGTTCACACCTCAAAGGATGAAGCATATGCAATCACCTCATTTTAGTTCAAAGGATGGCCATAGAACAAGAATTTCATTCAGGGGGCAATCGTTCTATTTGCAAGATGAAGACCACCTTGTAATCAGAGAAGATCATCATGTTCCCATCACAATGCAAATCTCATAATAGTGTTTTTGAACACTTATTCGATGCCTTGGAATGCTTCCATATCTCACGAAGAGATTGTGATCACAATGCTTCAAGTCAACAAGTTCTTCATCGATAGAGGCTTCATCTCCAATTAGATTGGTCAACCCTCTCTCTCTCTCTTTTTTTCTTCTCTCTCCATATTCTAATTCTTCATAAAGAAGTACTTTTTACTATTTTGTTTTATTCACTTTAGTGGCCTTCAACTTAACATTGTAAGAGTCCTTTTTCATCAATAAGAAAAAGACTCACTTTCATTCCCTAGGAATATGGAAGGTCACAAGTGATGAGGAAAGGTGAAAAGTCATGTGGGGGAGATGAAAAGACATTTTGTATTGCTTCTCCATAAATTGGCAATTGTTGATTGTTGTTTGTTGATGAGCTTTGTATCACTACTACAACAAGAAATAAAAGTTACATTTCCTCTATGTCCTTGTCTATGTTCCTCCACCCTCTCTACTCTCTAACTTTCCAAGCATGGTGATCTTGTATAACCAAGAAGGAACTTTGTGTCCTTGATTGATAGATTTGTAGAACTTTGTGTCTCTTGTTTACTAGTCTTGCTGATTGCTTACATTGTTGTGTTCTTCTAATTGAATGTAGACCTACTCTAGTTATTGTTGGTGAGAATTTGATTGTTCCTACTCACAATATTAACCCTCTCTCCTTATTTCTACTACTCCCGTTTACCTCTCTTCACTGCAAATTCCTCCCTTGTACACTGGACATGCACTTTGCCATAGGTTTAGTGGATTATTCCTATGTGATCCCCGGCCTAACAGCCACCCACTGTTTTTAGTTAATTTACATTCAATAATGGGAGCCTCCCCATACCCAAAAAGGAGGGGGTTAGCTCCGTGACCGTTGGTGGAAACCAATAATTTGCACTGCAACAAATTATTTCACCAACACAACCCTGCAGCTTTACATACAGGAGCTGCATCTATAACAACCTAAGCAATATGTGATGGACCAACCTCCTTGATCATGGTACACAACATATCTACTTGATAGGTGGCATTATTTTCTTGAAGAGTACCATCACTAGCCTTTAAGAAATATGGACCTATGAAACATGAAACGATAATGTTTAATAAAGGTTTGTTCCTTGCATCTGCCAATCCATCCATAATGATCAAACAATTCTCTTTTCCTCAATCATTTTTAATAGGGGAAAGAGATTTACGAACTCTCAATTGCTTTTGATCCAAAAGGGTGGTGTGGAGCTTTCCATACGAGGGACGCTTGCACCCTTCAAGACCCTCATTGATGGCATGCACCATCTCATGGAAACAAGGAGAATGGGCCACATTAAATGAGATGTCCTAGCAATGTCAATATCCATTGTATCCCTAGTATCATTATCAAACAAAGATGTGATGGAGGGAACACTGTGTTTTTTAACCGTTGGAAATGTACTTGGAGGGATGATTTGTGGCTTGGTTCCACTACCATCCACAGTACTGCCACCCACAACCAAAGATTGGGACTTACAACAAGGATCAATTTCAAAATCATCATTTGGTATACATGGTTCTTTACATCTAGTTCTTTCATTAATTTTGGATCTACCTTTGGTTATTTGCAAACTCTCACACCATAACTGAGACCGCCCAATAAATTGGCTTTCACTTGTGAATAGCTGCCCCACCAATCCTCTCCACGAAGCTTACTTTGACATGCTTTGTACCCCCTCCTTTTCTTTGTCTAAAATTGTGTAGTAGTCCCATAGTGGATACTTCTTGTTGTGTTTCTCGGAAGCCATATCTGAAATGATGATATCCTTATTATTAAAAAAGAAACATAAAAAAATAATCAGAGTACAAAATTAATCATAGACCCAATTGTTTTTATTCAGGGATTAAGAACAGAAAAAAATTGTTTGATATGATTTGATTTCAAGTATTAATAAATATCTGAAACATTCACAAAAACTTCTATATGGCATTAGGCTGTAGCTTTCAAAAAGTTACACTTGTCTTCAAACACTCAGCCTGAGCAGGCAAACACGAGCAGCCAAGCCAAACCAAACCAAATCAAACCTCAGCAGCATCAATGGATGAGGAAAAGCCAAACTTGATCAAATAATGTCAAAATGGAGCAGTGAAAGGCTTAAAACAGAGTAGGAAAAGTAAATAAAAAACGCAAGAGGTAGAAAAAAATGCAGCTGTTGATGTAGGTAAAAAATGCAGGTGTCGTTGACTTTGTCGACGGAGAAACAAATGTAGCAATTGTCAAAACACCCGTTTCGATGTAAAAATGGCCTGGTTGGTGGAAAAATATCTATGATGATGGAAAAATGCGATGTAAAACGCTTTTATGTTTTAAAATGCTTTAGCTTTTAAGGTTACACAGTATTGACTATTAATGCATTATTGTTTTATTATTATTATTATTTTTACATGCAAAAAACTCCAGGATGTGGGATTAAATTTAAGAAAAAGCACTCAGGTGCAGGGGGTGCAACATTTTGCACCAGGTTCAGAAAAGGACAAAAAGGGGTGCATTTCGCACTCGCACCTGCAAATCAGCTGCAGGTGTGTTTCAAAATAGGGTGGGTACGTGCACCTAGACAACACTGATTTGTGTACATTTGGTGCCTGATAACCATAGTTACCCCATCACACATGTACAAAACTTTTCTGAATCAATGTATTTCCATGTTATAAAATATTAAAATTCAGAAGTGAAGAACAATTTTAATAAAGTAGTTTACCTGATATCATTGAATTCCTTCTCTGCACAGTCATTTCAAAGTAAAAAAAATCACAGGGTTCTTTTTTATGATGTGTGCTCAACCCGCATGGCATGTCAAGTAGTTATTTGGTGCCATCTTCGCCAAATGGGTAAAGAATCCAAATATATGAATCAAGGAAGGCTTCAGTTGAATGAATTTGCTGATGGAGTATGTTTAATCATGAATCTATTTACATTAGTATGTACCTCTCCTCATCCAGTTTCTCATACTATGCATTGATGGTATTTTCACTCAATGCATGACCTTGTAAAGATAGTGTTATCCATATTTCACCCGGGCGAAATATTGGATCAAATCACGACCCCGCTTGAAGGAACCTGAGAAAACTCATCCAGATCCTGCAAATTGGTTGCAAGAAGATTCAACAATGGAGTGGCGGAGGCCAAGAAAGATCAAAGGACCCTGTACAGAAAGAAAACGACTTTGTCGGGCCGTTTCTACATCTTAAATCCATCCTCCAAGTTACAGGTAGGCAGAACTATAAAATAGCAGGGTCAGACAATAAGGATCAATGCTACAAAGAAGCCAGAAGAAGGAAGAACGGCGAAGATTCGAAGTCCTCGGGCTCGAATTAGTTCAGGAAAAGGGAAAAATGACTAAGTATGGAGGAAGAAGTGGAAAGGGCCACGTGCCTTAACGGCACTATTTCAAGGGTGAATCCAAAAGGAGAAGTCCAAACTTGCGCCAGGCTTCCACGCGTCCAAAGTCCCCAAAAGTTGCGGGCGTTGAAAAGTCTTTGGCTGAGAGCGAAGCGTGCCAGGTGTCAGCTTGGCGCAAATTCGCAAAGGGAACCCCGGGCGGAAACTCAAACTTGCGCCAGCCCTCCACGTAGCCAAGGGTCAAACAGGGTCAAAAGGCGGGCTTCAAATTGGTTAAGTATAGAAGTGCAAGTGGAGAGTGCCGCGTGTCAGCCTGGACGCATTTCCAAGAGTTAGTCCCCGGAAACCCAAATGAGCGCGAGGCCGCCACGTAGCTCAAAGTCTAAAAAGTAAGGACCATTGAATAGTCCACAAAGCAGCGGAGGCAGACAAGTGTCAACCCGACGCTCCTCCAAAGGCAAACTTTGGGTTGGATTTACAAACATGCGTGGTGCCTCCACGTGTCCTCAAAGGGGGACAAAGTTAGTTGAAAAGTCAAAACATTAACAGGTCGGCGGAGGCTGCCAAGTGTCTCAACGATGCTGATTCAAGGGTCAAAAGGAGAGAAGGTTCCCAAGCAAGCGCCAGGGTGACGCGTGTCCCAGGGGAAAGCGGGAGTCGGGGAAAAGGTTAGTTTTTCGCCCTTTGCCTCAAAAGGGGTAAAAGTTATAAAAAGACCCGACTCCGCCCAAGAGGGAAAAAGTCAACATATAAACCCGAGTCAAAGCCAAGGTGGGGCGTTGGGGAGAAAAGTGAAAATTTGCCTTTTGTCCAAAAGGCATAGAGGTAAAAATGGAAATGCATTTCCCAACCAACCAAAAGGAGCCACGTGTCCAGACAGAGTTTCGGGGCTGCGGAGGTTTTTGAGTTTTTGCGTTTTTTGCGCAAAGGGCCAAAAGGTAAATTACGGGCCGTGGACCTGAATTTTTAATCCAATTTGGCTGCCACGTGTCCCAATCAAAGAGGGACCCATTTTCAAGTTGTTTTCCCGCCTATTTGTACAGAATCGATGCAAAACTTCAAAAGGGGCATATCTTTCGACTCGGGCTCGAGAGATTGCAAATTTGATATCGTTGGAAAGATCTCGACCTCGTCTATGCCATGAGAGTCTGAACTTTAATTTTTGAGAGGGTAGGTGGAAGAAAAATGGAGAAACATCTTTGAGCTTTCAATGTAGGATCATCAGTCTCAACAACCAAATCGGATTCGATCTATTTCCGTTGTTTCCTCTTCCTTCAAGTGCCAATCAAGATCGATGCAATAAAGATGGATTCGAGGGGAGATTTCAGCAGAAAACATTAACAGTGGTGGTTGAGCTTTGACCCGCGTTTTCCTTCTCTCTCCCTTTTTCTTCTCTCAGATCGATTCTATAAATACGGGGACATGATTCATTGTAAAGGGTTGGATATTCTTAGTTTTGCAGGCTCCCTTCTCCTTCTAGCAAAGGATTTGTGGGGTTCAAGCCTTCTTTTAAAATTGTAATATATTTCGCCTTTTGGCTATTCTGTAATGAACTATATCAATCTATTAGAGCAATAAGATACGTTTGTGATCGATCTCAGATCCTTCTTGTTTCTTTTGCTTCTATCTAGTCTCTCGTTACAGATCTGGCTGTTTGTGTTTGTTTATTGTATGCATTTTATTGGTTTGTGTCGAAGGCAAGCTAAGTGTTCATCATTCCTTTTGGTGCATCACCTGGCAGTTTAGTTATTTCTTATTTCTGTACTCTTTTATCCCTGTCTCCTTGGCAAGTCTTAGACTAGGTATAGATATAGATCCTCTGCAAATCCTCACGTATGCACCTAAACAGAGGAATAAGGAACCAACCTTTAATCTGGAGAGCTTTTCCAATTCCAAAGGTCCCACACCTTACGAAAAGTTCCATGTTATGCAATCACACCAAATGATTCTGCCTTAGAAAAGCAAATCTTTAGAAATCATTTGGGGGTGCTGTGATTTTGCACTAACAGTAGTACATGCAATCCTTGTTACTTTTTTTTGTATGGTGATTTAATCTACTCAGAAATATTTCCTTAAACACAAGCATTTGATTGTGGATTGGTTGAAGAAAAGCGACCTTTGTTACGAAACAAGAATTAGCAGGGGTGCACTGATTTCTTGTTCTTCGTGTACCCTCTCATGATGCTAATTAGTTGCCCATGATCGTAAATTAATTTGGTTATGTTTTTGCATCTTCCATTGGTCCCTTCAAATAGTGCAATTTGTATAAATACTCCCAACACCAGATTTATGCAATTAGCTAAGTACTTCTCCGTTGGTGTTTTTCCCATTGTCACATAAGTGGTTGCATTCTCAGCATTACTTAAATGACATATTTGCACTGATTCCCCAATGTACCCATTGACAAAGAATAAAGAAAGAAAGAGAGAAATTCTATATTAATTTCCATGAATGACCAAAGTTAGGTCAATGGGACTTGAGAATACGTCCAATTACAATGGGAGATTTCTAGGGTAAAAGGACCCTAGGATCAACAACTAACAAAATAAAAGAACAAAATCACTGAAAATAAATGAGGGGAAAACCCACCACAGTGAATCCCCCAACCCACAAACAGCCATTTGGGGGGAGTAAGAACCCCCAAAGAGCACAGGCTGATGAAAGTTAGAAAGACTGGATGATAGTCCCATCAAACATCTTTGACATGTCTGGGACAGAGCAATCATCTGTGTCATTGTCTATCATTGTGAAAGGGACAATGCAACCTTTGATAATGCTCATCAAAGAGTGTCTAGGGCTGAAGAGGGAAGGTTGGGTAATTTTAAGAGGAAGCAAAGCAGCCACCCTAGAATCCCTCCTAACATCCAAGGCTGAAAAAACTCCCATGGCAGCAAATAAACTTGCAATGTGTGCTTGTCCCGTGGTCTGGGAAGGAGTCTGCGATGGAGCAGATCCATGACGTTGAGGAGATATCCATGACTCTGAGCTGGGGCTGATCCCCATCTTCGAGAGGTAGTGTGCTAGGGCACCCTAGTAGTATTGCTATGTAGATATGATTGCTACCTCACTGACCTACCTGTGTGAAGCAACAATATCCAAAGGGTGTTTAATGTCGCCAACCTCTGTGATGGGCTGAAACAAAGAGGTGATCAGCTTGGGGGTTCTACGGGCTCCCTCCAGGGACCTGCGTCGAAGGGTGGCAACCTCCTATAGAGAAAAGAGCTCAATCCTTGATATGCATAGAAGCATCAAAAGGTTTTGTAAATTATACTTTTCGGACAAAATACTAGAAGTTTAGAATCAATTCATTCTTCCCCCAAATCAATTAAATGCATACTTTTTTTTGAAGGTTATAATTGATCCACTCTTCTCTCAAGTCAATTAAGTTATACTATTTTTTAGCAGTCTTTGTCCTCATTTTGGAGAATTTGTAATCCCAGCACTTCATAGGGGTGGCCTTCTATACAGGCAAAGCAACAACATCATCATCAATCATTACCTAGTAAAATGAGTTGCTTTTGGAAATGCTGGAGGGTATTTCACTCTCTAGAAAACATCTGATCATAATCATATTTGTTTCTTTCTTCTCTTTTTTCCAAATCTCATAGGAGAGAGGCCAGGTTGTGACCCTAACAGAACCATTGACCCAGAAAATGGGGATGTGTAAAACACTAACATTCAGCATATAGAAACAACTGTTTCAGCCATACTTAATACCTACATTTCTGGTGGAATCTGATTACACGTGCTCCCAGAAGCAAGGCTGGTCTGAAGTGCTTGGTTATGGGTTCTTTTTGTTGATTATTTTTAGGGTAGCCTTTTCTCCTTGGATTATTTTAGGGGTTGCATTAGGACAAGTTTGCACATCCAACTAGGGTTGTACAACCAAGTTTTGTCATTAAGTACAATTAGGCTTTATTAGGATTGCCAATATGATTGTTCAATGTTAGTTTCTTGTGAAGTGCAGATTAAGATATTTGTATATGTGCATCATGGGTTTATGATTTTTTTTATACCTCAACTTGGGAATGCTCAGGAAGCTAAAGGTAAGATTGGACTTGGTACTCAGCAAATAGGATTGACAATGTTACCGGTCAACCTTAGTTTATCTTGTTTAGTGAATTGCAGCTTAGGATATTTGTCCAAGTGCATTATGGGTTTATGATGTTTTCCATACTTGTAAACTATGTCACAAGGTTCTCTGAATTTTATTGAAAATGTTCAAATTTAACCAAACTTTATTCTTGTTGAACATGAACTCAAACTTTATCCATTATTTTTGCATGGGAAGCTTTTGACATGAATTTGCATTATTTTACAGATGTGTGTATGTATACATATACTGACTGAAAGCAGAGGACAGAAAGCTTTCCCCACTCTGTCCCTCTGACATATTTATGTTTTATTCCAAAAAATAAAAATGATAGAAAAATAAATTGTTCGAACTTTAAGACATATTTTTCTTGAACTTTGCCTCTTGGCGAACTTGTACTGAACTTTATCCTCGCTGAACATGAATGCAAATTCGAACCCTGTGACCTAGCTTATAAACTCGAATTTGGGAATGCTCTGGAAGCTGAAGAGTAAGATTGGACTCTGTACTTGGCGGACAGTTGACTAAATGCTTACTCAACGTGTAACACTGATTGTGAAAATTGCTAATTTGTTTTTGTTATCAATTTCATAATTAGTCTGAAACTTGGCAAAGGCTTGGTGAATGGGTGACCCTGCTCTTTTTCCCAGATACCTGAGTCTAATTAACGAATACTTGGGACCTGGCTTATAAACTTAAATTTGGGAAGGCTCAGGAAGCTGAAGGTAAGATTGGACTCCGTACTTGGTGGACTTTTGACTAAATGCTTACTCAATGTGTAACACTGATTATGAAAATTTCTAATTTGTTTTTGTTATCAATTTTGTAACTAGTCTGAAACTCGGGAAAGGCTTGGTGAATGGTTGACCGTGTTCTTTTCCCCAGAGACCTGCGTCTAACTAACGAGTACACGAGAATCACATTGTAACTATGTTATACACTGCTTGTCCAAGGTGTTATAGTTAAGGTAGCAGAGGTCTCTATTGGATCATCTTGTGTCGCATCTTTATATCCAGGCAAAGCAACAACATCAACATCAAACATTGCCTAGTAAAATGAGTTGCTTTTGGAAATGTTGGGAGGGTATGTTACTATTTAGAAAACATCTGATCACAATCTATGTATTTATGCCTTTTCTTTTTTCTGAATTACACAGGAGAGACTGGGTTGTGACTGTAGCAGAGCCATTGACCCAGAAAATGGGGATGCAGCAACATTAACATTCGGCATATAGAAACAATTGTTTCAGCCATACTTGACACCTCAAGTCCTTGTGGAATCTGATTACATGTGCTCCCAGCAGCAAGTTTGGCCTGAAGTGCTTGATTATAGGTTCTTTTTGTTCATTATTTTAGGGTTGCATTTTCTGCTTTGATTATTTTAGGGGTTACACCAGGACAAGATTGCACATCCAAGGTTGTACAAACGAAGCTTTGTGATTGATTAATCCTGTGCTGTTGTTGACTACAATTACAATTGGCAATGTAATTGGTCAACCTTAGTTTGTAGTGAAGTGCAGCTTAAGGATATTTGTTTATGTGCATCAGGGGTTTATGATATTTTCCATCCCTGAAATTGGGAATGCTCAGTAAGCTGAAGGGTAAAATTGGAGGCTGTACTAGGAAAATAGCTGACTAAATACTGGCTCAACCTAACACCGATTGTGAAAATTTATAACAAGTTTTTGATATCAATTTCATAGCTAATCTGAAACTCGGCAAATACTTGGTTAATGTTTGACCCTGCTTATTTTCCAACGGATCTGAGTCTAACTAGTGAGTACTTGGCCATGTGAGAATCACATTGTAACTATGTTATACATTGATTCTCCAAGATGTCATGTGTTAAGGCGGCAGAGGTCTCTGTTGAATCATCCTGTGTCGCATCTACTTCAAGAACTAGATTTTTATTTGAGAACATCCTTCTTGAGTATGCTCTCATCTGCTGATCCACTGGTTTACGCACTGTGATGTTTTAGTCTTCACTGATTTGTACTAAATATTTCTTGAGAACAACAGTTTTTTTTGTGTGATCATTAATCTGGACTAAGGATTTTCTTTTATAACAATATACGAGTATTCTCTCTATTCTTTATATACAGGTTTTACATTTTAGATGCATATTTAGAGATATTTAGAATAATTTTTGGTTTCTCTAGCAGAATTAATTCAGATTAACTACAAAATTTTATCTTCTGCAGATTTCTTTCAAGTATTATTAGTAGGTTAGGTTTTGATTTTCTGCATCTTTCATTTAAAATGATACCATTCTCTATAATATATAATTGTGACTGTGAAGAATGACGTTGTTAACCAAGGACTTGAAATCACTCATTTTACGATCAACTATTTATGGTATAGAATTTGCTTATTTTCTCACCATATTGAGGCCATTCTAACCTTTTCAATCACAGTATCTTACATCATGAGTCTCACTTATCTTATCTATGGTCATAAAACCTGGTTTTGTTTGTATTTAACTTTTTGTACCTAACTTTCCTAAATATTTGCTCCATGGGGCTCGTTTTGCCTTTTAGTTCCAAAATGAAAGATCCTATTTGCTGGTTTTACTTTGAAGAACATATTTGGTCATTGTTTTGGATTTTGGAAATACTAATTGAATTATCTTGTAGATATTGTTAAATAAATATTCCAATATGACACACTTCCCTGTAGCTAATAAATTAAAATTTTATTTTTAAATCTCAATATTGCTAGTGATCTTTTTGGAAATTAGTATTGACACCTTTTCTTGTATTATAAATTCCAGCTTATTGAAGATTGCGAGGATGGGAAAGAGCACTGCAGTTTGAGATCCAAATTAGAGCTGCCTGTGCAGGTGAACATCTTTTGCAGCCTTCTCTTTCATGGCTGTCAACAAATGTATATTAGTAATAAGCAGGACTCTGTATGTGTTCTCAATTAACAATAATTGCAGTGTCAACTTTATATCCAAGGTGTCATATGGATCACCCCAGTTGATGCAGTACATCAGCTTGGAAAAGAATAGTAGTTGAACAAAATCATCAGTTTGGTTAGGAATAGTATTTGAACAAACCAATCAGTTTGGATAAGAATAATAATTGAATAAATTATATTTGGCTTCTGGATGAATAACTGTGTTATAGATTTTTGGTCGACCTTTTGGGTCAATCTTTGTGACCCATAATCAGTTTAAAGAACTTTGTTGGTATGTAGAATAATAATAATATATTGTTGATAATTATTTTCACTTGGTAATAGAGGCAAATGAATAATGGAGATCTAAAGCTTAATGAGAAAAGTGTAAGCATCCACTACATTTCACATCGTTATTAGTTGAGTGTTTTGTTTTTGTTTTTTTAGAGTCTATTTTCATTTCCATGAGTCTGGATCAGAACATTGATGCCATAATGAGCATCAATAGCAATTTTCACTTGGTATCCGAGGCAAATGAATAACAGTATTTTAAAGCTTAATAAGAGATTAAGTGCAATTATCCAGTACAGTTCGTACTGTTTAAGGTGAGTGTTTTCTGTATTTTTGTTGAGCCTTTTTCATTTCCATTGATATGGATATACTTTAGCATACGAACAAAGCTAAGAGGTTCCAATATTATAATTCAGCATGGGAAAAGAACACGGCAACCTTTCAACAATGGGGAATACTTTTGTTGACACTTTTTTTTTTGTTTTTAATTGACCCGAAAAGAAAAAGAAAAAATCCAAAGTAATGAAATGACCAGGATTTAATCCCACAAAAATATAAGGCTGTGCTTATATTATATTTTGGATATCTTTCTATTACCTCTACATTTATCCCCACATTCCTGGGCTCCTAGCCACAGAAGTCCAAAATCCTGAACCAAAAACTGATTGAAAAAATCTAAGCCAATACAGGCTAAGGTTTCACCTAGGTAGCCGGTATGGGTATGGGAACCTAGTACACCGGTATGACAATTCTTTTGGGGGCTTGGACATGGCTTTGGGTGCATCCATACAAAAAATATATCAAATTTAAAAGCAACATAGCCAAATAAACAAATTAACTATATAATGTGCACAAAGTAAATAAAATAAGTTAAATAACAACAAAACATAATGATAATTCAATACTAAATGTTATGATATTCATTGGTTGAACATAGAATAAGTAGATTGTGCAAATGTTACAATGTATACACAAATATCAAGACAAGTCAGCATACTCATTATTTTCATAATCATAACGCTCTCTAGTGTATGCACTGAAAGCATCATCAGAACCATCATGTGGTTCATTAGAACCACAAGGGAGTAGTAGTGCTGCTCCGACTAGCTTAACCATGCGAAGTTACCTCTAGCTCAAGATCTAACAATGAAAGATGGCCAATGGATGCTTCCAAGTTTGGAGTCTCGATCTACATCCCAACACTTTGTTCCCCTTGCTTGTACTCATCTTGCTTGTGTGTTAGAAGGCGCATGTTGGAATGCACAAAGACCAAATCCTCTGCCTTTTTTGCTCCCAATTTGTTGTGGTTAATTGAATAGATAAAGGAATAGATAACCCAGCCTTCCGCTCAACCTAAGAAGAATGTGCAACCTATTGAGGCAAGCCACAAAGTCAATGTAAAATCTAAAATTATAAAAGTAAAAATTAATTTAAAACGAAACATATAATTTTTTTAAAGAAGGTTATAAATTTCAAAGAATTAAAATCTAGTGTTCCATAGGGATGCGGCCCCCCCATAAAAAAATAAAACCTAAAAATAAAAAATGACATTTTGGGAATGGGGACGTCCCCGGGACTTGGGAATGTCTGGAAGACATCACCCCACCGTCTCACCACCACCAACTGCTCATAGGGGATGTTCCCCAATTTCTGTAACATCCACAACCAGTAGGGGACAATGAGGAGACTTGTGGATGTTCCTGAGACGCCTTGTGGACCTTGCCAAGTCCCTCGACCTCTAGGCATTCCCGACGACAAAAAACATAGTTGTTTTTTGATTAAAAACACATTTGTTAGATGTTTTTACTCCTAACCCTAATAGTTTATGGGCCCACCAACTCATTAGGTACTCAAAAAAACTATAAATGAACTTCATACTCTCACTCTAAATCACAAAAACATTGAGCAAGGTTGTAGAGCAAGTACAAGAGTGAAAACAAGTGTAGGAGCGAGACTAACAATGAGAGTAAACACGGCTGCAAGAGTGAGAGCATTAGCAAGAGGGAGAGCAACGAAAAGAGTTTGAAGAATAAGTGCTAAGTCTTCATTGATGATGAACCGTTCAAGTTTCAACACTTTGGGGATGATTAAAGGCATTGGGCCATTTGCCAATTATATTTGAAATTCGAATGTAACCATCATTTTGATTATAAATTATGATATAAATATAAATAGATTGATATTAGCATTTTTATTGTTCAATGCAACATGTTTAGTATTTCAAAGTTTCATTTGTTAATATTTTTTCTTTATACATTTTTATAACTAATTTTTCAAGTACTATATGTATTTGCATTGCTGCCCCCATGTTGCAAAGCCTTTGTGGAACTACACTAAAATCTTATTTGGTACATAATTTTGATTGCAAGTGTTTGGAGGTCGGGGTATGCTTTTCCATAGAGGTGCCACCACGAATATTTGTCCATTTTGTATGTCTCACGAAGAGCGAGAATGGATTGATCCCTTCTAGATATCAAACCCACAAACTTCTACCTAAGGGTGTCATGTACTTCTGGACCAGGGAAGAATCAAGACAAGGCTGCCTTGTACCCCTCACTAACCTCCATATCCCTATATGGTGTGACTCTCCTGTGATAAGAAAGGATCTCCGCACTATAGTATTTTAGACTGAAAGTAAAAGCAAGAAGATGCAACGGGCTGGTCATTTTGTTCCACCTGTCAATGAGATGTGACTGCACTTCTTTGAAGAAGCTCTTTGTAGGATCTTTTTCTCTAGCATTTATGACGGACTTAATCGACTCAATCATTGAGTCATTTCCATCATAAATCCCACCTAAACATGGACGATCCATACCAACAAATCTCAACATACTCAAGATGGACGCAGTAAATTTGAGCAAGTACTCCACTCAACTCCACCACCCATCATCAAGGATCAACAATTTCACATTCGTAACCTTCTTTGTGTTTGCATGTCTCCATGTATTCTAATTGTTGTTGATAACCATGAGGCTTAGTGCCTCTTTCACCTTTACAAGCTATCTCAAGATGAGTGTGTGCAAGACAAATTAACCCTTAACAACCTGATAAGAAAATTAAAACAAATAAAATTAAAAATAATTAAAACGTTCAAAAACCAAATTCTACAAATTACATGCCTACAATACTAATTTTAAATTTTAATGTTAAAAATTAAATAGAAAAGAAACAAGATAATTACTTTCAACTTTAAGAAGCTCGTAAATATGGCTTGGGACATGTGGTGGTTGTTGAAGATTTGGATTTCACTTGCCTCATAGATTTGTTTGATCCATGCAATTTGGTGCCCAATTTTGTAACATTAGGTTGAGGGAATGACCAAAACAAGGTGTCTAAAATATGTGTCCGTATCTTTGCTCAATCAACATCCCCGCAACTCTACAATTTTTCACATTATCCGTTACTCTTGGACAACGTTTTCACAACCCTAATCCATGGACTCTATAGGGATGTTTGTAATAAATCCGCATCCTCACCTGCCCCTCACAATCAACAACACTTAAAAACATTGCCCGTTTAGGGCACACTACAACCACATTGATCAATGGCCTATTTGCCGTATTTTTCCATCCATCATTAGACACGATGGACGCCCCTATCTGGACCCATGATTTCTTGATGGGCTCCATTGAATCTTCTACATCTTAATTTCTTTGGACAATAACGTGGCACACACCTTTTCATACCCCAAATCATTTGTACCCTTTAGAGGTATCATTGATTGCTCTTGCTGCACCCTTCCAGTATGGGGATCTATCAACATGTGTAAATGAAACATCTAATTTGTTGGTCGGCTATGTCCTTGCTTTCATGTTTGAATGCTGCTTCTAGTGGGCCTACATATTTTGTTCTCTTGTGACTAAGGGTTGAATCATCTACCTCTGCAACCACAAATGATGACAAAAATGGGTGTGTTGGGATCATGACATTGGTGTGTGGATATGGAGGTGGCTTGGTACCTCCCAACCCTTTCTTTGCCAAAGGATGCTTCAATTGTAGGGTTATTGCCGCACCCACATCTGCATCTTCTTGCTCATTGATGTATGCAAGAGCTTTTGCACGTGGCAACCCCTTTCCATACGCCCCTCCACAAATTTTGATTCCGTGGTCACCAAACACACAAATGAAATTTAACCCGACTATATATGTTCTTAAATTGGAGTTTGCGCTCTGAGCAAATCCAAACATAACCCCCTCCACTTGACATCTATTCAATTGGCATGACATGCCTCTAAAGGGGCGAAAATGGATCATATTTCATTGTTATAACCCACGGAACTAAAGCTTGCAGCCATTCTAACAATCCCTATATCTTCATTACATAAAATTTAATCATTTAATTATTGTTGACAACTAGAGGTTGAAAGAATTTTAAAACCCAAAAAAGAACTAAAAACAAGTAATAAACTACAAATTAGCTTAAATAAATAATTAAAACAACACAAATTAACCTTGAGTCACTGCTAGTCTTTGTTGCAAGTTACTTAGACTACTTGGCTCTTGGATTAGCATGTAGCATTTGAAAATCAAAATATGAGAGAGCAAATCTGAAAGGAAAGATAAGTATGCAATGTGAGGTAAATGTGTTGTTTAAAAAGAGTATGGGGGTGTATTTCCGGGTTAGGGTTAGGTATTTTAATATTAAAATTTGTATATGACTTGTTTTGATTTTTGAAAAATGTTTTTGTGGGCCAAAATGTCCCAAGTATGTGGGACAATACTTAGGTATGTCCATAGATGTACTTGGGTACTGTTCCATAGATGTACTTGGGTACTGTCCCATGTACCCGAGACATCTCCTCACGTACCCAACTATGTACCCATTCCCCAACCCTAAATGCTGTACCTAACGACCTAGTGTTTCATTGAATATTGGTAAGTATTGATGTTAGATGTCACATTTCACAAGTATGTCCACAAATGTACCTAGGCATTGCCCTATATACCCGAGATGTCTCCCCACGTACCCAACTATGTACCATACCTGTACCTCAGTCCCTAAATGTGGTACTTGACTAACCTACGGTTTCATTGAATACTGGTAATGTATTGATAATTGAAATCACATTTCAATTGGCGCTTCCATTCAAATTGCAAGGGTCCATCTCATGGAGTCTTCATGATTATGTGAAGCTTGCGAATTACCCGATGCATGAATGCCTCCACCATTGGTCCTAGGATCCATGGGATGAATCCTTATGAATGATAATGTTGATTTTCTCTTGGAAATTTGAAGGGATTCTACTCAATAATGTGAAATGGGAAGCTTCAACCCCAATATTAGCCAACTTGTTTGTTGTACCATTTCCTTCTCAATAGATGTGAAAGAATTTCTCTGATCAAACAAGATGGTCTGTTCTCAAGCTTCATTTAAAATTGAATTTGAGTAGCCAACTAGGGGAGGATCCATTTATCATTGCTAATGTGGTTATTAGTAAATCATCTTCAGCCCAAATATTGAAGGAATTCAATTTTTTGGCCGGTTTTAGGCTCAAAGTGAATGCACAGGCCTCAAATTTATTGTTGACACTCTTCAAAATGTTGAGATAGCTGCCATTCCCTGGACCTGCCCTTTTTCGAGCCAGCACTTCTGGATTGCCTTTAGAAGTACCATCGCCATTCTATTTTATTCACCCTTCATTGGCTTCTATTTGATGTATTTTCATTTTTTATGTTTAGTTTTGACCACCTTAGCCGGAAGATAAGTGATTGAATTCGTAAATCCTTAATCATCAACTTTGCAATTAACAACATCCAGAATTTCCCTTTCCACTTTAATTTTTGAGTCGTTCAACATTTTTGCCTTGATCTTGAAATTTTGTTCCTTCAATGATACCCACATGATAAAAGAGGGGATGCATCATTTGATAATTGAAGAGTCATTGATTTCCTATCTCGGTGTATTTTCACAAGTCTTTGTTTTGATCTCCAAAGTGTTTGATTTTTGTAAATGTCTCAAATAAAGGTAAAGGGGCCTATTTATACTATAGCTAGGAACCCACACCTGCCAACTATTGGCTAGCTAGATCTAGATGCCAAACTTCTATAAGGTTTTAGAAGCTTTCCCATGTGCTTCCATTTGATTGATCCCTGATCATCCACAAGTCTCTTTCTTCGAGGGTCATTAACCTATCAAATTCTAGGCTTCTGCGTAACCCCTTTCTATCCTTTAATTTCGAGCATGGCCCTGCCTTTCCCTCATATTTCTTCCTGTGTGCACACCATCTTTGTACAACTCCACATTTTACCATTCCACAAAGTTAGAATGAGGCAAAACCACATACCTTGTGATGGAGACCACTGGTTCCAAGCTAGCCATATCGCAAGTAAACATTAACACTAACCTAAATTTGCATTAAGAAAACTCATAGACTGTAACCATTAGTTTCAGAATGACAGAACTGAGGAGTGTCTGATGTCTTGGAGAGTGTATAAAATTTCTGATTGTGTACATATGTACATTGGACTGCTACTTCGAATTTTATTAGAAAAGGTTAGGCTTAACAGTTAACTATAACTATTGTTCAAGTTATATGAATTTTAGATCAAGTGTTTGCAAGTTCAGATGGTATAGCATCCTACTTAGTAAATTTATCCCATTGGCATACCGTACCATGAATAATATTGAGTGGATTTAACTTGGAAGTAAATCAATACATTAATATTTGTTGCAGTTGTTTCAAAGTTCAGAGGTTTAACTTCTAGCCCCTTGGTTTGATGACTTTAAATTTTTTTATGCAGGCAGCATTGAACCTGCAGACACCTTTAGAGCATTCAAAGGAGTTAAGTGATTGCAAGCAACTAATCAAGACTTTGGTCATGGGTATTGCCCTTGTCGTGCTTTTTGGATAGGTTTTCAAGTGGCTAACAATTGCATATTATCTCTCAGGATAGGTTTTCAAGTGACTAACGATTGCATATTATTGCTTTAGTTTGAAAATAGCTCAGGAATGGCATGTCATTGAATATGTCTAACCTGCATACAAAATTTGTATACACGCTTATTCTTCTGTTTGTAGCAAATAGTATTTACTATTATATATAGTGGATAGATGCACAGAAAACTTTTAAGTTTATATGCATATTGTGTATTCTCACACCATAATTGTTTCTTGTTTGCAGGAATGAAGACACTAGTTTGGAGTATTACTCATGTCAACTCATCACAGATGCAGGTATCTCAGTCACCAACTGCTGGGAGCCCTATTGGGATGAAAGGCATGCGAGAAGAGGAGGTGTGTTAAAACAGATCTGCTTACATGTTTCAATTTATTTCAAGTGCTAGAAAGTTGTTTAAAATCATATGAAATAAAAGAATATTTGTTCTCAGATGTTTGCATTTTTTAATGATCAGGTACGCCTTGCCTCGGGGGTACTCAAAAGTGGAGTGCTTTGCCTTTCAATATTCAAGGAAAAAGATGAAGAGAGAGAAATGTTACAGTATTTCTCGCAAGTGTTTACATCGATGGAACCTAGAAATCTAATGGACATGTTTGCTATGTGCATGCAACATCTTTTTGAGTGCATGCTTAACAACAACCAATTGTTGCTAATATTTTCTACCCTTCTTCAAACACCCAAGGTTGTACGGTATTTTGCAGATGTTCTTGTAAATTTCCTGGTTATTAGCAAACTTGAAGTTCTCAAACAGCCTGATACTCCTGCAGCAAAACTAGTGCTACAGTTGTTTCGACTTCTGTTTGTTGCTGTTGCCAAATCTCCTGCAGAGTGTGAGCGTGTATTACAGCCGCATGTATCAACTATCATGGAAGTATGTATGAAAAATGCTACTGAGACAGACAGACCTCATGGATACATGCAACTGCTACGGTCAATGTTTCGTGCTCTTTCAGGAGGGAAATTTGAAATGCTGTTCAGAGAGTTTGTCTCCACTCTGCAACCTTGTCTTAACATGTTGTTGGCTATGGTGGAAGGTCCAACTGGAGTTGATATGATAGACCTTGTGCTCGAGCTTTGTCTAACATTGCCTGCTCGCTTAAGTTCATTGCTTCCACATCTCCCACGTCTCATGAAACCATTGGTCTTGGCTTTGAAAGGAAGTGATGAACTTGTAGGCTTAGGTTTAAGGACACTTGAATTCTGGATCGATAGCCTCAATCCAGAATTTTTGGAGCCTAGTATGGCAAATGTCATGTCAGAAGTAATCTTGACTTTGTGGTCTCATCTCCGACCAAAGCCATATCCTTGGGGTGCAAAAGCCTTACAACTTCTTGGCAAACTGGGTGGTAGAAACAGAAGGTTTTTGAAAGAGCCTTTAGCACTTGAGTGTAAAGAAAACCCAGAACATGGTTTGAGACTTATTTTGACATTTGAGCCATCCCCATCGTTTCTGGTGCCTTTGGATAGATGCATCTACCTTGCCATAGCAGCTGTTATGCAGAATAGATCGAGTATGGATGCTTTTTACAGAAGGCATGCTCTCAAGCTTCTACGTGTTTGTTTGGCATCTGTTTTGAATCTCAAGGGAAATATTGCGGGGAAGGGGTAACTCCAGGACTTCTGAGTGCGATGCTGATTTCACCTATTGATCCATCAAAGCGCAGGACTGAGACATCAAATATGAAGGTTTTTCAATTTGTAATATTGTTTTTTGATGCTGTTTGATGGCATTTTTTGATTTATAATTGAGGCCCAACCTTATGTGTTTGAATAACTCTCTTTTTAGAACTTAGTGTTCACTAGTAATAAGATATTCCACTTTTGTATGCCATAAGGAAAATAATACTATATTGTCCTAACATTCATACTATGCGTGCTCTATTAATTTGTTGTTACTGAATCATTATGCCACGGTGCTTGACCATTGTCGAGTTGTTCTATGTATTGTTTTTTTGTATTTTCTGTTATGATACTGCACAGAACATATTCTTTTTTAATGATTCAGATCCAACAAGCAACGTTGGCAATATATGTAGCAAGTGGACTTATATAATGAAAGATATCCAATATGTTTGGGTGGATTATAGATTGATTGTACCAAATCAACCTTCCTTCCTTATTATCTGAAGTACTAAATAATCACACAGTTTCAGATATAAACTTAACATAATAATTTGTTACTGCTTTTCAGGGTGACCTAGGGGTGAAAACAAAGACACAGCTTATGGCAGAGAGATCTGTATTTAAGGTTCTTTTGATGACTGTAATTGCAGCTAGTGCAGAACCTGAACTTCAGGATCCTAAGGATGATTTTGTTCCCAATATATGTCGTCATTTTGCTCTGATATTTCACGTGGATTCATCGCTGCCTTCTGCATCTGTTGCACCTAGCCAACTTGGGGGCACAACTGGCAGTGGGGGATTGAGTTCTAAGTCTAGGAGTTCTTCCCATGCTAGTTTGAAAGAATTAGATCCTTTAATATTCTTAGATGCATTAGTTGATGTGCTTGCAGATGAAAACAGAGGACATGCCAAAGCTGCTTTGAATGGGCTCAATATTTTTGCCGAAACTCTTCTATTTCTTGCTCGCACCAAACATACTGGTGTACTGACTCCAAGCCGTGTGGGAACACCTGGTACTCCTATGATGGTTTCAAGTCCATCTATGAATCCTGTCTACTCACCACCACCAGGTGTTCGAATTCCTGTGTTTGAGCAGCTACTTCCTCGACTTTTACATTGTTGCTATGGAAGCACATGGCAAGCTCAGATGGGTGGGGTGATGGGTCTTGGAGCTTTGGTTGGCAAAGCTACTGTCGAGACTTTGTGTCTTTTTCAAGTCCGTGCAGTCCGGTGTCTAGTATATGTGTTGAAGAGGCTTCCTCAGCATGCACATAAGGAGCAAGAAGAGACAAGTCAAGTACTTACACAGGTTCTAAGGGTTGTGAATAATGTTGATGAGGCAAACAGTGAACCCCGTAGGCAGAGTTTCCAAGGAGTTGTGGATTTTCTTGCTGCAGAGCTATTCAATCCAAATGCAACATTGATTGTTAGAAAGAATGTGCAGTCATGTCTAGCATTGCTTGCCAGCAGAACAGGCAGTGAGGTTTCGGAGTTACTTGAACCTCTATATCAACCACTATTGCAGCCTCTTATTGTGCGTCCTCTTCGTAGTAAGCACATTGAACAACAGGTAAGTGGTTACATGGCTGTGTTGAAATGCGTTATAATATATTTTCCGTCCTCAAAGATATATTTTCTTTCAAGTTTCGAGAACACTTTTATGGTAGACTGATATGCATTTTATACTATAAAAATCTCTATAATGATTTTCTAATTTTATTTTAAGATTTTTTAGAACTGTCTTGAATTAATTTTAATTTCAATTATTTCATAAATTTAATATGTATTGCTTTTTATAGGCAATGATTGTTATATTGATGCAGGTGGGAACTGTAATGGCTTTGAATTTTTGCCTTGCCCTCCGTCCTCCGCTTCTAAAGATGACTCAAGAGCTTGTAAATATCTTGCAAGAAGCATTGCAAATAGCTGAAGCAGATGAGACTGTGTTAATTGGGAAATTCATGAACCCCAAGTTGGCTGTGACATTGACTAAGCTTCGAACTGCTTGTATTGAGCTTCTATGCACAGCCATGGCATGGGCTGATTTTAAAACTACAAACTACACAGAGTTACGATCCAGGATAATTTCAATGTTCTTTAAGTCACTCACTTGTCGGACTCCTGAAATTGTTGCTGTAGCAAAGGAGGGGCTTCGTCAGGTTTTTATTAAATATAAACTATTATTAATATGCGTTTTTGGACGGTGGTCATGCTTAAAGACATTACATAAAATTAAGAGTGCAAAATCTCTTGTACAATGTAGTGTTTTTTTGAATTATAGCAGGCTAAAAGTTTCCAGTGTACTGACTGTGGATTGCTGTTTTTACTGTGTAGGTTATCCAGCAACAGAAAATGCCCAAAGATCTCTTACAAAACAGTCTTAGGCCGATATTGGTGAATTTAGCACATACCAAAAGCCTCACAATGCCCCTTTTACAAGGTTTGGCTCGTTTACTTGAGCTTCTATCAAATTGGTTCAATGTGACTTTGGGTTGCAAGCTCCTAGACCACCTGAAGAAGTGGCAAGAACCAGAAAAGCTTGCTCAGACTCAGAAAGCTTGGAAAGCTGGCGAGGAACCAAAAATTGCTGCGGGTATATTAATTTTTGCATGACTTTGCTGTGCAGTTAATTTTGTTATCCTCCACATCAAACTGGATCACGTAGGCTTTGGTTTAGTGTTAATCATGTTTTATTCCTGTTTTTGCAGCAATCATAGAGCTTTTCCATCTTCTGCCATCTGCAGCATCTAAATTCTTGGATGAACTCATGCAAATTATAATGGGTTTGGAAGCAGCTCTACCTCAAGGGCAAGTATACAGTGAGCTCAACAGTCCATATCGTCTTCCACTGACTAAGTTTTTAAATCGCTATGCAACAGATGCAGTGGATTATTTTCTTGCTCGATTAAATCAGCCAAAATATTTTAGAAGGTATTTTCATAAAATGTCTAGTAAGTTATTTGGTGCTGTTTTTAGGATGATGCAATGAGAAACTGAAAACGTGTGTTGTTTCCTTTGCTTGAAATTAGATTTATAAATATTATCAGGTCAGAAGCGGGACAAACCTTAAGAGAGGAGCTTGCAAAGTCACCAAGAAGATAGTTAATAATGCTTTTCCTCAGGTTATAGATAAAGCAGATGAGACTGTTGCCTCAGCTGGAGTACCATCTGCAGCAAATAACAACGATACTTTAGTTTCCTCTATAAATGAGAATTTTGGTGGTATGCAATCCACTGGAGGTGCTAGTGTAAGCGAAATCACAGATGCCCATTTCCATGGACTATCACTGGTTTCAGCTTTGGTTAAGTTGATGCCTGATTGGCTTTGTAATAATCGTCCTGTGTTTGATGCCTTAATTGTGGTGTGGAAGTCAACTTCTAGAGAAGCTCGCATACGCAGTGAGCGGGGTCTAAACTTGGACCAAGTATGTTTTTTTCTTCTATGTTATCTTTTCTTAAAACTATTTTTCAGCGTACAATTTTCTTTTAGTTAGAACTTCAAATATGATCTCACTATAACATTATTTCTGATGTATTGATGAATATTGTAGGTTAAAGAGAGTAAGAGACTTGTCAAGTGTTTTCTGAATTATCTAAGACATGATAAAACTGAAGTTGGGGTTCTGTTTGATATGTTATCAATTTTCTTGGTCAGAACTCGCATCGACTACACATTCTTAAAAGAATTTTACATGATTGAGGTTTGTTCATTATGCTTGTTTTTGTTTTATTTCTGATTAAGATTTGTCAAAGAAGCTTTATTTAGAGTATTTGTTAAATATAGAAAAGATATTAGTGTGCTGTTTTTCCCTGGTAAGCTGCATCAGATACACACATAATTGTGAATCATGCAATTATTTGATACCTAATTTATGGAAGCAGGTTGCAGAGGGATATACCCCACAAATGAAGAAGGCACTTCTGGTGCATTTTCTGCATTTGTTTCAGTCGAAAGAACTAACACAGGATCATTTAGTGGTTGCTATGCAAATGTTGATTCTGCCAATGCTTGCCCATGCTTTTCAAAATGGTCAGAGTTGGGATGTTGTTGACTCTTCTATTATAAAGAACGTTGTTGAAAAACTGCTTGATCCACCTGAGGAGGTATGGCTTTGAAGTTATTCGTTTTAATCTTCTGATTTTATAACAGTGACACTGGCGATTGGATTTTTAACTGTTTCTGAGATTGAGTTGTAAGACAGAAGTGTTGATAATGTTTTTTAAATTTTATTTTATGTAGCATTTATGTTTTTTTCTTTGTGGCAATTTTTATGGTACCTTGCTTTCGCTGCGTTCACATTTCCAGGTAAGTGCAGAGTACGACGAACCTTTGAGGATAGAGCTGTTGCAGCTTGCAACATTATTGCTAAAACATCTCCCAAATGATCTTGTTCACCATCGAAAAGAACTTATCAAGTTTGGGTGGAATCATCTAAAGAGGGAAGATAGTGCCAGCAGACAGTGGGCCTTTGTTAATGTTTGTCATTTCCTTGAAGCTTATCAAGCTCCGGAGAAAATTATACTTCAGGTAGAGCATGTTATAAAATGCAATTCTTGTGGTATATGAGTTAACCAGTGTGATATTAATTAGTTTCACAAAGTTTTACAATTATTTTCCTCCAGAAATTGCAAATTTATTTTGGTTTCCTAACAAATATATGCAGAGGGCCAGGGCTTTCAAAAGGCAGCAGAAACTGGTTTACATGACCACTGTCAAAACAAAATCCAATAATCCTAGAACTATCGTGATGTGTCAAAATATACGCCCACAAGTGTAATTAAATAACAATAATTTAAAAGAGAAACTTAAAGTTTTTTTCCAATCTGAGAAAATCCAGAGTGGTTATTGATTATTCGTAATAGTCACCTGAGTCACAAGGTTCGCTGAACTTTTGGCCAAAATTCGAAATTCGTCGAACTTGTCCAGTGCCCTAAAAAGTTTGGTGAAATTTGTGCAGTTCGCACTCTGCTAAACATATCAAATATTTTTTAGGTCGAACAACAAACAATACAGTGTGATATTGGCGCCAACACTGTGGGCATTGGTTTAGGTTGTACCTGCTGCTGCGTGGGTAGAGTCGTGGACAGTCAGCGGAGGCTTCCATTAGCTTCACGCTGGAATTGCAGTGGATCACTGTTGGTCGAGTCTTTGTCGAGTCTTCAGTCTTCGTCACACTGGAATAATGGAGCCTCAGCATTATTCTTCACGCTGCACTGTTGGTCGAGTCTTCGTCCAGCTTCCTCATGCATATTATTCTTCACGATGCATATTAACTTTCAACGCAATATAGGTATTAGGTTTTGTTTTAGTTTACTTTTTATTATGTTATTTTTTTTAGGTTTTGTTTTATTTTTAGTTTACTTTTAAAATTTTATTATATATATTTTAAATTGGTTTAAACTTTTATTTAAAGTTGTAGAGTTTATTTTGTTTATTATATGTATTATTTTTTAAATCTAATATGAAATAGCTTTTATTTAATTATAATTATAATCTATATATATATATATATATATATATATATATATATTTAATGATGTTTTAAATGTTTTTCTAATGTTTCTTATTTTATTTTTATTCACTATTTAATTTTAATGTTTTTCTATTAATCAAACTTATTGTCGATTTTTTTTTCGAACTTTATCCATTGGGCGAACATGAACCGAATTTTATCCTTGTCGAAGTTGAATTGAACTCGAACCTTGTGACTTAGATAGTCATGCACATTTTAAAATTTGGATTTCAATACATGATTTATCCTAACATGCAACATATCTCCTTGAAAATTCAGCTGGTTTGTTAAAAATTTGCATCACAAGTGTACTTATATAATATAAAAGATAAACTCTAGTTTTTTTCCCAATCTGAGAAGATCAAGAGCTGTAATTGATTATTCCTAATTGTCAGACACATTACAAAATTTGGATTCCAATACATGATTTATTCCTAAGTTCTAACACACAGCATATCTCCTTAAAAATTTAGCTGGTATCTTAAAGGTTCTGCATTTTGCCTTATCTAAAAAGACTAAGCTTGTGTAATTGTAAAAAGCATTTGTCATCTTCTGAGCTCCACATTGTCCATTAATGTGTGCCTTGTTTAATGTACTGCAAATTAGCTGTTATAGCATGCTTGATATAAATCACATTGATAGAGTTGGTACGATATTCTTGTCATATTTTTCTGTACTTGCAACTTTGCTAACTTTCATTATCTTGTGTGTTGATTCTCAATTTAGACCGCCAATCACTTGTAGATGATGCATGGAAACAATTAATGCAGATGTGCAAACTCTTGAGTATGTATATCATAAATTAACAGCCTTTATTTAAAAATCTATGAAATATTACAGTACAAAAATATCTCACGAAGTAAGAGAAATAAAATTGAGTATATTCTCAATAGAAACTTGGTGGCCAAATCTCTCCTCTCTTCACCAATGCTCTCTTCTACAATGGCAGCAAGGGGTTTTACCTAGAGGTGCAACCGTGTAAACTTTTATTTTCTACATTAAATATGACGTCCATTTGACTGTCACTCAAAAGTATTTTTTAAACTTTGAGAAACCAATAAAAAATATTAATATCTTAACCATATGGTAGAGTTTAAAGCCCTTTTTCTACAAAGATATTTTAGTCAATAGTAAGAGGGAAATATGAAGAGAATGAAATAAAAGTATTAATCAATGTGATATGTGTAAAATCCAAGATTAAAGCCTTGAGATTGATATATTTAGCAGATTTGTACTAGTATAAGATAAGAAGGGTATGCAAGATCTATAAATGTCTGAATCATAACAAGTTTCTCTTGTTGCATAATAGTTTGGGAAAGTGTCCATAATAAACTAATGTTGAAGAAATTTTAATGTTAGTACTTTTCTCTCTAGTATTATGATGATTCATGGGCTATCAAAATGCATGTACTCCCATACTTTCCTTAGCCATAAAGGAGTGTTGTACTTGATGGGATTGGAATGAATGTTACATCAGATGTAAAGTTTTGGTCATCCTCATGGCCAAGGTTGAATGAGAAGAAATGTGTAAGACATGGAAATAAGTTGTCGTGAGTTTGTTGGGTTGAAAGGCTAAACTTTTTGACATTAATTTAAAAGAGCATAGAGACAAGATGGAGAATGAAATGGACAAAATTCAGGAAACCAAAAGGTTTAAAGAAGTAGCAGATTTGAAAAAATGAAAAGAAAAATAAATAATAATTAACAGTTTCTCTTGGGTGGGCCTGAAGTTTGAACTGGTCTTGTTAAGGAATGAATTGACCTTGAAATCTTAAGTACACAATTTTATTCATTTGGTTTTTGCAGATGTTTTTATGTTATCAAGTATGCTTGTATTAAACCGAGAAGTGCTTATGATTTCATTTTCATACCGGAACTATATTCATATTGAAAATAAAATAGGAATCAAATGTGATGGTGTGGAATTGAACTGGAAATGATGATGGTAACTGAGTTTTGAAGTGTGGCAGGTATTCGTTGCTCTTTTAAGAACATGCCAGCCAGAAAATAAGGTGTTAGTGAAGCAAGCTCTTGATATTCTCATGCCAGCACTTCCGCGAAGATTGCCACCGGGCGACTACAAGATACCTATATGGATTCGCTACACAAGGAAAATCTTAGTTGAGGAGGGGCATTCAGTGCCCAACTTGATTCATATTTTCCAGCTCATTGTGCGGCATTCAGATCTTTTTTATGGTTGTCGAGCCCAATTCGTGCCACAAATGGTGAATTCACTGAGTCGTCTTGGACTTCCCCAAAACACTCCTCCAGAAAATAGACGTCTCGCTATAGAACTTGCTGGGCTTGTTGTTGGGTGGGAGAAACAACGCCAAGCGGAAACAAAGATAGTTTCTGATACAGAAGGAAATGCACAACTTGTGGATATGCCATGTTCAGCTTCAGCTGCAGAATGTGAATTGTCTGGAGCAGCAACAAATATGAAACGCTCATCTGATGCTTCAGGATTTTCAGATGAGCTGACTAAGCGTACTAAAGGTGAAAGCGGCCTACCCTCATTAGGTGTGATGTCCCCAAGTGGCACTTCCATACAAAATATTGGTACACCTGGCTCTGCTGGTCAACCTGATGAAGAATACAAGCCCAATGCCGCTATGGAAGAAATGATAATTAACTTTCTAATAAGGGTAAGAGAACCTGTTGCGTATTTTATAATTAGATTGGATCTCAGGGTAGTGGTATATACATTCAACAAATATTATCTGTTTTTGTATATATAATCTGTTTTAATTTTATTTTTGCATGCTATTATCATTTTCATTTGTTATCAGTTCATGAGAAATCAATATTGGATTCTGTCCCTTTGTGCGTAAAGGATGTACCTAAAAGATAATGCACTGGTGTGCTGTTCTTCCATCTTTTGAAAAGCTGAAATGAACGAATAGCTGCAAAAAGTTTCAAATCAACATATGGTAGTAATTTTCGGATCTAGTTTAACAATTTTCTTGAGTGCCTCGTTATGTTGGGCAGGTTGTTGTTGACAATGGTTATAAGAGTTTTTGTTCATTCATTTTGGAACAAATGTTTGCCAAAAGATTAATCCCAGTGTCTACACTTTTTTTGGATTTGTGTGAATCTAATTTAATATTTAGTTGGTTTCAAATCATTATTATATAAAATGATTATGGGTCTGTTTTCTCTAAATGATTTTGTAACCTGTCCCAAATATACAATGCTTTTTTGTTTTATAATTCACTCCTGTAGGAGTTGTAGTTAGTATGTTATATGTATTGTAAATGTGAGTTGCATATGAGTTCCAGAAGGAATTGGAAAATTTATGATGATGCTTTGTAGAGTACTACACTCAGAAACCTGTGCAGGGCTTAGTCATGGTACAGTATGGTGCTAAGTTCGAAGAATTGAATGATTTCATGTCACTTTTCTTGTGGAAAGCTAGAGTAACATATATAGGCTTTTATAGAGGGTGAGAATATGCGGTATTACATAATTTCCTTGACCAATCCTCTTAATCCTGATATCTAAAAGCTACTTTATGTTATCTGTGCAGGTTGCATTGGTAACAGAACCTAAGGACAAAGAAATGTCTGCAATGTACAAACAGGCCTTAGAGCTTCTATCTCAGGCTTTAGAGGTTTGGCCAACTGCCAATGTAAAGTTCAATTATCTGGAAAAATTACTCAGCAGTTTACAGCCTCCAGGGCAAAGCAAAGATCCTTCAACAGCTCTTGCACAGGGCCTTGATGTCATGAATAAGGTGTTGGAAAAGCAGCCGCATCTGTTCATTCGAAATAATGTTCAGCAGATAACTCAAGTATGTGCAAACATATTAGATTTTCTATATTAGCATCCTTACAACTTACATTATGATGATTTAAATTTCAATAACAAATGCCATTTACTTGTTGTTGTCTTCTATTATTGTTTTGCAGTTACTGGAGCCTTGTTTTAACAGCAAGCTATTGGATATAGGGAAGTCATTGTGTACGCTGTTAAAAATGGTCTTTGATGCATTTCCCATAGATGCCATGAACACGCCACAGGATATTAGATTATTACATTCAAAGGTTGAAGAAATGATACAGAAACACCTTTTGGCAGTTACTGCTCCTCAAATATCTCTCGAGACAAGCTCAGCTAATTCAATGATAAGTTTTGCACTTTCTGTTGTAAAGACTCTTGTTGAAGGGCATAAAAGTTTTATAGACCCTTTCATGATGCCTCTAGTTCGTGTTCTTCAACGTCTCACGAGGGAGATGGGGACTGTTACTGGTTCCATTGCAAAACAAGTAGGATTATTATTTCCCTGATGCTTTTTCTGTTGCGGAAAGTTCTCATTTCTTATGTATTACATTGTGCACAAGTAATTTTGTTATTATGAGCTGGCCCAAGTGACGCCACATTATTTATGTTCCTTATCAAGGAATTATTGTTACTGTTCTTGATTACATTTGCTCGTCAGTTGTTCCTAGGGTCTTTTACCCTAGCACTTTCTATTGTAATTTTCAAATTTTGGTGTATTCTTGAGTCCCATTGACCTACTTTTGGTCATTCATGGACATTAATATAACTTTTTTCTTTCTTTCTTTCTGTTGTTATTATGTTTATTGTGTTAGAATCAGAATATTCTTCCTCATCTTTGTTTGCCATGTTATGCAGGTGCAGTTATTCTCATGGTATTTATTAATAAAGAAGACACATTATTTCTTATTTGCCATTAAAAATAACAATTTTTCCTAATGTGACTACAGGGTCACAGGATAGATGCAGACTCTGCAGCTGCGACTGCACGTTTGATGAATGATCTTGGTGCTGTTACGTCGAATTTAAAGTCAATACTTAAACTCATTAGTGGAAGGGTAATACTTGTGCCTGAATGCAAGCGCTTGATTATGCAGATATTGCAATCTATACTGTCTGAAAAAGGCACAGATGCCAGTGTCCTCCTCACAGTACTTGATATAATAAAAGACTGGATTGAGAGTGACTTCAGGTCATCTACTTCAGGAACTCCTTATGCTGTACATAACAAGGACATAAGCATGTACTTGCAAAGGCTGTCACAAGTGGATAGACAGAATCTATCCTCAGCATTTGTGGAAAGAGTGGGATGGGAAATACCTCCAGTTACTTTATCGAATCTGTTCAGACTCAATCAAGTGAGTGATTGATGTCTTCCTTCCAGACATTGTATGGATTTCCTAAATAGAACAACCTGTTAAGTGTTATATTATTTCACTAATGCATTTGATGCTTTTGTCAGGTACCCATTGTCTCTAAGGCAGGAAGTATTTCAAAAGGTTGAGAGGCAATATATGTTGGGTCTAAGAGCGAAGGATCCTGATATGCGACAAAAGTTCTTTGCGCTTTATCATGATTCTCTTGGGAAGACATTGTTCATACGATTACAATACATAATACAAACACAAGAATGGGAAGCTTTGAGTGATTGCTTCTGGCTTAAACAGGGTCTAGATCTTCTTCTAGCGATCTTGGTAGAGCATGAGCCAATTACACTTGCTCCAAATTCAGCACAGGTGCCTCCTCTAATAGCGTCAGGTAGTATTCTAGAACGTGTTGGATCACAGCAACAATTAGGTGATGCCCCAGAAGAGCCTGATGGGACCCCCCTTACCTTTAATGGTCTGGTGACCAGGCATGCCAAATTCCTGAATGAGATAAGCAAGCTCCAGGTTTGGTTTTAAGTTTCTCTGACTATTTAGTTATCACTGCATATGGATATTATACATATGGATATTATAGAAACTACATGTGTATGGATGTCTTTCATTTATATTGTGGTCTCTAATAAGATATATTGTTTCAGGTTGCTGATCTTGTGACTCCTTTAAGGGAACTTGCTCACACAGATGCAAATGTGGCATACCATATGTGGGTGTTAGTATTTCCAATTGTGTGGGCTACTCTGCAAAAAGAAGAGCAAGTTATGCTTGCTAAGCCAATGATCACCCTATTGTCAAAGGACTATCACAGCAAACAACAAGATAAGAGGCCAAATGTTGTACAAGCACTGCTAGAAGGACTATCATTGAGTCAGCCTCAGCCTAAAATACCTAGTGAGCTTATCAAGTTTCTTGGTAAAACATACAATGCATGGCACATAGCTGTTTCTTTGTTAGAAAGTCATGTTATGCTATTTCCACATGAAACGCGTTGCTCGGAAGCTCTGGCTGAACTATATCGTATGCTGAATGAGGAAGATGTACGTTATGGTTTATGGAAAAGAAGGCCAATTACTGCTGAAACAAGAGCAGGCCTATCCTTGGTCCAGCATGGATACTGGCAGCGTGCTCAAGATCTTTTCTACCAGGCTATGAGTAAAGCAACTCAAGGTACATACAACAACAATATTCCTAAGGCTGAAATGTGTCTTTGGGAAGAGCAATGGATATCTTGTGCACGCCAGTTGAATCAGTGGGAGGTTCTGGCAGATTTTGGTAAAACTGTGGATAACTATGAAATATTACTTGACTGCCTCTGGAAGATTCCGGAATGGGTGTTTTTGAAGGAGAATGTGTTTCCAAAGGCACAAGTTGAAGAGACAACAAAATTTCGGATAGTACAGGCATACTTGGCGCTTCATGATGGCAGTGTTACTGGAGTGACTGAAGCTGATAATAGAGTTGTTCAAGGAGTTGATCTAGCATTATATCAATGGTGGCAATTACCTGAAATGTCTGTACAATCTCATATGCCTTTGTTGCAACAATTCCAACAATTGGTAGAGCTTCAAGAATCAGCGAGAGTTCTTGTGGAAATTGGAAATGGCAACAAGCAACTTGTTGCGGCTGCTCCTCTTGGAGGGGCTCATGGTAGCTATGTGGACCTTAAAGATATTCTTGAAACTTGGAGACTGAGGACACCTAATGAGTGGGATAATTTGTCTGTTTGGTATGATTTGCTACAGTGGAGGAATCACATGTACAACACGGTCATTAATGCATTTAAAGATTTTTCAAATACTAACCCTCAGCTTCATCAACTTGGATATCGGGACAAGGCATGGAGTGTCAACAAGCTTGCTCGTGTTGCACGCAAGCAAGGGCTTTTTGATGTCTGTGTAGCTGTGCTCAACAAAATGTATGGCTACGCAACCATGGAGGTTCAAGTAAGTTAAAGTGTCATATTTTCTGGTTGTCATGTTGAAGTAAAATTTATATGATATTTTTTGTTAATATATTTATTTTCTTGTTACAATGCCATATGAAATATAAAGCAGTAAAATAATGGCCTTTTGAATGCATCTGCAGGAAGCGTTTGTGAAGATAAGAGAGCAAGCAAAAGCCTGCTTAGAAATGAGAGGGGAATTGGTAAATGGTATCAACTTGATAAACAATACCAATCTGGAATATTTTCCTGTTCAGCACAAGGCAGAGATCTTCCGGCTTAAGGGGGAATTTTTGCAGAAACTGGGAGAGGGTGAAAGTGCTAATACTGCATATTCCAGTGCTATCAGTCTCTTCAAGCATTTATCGAAAGGATGGATAAGCTGGGGCAATTATAGTGACAAGGTATTTCATTTGCCCTTTCAAACAATTAGCCCTTTACTAACACCATCCTTTTTCTATGAGGTCATCTCCATCAGGTTCTGGTTGTAAAGTGTGGTTTCGACTTTTATTGTAGATGTATCAGAAGAAACATGAAGAGATCTGGCTAGAATATGCTGTAAACTCCTTTCTTCAGGGCATTAAGCATGGTGTATCAAATGCTAGAAGTCATTTGGCTCGTGTTTTATATTTGTTGAGCTTTGACACCCCGAGTGAGCCAGTGGGGAAAGCATTTGACAAGTACCTGGATCACATACCCCACTGGGTCTGGCTTTCATGGATACCCCAGCTACTCCTTTCTTTGCAAAGACCCGAGGCCGCACATTGCAAGCTTGTTCTCCTCAAAGTAGCCACAGTGTATCCACAGGTTTGTATGTAAATTTGGGTTCACCATGTTCGTAGCTTGTGTAAAGTGATTTGTGTTGGTTTCATAATTTTCTGAACATAATATATGTTGCAATGGTTCTTAAATTGTTTCAAGGATACTCATTTCATAGCTTTCTCCAACAAAGAGGGGCAAGTAGAAATAGAAAAATGTCAACTGTTCTAAATAATCTTCGTAAGTGAGGTTCTTCCTACATTTCATAGTAACCATTTACTTTTGATACAAAATTGTGGAAGAAAGTGGTGTTGCATCTCTAAAATATTATATTGTAATCTTTTGAGTGCTAGTCTTATGAACTGGTCATGCACTGTTATTTCTATAGGCACTCTATTACTGGCTGCGGACATATTTGTTGGAACGTCGTGATGTTGCTAACAAATCAGAATTGGTAAGAGGAGCCACGGCTGCTCAGCAGCGAGTTCAGCAGATAACTGCATCTGTTGCTAGTTCAGCTTCTATAAATTCAGTGGAAAGCAATCCAATAACTTCAAATCCAATTGCAAGTAACCTGCCTTCAGATATTGCAAGTGGTCAAGGTTCACAGGTTGGGGCTTTGACCGTGTCTCATGATGGTATGCAAGGACAAGAGTCAGATAAAGCACAAACAATGGATGGGAATGTTCCTGCAGGGTCTGAATCATCTCAAACAAATTCTGCAAGCGTGAATGATTCTCAAGCTGGGATAAGGCGTAATGCTGGGCTCAGTTGGGGAGCATCAGCAGTGACGGCATTTGATGCTGCTAAGGATGTTATGGAGGCTCTGAGGAGCAAACATACAAATTTAGCGACCGAGCTTGAGGTTTGTTTCATGGTGGAAAATACCACCATCATTAGTTTATATTATTTGTCTTTTTCTATTCAATTTGCAGGCAGTCTTTTTGTAAGAATTGAAACAGTCTGCGAGTCGTCATACTTCTCTTGTTAGATTTTACAAAACTATCTCTTACATGATTGTGATCAATCTCCTTATATAGTCCATCAAAACGGCGTTATCTCCAGTTGGAAATAAATAGGGTACATGATTTAAATTCTCTTACCATTTTATACTAACTCAGTTTGAGCTTGCTTGCTAGGGACAGCTAAGATTCCTTGCTCTTTACTGTCAATCTTTTGATTTTCCTATTTCTGATCAGTCTTATTTCCTGTCTTAATCTCTCCAATAATGGATGATATTTTGGACATACCAAATAAATGAATTCACAATTTGACTTGTTTGGGGATTGCAAAAGTGTAAGAAAACATCTGTTGTTAAATTCTGAGCTACAAAAACACATATTGAAATATGAATAACGGAGAAGTGAAGTTGACTACCATAAAAATTACATAATATGCAGTTGGAAGTAAATAGGGCACATGATTTGGTACTTCTGACTATTTTTTACTATCTCAGTTCCAGCACCCTGTCTATTTCCAGTCAACTTTGCTTGTTGTTTATGGTCTTTTTGACTATGCCATTTCTGATCACATACTCCTATATCCTGTCTGATCCCTCTAGTACTATACTGATATTTCAGACGTATCAAATAAACAAAGTCAGAATTTGACTTGCTTGAGGATGCATAAGTGTCAGCGAATATATAATCTTTAATTGTGTGCTACAAAACTGCATCTTGAAATTATAATAATGATAGAAGGACATCCATCTATTTCATTGTAGTTCCAGTTAACTGAATCATTCGACATCCGATTTTCATATTCATTTTCTCCCTAATGATACAAGTTTCATACATGTGAGCTTGGTCTTATACTGGAGGATTTATCCCATTGATTACTCTGTTTACTTTATAAGATATTGGGTTGTAGTTGGTGTAAATACTTTAACATCTATGAATGAAAGATCCCCAAATGGATCTCTTTACACCCCAATGAGTTTTAAATCAAACAAAACAACAAATACAGATTTTACGTATGTTATGGCACTTTCCCTAATGCAGATCTGAAAAATGCGGCTAGTTTGGTATATAAAATTTCCACAACAGCAATCAAACCAAATAAAATCTGACCTGTGCGTATTGGCAGCGTAATATACATATAAAATCTGACTTTTCTGAGTTAATATTAATCTGAAATTTATATCAGAAATCTGCAGATCTAAAGAGGCTGAAACAGTAATATAAATCCATCCATAATATTGAAAATACCTTCTCCTGAGTTGTAAAAATAAATACAACAGATAGCAGCAAGGATCAGACCTTAGAATGACTTCAAAACATCACATAACAGCCACATATGAGTCGCTCCATTAGAGAAAATCAGTACAACACTGCTGCAACTCTGGTAATCAACTTTTTATTGCAAAAACTCCACAATTACTGCTGGAAAAACACTGAAATTCTGTGTAAGCTCTATGGAAAATCCAGTGCAGAAATTCCTCCTAATCTCCAAGAGGGTTTTCGTCCTCTAGAGGCAATATACTAAGGGTTTCCGTCCTTAGAATATTTTAATACAAAAGCACCTGGCTTAAGATCAGATTCAGAAATGATAAAATGATTACAATGGTTGCTCTACCCAAGCCGCCCCTCTCCTTTTTATAGGAAAAATATTACAAAATGACCTTTTCATCATCCAATGAGAAAAGAGTGCCAAAATACCCTAAAAGTATACCCAAACCTAGGCGCACTTCCTCCTTGGATAAATAAACATTAAGTAATGTTTTATTATTTCCCTAAGGTCTATTTGGCCTCCCATGCCAAGTCGCACTTTTCTTGGGAAGAGTGATAACTTTTATCCTTTCTAAACTTACTTTCCTTCCTTTGTCCAAGTTGCATTTTCTTGCCTAGGGATGACAAACATAGCATGGGTCTCATTCTACTCTCCCTAGAAAGGATACAACATAATATTAGACCCAATGCTCCTATTTAGAGATTACCAATTTATTATTAAGTCAAATAAATTAATACAAGTGCTTTATTAATATTTTTTTGCACTTTGTAATAACTCATTGTGACTTAAGTCACCCTTATATTTTTCCTTTGGCCGTCGGGTTGACGAAATGGGCCAAAGGTCTTCGATTGGGAAAAGGGGACATTACAGTCCTCCCTTCCCGAGATTGCTTGCCCCCAAGCAATCATAAACTGCATTCTTACCAGTGCCAGGATCCCAGATCAGCCGAAGCTTTTCAAACACTGCAAAAAAAAACTGATGCAACTTACTTGTTATTAGTGAAACCAGCCTCCTCATGTATGCTTCGAATTTGCCACACTCTTCATCACATCCTTGCTGGTCCGTGCTGATATGCAGTGAAAAATCTTCGTAGAAGTCCTCCCGAGATGGTTCCTGGTCCCAAACTATCATAGACTTAGCTGCCATTTGATGGGGCAGCATGTACTTGAGTGCTCTCAATGTGACTTGTTTCCCTTTGTGTTGGAAACTCAGCTCCATAGCTTCCACATCTTGGGTGACTCTTCCCAACGAATGAAGCCATTGCATGCCAAGCACAACATTGTTATCTTTCAAATCCATGACATAGAAATCATCACAAAGTGTATACTCACCAAATAAAATGCTAACTTGGTTGACCTTCTTCTTGCATGGAAGAGTGAGACCTCCTGCTATAGTCACATCAAAGCCTTCAAAGTTATCACATTGTAAACCTTTTTGGTCTACCAAACCTGCATCCAGGAAGTTATGTGTAGATCCACTATCCAGTAGTGCCATGATCCTACACCCGAACATTGTGCCTTCAAACATGAATGGATTATACTTGGGTGCTCCCGAAAGATAGGTGAGTCTACCCTCATTTGCAATACCTGGTGTTGGCTGCTCCTGTTCATCCTCGGACTCTTCATCCTCAACCTTTATGAGATGGATTTTGCCTTTCCCAAGACACCTATGCCCCGGCTCCCACGGATCATTGCAATGAAAGCATAAATTTTTCCGGCGAAGCTCACTCTTTGAAACAGTCTCCCTCTTGGGTGTAAACTCAACCTTCGAAGAAGTGGGCTGCTCTTGTTGTTCTGATTTTTCCTCCTTGACATTCTTCCTTTGGGGCTGCATTGGAGTAGTGTCCAAGTCCAAGGCTGTTCGAATAGCCTCATGCAAAGTTGTAGGCTTAAGAGCCTTGACCAATCCTCTCAGCCTGTCATGAAGTCCTTCAATGAACAACATCACCACTCGCCTCTCAGGCATCTCTGGCACCATCACTGCTATACGCTGAAATTCGTTGATGTATGCATCAATGTGTCCACTCTGTCGAAGTTGTGCCAAGTCCCTATAGTAAAGCTCTACATCCCTGCGATCAAATCTCGCAATCAACTTCTCACTAAACTCCCTGTATGATTGCAGAAGATCATGTCTCTGTGTGATAAGCCCATGGTGCCACCAATCATACGCTACTCCCTCAAGGTGCAACGTGGCAAATTGGATAGCCTCCTGCTCCTGCATAGGCTTGAGAGTGAGATATGTGTCGAGCTTGTGAATCCATGCTCGGCACTAATCTTTCCACTACCATCAAATGTGGAAAGGGTCACCTTGTTGGTGGCCTGCTTCAACTCCCTGTTCTGTTGTTCTCTAGGCCTCTGTACCTGTCTAGCTCTCAAGCTTTCCCTCCTTTGAGCACAATACTGGTGGAGGGGAAAGGCATTCCGTACCTCCTGTGGTAGAGCTCTCCACTCATCATGCGCTGCCATCACAGTATCTTGAAAGGCTATGTCTTCAAGTGGCTCCTCAACTAATGGTGGCTCCTCCCTTTGTAGGAATCTAGGCTGCATAGGTCGATCCGCAGTCCTCGTGGGTCTCCTTTCCTCTGTATATCTCCTATCACGTGGAGGGGAACCTCTCACGCTACCCACCTCAGTAGGTACCCTGCTTTGTGCCTTCTGTGGCTGCTGGCTATGGATGCAGATCTTTCCCTTCTATCATGTCGATTTCTCGTCCTATCCATAATCAAATTCTCCATCAGCTGTCTCATGGTCTGCATCATTTCCTGATGGGAATCGATCATACCGCTGAAAAGAGCATCTGGATCAGGTCGCTCTCGTCGTGGAGGAGTGTGTGAATCCTCCCTTCTGTCCATGATCCCGGAACCACTTCCAGTATTCAGATCTGTTTGAATACGAGCTTGACTCCTTGTATAATATCTGTGTGGCCCAACTTCTTTAGGCTGCATAAAACAAAACCCTCCAGGTGGGAGGATTGACGCTCTGATACCACTGAAAGATCCCCAAATGGATCTCTTTACACCCCAATGAGTTTTAAATCAAACAAAACAACAAATACAGATTTTACGTATGTTATGGCACTTTCCCTAATGCAGATCTGAAAAATGCGGCTAGTTTGGTATATAAAATTCCCACAACAGCAATCAAACCAAATAAAATCTGACCTGTGCGTATTGGCAGCGTAATATACATATAAAATCTGACTTTTCTGAGTTAATATTGATCTGAAATTTATATCAGAAATCTGCAGATCTAAAGAGGCTGAAACAACAATATAAAGCCATCCATAATATTGAAAATACCTTCTCTTGAGTTGTAAAAATAAATACAACAGATAGCAGCAAGGATCAGACCTTAGAATGACTTCAAAACATCACATAACAGCCACATATGAGTTGCTTCATTAGAGAAAATCAGTACGACACTGCTGCAACTTTGGTAATCAACTTTTTATTGCAAAAACTCCATAGTTACAGCCGAAAAACACTGAAATTCTGTGTAAGCTCTATGGAAAATCCAATTCAAAAATTCCTCCTAATCTCCAAGAGGGTTTTCCTCCTCCGTGAGGCAATATACTAAGGGTTTCCGTCCTTAGAATATTTTAATACAAAAGCACTTGGCTTAAGATCAGATTCTTAAGTGATAAAATGATTTCAATGGTTGCTCTACCCAAGCCGCCCCTCTCCTTTTTATAGGAAAAATATTACAAATTGACCTTTTTTCATCATTCAATGAGAAAAGAGTGCCAAAATACTCTAAAAGTATACCCAAACCTAGGCGTAATTCCTCCTTGGATAAATAAACATTAAGTAATGTTTTATTATTTCCCTAAGGTCTATTTGGTCTCCCATGCCAAGTCGCACTTTTCTTGGGAAGAGTGATAACTTTTATCCTTTCTAAACTTACTTTCCTTCCTTGTCCAAGTCGCATTTTCTTGCCTAGGGATGACAAACATAGCATGGGTCTCATTCTACTCTCCCTAGAAAGGATACAACATAATATTAGACCCAATGCTCCTATTTAGAGATTACCAATTTTATTAAGTCAAATAATTTAATACAAGTGCTTTATTAATATTTTTTTGCACTTTGTAATAACTCATTGTGACTTAATTCACCCTTATATTTTTCCTTTGGCCGTCGGGTTGATGAAATGGGCCAAAGGTCTTCGATTGGGAAAAGGGGACATTGCAATGAATTCCTGGATCCTTTAAATCTATGAATTTTAGGATCATTTAAATGATTCTAATTCTGTAATTAACTATTGTTAGTATGATCCTCAAGGCTGGTTTGTTTCTAAAATGGATTCTTATTGATTATTTTGATTGAAACAATAGGTGTTTAAAAAAGGTTCGCCACTCGCAAAAAAACATGGCTCCAAACATGCCTGATGAAATATAGATTATAATCAAAGCTATTGTACCAGGAATCAAAACGTGGCTAAGGGTACACCAAAGTGATTGAAACATCAGTCTTAAAAAGATAAACTATTTTTTTACAAAACATAATCGATGATGTGACTGTCAAAAACTAGAAAGTGTCCATAGGAACTAAAGCCACATAGCTGGCTTGCACAAGTTCTATTAAAATATAAGGCTTATTTATTAGTGTTAGTTTAATAGTAGTTATTTATTAACTAATAAACGGTTGAAAGTTGAAACTACTTCAACCACTTTGCAACCATCTTTCACATAATAAAATGATGGACACACAATGAATAATGTGTGCATTCCGGTTTCTCTTCATCCGTTCTTTGTACATTCTAATATTTCTTTATTCTTTCTCTCTCCACATATTCTAATACTGGTATCAGAGCGGGACAATCAAAGAGAAAGAGAAGGGAAGAAATTCAAATCAGTCCCGATAGGGCATGAATGTGAGTTTTAAATGCCATTGAAGGCTCAGTCGAGCTTTGCAGGTTTGAAAGACAGTTTACAGTCATGTCGAAAGCCAGTCACCCAGTTTTACAGTCGCTTGTGTAAGTGATCGCGAGGGTCTGCAAGGGAAGGAAAAATACTCAAGGAAATCAAATAACAATCAAAACAGTCTCGCGAATACTAAGATTGCTGCTGTGAATCTCAGTTACCTGTTGCGAATCCTGCGCCAGGGCACGTATTTCAGTAGAACACATAGTCGTGGAGTACCCAATGTAAATATCTATGGTCGATTTAATATTTGGGTCGGTTTAGAGAATATATCAGGGCAAAGTTTAAGGCACAGTTGATGCCATTAAAGACAACTTACATGCCTTTGAAGGCACAACCAACGAAGTCATCATTTGTGCCATGAATAACAGTCACAAGGATAAATAACAATCAAATTCGTGAATAGGGCACAAGATACAAATATAATTGTTTTCATACAGTTGCGAATAGGTTTTAGACTGTAATGACTTGCAGGGCATAAATAAAGATAGTCTTGACTCTCTTTTTGCAAGGACAGATTGAGAATAGAGAAATTGACACTCTATTCTATCAAAATGCAAGGACAATTCAAGAATAGAGAATTATTATTTTTTTTTTTCTGCATGATTTCTCTTGCCCCTGCAAAGAGCTGATCCTGGAGTGTGGCTTTACTGATAGTATTCAGATCTATGAACTATGAAGTGTCCAAACTGAGCCATGTTGCTCCTGCCTGCTCCCAGCACATGACCACTTGTGCCAGCACTACCCTTGCCTGCTACTGAACCTTGTCTTTCTCACCCATGAGACTGTGCATAGAGGAAACAATCAAGCTTTCAAATCAGCTCAGGTGATAATTGCATGCAACACTTTTTAACAGATCAACCTCCACTTCTTTCTCCCCACAGTCATACCAGGGCCTCCGACAGCATTATACTGTTCTTCCAATTCAACCTTGTCATAATTAACCTCTATCACCTGTTTGATCTCCAAGCCATCTGAGACGAGACAATTGCATTATGTGAGAACAGATATTTTTAACTATCTCCTGCTAAAATTAATTTGTTAACTTATCTTTTCCTTCGCTTGTCATATTGTTGCTGCTTGTCTCATTGTGGTTATTTTCTGCCTTACATTCTTTGGACTACCCGAGGCAAATGATGCCTTATAGGGGTCTGTGATTTATATCCATCTTATTTGGTTTATTATTGTAATTGTTTGCAGTTCTTTATCATTTCATATGTTTTTCTCACACTGTTTATTGTTTATTATGTAGGATTTTAGAATTTATGCATCATAGATTTCATAGAAATGTGGAACTGAACCCTTAAAATTTAATTTTTTTTTATGTTTACCATTTATTTTCTTTTAATTCTTCAGTTACTTATACTTCAGTAACTTGTACTCAAACATGATTTTATAGGTGTTCCTGACAGAAATTGGTTCAAGATTTGTTCCTTTGCCCGAAGAGAGACTACTTGCTGTAGTGCATGCATTGCTGCACCGATGCTACAAATACCCTACTGCTACAACAGCAGAGGTTCCACAATCACTGAAGAAAGAACTATCAGGTGTCTGCAGAGCCTGTTTTTCAGCAGATACTGTAAACAAACATGTTGAATTTGTGAATGAGTACAAAAGGGACTTTGAACGCGATCTCGATCCTGACAGTACATCAACATTTCCAGCCACACTTTCTGATTTGACTGAGCGCTTGAAACATTGGAAAAATGTTCTACAAGGAAATGTGGAAGATAGGTTGCCCGCTATCTTGAAATTGGAGGAGGAAAGCAGGGCTCTTCGTGAGTTTCATGTTGTTGATGTGGAAGTTCCAGGGCAGTACTTTGCTGATCAGGTACGGATGTCTTCTATGTGTGTTGAGCTGCTGGGAAAAATTGTGGGATATTTATGGAACACAAAAGCAATGCTCTTACCTTTCACATACTAGAAAGAATGCATTTTATTTTGTATTGCTTGTTGGGAAGGTTTTAGAAGTCAACTTCAACTGGCATTGCTTGAATGGATAATGAAAAATAAGGGTAGACGAAGCCTCAATCTCAACCAGAATTTGTGGGAAGTTTGTTTGCAGTCTAAAGTTTAAACATTCTTTATTGGGTCATGTAGTACACACACACCCCATTGATAATGCTGGGTTCTTGATTACTTTAATTTACTTCCATTGGCATCTTTGCAGGAGATTGCACCAGACCATACAGTAAAGTTAGATAGGATTGGCGCTGATGTGCCCATAGTACGTCGGCATGGTAGCAGCTTCCGTCGATTGACGATTGTTGGTTCTGATGGTTCACAGAGGCACTTTCTTGTGCAAACTTCACTAACTCCTAGTGCCAGGAGTGATGAACGTATGGTGCAACTATTTCGAGTCTTAAATAGGTTGTATGACAAACATAAGGAGTCAAGACGCAGACACCTTGCGTTTCACACCCCAGTTATTATACCTGTTTGGCCGCAGGTTCTGGCTTCTTTCCTCTCTAAATGGAATGGTCAACCATATGTCCTAATTATTTGGCATTGCGTGATTGTTTATTTTTATATTTTGGGCTTTGTTCTTGGCTATGCTGTATAGATTGGAAATGCAAATAATGTAAAAACCAAACCTTTCTTTCATTGACATGTATTGAAATGCTGGTAAGATAATAGCAATCTTTGAGACCAATTTTTTTTAAATTTTTTTTATATTGATAATGTAATCTGGAGATTATCCTAATTGAAAAGAAAAATGTTAATCATATTGGTTTTTTGCATTAACTGCTGTTCAGGTTGAAATGTTTTATGCTCTAGAATCCCCTAGTTTTAAAACGTGGATATACATTTTAACTTGTTTACTGGCAATAACATCTACCAGGACTTATTTTGGAGAGTTTATGTGAGTCTTTGCAACTTTGCCTATGATTATATTAATTATGTTTCTGAATGATAATTATGTAGAGGGATCCGAAATGCTGTATCTAAAATATATTAATCATGTATAATGCATCATCAGTTTTATCTACAGTAGTGCTTCATCGTAAGTTTATATTGTGTTAAAAGTTGAATGTGAAAAGTTACCTTTATGGTAAATCAAGTAGATAGCGATTTATTTGAAAACTATTTTCTAGCTTAGAAGGATGTAGCGTCTGCTTGGCCTTAGACCTTTCAAACTGTGTTTGAAAGTATAAACCCACATTCATATGTTATTTTGAACTAGACAATTGTGCTACACTGCATTGGAAGAAAACATATGCTTTATTAAATGTTTTTCTATAGCAGTGTTGGTGAGAAAATTTGTTGATATGACAAATTAGGTGTCTCCACCAACGCTCACAGGGCTATGCCCCTCTGCATTGAATGGTGCAACTCCCATTATTGAATGTAAACTAATCTATTCCTTTCTAAATGCTATGGGTTGGCCAAATAGGCCGGGATCACACAGGAACACTCCATTGAACCTGTGGCAAAGTGTTTGTACGGGGTACAAGGGAGGAAATTACAGCGATGAGGGGTGAAGGAGAGAAACTAGACAAAGGAAGGTTATTGCTTTGTGAGTAGGCACAAGTAGAATTCACACCCAATAACCGGAGTAGTTCGACATTCAATATAGAGGAAAACAACAATGAAGCTATCTAGTGAGAAGAACAAACCTAGACACACAGTTCTTAGATTCGTTTATCAAAGATACACAACTCTTTCTTGATCACTATGCTTGCAAAGTGCATAAAAGAGAGAAATAGAAGAACACATAGGAAAAGGGGAATGGAAGAAATGTAGCTTTATTTCTTGTGCATTGATGATACAAAGTTCAACAACAACAATCCACAATTACTACCAAAGAACTAGAATTTCGGATCCTTTAGAATGGAGAAGCCATCCCAATTTATAGCACTATGAATTGACCCTTCACCTACCCCCCACATGACTCTTCATGATCTCATTCACTTGTGACTTTTCGTCTTCCTAGGAAGTGAAAATTAAGTTCCCTTTTTATAAATCAAAGGGACTTTTACAATATAACTTTAGAAAGTTACTTAAGTGAATGAGACAAAATACAATGATTACGCTCAATGAAGAATTAGAAAGGGGAGAGAAGGAAGAGGGAGAAAGATAGAAGAAGGAAGCGATGTCAAATCTGATGAAGAAGCTCCCTCGATGAAGAACTTGTTGATTCACGTTTCTTGATGAGAAGCCTCTGTAATGGGTACCTGTTCCTCCAATTACACAATTGTTTGCTTATATTCTTCGTTCCAAGCGAGGAGGCGGGAAGCGGATTCCTTTAAGCGATGAGAGTCACTCTCATGTGAAGCTTGGCCCAATGAGATGTGGGTCAACTCATAGTCTGATGGAGTCATGTCTTCAATGGGCTTTTCATTCTTAGGCCTAACAACTTAAACATATTGATTTCCTGATATGCCACTGAAGAAGCTTGATGTTATCTGATCTTTCTTTCTTCGTTTGGACTTTAGTATCCCTAAGATTGCTCCAAGACTAGGCATGATAGCGAGCTGCGTTGTCCTTGGCCCACTCTCAAGCATTTCTTGAATCCATGGAAAAGACTCTTCAAGGGTTGACATGATGTTTGTCACCGGAGTATTTCCAAGAGCTTGTTGTGGAATCAACTCTTGATCATCATGAGGAAGATTTGCCATCTAGGAAGATATCCTTGGACACTTGGATGCTCTGCAACGAATCACTCTTTCTTGATGGATCTTTCTTGCAATACTTACCTTGACCAACTTGCCTTGAACAAGTCATCGAGCTCACCTTGGACAACTCCTTGCAATCACTCCACCAACTCGTCGGGGGAGTGCGGATGACTCTAACCTGATTGAAAAGTTATGATGACCTCTGTAGCTCCTGACCTTTTTTTGAATATCTTATCAGACGCACAATGTCTCTTGCTTTTAACCATTGCGCCCTGCGATGTTCGGCTTTACCGTTGCACCCAACCATGAATAGAAATGATGCCTCAAGACTTCTGTGAATGATGAATTCCCATGTTTGAGTTATGCAACTGTCGTATAACCTTTTGAAGATGTTGAAAAGTGGAGAAATGAATGAAAATAGAGCCAACTACAACTTTCTGCACCCAAAATGGAGAATTTCTATTTTTAATAGGTTGAACTAGGGCCTGCTATTTTGGGATATTTTGCTTGTTTTGCTCAATTTTGGACTTCTCATTCTTCTGGCATTCATGTGGCATATTCAATTCAACTCGTTAGCGGTGCTCTTCTATTTTTAGAAACTTCCTATTTTTAGACAGCTGCTCTTGCTTTTTGTTTTTTTGGACCAGATTGCCTAGTTTGCCATTTTTGTTGTTTTTTGAGTTCACTGTCTTGAAAGGGTTTCCTATTTTTGGAAAGTTTTTCTTTATAGTAAGCTATGGCACTAGAGACTTACTATTTTTAGAAACTACCCTTCCACACCTTAGATTGAGACGAAATGAGCTTCACCGGAATAGGTTTTTCATCTAGACTCTATGTTCAAATTTTTAGCTTGATTTGTCCGTTGGAATGATGGGAAATTGAAAAACGTAAACTAGGGCACAAAATGAAGGTTGGCTGCCATTAAAAATCTGGTTCATCTTTGAATTTGCTTCCACTTGCTTCTTGAAGGCCCCTTGGAAATAGAGAGGCTGTGAAAATTTCATTAGATTCCGTTTGGTGGTTTGGGAGATGAATTTTTTTTGTTCTAGGGCGCAAAGTCACTTTGGCGAAATTTTGGCATGGTGTCTGGACAAAAATCAATTTCTTGTCTCTTCTCTCTGGTTTCATTACAAAATAAGAACAACACCCAACAGCCCTCAATGGGATACACTCAACTCTCTGTCCCTCTGTGCTTCCTGAGCACCTCCACTCTCCCAACAAGTCTTCTACCACTCTAGCTTGCCTTCCTTGATCCTGCCCTTGCCTTTTCTGTCCGTGAATTGACTATTGTAATGCCCTTTGGTCTTGGAAAATGCTCAAAATGAGCTTTCAAACATTTCTGGTCTGTTACCTGGTCTGTAAAATTTTCGTGGGAGTAAGCATTGGTTTGAGTAGACTAGCGGTTGCGTAGGCACTGATAAACTCAGACATTCATTAAGCAGCGGTTTTGTCAGGAGACAAAGTACTGTCTCACAATCATTGAAACGGTCATTCCTCTGTCTTAGGAGCCTTTGAACTGCCATTGATGTCCACGGATCTTTGAGGGTCGTCTTCACATTGTCAATTGGGGCCAATTTCGTGTGAACACACTATATTGTCTCTCTGGTTGATGCAAGATTGCTTGATTACTTGGATGCTCTTGCAACATACACCCTAGGTGAGATAGTAGATGTTAGAACCTCCTTTTGACTTGAAGAATATGGTCACGACGTGATCTTCCACCATCCTAGGTACTTTGTCTTTTTTCAGCCTCTTATTGGACCATAGGCCACCCTCCGCCAAATGTTCCCCACTCTATTCCTGTTCTAGGCCCTATTGACTTTCTACTGACCACCTCTACTGAAGCTCAACATCTCTTTCACTTCCTCAGCCATAACTCCATCGTCTGCTGTACATGCTGCCTAGGTTGATAACAACATTGGCTGCTGCATCTTGTTTTCAGCTGAAATATACAACCCATTTATTTACCTTGCTTCTATCTCAAGAAAGAGAGAGCCTTCCATCCCTTGTGCTTGACCATATACTATTGTCACACTTGGACATTCAAGCTCTACTTCTTCACTCATCTTTTAGGCTGCACCTTTGGTATTCCCGTCACGATTAATATGTTGTACACTTCTTTCTCATTCAAAGGACTTAAAGAGTATACTTTTTTCCACCCTACTTAATACACATTGTGTTAGCTCTTCCATCAGACACCGTCTCACCATCAAATTGCCATGGTCTATCCGAAAAAACATGGCACACATCCATAGGCAATACATTACACAAGACTTTGTTCTCATTCCTACCAAAATATGCATATCAAATTCACGATGCCCCCATACAATGATATCATGACCCTCTAATAACCAAGACACCATATAGGGCTTTGGATGTGGTGTACATACCGAATTGAGCTTAGTTACCATTTCAGTGGACACTAAATTCTCTGTGTTTCCATTATCAATGAGAACATCACAACACTTATCTTTTGTTTTACACTTTGTAAGGAAAATGTGTCTTCTTTGGCATACTTCTTTCTTTCGTTAAAACCTTCAAGACTCTCCTCTCACCAGCAATTTTTTCTCACTACTTATGCTCTTCAACATACTTTGGTGATGCCATGGATTCCACATCTGCTTGTACAACATGCGTGCTACCTTAATTTCTTCTTCTTTTGCTATCATAGTGGGGGTGAGGGCACTCGAAAGGATAGTGGCCAACTTCTTCATATCTGAAGCACGTTCCATTGAATGATCTTCCTCTTTCTCTCCTATAGCCGGCTATCCCTCTTTTGGAGGTGGTTCCACTCCTTGCTTATTGATTCGGCATTTGAGAGTGCTAGATCCTTCCTCATTCTGCAGCTGATTGTTTCCATGAGATGGCTGCTTTCTACCATTGTTGAACCGCCCTTGTCCCCTTAATGCACATTGTTGTCTTCTAGACAACTTTTCTTTTAGCCTTGACGTGTATTGATATTCTTCTATCGTATGTAACCTTATTATGTTCTTAACCATAGTTTGTTGATGTAACTTGAAACCTTTTCTTGGTCCATCACATTTAGTTCCTTTTGCCTCAAATATTGTAGCTTCTTCAATAAGACCAACTATTGGTCTGCAAGTAGATCGTTGCCTATGAGTTGGCAGCCATCATATCCCAAGGGGTAATCTTTTACTCACCCCTTATGTTCCTTTCCACCTCTTTCCACCATGCTTGATCTGAGCCACTTTCACCATCCTTTGGTGCCACTTCATGAAATTCAAAATACTCTTCCATCTTAGTGAGCTAATCAATCAACTCTTTGCGATTAAAAGTCATTGAGAAGCTTGGAACGTTTGTCTTCTCCCTCTTCCAAACATTGAGATAACTCTAATGATCCCATCTTCTCCTGTATCTAATTGCTCATGCGGTTGGGCTAGGTCTTGTACTCCAAACTCTTCATCTTTTGCATCACTCACACCATCCCTTGGGACAAACTTCCGCCTCTTACCTTCTTCAACAATAACAGGTCTTGTTTTTATAACACTTTAAAACTTCGCAATTTCATTTAGTCTACCCGGCATACTGACAACTTCTGATTCGCCTCTATCCACAGTTCTTCTAGGAGGCATCTAGGCTCTATATCAATACGAACTTATGGCTGCAATCACTTGTTTGCAATCCTAAGTATGTACTATTCTTCTACAAATTGGATTTTAGACCAACTCTAAATCCTTACCCTATCTGTTTTGTCAGTGAAGTGACTATTGGTGATCCACACCACAGCCCAGGACATCATGTGGAGGGAAAATGACACATCCAAAGATAAGTAGTGTATTGTAAAATGCAAATACTAAATAAATTAGTTAATCAAGCACATTCAAAAGTGGAAATCTTGTATTCAGAAATGTAACTTCTATTCAATATGCAGAATAGGGAAAGGACATATGCATACAATAAACTAGTGAGGCTAAGAGTGTAAGTTCTTGTGATCAGCAGGGGGGCGCTTCCTTGCTGATTTTCGTAGACTTGTGTGAAAGAATCTAGAACTACGAATGTGTTTGATATTAGATACTGAGGGCATGCTAACTATCTCCTCCTTGGTCTATGTGAGTGCGCTTGGCTCTATAGACGCAGAGATGCTTGATGGTAAGACTTCCTAACAAGTGTACACATATACAATGTATGATTACCAAATGACAGCTAGAAGTGGCAACAATCTTAGGAGAAACGGTTGCAAGAAGCTTCATAATCCTTTGGTCAAGTAATGGTTGTGATCCAACACATGACATGCCGACAAGATGCTACGACATGGTGTGAGCGTGGAGTGTGTCACCTGGCGTGTCGCATGGCAATGAAGTGCTGAGAAGTGATTTCTGAGTGTAGAGATCTTGTGTAGGTCTACGACAACAATTGGCATGTGTAGAAGGAAGATGCAAGTGCATTAGGATACTGTGAGGTGTTGTGAATTGCTGCGAAGGGAGTTGGCGCAATATTGCAGACATTACAAGTGTTGTGCCATGTGGTATTCAAGTCTGTGGAACGAACAAGAGTTGCATCATGCTAGCATAGGGCTTCAAAATTTGCTATGGATGTGAGGTAGGTGTACGACATACATGGGACTGCATAGGGCAATGCACCAAGGTACCATGTCACTTAACGGATGGTGGCAAGTGCTAGGCAAGTTAGAGTCTCACGGTATGCAACAAAGGGTTGTGCCAATGCTATGAGTTTGTGTGAGATGCGAGATGCAACAAGGGCGAAGAACCCAAATTTTGCAAAAGGAGTGAGGAGGTTTGCTTGGCTGCAAGGAAGAATATGCAAAGATCAATTGTAATCCCCTTTGAGCTTGGAAATTGTTTTGAATGAGCACTAAAATGTTTTTGGGTTGTTACTTGGCTTTTTAACTGTTGCAGGTGAAACTAATAGTTTATGCAGATTGGCAGTTTCACAACACTGGTTAACTGCCTGACTTTTTCAAAAGACGTAACTCTTCATCTTAGTGACTGAAATTGTCCTTCCTTTGTTCTAGGAGCATGCATAAGTGCCATTGACATCCATGGAACCTTGAGGGTCGTCTTCACACTTTTAGGTCTGATTTCATGCCAATACACTAGTAGATATTTTTAGTTGATGCAAGATTGCTTGATTACTTGGATGTTTATGCATCACTACTCCTCATTACCCACTCACTCCAATACACTTTCATGTCAATTCCTTAGCCCACAACACTTGTGCATTTTTGGCTTGTCCCTTTCAAGACCGAAGGATCCAAATGAGACAATAAATTGCTTCCTGTTGTTACTTTGATCGTTCCATTTCTTCATACAAATCTGCCAGTTAAAACAGGGTAAAATTGCCACCTAGGGAATTGATAGTTGCAAACCTGCCTTGATGGTGTAAAAACCACCCCCTAAAGAAACCACTAGTTACCAAACCACCACCTTCATAAACTGGTGGTTACATAACCACCACTAACAACTATGAAACCGCCCTTGTAATGTGCAAAATTCCTGCAACTCATGGAGGCCACAACTTTTGCATATGGACTCAAAATCAAGTGTCGTTTTTTTAATATATCTTTTCGAGAAGAATTCAGTTTAGACACATTCCTCGACAACATAATAAGGTTGTGGATGGATTAGCGAACTGGGCCCTTGACAACAATGATATCCTTTGCTATGGTTCACCACCCCTATGGTGGTCTACTAAGATTCAAGAAGATATTAGGACAATCCTTAATTTAGACTCTGTATAATGGATGTGAATATTGATAGGTTAGTTTATAAGGCTACTGATATGGCTAATAGCTTCCATGCTTGGCATGGTTGGATATGTAACTGAGTTTGTTTGATTAATATATGGTTGGAGGTTTTCTTTTTATTAAAAAAAAACAATATAGAACATCATTAACTTTTGTATGTTTCGTTTATCCTGACATATCGCTCAGAGTTTTTGATGATTGTTATCGATCCATACAAAGTCTATTGGTGGTTTTTGGTCTTACAAATGCTTGCTTGTTTACAAGATATGGAAGGATCTCTCCCTCTACATTTTTGGAGCTTCTCTGTAGTGTGTTTGGCCTTGACCACAACCTTCCAAATCAGTTGAACCTTACTTTGGTCCCTCTGCAAATACATATTTCTCACCAAAAAATTGAAATATGTTTGCTTCATCTAGCCATTTCTAGTGCAGCTCCTTTTGTGTATATTGTATATGCTGTATGATGTAAACTCAGACTTACACATCAATGTTGCAATTATTGAAATGTCCAAGTACATGCTACAACAATTGAATGGTGCTCAAATAACTCTTCCTTGAGGTACAATCATTTGCCCATTTGCATTTACAATACTTATGAGGAGAGATTCTACAAACCACAGCAATGAACAAAATACAAATGAACTTATTATCCATTAATGTGATACTTTTCTTGTTAGAAGTTGCTGCCCAATCTCATGCTTTGAATGCTTTCTCTTCTTGCTGTGCAAAACAAGTGGTGAGTGATAGGAGCTTAAATCTTGCTATTTTATTTCCTATCTGTTATTCCCAAGTGAGTTTTTGTTTCATGATCACCTATGATGAGTAAAAGACTTCCCATGCTTTCCAATCCAAGTGGAGTTAGTTCCCTATTTGTTGGCTCTAGATAGAGCTATACAACAATTTGAAGATACATTTTGAGTTCTATTCAATGCCCATACATGTGAATTCAACTCAACATCATCTTTGCAAAACATGTAAATGCTCAATCCATGAATTAGGTGAAATTTGCTTATTACTATATGCTTGCAATGGGGATGAAGATACATGTGAGAGTTATCTCCTTGATTCTTGTGCTTTGGTAGGATATTTCCTTTTGTTTGTCTCTGCCTGCTCTTGCTTTTTCCATTCTTTGGGTAAACATGTAGATGGAATTTCCAACGCTTCACATCCCAATGGCCACTAACCTTGCGATGAGTACAAAAATTATCAGAATTGTACATACTCATATCGAGTGGCTTTTTATCTCCTTGGATTGTGTCTTGGCCTTCCTCTTTTTGTTTGCTTGAAGAGCGGATTTTTTCTTTCTGTTTTTCCTAAAAGGGTTGGGCTCCTTAGTGGTGGTTTGTTTCTAGTTTCTGTAATGTCCCTTTTCCAATTGAAGACCTTTGGCCTTTTTTGTCTACCCGACGGCCAAAGGGGGAATTCAAGGGTGACTTAAGTTTATTAACTTTATTATATTGTGCTAAAATTAAAATATAACATTATAAAAACACATATAATAAATTAATAGACTTAACTTTAAATTAGAACTTAGGAAAGTGTAGTAAAATAAAAGCACTTAATTAAAATGTACTTCCTAAGGGAGAATGTGATTTGGAAGTCCAAGGGTCACTTTCATTGGAATTCCAAAGGTCACTTTTATGGGAAGTCCAAAGGTCACTTTGGGTCTCTTTTCCTATATAAAGAAGAAGGTGATTTGCCTAGAGGCATGCAGAAATATTTTATAACATTTTCTCTTGCATGAAGCTTTAGCTTTTGCATTAAAATTCCAAGGACGAAACCCCTTGTGGATTTAATCTCTTGTGGACGAAAACCCCAAGAGTTGAGAGGGTTTTTCACTCAGAAATTCCCATTGATTGTAATCAGATTTTCAGTCTATTTCAGGCTTTTTCCAGCAGTGTTATTGAAGACTTTTCTAAGTATTTTGGTGAATAAAATTGCAGTAGTGTTCTCTCTATTGGATCGACTCACTTTGGGACTGTTTGGGCATTATTATTGAGGTATTTAGATCTGCAAATCATTGTCTAATATCTCATAATTTCTATGAATGAAAATACCCAAGTTTCATAATTCTTCTGAGGGTTATTTGCCAATTTTATAATCAGATTTCAGATCTGATTTATGAGTTGATTTGGCATTCGAAAATTCTGATTTTTATATGAATGAGTTCCTAAAAATATAGGCAAGCATCTGGGATAGAGAAAATAATTTTTGGAGCTCATTTGATGCCCTAAATGTGTGGGCCGAAATAATAGGAGGGTCAGATCTACATGTTTGGTAGTTGCTATTATAATTTGGTTCACATCATCTTGTTCCTTGTATTTTTCCAAGTTCGGGCATATGTCATTTTCCTAGATCGGAGTTGTGTAGAGAAAGTTATGCTATCTTGAAGATTGCAGTAGTTAGGGTTTCAGATTTAAATTATTTTCTAGCTGTTGTAAAATCTGATTTTCGCCATAAATTCTCTAGGATTGTTCCAAGGGTTTGGGAGTAAAAATAATTATTGTATGCTGATTTTGGGTGTGTTTGCATATAAAACCCTAGTCGCTTTTTGCATAAATTAATCCCAGTTGCCCTAGTTTATTTCCCATAGCTGCCAAAAGTATATTTTATTATTTTATAAAGTGGGAAAAATCTTTTATTTGGGCAAAAGATCTATTGGGGATCTTTCAGTTTCCCATAGTTGTACAATATTGTTGTCCAAAATAACCCCTAGGTCATTTTGACATCTAAAATTCAATTTTGGACTAAGGGAAGTTTAATGAAAAAGCCACGACACTATCACAGTAGTGTTCGGGGTTCTCCTAACCCGCATAACAAAGGGAACATCAAACAAGGACTTAGAAGGATTTTGAGAGATTTAGTCTTTCGCAGCCAAAACAAAAACACGGGTCTTCTTCACTCGATGATGCGATGCATTTTGAAAAAGGAATGAGGATCCGCGGAGCAAGTGTTGAAAACTTATCAAGTGTAAAAGTTTCAAGGCCGCGGAACACTTCCTTTGACTTAGCCAAATTTGCTATTGATGAAGACCTTTGTGGCATGCAAAGACAATGTTATGCGGACTTGGCATAATGGTGTTCCGTGGAATTGCTCATTTCGCAAAACAAAGGATGAACTTAAGCCACAGAGCAAGGGAGTTGAAGAAAAGGGCTTGGCAGACTTCTCAGAATTAAGGGTTCCGTGGCATACATGGAGGTGAATTGGGGTAAATTGGGCAAAAAGAAGGCGAATCAGATTTTCATGGAACAAAGTGAATAGTTCCATTGTTCCCTCCGCTCTTTGCACTCTTGCCCAGGCCGCAATCGACTAACACATCGGGTAAGTCGGGTGTTTTATGCACCTAGGTAACGGTTCTAACGTTCAAGTTCTCCACGGGGCTGACATATAACTCTCTCTACTCCTCCTGGTAGGCCTTTCTTATTGTCCTCTAGGATTTTAAGACCCATTCCATACATGGCACATCAAAGAAATTTACCCTTTGCTAGCTTTAATGGTGGCAGTCCCTTGGCTCTAAATGCTCAACTTGATATTCCAGTGTCCGCCTTAAAAGTATTCCTTTCTTCACTGGTGAAAACCTCACCACCCCAACTGATCATATCCAAGATATTGCTAATGTGTGTTCAGTTCATCTAATTACTGAAGATGATGTTGCAGTTAGGCTTCTTGCTTCTTCACTTAAAGACAAAGCACTTCAATGGTATAAAAGCCTGAGACCTGCTTCCATTCACAATTGGGATGAGCTTGGCACAACTCGTGTCAACAATTCGAGGAGAAAGCAAACAACATTTCCTTGCTAGAGCAACTAAAAACTATCAAAAGGGGCCCCAATGAGCTTATGGCTGATTTCAATTTTAGATTCCAGAGAACATGGGGCATAATTCCAGTTCTTTTGAGACCAACACCTCAAGGTGCTTTCCTTTACTTCTTAAGAGCCTTGAATTCTGATATAGCAGTTATGATACAATTTATGGGTGCTGTCTAATTACCCGATGCATATCCAATAGCCATTAGGGATGAAAATTGTTTGATACAAGTTGGAAAAATAGCCCCTAGATTACCTATGCCCTTGTTTCATGAATTACCTCAAGCTTCTCAGCCTTCCATTGCTCCCATTCTTGAGAAAAATTCCCAATCTACTACTTCCACCTCCTATCCCTCCCAAAAATAAAAGGATGATGATGAAATGAAAGCCTTGATTAGGAACTTATCCAATAAAGTTATATCTTTGGAGAAACAACAAGCCCAATCCTATAGAAATTACCTAGGTTCTAATCAAGGACAATCTTCAGGCCAAGGATTTAATTAAGGTTATCAACCCTATAGAACCCAATTTCCAAATCAGAGATATGGGAAAAATCAGCAAAATGACAGGTTGCAAGGTCAAAATCCACATTTTCTCCTTCAATTAGTTGTCCCTGCTCAACCACTTGTTGCTGTTAGCTCAAGTAAAGCACTGGGTCTAGTGCAAAATAATGTGATCCAAGAAACAAAATGGTGTTTTCCATGTAGCCACATAATCAAAATATTTGTGCAAATGCATTGCAAGCTCATGCCTTTATGATTCAAAATTCTTCCAATCAACATGAATCATTAATGGAAATAACCAAATTCTAATATGGATGGAGTTTAGGAAGTTAACCTTGAGACCAATCTCATGTTTTTTGCGGATGATGATTTTTGTGGAATCAATTAAGTTGTGGGCAGTTCTGACAGACCTCAGATTCATGTTGCTAATAATACAAGGTCTAAGAAAAGAGTGTTGGATACTCAACCTTCATTTTTTTCTAATCAAGACAATTCTCTTCAAAGAGAAAAGGATGCTAGGGCGGATTTAAGTAAGAATAAGTTGCTTGATGTTTCTAGTAGACCTAGCCCTATGAAGGAGGTTTTTTCTCAACCAAGAGTATCTTTCCCAACAATGGAGTGGTCAAAGAAAGAGAATGCCACACCTCTAATGCACAAATCCACTGACATTCCCTTCAACATTTTTGAGCAGATGAAGACAAATGTGAATGTGACAATGTGGGATGCCTTATTTATTCCATTTCAGAGGGATCTCCTACATGAAGCTCTGAAGCAACTTCCTCAATCTGAACCAACTGTTCAAAGAACACATCTTGCTGTCAACCCGTGTCAACCAAAGGAGGAACAAGTAAGCAAGGCTAAGAAGACCCCACCCTTTTATATGTCTTTAATTGTAGGCAAACACTTGGTTCATAATTGCATGATTGACTCAGGTGCTAGCACCTCTGTAATGCCTAAGAAAATTGCTGATATCCTAGGCCTTGAGTACAATCCAATTTCTAAAGGTGTCCTACAACTTGATGGCTCAACAATCAACATTCTAGGAGTGATAAAAAATCTTGATTTAACCCTTTATGCTTGTCTAAGTCTAACCATAGCCCAAGAAATCTCAGTCATTGACTTGCCTCCTTTATTTACCATTTGTTTATCAAGAGATTTCACAGCCAAGGTGGGTGGATATTTGTCTTCAGATTGGTCTCACATGCTCCTGAGAACTAGATATGGTACTAGATTTACCATAAAAGTTGAGCCAATCTTTCCTTATCATGTTGAGTCTTATGACCCTACTCCTCTACAATCTAATTGTGTTATATACGAGGATGAAGAGTATGAATTAGTTTCAATAGAACAACCTACTCCTTGTTCAGTTCCTGATCTCCTATTAGATGATTGGGCTAAAGAGCACTATGAGTTTGATCCTTATGATACAACTGTGGAAACTGGGCTGGGCACATACTGCATTCATGAAGAATATTTCATCACTCCCATGCCACTTAGGAAAGAGGATAATGCTTATGGTTTGTGGAGAATGTTCTTTGATGGTTCTAGAAGCAGAAATGGAGCCGGGGTAGGTGTGGTATTAATTTCTCCAATGAATGAGAAAATTTTCTTTGCACATAGATTACAGTTTCCATGTTCAAACAATGTAGTAGAATATGAGGCATTGGTTCATGGCTTGATCATTGCGGAGAAGAGACAAATCATAGCCTTGTAGGTTTTTGGGGATATAAAATTGGTCATCCACTAAGTGAGAGGGAAATGTGCCACCAAGAATAAGCTTTTGAAAGCTTACAAACATCGAGTTTGGGATCTCTTAGAAAGTTTTGATGTTAACTTGTAAGTGGTGCCAAAGAAATTGAACAAAGAAGCGGACCAAATGTCGGGTATTAAATCATTATTTTCACTAGCTAAAGATCTCATCCAAGGTAATGAACATGTTAAGATGATTGTTAGGCCATCAATTCTAGATAATGAAGTCAGTTGGCAAATTTTTGATAGTGATGAACAAATTGTACAATTTATTCAAAATGAAGTTGAGTTCTCCTCAAGGCTGAAATCTGATTTGCATGATAGCTATGGTGATCAAATTATTTAGTTAAGGACAAACAAACTACCCAAAGGATTGGTCACTCTTGAACACATTTTCAGTCCTAATGATGAATTCAAAGGAGAAGAGAAGAATATAACAAGGCAAGAGGATTGCCATAACCAGTCACTATTGCACAAGGCAAGGAGCTATTGCTTGGAAAGGTATGTAATGAAGATGAAAAGCAAGCTTTTATCTCCTTATGTCAAAAATATAATGATGTCTTCTCATGGAATTATGAAGATCTTAAGGGTTTTGACCCCAACATTTCTCAACATTCCATAGATCTTGATCCTAATGTCAAACCTACTAGATAGAAACAAAGGCTCGTCAACCCCAAAATAGAGCCCCTCATGAGGAAAGAATTATCCAAACTCATTGAGGTAAAAATCATATTCCCCATCAAATATTCCTCTTGGGTGGCTAATTTGGTTCTGGTTAGGAAGAAAAATGGGGAAACTAGGCTTTGTGTGGATTTTAGAGATTTGAACAAAGCTTCCTTAAAAGATCATTACCCTCTGCTTTTATGGATTTTTTTTTTTGCAAACGGCAGCAGGAGCTGGAAGATTTTCTATGTTGGATGGCTACTCAGGTTTCAATCAGCTCAAATTTAGAGAGAGGATCTGTTTAAAATTGCATTTACAACTAAATGGGGAGCATATGCATATCAAAAGACCCTTTTGGATTATCAAATGCAGGGGCCACATTCTAAAGAGCAATGGACATTGCTTTGAAAGGGTATATTAATGATTTCATCCTCATCTACTTGGATGATATCGCTGTTTTTTCAAAAGAGGGTAAGGACCATATCAATCATCTTGAGAAAGTTTTTGAGAGATGTAGGGAATTTGGGGTATCTCTTAATCCCAAGAAATGTAATTTTGTGGTTCCACATGGCAAGCTTTTGGGTCATATTGTTTCAAAAGATGGTATTGCCATTGACCTTGAAAGAATCTCAACCATTCTTTTCTCTCCTTGCCAACTCACAGAAGGCTCTATATTCATTCCTTGGAAAAGTCAACTTTGTTAGGAAGTTTATTTCTAATTTTGCTGGTTTGGTTAGGCCTACCACTTTATTGCTCAAGAAGGATTCAATTTTTAAATGGACAAAGTAGAGAAATGAAAGCTTTGCCAACATCAAGAAAACAATTGCTCAAGTGGCTATACTTATTAACCATGACTATTCCAAGGATTTTATTCTATATGCTTATGGAGTTGATTCCAACATTGTTGTTGTTTTAAAGGAACAAAATGGTCAAGGTTTAGAGCAGCCAATGGCATTGTTCACTCAAATGCTAAAAGATTATGAATTAAAATACAATCACATAGAGAAACATGTCTTTGCCATCATGATAGTTCTCAAGAAGTTTAAGAGTATGCTTGCCACTAACCACATCAAAGTTCTAGTTTCACACTTCAGTGTGAGAGACTTCATTATGGGAGCAAAAATTAGTGAAAAAAGAGTTGGATGGGTGACCAAGATTATGGAGTTTGATGTGACCATTACAGCCACAAAATTGGTGAGAGGTAGAGCACATAGTTGACTTTGGATGCTCGAGACAATCAAGAAACCTCCCTCTTCATGGATGATGCACAAAGTTCTACAAATCTGCAAGATAGAGGAGATCCATGCAATGGCCATGGTTGGATTGATGTCATGTCTACATTCCTATCCATTGGTGTATATCTTCTTGGCCTAAGAAAAACAAAGAAAAGGCATCTCGTGTGCAATCAATTCCCTACACAATGATTGGTGGGATTCTTTTCAAGAGGAAAATTGATGGAGTGTTGTTGAGGTGCATTGAGGCTGATCATGTGAACAAAGTTTTGAAGGTATTCCATAGTGGTTTCTACGGTGGACACTTCTTTGCCAAGGCCACAACTATGAAAATTATAAAGGCATGATACTTCTGGCCCATGCTGTTTACAAATGCTCATCAATGGGTCAAAAAATGTAAAGAATGTGCTTTCAATGGTAAAAAGAGGATGGCAGCCCTCCCATTTAATCTTATTCAAAGGGATGAAGCCTTTTCTCAATGGGGACTTGATTTCATAGGCATGATTAATCCTCCATCAAGTGTGAGTCATAAATGGTTTCTAACAACAACGACTTATTTTACCAGATGGATAGAAGCTGTGCCACTTAGGAAAGCTACTGAATCGAGTATCCTTGATTTTTTTGAGGATATTGTGACAAGATTTGGGGTTCCTCAAACCATTATTTCTGATAATGCAAAAGCCTTCCTAGGCTCTAAAATTTCTGATTGGGCTCTTGGACTTGGAATATTCTTGAAGACCTCTTCTAACTACTATCCTCAAGGTAATGGTTTGGCAAAGTCTACTAATAAGAACTTGATTAGAATCATGAAGAGAACAATGGATATCAACCATAAGCAATGGCATGGCATACAAAGGTGAGAAATGCTCTTTGGGTTGATAGAATTACATCAAAGAAAGCCACTGGTGATTCTCCTTTCAAACTTGTTTATGGTAGAGATGTTAGACTTTGTTTGTCTTTGGAGTTTCCTTCTTTGGAGTTGGCTTAACAATTGGAATTGGAAGGTGCGGATCAAAGAGAAATCAAAATGGTAGAATTGGTTGAGCTTGAAGAGTTGAGGCATTCTGCCATGATAAAATTAGAAGAACATTAGAGGGCAACCAAATAATGGTTTGATAAGAAAGCTAAGGCTCAAGCCTTCAAAGTAGGAGATCTAGTCCTGAAATGGGATACAGATAGAGCTAAACCTAGGCGGCACTCTAAGTTTTATGCACTTTGGAGTGGGCCATACATCATTTTAGCTTGCAAGAGGATGCCAATGCATGTGAGCTATCAAAGTTCGATGGGGAAGTACTTCGGATCCCGCTTAATAGGATCTATCTTAAACTCTCTCATTGAGAAGGGTATGCTTCACCTTGTATAAATTAGATTAGTTTTTACTTCCTCCAAGTGTTGTTTCAACACATTATCTTGTTAGTAGTATATCTTCTTTTCCTAAGTGTTTCAGACAAAGTTCTTGTGGTTCTCGGATGGATTTTCTAGTTGTAGTTTTGTTTGAGGACTCAAGAAGATATGATAAGTAAAGTTGGACAATGAAAAGGATGAGTTACAAGAAGCAAGCAAAACAAAGTTTGGGCCGGCCTCCAAGCGTTCAATATGATGAGAGAAGCACTTCCAAGTTCCAATAGCTTTATTCATGGATTTTTCAGGCAATAGGGTGGAAAATAAGTTTCAAGACAATTTTCCACTCTCACTAAAGTCCATTCCGGAGCAGGTCTCATAGTGGAAGCAAGGTGTTTTGGATCAAAGTTTTTCACCCTTCAACCATCAAAGAAGTCAATGTTTTGATATAGTCTGCAAGCTTTATCCTTAACTCCCAATAAATTAGCTTTGAGAGCATTCCAAGGCAGTTCCAGATCAATGCTAAGTCCATGTAGTGCTTCATGTTGATTCAGGGGTAAGAACTTCAAGTTTTTGATCATTTTTTTAAAAAGTTTTCAGGCTTGACTCCATGCCCAATGGATGCTCAAAAGACCATTGATCTTTATATCAAGTAGGCAAATAACCCGTTGAGTCACCAATTTTTTTGTCGAAAATAACCCCCAAGTCATTTTAACAACTTATAAAATTCAATTTTGGACTTAGAGAAGTTTCATGAAAAATCCGGATTTGCAATTGATGAAGACCTTCGTGGCATGCAAAGAGAGTGTTATGCGGACTTGGCATAATGGTGTTTTGTGGAATTGCTCATTTATGTGAAACAAAGGATGATTTTAAGCCACAGAGCAAGGGAGTTGAAGAAAAGGGCTTTGGCAGAATTCTTAGAATTAAGGGTTCCACGACATACACGGAGGTGAAAATTGGGAAAAAAGCCAGCGAATTAGATTTTCATGGAACAAAGGGAAGAGTTTCATTGTTCCCTCCGTTCTTCGCACTCCCTCCTAGGCTATAATCAACTAACACAACGGGTAAGTTGGGTGTTTTATGCACCTTGGGAGCGGTTCTATTGTTCTTCAAGTTGTCTCAGAGGGGCCGACATAGCCCACAAGGCGGGCGAATTGCAAGTTTCGCGAGCACCAATGGAATACAAGGAACGTTCCAACGTTCCTCGCGTTCACTGATTAAGCAATAGGGGCGGGGCAAGTGGTTAAGGCGGGTCTCGTTGGCACACATGGAACATTCTTACATTTCGACACTTCCCCGGACACCCGATCCATCTGCCAAATGCAGTCAAATCGACATTATCACCCCCCGCAAGAACAACTTGAACCTTGCCCTCGTTCCCTCATTCCTCCGCCCATCCGATCATCCGAATGAGGCAAAAATTGATTAAAGTGGTCTAGCGCAACCCACGAGGAACACTACCCAGTTCCACTTGTGCTCCATGAATCCGTCTTGCAAAAAATTTCTCCGAACTCCAAATTTCACAAAATCGGTCTCGTTGGAACCATCTCATTGTGCACTTCACTTTAACATCAAGAAACGAAGAAATTGATGGAATTTTAGGGGTAAAAAAGGCAAAAACAGATTCAGAACGGAAAGAACACTTCTAGGCTTGCAATAACCCCAACTACTCAAATTTATTAAGAAGTGGTGCCCATACGTTCTCCTGCAAGCAAAGTGGCATGGGGAAATGAATTTGACAAGATGCCCATGCTTATTTTCGGACATTTAAGGATTTGTGCCATGTTGAAGTAGTTTCAATTTGAACAAATAATTTGTGGTATGTATACAACGTAGATTTTAGGTTTATATGCTTCAAGAAACGTTATTTGTTGTTACACATACACAAGATATTTTGGGCCAAAAGTAAGACACACCCGCATGATATGATACACTCACTGCATTTGGGACTCCATAGTTTGAAAAAGTCAATCAATGGATCCAAAGTGGTGCTTTGATAGGATGAGCAACACCTCAATACTCTGCTTTTTTTATAAGAAAATGTAATAAAGTCTATTTCTTGTTGGAGCAAGTAATGGGGCCAAAATGAAGTTGATATGTGTATCTCATGATGGACTTCCAAGTTTGTATAACTCATTGAAACAAAAATGAAGTCCATATAATCCACTACTATAAGTGAACCCCGAAAGTGTACTTGATGATAGTTTAATAAGTACCTCCAATACATTAAATATTATCTTTGCATTTTTCTAGTGGTTCTCATGTAGATCTTGCATGAATTGAGAGACCAAGCTAGCGGTGAAAGTAAGATCATGTTGTGTCTGAGTCAAGCTTCTAAGGTGTCTAACCAACTGTTGGGAACAAGGCGAAGTCAATCTTAGGAGAAGTGCACCATGCTATAAACTCAAGTCTAGGCTGATGAAAGGATGAGGGAGTTGATTAGCAATCCTCTATTTGTAATTGGAAAAGAAGATTGAGTACATATTTAGGTTGAGAAATTTAAGTTCTTTTGTTTGAGAAAGTTGTTAGACCTAGGATATAATGCAACAACCCCGAGTTAGTCATCTCAAATCGTCCCATAAGACTCAAATTCACATGGACAATCATATCTTGTTTGTTTTCTATGATGATGTGGTTGTCAACATGTAAACCAAAAATGGAGACCACACCCTCTACACCGCTGGATGTAGAGATTAGTATTTGAATTGCTAGGCGAAAAATCCCAAGACAAGAATAAAATTATCTATTTTCTCATCCCTAGGTTGTAGACCCCTTGAGCTTGTATTTAGATTTCTTGGGTTGGCATGGAAGTGGAATTGGAAATGTGAACAAAGGCAAGAATATAAAGATACTCTTCATGAACACCCAATGAACACCAAACATGTAATGTCAGTAAGTGAAAGAACATGCAAGTGGAGTCGGAATCGTGAACAAACCTAAGAGGTTACTCCATGTAGATCTCTTCATGCAAGTTATTGTGTAAGAAAGCATTCTTTGAGGCTACTTGATGAAAATACCAACCATTTGATGTTACAAGTGAAAAACATGCCGATGGACTCCGTGTTGGCAATGGGTGAAAAAGTATTATAGCAGTTGATGCTTTTGACATGAGAAAAATACTTTTCTACTAATTGCGGTTTGTACTTTTCAACACTAACACTAGATAAATTTTTAGTCCTCTAGACTCATTCGCAACACACAAGTTTTCTTCCCTTGGGAAGAGGGACAAAATCCCAAATATTTGGCTTGTAGTTTTCAACACTACCATTGGATAACTTCTTGGTCCTCGAGACTCATTTGAAACACACAAGTCCCTGTTCCCTCGGGAAGAGGGACTAAATCCCAAGCATTATTTTGGAGTAGAGAATGATATTCTTCTTCCATAGTAGCTTCATTCTTTGAGTGACCATTAAATACAAGAGCAAAAGTGGCATCAAGTATAACCACATACTCACGTTTTTGTTGAGAACAAGTCATTCAAGCTAGATTACTAGCAAAAGTGCTTGCTTTGACTTGAATAGTTCTAACCCACTTAGGAAATGGAGGAGGTGCATATTTTGTTCGTTTGAAGGGCAAGGAGGAATTTGAAGGTTCCCCATTACTTGCATCATTTGAAGAGTGACCGCCATTTCATAAAGGCATTGTAGAGAAGCAAGGTTGGGAGAAGTTGGGCATACAAGAATTTGTTGGCATATGGGCCAAGGAATGCCCCTCAAATTGCGTATCCCATGTGAAAATCATAATTGGTGCCATGAGAAAGAAATTGATAGCCTTCGACATTTTCACAATAGCTTCCAAATATGTAGGGATGACTACTTGTGTATGTAGCTTTACACTTTTTATTAGGAATATGGGCCTAAGCATCACACCCAAAGACGTGAATGTGGCTTATATCAGGCTTGTGGTTGCTCCAAGCCTCTTTGGGTGTTGCATCATGCATTGACTCGTGAGAAGTGTGATTTTGGATATGATTTGCACAATTGCTGGTTTTGGCCCAAAATTAAAGGGCTTCCATTACAAGATTATGCAGATGGATAGCCACCTCCTTTATAGTGCAACTCTTTTTGCTTTCATGAACACCATTTTGTTGTGGCGAGTAAGACCTTTTATCATCCTCTTACACCAAAGGGATTTTGCTTCTTTGGCCACCACTCCTTGTTTCCCTTGTTAGTCATGCTCATTGCTATGACAAATAGCGACACTTAAACAAAATATATTAAAACACATCAAATAATTCTCATTTAGTGACTTCTATGATTGTTTCTTATAGTACAAATTTCAAATCTCATACAAATACAACATTATATTTGTAGTATTTTTTTATAGATTGTTTAACGCTTTTGACCGGAGCTTAGAACCGGGGGGTTCTTGGGCCCCTCCTTAACAATGTCCATAGACTAGATATAACAATTTCAACACAAATCCTACGATGCAAGCCAAGCCAAGACGAGCCACTAAACCGCCATCCTAGCCACTAGCCATCTTAGCCACTAGCCACGCCAAGCCAAGACTACCACTGCCAGGAGAAGAGAAACCAGACTCCACCGCCAACGATGCTAATACCACCACCGCTGTGAAGAACTGCCGCCAAGCCAACTCACCGATGCAAACACAACCAAGACCAGCCGCCGAGCCACCATCCTAGCCACTAACACCGTAGTCCGGTCCAACACCGCCGAGAAGAGCGTCGGTCGCAACCACCGGTGATGCAACAACTAGCCATCACCGATAACCACCCCGAAGGGGATCGCACCCAACGGGTTTGAACCCGGTGGATTTGGACCCAACCGTCTGTCTTAACCGATCCACCCAAACCCCATTGGCATTATATTTGTGGTATTGAGATCTTCTTGCATGCAACTTATTAATTCCAGAGCTTGAATTTTCATATGAGGGTCCTTTTTTTGTTGACAAAGCATTTCGATCTCCAATATATTTCATTCCTAGGAGTTCTAAGTCCTCTCATTCAACATTTGGATTCCACCCATTGGAGACTACATCAGCACCATTTTTGGTTTGTACGCATTCCGTACTCCAATAGATTCAATTTCATCCTAGCTCATCCTAGAAGCTGCAAAGTGATTCTAATCATTCGTTGATATTTGGGACAATTTCCTCTTAGCAAAGTGAGCAAATGATGAGGCAATGACATGGGCTAGCGAATTTTATTAAATATAGTCACAATGGCTATTTTAATTATTTAAATGTTTTACAGTCACATGAATTAACTATATATTCTTAAATGGTGTACTTATCTCCATGTATATCTTTACTGTATTTAAAGCTTCCTTCATCTAGAAGCTTATTCGTATGAAAGTTTCCTTCCTCTAGAAGCTTCTTTGTGCATCCTTTGTAATCTATATATACACAATACAAATCGGTGCAGGTACAGTTGCAGAAATTTCTTGCATTCTCTGTTGATGTGATATCTTTGGCACTAGCATAAATATGTACATGATGCCAGCCACAAATATAATAACCACCCTTGTTATTGTCAAGTAAACAAGAAGAGATCGATGCAAGAGACTGAGATGGGATAATCTATGTCGATCAGATTCTTTATATTCCCAAAGTTCTACAATCTGAGTGCATTTGAATTCTCATAATATCAAATGTTTATCTCTAACTCTTATCATCCAACTTATTCCTCTATTGGGGACATATAAACATACGAGAAATTACCAAAAACATTGAGATGCTTCATATTGAGAATTCTTGTAGTCGATGCATCTTTTGAAGTCATGTCTAATTGATTTGGTGGGAAGTCAGTTGTGTATTTATGTTGTTGGATACACTTACTCTGCCCGAAATTCATGGGAGAATCCCTTATCTTTTGCCACGCTCATGGGCATTTCAACTATAGCCTTGTTCTCGGCTACTATCCTATACATGGGCCAAGAACCAAAGTTGACTTTGCACTTGACATGTCTCAACATTAAGATTTGACAAGAAATTAAGTGAAGAAAAATTAAAAAGCACATATTCATACTAAAATAAGTACTAAATAGGAAAATATAAATCATTTACTAAATAATGTTTGAAGCAGTGCTAACTAAGCCCAAAAATGTGTATTTTGATCCATGGTGTGAAACAATGTTACCTGGGACGGGGACGGGGTTTTCGGACGGCAAAAATTTCTAAATTTTGGGGACGGCGGGGGGACGGCTGATTAAAAAATATATAAATATTTAAAATAAAAAGATATAGTGACTAAATTATATAAATAAGCTGAAATAAAACCATTTGAGATTTAAATAAGGTGAAACTTGAACTCATAAACATCAAATACACTATAAAGTCTAATATCAATATGTTAATGTCATAAATTGAAAATTCATAATACATATTTGAATTTTGATTCTTGAATATGAGACAAGCTGAAATTTGAAATTTCAAATATATTAATATTTAATATTACAAAATATAAAAGTAAAACCATTCTAAAATACGATTGATCAAGTGACAATAGCTAATATTCATATCATTAATCTCATAGCCAAATACACCAACAATTGTCTATTGTCAATATTACAAAAAAAGAGGACAACTACAAGTATCAGCCTAAAAATCAGAATCTCCATCTGAAGCAATATCCATGAACTCCTCCTCGCTGGTACTAGCATCCTCGTCCTCAAAGGTAAGCCCAATCAATCCTCGCTGCACAGTGTTGTCCTCTTCAACCTGCCTCGGCTCCTCGGGATCTACATCCCACCGTAATGCTGGAGTCTGTTTGTACTCAGGTGTCTTGCGATCTATAAGACGCAAAGCACTGTGTACAGCTACAAGCTTCTCCGCTCTTGCAGAGGTAAGCCTATTCCTCTTAACAGAGTGTATCCAACCATACGTAGACCAGTTCCTCTCAGAGGCAGAGGAGCTAGAAACCTGGGAAAGGAGGCGAATGGCAAGTGGTCGCAGCAATCCTGGAAGCCCATACAGTCGCCACCAACTCACTGGTTTCTCCTATGCTAATGTTACCCTGTCTGTCTTTGCTGATGTTTTGTACCCATCGAGTTCAGTGAAGTCAAGCCACTCCATTCTGATCTGTGAAGCCTCTTATGGAGTGTACATTTTTTTAAAAGCCTTCATAAGGCCCTTCTTCACCTCATCATCATCCAATGGGACAACTCTGCTTGGCCTCTCCACATACCATTTGGGATTTAGTGCATACGCAGCCATATGAAGAGGAGTGTTCAACTTCTCCCATCTCCGCTGAATAATGGGCTGTATATGTTCATTATAGAACTCCAAAGTGGGGTCCCTCACCCGAATAGCTGCCTTCATTTGCCCAAGCATGCTATCAATGCACTCGTAGATCTCACCAAGATTGGGGCTGTTAGAATCCCCATGTTTGATGACACTAAAAACTAGAGCTATAATTGATATGATGTATTTCATATCAACCCAAAATGTTTCCCGCATCACCACTTCCTTCACTCTTTTCCTTGATCTGTCTGTCTTGACTCACGCCACCTAGTCCAATCTGTGTCATAATCATAATTTTGCAGGGCTCCTGCAACTCGACATCCTCTCCAACAAAATAAAATAGGATGCAAAGCGGTGTCAACTGGTTTCAAAATTCCTTCTTCGAAAAATTTCAAAAAGTGCCAATGATGTGTGGTGATTGCATATGAACTTCTCGCACATCTCTCGGCATCGATCCACTATCTCGATTAACCCACCGAATCTTCCCTATGTCTTTCAATGCATTGTTCATGGCATGCACACAACATGGAGTCCAATAAATATGCCTATATTCCCGCTCCACTAGCTTGCTTGCTGCTTCTGCACACATAAGCTGCATCTGTGATAACCTATACAACATTTGAAGGTCCAACCTCCTCAATGACATCCTTAAAAATCAAACCGAAACTCAAGATCTTTTCGCTTCCTGCAACAATCAATTGCTCTCAAGAAGTACACCATTTTTGCAAGAGACAATGATATTGATGAGAGGACGGTGGCCGATATCCGTCCACCCATCCATGATAATGTTGCATCCATGTGACACCCATGTCACCTTCATCTCCTCCATCAATACATTAACCTTGGAATAGTTTCTATCCAAGATTGTTGTCCTGAGTTTTGTGTCTCCAGGAGGCACATAACTTGTACCTGCTTTTGCAACCTTAGCCATAGCCTCCTTGTAATAAGGAGAGCGAGCAACATTAAATGGAATCCCAGCAGCATAGAAAAATTTCCCAATAGCATCATCTGCCTCTTCCCTTGCCTTTGAATCAAACATGTCAATAACTGAATTTGGGGCTGCCCCCACGGCCTTTCTCTTCCCTCTGCTTTCCACTTCTGACACTTCAAAACTAGAACCAGCCAGAGTATTAGTAAGTTTGCCAGTCCTATGAGCGCTCAATGGAGTATTAGCCGTAGAACCACGAACTTCTGGCACTTTGTCCGTGGTATTTCCATTGAAGATTCTCACCATCTCAGCTCTTTGCTCTAGTGAAAGACCCTTACAAGTGCCAACCCCCCTTCCTGTAAGATGCAACAAGTGTGCATTGGTCCTAGTGATACTACCATGCCAAGTCAATGCACATATGTTGCACTTCCATACTTTGCTCCCCCCTCCAGACTTGGGGTTATCAATTATTTGGGCAAATTGTTGCAATGGCTTCTTCTTATCAAATGGTCCAATGGCAAATTTGGACAACATTTGAGAGGGGCAATTGGTAGCACTACCAACTGAACTACTGATTGCCGCCACCACTACATTTTGTGCCCCTTCTTCACTCTCCCCATCAGGCATCACCAACACTTCCACGGCCACCTATCTCAACTTCCCGTTCAACCCTCTCCGCTTCTCCGATTCATGCTCGATTCATGCTCGATTCATACTCATACTCGGGCCTCGAGAGAAGAACTCATGGTGATGATTGCTGCAATGAATTAAAAACAACCATAACTATATGATTGATTGATTATGTAATGAATTAATTTTAAAAAAAACGTAGCCATTTAAATTTTAAATTTTACAACCAAACCCTAGGGCCTATGCAAGATGCATTTTTTTAAATCCCACAAACTATATGCATGATTGCATTATGAATGTAGATGCAAATGCTAAAAAACAACCCCTAAAAAATGCAAAAATAATATAAATTTTAAACTAGAAATAAAAATGTAATTAAAAAAAAAAAAGTAACCATTTACATTGTAGTTTGTATAACCAAACCCTATGCAATATGCATTTTTAAAAATCCTACAAACTATATGGCATATGCATGATTACATTGTGAATGTAGATGCAAATGCTAAAAAACAGCCCCTAACAAATGCAAATATAATCTAAATTTAAAAAAAAAACTTTAACATGTATTGTAAGCAAATAAAATTATAAATACCTCTTGCTCCCTCTTGTTCTTGCTCTTGCTCTTGCTCTTGCTCTTCCTCTTGCTCTTCCTCTTGCTCTTGCTCTCACTCTTGCTCTTCCTCTTGCTCTTGCTCTTGCTTGGTGTGAATATGAAATGAGCCCATATTGTAAATTTATAACATAAAATAGCACTTTTAGGGTTAGGGTTAGGTTAGGAATGTTACTTTTATGTTATTAGACATATACAATAAAAAAAAAAAAAAATGTGTTTTTATCTATTAAAAGTCTGTTTTTTTTTTTTAAAAAGACGCAGAAGCCGCGGGGGACGGCGGGGACGTCTGGACGTCCCCACCGTCCCCCAGCCGTCCCCAACGACTCCGGGACGTTTCTGTCCCCCTCCAGCCGTCCCCAGGGCGTTTCGCCCACTCCCGCCAAAAAAGGAAACGTGGGGAAAAGCTTTCCCCAAGCCCCAGACGTCCGGGACGTCCCGGACGTGTTGAAAAGGGGGACGCGTCCCCGCGTAACACTGGTGTGAAACACATGAAAGGAAAGAAAATATTTAATACTTGTCTCCATTAATTTTGCAACTAAATGTTTATGCCTTGCATTTTGCATCTTAATTTTTCTTTGTACACAATAAGAATGAAATTGGAAAACAAGAAAAATAGAAAAATTTGGAGAAATTTGAATGTGCAATTTGTTCAAGCCTGCTGCCAATTGTCACTGGCATGTCTGGCTTGGCAAGCCATTATCGCAAAGCTTGAGAAGTGGCTTCATTCAAACTTGTAAGTTTCAAGCGTTCCAGAAAGAGTCCTACTAGAATGATTCCATACAGTAGAAGATTTGGGTTGGGCTAATATTTTCAATTCCAAGATATAACATATCCAGATTGGATTCTATACAAGGGCCTGTGAAATGGAATGCAGGGTTATTACCTTGTAATTCTCTATTTTCTCAGAAACAACAAAGGTACCTTACATTTTCACTCGTTTCATCTGCAAACTTATTTATTGCAGCTTCGTTTGCTTCGCTTGCAAATATTAGTCTTTGGCCTGATTTCCCAAAGGGGGTGGGCTGATCTCCTGGGAACTTCTTGTTTTCTGTTTGGAGCCTAAGTGTTGCAAGAGTTAGACATGGGAAGCGCAAGATCTGACAGAATTTGGTTTTGCTAATTGAATACTAGTCTGCAAGGTATTTGATGCAGGAGCATCTGGGTTCATAGGCTATCCTAGATCAACCAAAAACAATTGAGTTAGTTGTGTAGCATTTTGTGTTGTTGGCGGTCAGCGAAGTACTAGCTGAAGTTGCAGAACACTACCGAAGCCTCGCGAGCCTACTGAAGCCGCATAGTACTAATTGAAGCCGCATAGTACTAATTGAAGCCGCGTAGTACTTGTTTGAAGCTGCAAAATAATACAAACTTGTTTGAAGCCACGAATAACTATGAAGCTGAGCCAATGCCACGAAGATCTCGGATCAGCCAACTGGTCATGCTTTGAGTCTTGTGATGGGTCCTCTAGGCCTTATCTTTGTAATGTTCCATAATTTTAGGGAATTTAGTAACTACGTTCAATGTAGCATTGGATGACTTGGCTGCCTATATAAACAAAGCACAATTGCCTTAGGAAGGTAGCTGTTGATCAACAAGAGTGGAGCTCGCAAGTGTGATATTTCGTCTGAGTGCAGACATTAGTCTTCTACTATTTTTGCAATCTGTTGTTGAGGCCTAAGTCACAAGTTTTGTGTTCGTGTTCGCGTTCGGCAACGATTAAATTCGAAATAAATTTGCCAACCGATAAAATTTGGGCAAAATAATCGCAATTAAATTCGAATAATCTAAATATGCATTTTTATTCTTATAATAAATATTTAACAAAAACTAAATATCAATAAGTTTAATTATTATAAAAATATACTAAAACTAAATGCTAATGATAAATATTAGATTAATAATAAATCACTAACAAATAAATACTAACTAATAATATAATACTACATACTAACTAATAATATTAATACAATAGAATATGGTAATTAAATAATTAAATAAATGTTAACCGAATATTACAACTTGACATACCAATATTATTAAATAAATATTATCTATTCTAATATTAAGAAATTAGAAAATAAAACCAAAATCTAAAATCGACAACTAATATATTTTAAAATTTAAAACTTTAGCTAAGTTCCTATATTATCCACAACTAATTAATTTTAAAAATTAAAAATTAAAACTTTACGTAAGTTCTTAATATAATATAGGAAGAATAAACTGTTATAAACTAAATAAAGGTTCATTGAATGCTTATTTCAACTTATTCCAAATAGAAACACTTCCCATATCTCAACCTCCTCACACGATCTGTTAGTATACAATCATTTATGGAGCTTCTCACGCACTTGGAAGCACTATGGCATAGACACACGATTTTGGCAGAAATGTTTTACTCCAGGATTTAGACAGCAGCGGTAGGGCTCAACTCATCTCTGATTAGATTACTCACAGCCGTTGCAGGGTTTGACTCCAAATCTCAGCAGATTTTAAACGCCAAAGCCCTAACCCTAGCTGCGACCACTTTTCAACTTTTAAAATTTTTTAACCACAATTTTTAAGGTTTTAAGAAAAATCATTTTTTTCTTGATCTGTATGAATTTCTTCAGTGATTTTTAACGATTTTTTGGATCTCTGATTGGAATCGCTGAATTTCGAATTTTTCAATCGAAATTGGCAAACCCTGAGACATAGGTTGAGGCTGCGTCGTTGGCAATCGGTTTGTGTATGTGTTTGTTGTTCCTCTGAGTTAATTCAATATGTTTGATGATGTGTTACTGTTGCATGATTCCACTATGAGTTATTATACTTATTTGTATAATCCCACACAAATCTCTATGGGCTGCATGGTCTAATGCGGCTCTTCACTAGGCACCCGAACCACGTCTACACCATTTTGGTATTAGAGAAAGTTTTTTTTTCCTTGCGAGTTGAAGCACGAAAAACGCTGGCAGTTTACCACATATGCGAGTGTGGGTAGAAAATTGTTATGGACATCTTCAGTGGGTAACTATGTTAGGAATATATTAAGTGCTCCATTCGAGTGAATAATAATTACGTATGTAATTATTATTATTATGAATGTAAACTAGTAAATTAGTATTTACTAGCTAGTAATTAGTAAATGTTAGTCAGTTAATTTGTTAGTAGAATATATTTGGGTTATTTGATTATACCCGTATTATTATAAATGGGTTATAACCTCCTAGTTTGTAGGAGGTAGTTTCCCTACCTCCATGGCTATTTAATAGCCATAGTAATAGTTAAGTTTTACAGCAAATCAATATTGAATATCAATTTTGTTGGTTTAGTCTATGATTTCCAAGATTTGGTGTCAGAGTTGGTGGCTCTCAGCAGTGCTCTATGGAGTTTTACATTCAAAGGATTCTGATTTTTTAAAAATACATCTGGTAAATTGCAGTTTTCTCCAAAACCTAGAATCCAAATTCTGCAAAATTTGGTGGGTTTGTTCATATAGTTTTTGAGCACGATCTGTCAAAAAATTGGAAAAACCTAGATCAAGTATTTGTAGAAATCGGGAATATAATACAGGCTTCTATGTAGTAAAGGAAAAGCCAATCTTGGTTATATTGATCTATATCACGTAGATAATCATTCAAGCTAGTGGAACAATTCCTCTGTCTAAATCTGGTTCTCTAAATAAGCATGTGACTACCTTTCTGGCAGACATTCTCTCATGTGCATTCACCATTGTGTGTTTGATCCAATCGCCTCTCTCTTTCGCAGCGTGAGCCCTTCATCTCGGCTGAGGATCATTCGTAGGTGACTATTGTGGACGTGAACTATATCTTAGCATGGCTTCTTGTCTCAGATATTCTTAGCGTGGCTTCTTATCTCAGATATTCTTAATTTTTGTGGAGCTTTGCCATTGGAAAGAACGTTGTGGTTCATTTGCATCCAGGACAACTCTTCTTTTGTGCACCATCAATAAACTCAGCCATGAAAATTTCTGTGAGTTTGTTAATTTCCAGCTGTAACCATATCTGAACTAGTATATCCGTGCTTTTGGAGAATAGGCGTTTAGGAGGAAGTGTGTATAAAATATTGCAGCCATCAATTTATCCATTTGAGCAGATCCAGAAAATTACGGCCACATGCATACGGACAAGTTTGTATTATTTACAGCTTGTTAGGATAAACATTTAGTTTTTGAGTCGCTTTTATATGTGAGGTGTCATTTTTGAGCTTTTAGTATGAGTTTGGATCTCAACGTAGTTTGTTTTATTGTTTGGGTATTATGTGGTATATTAGAAGTTTAGAGTCTACTTTTGTTCATTGTCCAAAATAATTGGAAAAGTCCCATCCTTAATAGTGTTGTATTAAAAGTAATATTTTAATTACTTTTAGTTAGGGTCAATTTGTGTTAAAGTCCATTAATATATTTTGTAAATGGTCTTGTCTTTGTTAAAAAAATATGTTAGTAGAGTTGTAGTCATTTGTCATGTCCTTTTCATGTTGCCAAAATAAATAAGTTTGTTGTAAAATAGTCATCCATATAAATAGTCATCATCATCGAAAGAAAAGTATTTGTGTCTTCACCATTAAAAATGTATGATTCATTGAGTCATTTTCAATGTCTTTGTAAAAATTGTGTCATGCACAAGTCAAAATTTCCCACGTCCTGTCTCAAAAGTTCGAAAAATATTTTTATTTTTTTGCGTCACGGACACATTTTTCGGTGTTACCCTTTGTCCGGAAAATAAAGTGTTTCACATTGTGGGGGAGAAAATAAACCATAGTTACCTAAGACGGGGCATGGCGGGACGGGGGGGGGGGTTTTCGGACGGCAAAAATTTCTAAATTTTGGGGACTTTAATTAAAAATATATAAATATTTAAAATATAAAGATATAGTGACTAAATTATATAAATACGCTGAAATAAAACCATTTGAGATTTAAATAAGGTGAAACTTGAACTCATAAACATCAAATACATTCCTTAATACTCATGATTCTTTTTCGCCAAGTTTGCAAGAAGTTGCTTGGTCCAAAAAGGTGCAAAAATTGATTTTACTTAAAATAAGAAAAATATTGCCATCAATGCATAGAGCTCAAGAAAATATGCACTTTTAGAGAGCCACGAATGAAAGTTATGGCACATGCAAGTTTTCTTGCACATCTTCACGGATCCTTTCCAAAATGGCAAATTTTTTTAAAATGCTTGTGATTTTTCACCAAAAAGGAAAAAATGCCAAAAAGGAAATAAATTGCGTGGGGGCGCATGACGTCCCCCACGCCCCCCGTCCCTCGGCTTTCCCAACACTTCCGTATGTCCCCCAGATCTTTCCTAGCCCAAAAAAAAAAGGGAACGTGGGGACACATTTCCCTTGTTTCCCCTTGACGTCCAAAACGTGTCAATTTAGGGGGACGCGTCCCCGCGTAACTATGAAATAAACCCAATGTGAAAATTATTGAGTGTCCAAGTCAAATCCAACCTTCAGCTAGCAGCATGGCATTGGAGGTCGCAGTAATGGAGGAAGGAGGGCGATCAACGCCTCTTCTTTTATCCAATGTCGGGGACAGCATCATACAACAATGGTGGCACATTTTTATAATATTTTTAGTTATTTGCTTTGAGTGGTGTTTGCAGAAATAGAACATGGTTTGAAATGAGGTGAATGTGCATTGTGGATGCTTAATAGTTGTGTAGGTAGAGGGCAATTCTATTTCCGGAGTGATCCTCCCCTTTGCTTTTGAGATTCTTCGACCAGTGTCGTGGGTGACTTCTAACATCAATCGGTCGGTGAAATAGCATTCACTTGAAGTGAAAGTGGGAGCTGTTGAGTTCGTGTATGTAGGTGAATCGGTGGAAGTGTGATCATCTCGTATGGTATTGGTCATGTGCAATAGCAAGATCCAAGCCAACAGTATGCAGACCTAAAAGTATGTAGAGGCATACGATTCTGTTTTTTAGCTCTTGAAATGTGTTTTCTTCCCATGCTCGCACTAAGGGGGGGAATGTTAGGAATATATTTAGTGCTCCATTAGAGTGAATAATAATTACGCATGTAATTATTATTATTATGAACGTAAACTAGTAAATTAGTATTTACTAGTTACTAGTTAGCAATTAGTAAATATTAGTCAGTTCATTTGTTAGTAAAATATATATTGGTTATTTGGTTATACCCGTATTATTATAAATGGGTTATAACCTCCTAGTTTGTAGGAGGTAGTTTCCCTACCTCCATGGCTATTTAATAACCATAGTAATAGTTAAGTTTTATTGCAAATCAATATTGAATATCAATTTTGTTGGTTTAATCTTTGATTTCCAAGAAACTATTGGTTACAAGGTGTGAAGATTACACAACAAACATTGGCGGTTTTCACATTTGCGAGTGTGGGAAGAAAATCGTTGCAAACATCTTCCAACAAGAAGATTGTTGTGCAAAAGGTGTGAAGGTCATGCGGGGATTGTAGATTTCACATTCATTTTGAGGAAACACAATGGTACTTAGAAGAAATGTTGTAAGAGGTCGTGTAGAGCAAGGAACAAGATTTGAGGACTTGGTCGAATTAATGAGTACTGTGCAAGTTCATTTAGAGGCAATGGAGGCCGCACAATGTTGAGGTGTTGTGGAAAATTAGTGTGATAATGCACATTGAAAAACACATCACAAATGAGAAAGAAGAAGAAACACAAGCTGATGGACCTGAAGACATGCTTTTATGCATGATTGGTAGGATGGAGATTAAGCCAAGATTGGACACCTCGAGTTACTTTTAGAAGTTTGTAACCAAAAATTTGGATAATGGAACTCAAGAAGTATTTTAAGTATAAAGACATGGAAGATCCCATGGGATTCAAATTTGCTTGCATGAAGTTGAAAGGTCATGCATCTCTTTAGTGGGACTGTATCAAGTCAGATAGAGTGCAAAGAGGCAAGCAAAAGATTAAGACATGGGATAGATTGGTAGCGAAGCTTAAGCTGAAATTCTTGCTCACGGATTACCTACTCAGCTTGTTTAAAAAGTTGCAGATTTTGTGACACAAAGAGCTCAATGTGAAGGAGTACACTGAAGAGTTTTATCGACTCACCATTCGAGCGGGTCGTATAGAGGATGATATGGAGAAGATCTCCAAATATATGTATGGGCTGTGGATTGCGGTTTAGCATGGATTTGCAATGATCCAAGTATGGTTTGTTGAGGATGCCTATTAATATTCATTGAAGGCGAAAGAGAAAATTGTGCATAAGCAACAAAACACTACTCGAGGCAAAGGAAAGGTTGCGGAAGGCCGTAGACAAGGTGGTTATAGGGGAAACTCTACACATCATGGAGGTGAGGCGAAATCAATGTTGCGTAATGAAGGAACACATACACGAGGAAATGCATCTAGGGGAAGAGGTTCCTTTTGACACGAAAGAGGTTGTAGATTTAGTGGCACATGCTATAGGTGTGGTGGGACAAGGCATAGAGCTTTCAAGTGTTTACACACCTAGAGTGATGGTAAGTGTAACAATGCAAGTGCACATATTGCACATGTTGGAAAAGATGATATGCTAATGTAGAGAAGACCTAAAGATGGGAGAGGCACTCGATTTCCAAGCACGTATTGTCGAAACCAACAAAAGAATAAGTTGATATAGAGTAGAGAAAGAATTTTCTCGTAAATGGTGTGGATGTTGGGAGGAAAGGTTTGTAAGTTGATAGTGTACAATGGAAGCACCGATAATTTGGTTGCATAAGAAATGGTGGGCAGGTTGGGGTTGAGGATTGCACATCCTAATCCCTACAAAGTTTCATGGTTGCAGAAGGGACACTAGTTTTTGGTGACTGAGCAATGTTTGGTCAAGTTTCAGATAAGGTGATATGGAGATAAAGATCTGTGCGACATCATGCCTATGGATTCATGTCACGTGCTATTTGGAAGGCCGAGGTAGTTCAACTAGAAGGTGCAACATGATAGCCGTGAGGACATTTAAAAGGTGATGAAAGATGGAAAAGAGTACACTTTGAACTTGATAAAGGAGAAGAGTGAGGGAGCAAAGCAAGGATCAAAGGTTTTGTTGCTTTCAGGGAAACAATTCCCGAGTGAGGTAAAGCAAAATAGTGCATGTTTTTTTCTGAATAATGAAGCCTGCACAAAGAGAGTGTAGGTACAATGGCGAAGAGTGATGAAATGATGCCGCACAAAGTGAAAGACATGTCACCATGTGTATTTAATCGCATGATTGAGTTTGTTGAACAAGGCAACATACATGATGACACCACAAGAGAATGTGAAGATATAGAAGCAAGTGCAAGACTGATTAGAGAAAGTGTAAGCCCATGTGCAATACCAACAATTCTAGCCTTGAAGAAAGGCGGTGAGTGGCGTATGTGTACAAATTCTAGAGCAATCAACAAGATCACGATCAAATATGGGTTTCCATTGTTGTGCATGGATGGCATCATGGATTGACTGAGTGGTGTGAAATATTTTAGTAAGATTGATTTGAAGAGTTGATATCATCAAATTTGCATAAGTGAGGGAGATGAATTGAAGACTACAATCAAGATGTAGGAAGGATTGCATGAGTGGCTTGTAATGTTGTTTGGGTTGAGCAATGCACCGAGAACTTTCATGATGTTGATGAATGAAGTTTTGAAACCATTTTTGGGAAAGTTTGTGATTGTGTACCTTGATGACATTTTGATATTCAACAAGACATGAGAAGAACATTTGTTGTATATAAGGCAAGTGTTGTAGCGGGTGTGTAAGGAGAGGTTATTGATTAATTTGAAAATATGCAGTTTTATGCAGGGCTTGTGTATTTGGGGTTTGTGATTTCCCGCGCAAGTTTGAAAATGGATCGAAAGGTTTGTGCAGAAGTGGAGTGGCAAAGTTCTTTCGAAGCACCCAATTTTTATGGATTGGTAAGTTATTATTGCAATTTATCAAAAAATTTAGTGGAGTGTGTACACATTTTAAAGGGGCCATGCGAGGGGATAGAAAGAATTTTGTCTGGGGCACAAAAGCAAAAGGTAGATTTCAGGAGTTGAAGACCAAGATGATTGAACCATAGTTAGCATAATCGACGAGTACTCGCCAAAGAAAAATGCAAACGAATACTTGCATGGAAAACTTGCCACTCGGGCTCACTAAGTTTTGGCGAATATTCGCCAAAGCTCGGTGAGTCCGAGCAAAAAACTCGCTGATGCATACTGTACACGCAAACATGTCCAACACATTGAAAAAACACTCAAAAAATGTGGCTTTTTCCCTTTATAAGGCCCTAAAACACTTCATTTTCATTCACACAACCATTTGAGCTTGCATTGCATGTGTTGAATGGATTTTTGAGCGAATTCAAAGAGGAAATTTGGAGAATTGCATTTGGAGGTAAGTTTTTTTAAATTCTTTCAAGTTTTTGCAAATTTGGTATATATTATTTAAGTTTTATATATTCATATTGTAATTCTAAATACATCTAATGTAAAAGCGAATGCTTTTAAATTTTTAATAGTCATTTGCAGCGGAGGTATGGTTTTTTTTTAATACAAATTCGTTCTAAATTATTTAAATTTTATATATTCGTATTGTAATTGATTCATCGAATATGTTTTGTAATTTTAAATGCGTTCAATGTGATTGCAAATCATTTTAAATTTTTAATACTCATTTGCAACCGTAGGTATGTTATTTTTATTAAATTATGGTGAAATATGGTTATTCAGGCACATTTTTAAAAAATTTAATTAAGCTTACGTTTTTTAATTTTTTAAATGTGCATTGTGTTGCAGATTAGAGCTTAATAATGACATCAAGCTCAACATCAAGTTCGGCATCTGGGTCAACATCACTACCAGGAACCATTCTTGTGAATGCCGTACTCTCGCTTGGAAGTGTGATGTACAGGGAGCAGTTTAGGGAACAATGGTTTGCAATTTTTGTGGCAAAACATTTTCTAGAGGCATCAATCGTTTGAAGTATCGCCTTACATGTATTGTTTGCCGAGACGCTGTGGTTTGCCCCAATGTTACGGAAGAGGCAAAGTGAGAGATAAAAACAAAGTTGGCAGAGCTAGAGGAGAAGAAACTAGAGAGGGAAAGGGGACATGCAATCGTAGCAAAAATGTTAGACCTAGGGCTGGAATGACAGAGGATTCTGAGGATGATGCGGCGATAATTGTGGGCTCTACTAGTGGTCCACACAAAAACCGGAAGAGGCATATCTGCTTCATCGAGTTCGAGCAAAGGCATACATAACTTTTTTGTGCCAAGGAACATACCTGGAGCACAACCTTCATTGCAAGGTACTTGGAACAAAGATATGCACGAGGAAGTGGATAAAGCATGTGCGAATTTCTGGTACTACAACAACCTTCCATTCAATGTGGCAAAGAGCCCGTATTGGGAGTACTTGGTGACAACATTGATAGTTGTAGGGAAAGGGTACAAGGCACCCTCTCCAAAAGATTTGAGTGGGAAATTGCTCAAGGGTGCAGTTGCAAATGCCACTACAATTCTAGAAGATCAAAAGAAACAATGACACAAATACGGATGCACCATTCTTTCAGATGGGTGGACGGATGGAAGGAACCGCACCTCATTAATTTTTTAGTGGCTTCAAATGGTGAGATGGTGTTTTTGAAGTCTATTGATGCCTCTAACATAGTAAAAATGCAGAGAATTTGAGTGTTATGTTGGAGACGATTGTATTAGAGGTGGGTATATAGAATGTTGTGCAAGTTGTCACAGACAATGCAACAACATATGTGACGACTAGAGACTACTGTAGGAGAGACATCTATCACTCTTTTGGACTCCTTGTGTGGCTCATTGCCTTGACCTTCTTTTGGAGGACATAGACAAAATTGATTGGGTGAGGCCGGTTGTAGAAGATGCAAGAAACATAACAAAGTACATATATAATCACCCTTGGGTTCGAGCTTGATGAGAGAACACACAAAGGGGAAAGAGCTTGTTTGAGCCGGTGTCACAAGGTTTGCAACTAACTTCTTGACGTTGCAAAGTATTTCTAGTTTGTTGACATCATTGAAGCAAATGTTTGTGAGTCAAGCATGGCTAGACTCACAATATTCAAAGAAAGTTGATGGAGAGAGGATTGCAAAGATAGTTTTTGATGATATCTTTGCAAAGAGAGCTATAGAGATCATCAAGGTAATTTCAAACTTCGATTTATATTTCAAGTTGATTCCTTTATTTTAATTTGTTAAATTATAAATATATTGTTATTTACTTTTTTACTTTATTTGTAAGTTTGTAACCTTACATTTTAATTTGTGTGTAGGTGTCAGAGCCATTGGTGAGGGTTTTGCGTTTGGTTGATGGGGAGCAAAACCTATGGGGTACATTTATGAGGCCATGGATAGGGCCAAAGAGTCTATCCAAAACTATTATAGGGGGATATCGCCAGATATGGTCCCTTTTGGGAGATTATTGATCGAAGGTGGAACAATCAACTCCACCAACCTATTCATGCAACGGGTACTACCTCAACCCCAAGTTTTTCTTCTTCGACGACTTCATAGATGTGAATGAAGAGGTTATGGAGGGCCTTTCAACATGTATTGAGAGGATGATACTAGAGGTTGAGACGAGGGACCTCATTATTTTAGAGCTGCAAAATTACAAACATGCTAGGGGGAGGCTCTTTTCTTTAGGGTTAGCTATCCGAGGGAGAACCACGCAGTCACCAGGTAATAAAAATTAGAATGTTTACTAAGTTACTTATTAGTTACAAATTTGATTTTATTAATTACTTATAAACTTTTGATTATCTTGTTTGTAGGTTCTTGGTGGGAGGATTGGGAGGAAATACCCCGCATCTTCAAAAGATAGCCCTCAAAATTCTATCTCAACCTTGTAGCACTTCTGGATGTGAATGCAACTAGGAGTTTGTTTGAGGCCATTCACACGAAGAAGTGCAACAAGTTGACTCAAAAATGCCTCAACGACTTGGTTTTGTGCAATACAATCTCCGACTTCGCACAAGAAAAGTGGAGGCCACATCGAGGAGCTTATTGATTTGGATGAGATAGATCCATATAGCGAGTGGACTGGGCAAGAAGAGGAAATCCCTGCATTCACAAAGGATGAGATTGCTTCTTTCGAGAGGGAAGCTATGGAGGGAGAAGCACTAGCAGGAGATATTGGATTGGATGACATCTTTGGAGGTGATCTCGAACATGCAGCAGAGGAGCCACCACCATCTACTACGAGCTTGGAGCTAGAGTCGTAGCCTTCTAGGAGGAGCGAGGAGACACAACCAAGTGTGGGGACTAGTAGAGGCACTAGACCCTCTCCCCAATATTTCTCTAGAGCGGGAAGAGGAAAATGTAACTTATTGTATATTGTAACTTGTATAGATATGAAATTTATGATGATAATTTTCAATGACAATCATCATAAATTCATAACACTTATCAGCCGACTATTGTATTTGCATGATGATGCGATTTTGTATTGTATTTGTATTCAAATCTAATAGAAAACACTTCTCCAACATTTTATGGACTCGTTTAATACATTTTGTAGCTATATTTTGCATAAAATTCATGTTTTTTTAAAGAAGTCCCAGTATTTTTTAAGTTGTCGAATATTCCCGAATGTTGGCCGAGTCTTGCCGAGTCAAATTATTTTGGTTTGCTGAATATTCGCTGAATATGAATAGGAGAACTATGAATTGCACAACCAGTGTTGGCGTTACCGGACTTTGCTAAACTATCTCGGTGGTTTGTGATGCCAATGGTATAGCCATTGACATAGTGTTGAGTCAAGAAGGAAGGCAAATAACATATTTTAGTGAGAAGTTGAATGATGTGAAGAAGCACATTGTATATAATCAGGAGTTACATGCAATTGTTCAATTACTCAAGAAATGGAGCTACTATTTACTGCCAAAGGAGTTTGTGTTATTTTTTGATCATAAAGTACTACAATTTATAAACAGTCAAGGAAAACTAAATTAGAGGCATATGAAATGGGTATGGTACATATAGGGATACACCTACTTGTTGAGATGAGTTGAGTAGGTGCAATATGTTGTTAACAAAGAGGAAAGTGGAAGTTATGGGTTTTGAATCCATCAAAGAGTTATATGCACAAGATCAAAATTTTAATGAAGCATGGGGAGCATGTACATCACACGCGGGTGTTGATAAGACCCCTTGGTTGGACTATTTTGTGCAATAAGGCCTATTGTTTAGGGAAGACAATTGTGCATTGCCAAAGGATCAATGCGGGAGAATTTGGTGAAAGAGAAACACAATGGTTGATTGGCAAGGCACTTTGGATTGGATAAGACATTACCACAACTAGCAGGGAGGAGTTACTTTTGGCCGTGCATAACTTTAGATGTGCGAAAATTTGTATAGGAATGTAGAGTATGTCAATTGGCTAAAGGGAGATCTTAGAATGTAGGGTTGTACTAACCTTTCCCATGCCAGAGAAGCCTGGGAGGATATAATCATGGATTTTGTTTTGGGTTTGTTTAGGATGCAAAGATAAGTTGATTCCATCTATGTTGCGGGAACAAATTTTTGAAGATGGCACATTTTATTGCTTGCAGGAGGACAAGAGATGTGACTCATATCACAAATCTTTTCTTCAAGGAGATTGTAGGGTGCATGGATTGCCGCTAGTATTGTGTCGAACATGAATACAAAGCTTGTTGGTCATTTTTGGTGGATATTGTGGAAGAAGTTGAATACCATGTTAGAATTCAGTTCAACGTATCATCTATAGAATGATGGACAAACAAAAGTAGAAAACATTAGTCTTGGAGATTTGCTCAAATGTTTGGTGGGAGATAAGCTAGGAACATGGGACTTGGTAGTGACACTAGTAACAACAGAGTTTGCATATAATAATTCAGTTAATTGGAGCAGGTTGAAAACTCCCCTTCAGATTTTGTATGGGACTAACCCGTGAGGAGTTACATAATTGTGAGACTTTGCAACATAAGTGGAAGAAGTGCACCACCAAGTGCACAAACAACTAAAGAAGATGAATACACAATACAAGCAATGTGCAAAGGAAATAATAAGGGAAGTTGACTCTCAGACAACTCATTTGTAAAAAGAAAGATTTTCTAAGGGAACCTATAATAAGTTGAAGTGGAAGAAAATTGGACCATGTAAGATTTTGAAGAAGTTTGATAAGAATGCTTATGAGATTGAATTGCCGAAAAGTGTTGATATTTCAAATATATTTAATGTGGTGGATCTTTATCCTTTATTGCAAAGATCAGGAAAGTGTAGAGAATTCAAATATAGAAGATGTCGGGGTAGACTAGAGATAATAGATGCCAAAGAGAGTGCATGAAGAAGTAGAAAGGGTGATTGACACCAAAATCAAGAAAATGTGCTAGAAGGAGTATCTAGTCAAATGGAAAGGAAGCAATATTGAGGATGTAACTTGGTTGAATGCCACAAATGTTGTTGGACATGGGTACCCTATCGCTTGAGGAGCTCAAGTTTTCAAAATTACCCGAGGTGTATAATGGAGGAGCATTCGGGTTCATAAGATCTCCTCTATCAACCAAAAACATTGAGTTAGTTTTGTAGCATTTTGTGTTGTTGGTGACCATGAAGTACTAGATGAATCCTTGGAACACTATCGAAGCTACGGAAGCCTATGAAGCCATGAAGTACTAACTGAAGTTGGGAAAAGCTACAAATTTGTTTGAAGCCATGAATAACTACGAAGTCGAGATGACACCATGAAGTTCTCATATCAGTTGACCGGTCATGTTTCGAGTCGTATAATGGGTCTGTTGGGCCTTGTCTTTGTAATGCTCTATAATTTTAGGAATTTAGTAACTAAATTCAATGTATCATTTGGTGGCTTGCATGCCTATATAAACAAATCCCAATCGCGTTAGGAAGGTAACTGTTGATTAGCAAGAGTGGAGCTCACAAGTGTGATCTTTGGTTTGAGTGCAGACATTACTCTCCTATTTTTTGCAATGTGTTGTTGACGCTGCATTATTTGTGATCGTTTTGTGTATAGGTGTGCTGTTCCTTAAGAGTTAATTCAATATATTTGATGTTGTGTTATTGTTGCTTGATTTCGTTTTGTGTTCTTATACTTATTTATATAATTCTGCACGAATCTCTGTGCGCTGTGTGGTCGCAACTGACTCGAACCGCTTTTGTGTGAGTATTGGTAGAGTGGGTTGGAGGAGATGGGGCCTTAGAGGGAGCCGGAGGGGATGTTTTAGCTACTGTGGTCCAAAGTCCAAACCTCCTCACTTGAAGTAGAGGTAGGGCACGTGTCTTTTGTAGAGTTTTTGAAGGGGCATTGAATGATAGTTGAAAATTGTATAGGAATGTCAAGGAACTCGTACCGCTCTCAGAATTGAAGCTTTGTGGCCCAAATCAAGAGGAATCTTCATGTTATGGGATAAACACTACCATAGTATTTCTGCAGAACCATCGGGCACATAAGAGCTTTGGTAACACTATGTGTTGGGCATCCCAAAATAGAATAGGAAGAAATCTTTAGTGAGATTTGAATACCAGCTGCATGTTATCCATTGGTTAATAAATTATTCATTTAGAGATGATCGCACTAATGATGTAGCCTACTTAAACACGTGGATTTAAATATTTTCAAGATCTGGTAATTTCGTCAATTTGAATGGAAGCATAGACTCGTAGTATAACAATCATTATGTCGTAGTAGAATTTTGGGACACACCTCCATGCTCTTTTCTGCACCATTGAGGTCTACTGCAGCTCCAGTAGCAATTTAACTAGTTTCTGCAGCTGTTTGTGATATCTTGAAATGATTCTGCCAAAAGGGTGAGATGTTGTATTTTCTCATACATAGGTACCACTTAATCACCAAAATGTTATATCATTCATCGTTTAGGCAATTAAAACAAAATATTAATAAAGTAGGCCAATTTGAGTAATTTATTTTGAGCTTTGACTTCCATTTTGATTTGTAAATTATTTGGGCCACATCATTGGTGAGCCCTTTTTTTATAATACAAATTTTTAGATTATTTCATTTGTAAAAGATAGGGGGCTTGCTTAGGGCCTTGTTAGCTATTCAACTTAGAATTAAGGTCAATTTTCTTAGCCAACAAGCCAGGATTTTGTAATATTCTCTCTGTTTGTGTATGAAATGCATACACTCCAAATTGATCACTTGATCAAGCTCTCATTTGTTGGAGATGAGTTTAGTAGAGGTGTCCATCTGATTTACACCATGAACCCTCATACAATGGATCTTGAAGGTAGCTTGGTTCAATATAAGGGTAGAAACATGCAATTTTGGTTAAATGTGCACCGGAAATGCCACCCAAGAGTGGAGTCAATGAATTCTACCAATTTCTTGCATTGTATGTTACGTTGATGTATGCCTCAAAGAACCTTGTGTTATGCTTTAGTGAAAAGACTCCATTAGGAAAAAATATAGATCATATATGCTAGTGATATGAACTATAAACTTTTTTGAAATCCATTATTGTAGAATTTTTATGAAGACCAGTTCAAATGACTATTGTTATCTATTTTAGCTTTAGCATTGGTTCCATGGGTACCATGGGGGATGATATATGAGAGAAACTAAAAGTGATGGATGGGAGCACATACTTGGCTTGTAAATACAGCATGTTCTTATACTTGTCACAACACAAGTATAAGTCATTCATGAGGCAATCCTTCCATTCCAAGGTATATCTTTATGTGGGATTTTGTTTTCTATAAATAAAAGATAAACCCATTCAAAACACTATAAAACTGAAAAACAAAAACAAATTTGTAATTTTTAAGATTAATATTGAAGTTCCCACAACTAGTGTTATGTGGGGACACACACCCCCCATCCCCAAGCCATCTCGGATGTCTGAAACTTTTTGAGTGCTTGGGGACAGTGCGAATCATTACCCCACGTCCCCCCTCCCCCAAAAATAAAAAATAAAAATAAAAATGAAGGGAACGCCTTAGAGACTTCCCCTCGAGTTTTAGCAACACCCCCGGATGTCGTAAGTGCTTTGACCAAAAGGGGATGCTAGAGGGGACACTATGACATCTCTAGGACGGTCAAGGGACATTTTAGTGTCCCCTACGACCCAACATTTTTTCAATACAAAAAAAATCTTGTATCCACTGTACATCATTTGCTTGCCCATGAGAGTAATCATGTTCTAATTAGCTAATATCAATCCTCTCTATATCAGATAATTAAGAGAGGAGTCTACAAAGTTCTGGGAGTTCTCATGCTCTATTAGAACACTCTCCTCCACTCACAAGCTAGAGAAACAACTCTCCAATGGAAAATCTCTAAAAAATCTATGTACATGTGAAGAGAAGAAAATTATTCATAGGAAAACTAAGGTATCTCTCCCTTTTTCTGATTGAATGATAGATATGAAACTTTGATTGGATGAGAGAATGGTGCAATTTTATTAGCTTACATAAAGGCATGCACTTCTCTTATTTTCTAGTAATCTAGAAATTAGAAAATAAGTAATAACTAACTATCTGCACCAACAAATAATTTTATCCTTATCAATGAGAAATGACCATGTATGGTACATATGTGTACAATGTGCAACAATGCCGAGAATGAGGATTTTTGTGATCATAGATGTGGAAAATCTTCCTAACTTATATACCTAGATAGAAATGTGTGAACAAATGCCCATGTGATGTTTGTTCTTCTTGGGGAGATGTTAAGTCAAATCTACAAGAGGAGGATCAACCTTCTAAAAGATACCACTAAGCCCACAAATCTTTAAGCAATTTTAGTTTTCAATGGTCCCGTAGACCAATACCTCTTGTGGATGTAATTAAAATTGTATCATTTCATTTGTTGGGGTGAAATACAAAAAATGATGGTCACTAAATATTTCAACTTCTTTAATAGATGATGGGTTGCCTTACAATAGGTGTCACAATTAGATTTCTAGATGCATGGTTTGTTGACATGTGCATTGTTACGGTATGAGATTTGAAAGTGACTCCTAACATGGGTCAATGTGTTGCTCTATCCATATGTGGTCGTTGAGTGTTTTGCACAAAGGTTGAGATGCGTAAAATATATGTTTGCACCGTGCTTGATTGCACAAGGGTAGCAAGTTGTTGCGAGGATAACACGAGTTAGTTAGTAGTGTTGTGCAGGCTGCATTTTGTGCATGGGGTGCACAAGATTTCAAGGTGATAGTGCAATCGTGCTCGGATCATTCACCCTTTATTGAGAAGCGATGGCCTTAATCCCGTCTTTGGTTAGTTGTGGGAATCGAACTTGAAGATGTTGGAGCTTGTGCCACTTAGCCCAATCATCATGTTGTGTTTCCTTGACTTTTCTGAACAACTGACGTGTTCCATGGCGGGTGCATGTAGTTGTGACTTAACAATTTGATCCCTGTGTGTTGATTGTCATTGTTTAGGATCCACTTCTGAAGGATGTTATGGTTCATGCAAAGTTGGAAAGTATGGTTTCAGGTGTTCCACTTTGAGTACTAAATGATGACCCAAAATGCCAAATCAAGGACGAATGTATTCTTCCTAGCTGCCCTCAATATGTTGTTGTTTACACCCTAATTAAATTCTCTAATAGGTGCTATGGACTTACATAACAAAATAAGAAGGATTTAAGGGTTTGCAACAAGTAGACTCTTATGATCTAATTAACTTCCAACATCAATCATTCGTAATCATTCGTAATCCATTCATACATTCGATTATTGTTAAACAATAAGTACTTGCTCAAATACACAAGAGGAAAGAGAAATGTAGCTTTACAAAACAAAATGCAGAGGATTTGGATGTGCAAGATAGTGGAACAAGCTAATGAGAAACTCTAAATGCTTCGATGAAAGTTTTGGAGCTGCAAACTCAATAGGGGCAAGATATACAAATTATGTATAGTCTAGACCTAATTTGTTTGGTCTTGACATGGAATTATGCGGTATTGGACCCCGATGGAGGTTGGTTGGCACTCGAGAGAGAATACAGCACACTCGCCGGCACTCGAGAGAGAATAGAGCACACTCTCCACTCGAGAGATAGACACTCTCTCCATACAGAATCAAGGAAGGTAGGCACTTGACCCCTTTGACAGTTTGGATTTGTGATTTTTAGTGTGCCTCACTGATCTAAAAATGGTCTTTGATGTATGTCGCTCTTGCTCACACAAGTTTAGGATGACCTATAATCACTTGCAACAAAATGGAAACCCTAGAAGTATGTAGAACCCTTCATCAAAGCATTAGCTAACCAAAAGGAGAAAACATGTTTGTGTGGTTGAGGCTAGGCTACCCTTGGTAGTTAGACTCTCAATTGCTAAATCAATCCAAGTGTTGCACTACATGCCCTCATTGCGAGGATCCAATGTTATGTAGTTCTCCTAGGTGCTTGTGCAAGTGTGAATAGCTAACCAATCCCCTAGGGGTGTCCTTTTGTTTCTTGATGTCGAGATAGCAGACCAACTGCGTAATATAGAATGTACCCAACACAATAGTATTGAGATGTGGTGTGCCTTAACTATGCGACTTAATCATTTGTTTCTTGAAACTGTTGAACAATGCTTGGAATGATCTTACTCTTGCTAAGACATGGCTCTATGACCTTTGCATGCTTGGAAATGGAGGAAGCTAGACTCTTTGACCTAGTTAAGTGCTTCAGACTTGTAGTAGGGACTGTCCTAAATGATGTGTAGTTGATTTGAGTAGATTTAGGAACCCTTTAAGTGCTTTTGGAATGATATTTGTAATAAAAGATTGTAAGAGTACTAGGTGAGTCATAAAGTGATAACAACTTTTTCTTATATAGCCTTCCGTACGTGAAATATTCTAATAAGGCTGACCCTAGGAAGATGAAACGACCCAAAGAAAATTTCAAATTGAAATCAAAGTCGCTGAATGTGAATGGGCGAGACCGTACAAGTCAACCAAGACCGGATCTCATGCCCCAAACCTTCCATACATTTTCGAACCAGAGAGATGAAAAGTTGAACAAAAAGTTGTGCTATGAAGAACAAAGGTTTTATATTGCTTTGATTATATAATATTCTCAAAATTGATGATAGAGTGAAGTGTAAAGATAAGCAAGTTGCAAAAGAGCAAAAGAGATGAGGTGATTGGATTCCGAATGTGAATATTTGTCTTAGTAAATGAGCATGATCAAACTTGACATTGTACAAGGGCAAGTTACCAAATTTTAGTGTCTATAGTTGTAAGGATCTTATTGCAGAGGCTTGATCTTCCTATGTGGACCTTTGAATCGTTTTTTAGAAGATTCAACTAGACTTTATGATCCACCTTAAATTCATGAGGTGTGTGATGTGCAATGTGGTGCTCTTTGTATGTTGTTGGCATGCTGGTATTCGTTGAAACTACATGATGTGCAACATAAACATTTGTGCTTTGCTTAGTACCTTTTCTTGTATGCACGACTCGGTGTCATATGATGCCTGGTAGGATATATGTCTAGAGGTGCGGTTGACTGAAACCTAAGACTTGTCAAGAAAGGACTATGCCCCATAGAATTTTGATGAGCACTGTTGTAGGCATGCAACATGAAAGGTAAATTATCATCATAGGTGCACAGATATGCATTGTTGTACATGCACAACAAATGGATGAAACATGTGGATATGTGGTTGATGACATCTATTGTCCATTTGTTTGAGGATGAAATGTTGTAGACCAGTCCAACCACGCATCTAACTTCTCCCGCAACGCATGCCAGAAGTGATTGAAAAATCTCCGGTCACGATCATACATGATGGATGGAGGTATTCCAAAGAGAACACAAACATGATTGAAGAAGAAACGAGTGGTGTCTTGTGTTATGGTGCTCTTCTTGCATGCAACCATGATAGCCATATTTAAAAACCTATCCACTACAAAAAATCATTGAGTCATTTAGGTGCTTCTTTATAGGTAGTCTAGACAAGAAATCCATGTTGATAGATTCCCGAGGCCTGATTGGAACCGACAAAGGTGTATGTAGCTCCAACTTGTTCGTAGGCTTCATGATGTAACAATGAATGTAGGACTTGATGTGGTGCTTTGTTTGTGCCATATGAGGCTGGTAGAATTGTTGTTGAAGCACTGCCACTATTTTGTTAATGTCGAAGTGTCTTGTTATCTTGGAGTAGTGCACCTCCTAGATGAGTCTTTGATGAGGTGCGTCAGTAGGAAGAACAAGATGCCTGAGCTTGCATAGAAGTTGGCCGGACATATAGCAATTGACGACCTATTCACTGTGTGCAAGGACTGCGTAGGCTTATGGGAAGTTTGGTTTACCGAGTAGAGAGATTCCCAGTCCGAAAAATTGTGGCCATGATTGTCGAGTACTGTGATGAGTGCATGGATAGGAGGGTCACAAAGGAAATCTTTTGGCTTGTTGTCCTTTACATTCTTGTGCTTGATCACCATATGCAATTGTTGCAAGTTTGTCACCCACTTCATATGGTTTGCGTTATCCAATTTATTATATGTATGTATGAAATGTAGCTACATGTGATCCAAGTGAATGATTGTCTTCTTATCGAAGATTTAGTGGTGCCATATTTGATTGCTTGAACAATGGCATGCAAATCTTTTTCGTAGATGGACTACTGCTAAACCGAGTCACTTAATGTCTTCGAATGATAGGCGACTAAATGCCCTTGTTGAGTGAGCACTCATTGGTGTAGTCTTGAAGCAACTCCTTGTGTTGGCACAATTGCTGAAACTTCATGTATTCAACCTCAGTGTTTGAGGCAGTAGCATTCCTTTTGTATGGTGCTTCCAAGTTGTTTTACTCCCATTGAGCAGTGTAGGGTTTCCATCAGTGTGTGACTGGAATGAACATCTTCAATACTGCAAAGGTAATCTTATCATCATTACTGAAGTGGTTGATCAAGAAGTAGGCTTCTAACTGTCGTATCCAACTATCCAATGCTGAAGCATCAAGTTTACCTTCAAACATAGGAATGTTGAGATGGAATTGGAAGGTCATGTAATTGGCCAAAGAGTGCATTGTGATGTTCCTTGAGGGCATCCAAATGAGTTGTTGGATGTCCGGGAGGCATCAAAAGGTTGTTTGTGGGAATCAACCATCTTACCCTTATGTTGACATTCTTTTAGGTAGTCTGATACAGAACTGAGTTGATTTCCAATCTGCTGATGTGCTTTTGTGAAATGAATATATAATAATATGTTGATATGTTTGTAACCATGATTGGTTGTTGTAACCGTCTAATTGGTAGTAACTGCTTTGTAACATCCTATAAAGTTAATAACTTAATACAAAGAAGACATGCATATATCTTTCGTGTGCTTCACCCATTTTCTCTCCATTCATTCTATGCATATGATAATATTTGATATCAGAGCTAGACATATATGAGAGGTTGAGGACCTAAAGACAAAGGCAAATAGTAGATGCATGAATAGTACATGTGAACAATGCATGGACAGTACATGTGAACAGTGTCACGAACAATGTTGTGAAAACAGAGGAATCCTTTCTACTTTTAAAACTGTCTGATAATCTGATTCTAGAGGTGAGAAATGCAACCTTTGCAATAGATTTATGGTAAAGTTTGGAAAACAAGTACCAGACATTTAAGAAAGGCTGTGCACTGTACCTGAAAAACAGATTTTCTACGAAAATGACAGAGGATGGGTCACTGTCAGAACACCTGCTTAGTTTGAAAGAACTAAGAGATCGATAATCAGGTTTCATAGGATGGTGGCAAACTGTTTATTACCAAAACAACCATTGTCATCCTCATTCACCTTTCTATTGATGGCTGAAAGCTAGACTCACATTTGAAAAGGACAGTTCCTATCTTCTTCAAAAGGAACACAGGAAGGTACAGCTAGGTGAAACCCTATGCTGGGCACTTGGAAATTACTTTTGTCGCACAATACAAAGGAAAAGAGAAAATAACCTCTAATGCTTTGCCTAAACACAAAGGTATGGTGCTACTATTGTCATAAGGTTGGGCACATCAAGAAGGATAGCCAGAAAAGACTGTCTGAGTTGTCTCATAATAAAAAGCCACAGATTCAAACAGATGTGTCAGAAGATGATGCAGAGCATGATTCTGGGGAGGAATATGCCTTCATGGTGTCCCGAGACACCAGTTGTCATGCCAAAAATTGTTGGTTCTTTGATTCCAGTGTGTCATGACATTTCACCTGCTAGGACTGGTATGTATCTTTCACTACTGATTCTAGCTTACAGATTATGTTCCACTTGGAGATGGTAGGTCACATGCTGTGGAAGGCATAGGTGATTTCTGAATTGTTTTGAATGATGCTACAAAAGTTATAGTTTGGGATGCTAGGCGTGTTCCTAAAATGAACAAGAATTTGCTATCGAATAGCCAACTTACAGATAATCCTAACATTGATGTCAATTTCTGTGGTAAGAAATGTATTTTCTTGGATGTCAAACAAAGCTCAATTCTGAGGAGTGTTGTACGAGCTAGTTGTTCATGCCATAGTTAATTTGCATGCATACGTTGTGTAGGATAATGATATTGTTCTTTAGCTTGAAAGGTATGGCCATTCGAATTTCCAGAATTCGGCCACACTTGGATGAACTTATATGGCTCAAGGGCTGCCTCTATACAGGAGAAGATGTGCAGGATGCTTGGCTGGAAAACAGAAAGTCATTTCTTGTTGAAGGTGCATGGCATACCAAAGGGCTTCCTGATCTCATTCATGCAGATCTGCACAAACCATCTTGGAAACCTAAGTTGCCACATTCAAATTCGTGTTCGAATTCGCCAAAGATAAAATTCGTAAAAATTCATTACAAAAAATCAATGATAAAATTCGTGATTAAATTTGATTATAAGAAATATAGTTAAATTAAATGTATGATTTAAATAAATATTATATATAATATAAATAATAACATTAACAAATTAACTTTTATAGTTTATAAAAATTAACACTATAAAATTGAAAATGATAAAATATTAATTATTGATGAGTTTGAATAAACTTTTAATTAAAAAAGAAGCTATGTTATTAATATTAGATATTAGGTACAAAGTGTAAACCATATTCAATAATAAAATATAAAACATTAACTAAAATCTTAGGCTTTTACGAACATTTATTAAATAAAAAATAGAACTTATGCCCTAAACTGAAGTCGTGGAGTTTTAACCTTTAAACCTGTGTTCACCAAATCGCTTCAGCCTTGACGGGATTCCTACAGCCCAGAAATTCGTTCACGCACCAGTAATGATTTGTGTTGATTCATGCTTCAGATTCACACCAGTAATTAAACTCTATGCAACAGGGACGTGAATGAATGTCAACGGCAACGGTCGGCTGTTTATTTAGGCAAATCGCAACAAAGGTGAAATTCATCGCTTTTTTACACGAATTCCGAATACAAATTTCAAAAAAATTCACCATCTATTAGCTGTGTGAATAAATTCGCGAATTCCAGCGATTTTTTTGCTGTGGTTTGAGATATGGCGAATTTCAAATTTCCGGAATGAAATTCGGCGAATGCGGTCACTTAGTTGGAAACCACCAATTGTTCTAGGAGCAAGGTAGTTTCTTGTTCTAGTAGACAATTTCTCATGGAAAATTTTGACATGTTTTCTGAAGAAGAAAACTAAGTTTTTGGTGCCTTTGTCAAATTCAAAGCATTAGTAGAAAATTAACTAGTAGATGTATAAAATCTCTCCAATTAAAAAATGGAGGAGAGTTTATTTCCAAGCGGTTCAAGGATTTCTGTGAGGAGGAAGGGGTTCATAATTTTTTTATCAGTGCTATACACCTCTTAGTAGAATGATGTTGTTGTAAGGAGGAACAAGATTATTTTGAAGATTTCCTGGTGCATGTTGCACAACAAAGGTGTCTTGTATAGATACTGGGTGAAGCAGCTCATACACCAGTATATCCTTAGACAGAAGTCTGTGCAAAGACTTGACTTGTAGAATGTTACTCCTGAAGGATCATGGTCAGGAAAGACACCAAAGATAAACCATATCTACATGTTTGATTTAGTGGCTTACATTTTAGTTCTTGATAACAAAAGTAAGATAGATTCTAAAAGCATCATATATTTCTTTGCTGGCTATAGTGAGCAGTATAAAGATTGTAAAACTCTTAATATTTCTACTAATTAGGTCATCACTAGTAGAGACGATGTGAAAGAAAAAGCATCTTTCTTTTCTTGTAGTATCATACGACTGAAACTCATTCTGATATTGCATATCCCTTGGAGGAAGAGGCATCAAGTTCTAGGATGGTGCAAGGGATAATATTAATCCATTCCTCACCAAACAACAGTCTTCAGAGTTGGAGATCACTAAATGTGAGCTTCGGCCATCACACTTATATCAGCGAAAGAGGGCTGAGATGACAAGAACTCAATTTTTGGTTTCGATGCCACAAGTATTCCATAAGAGACCCAAGTGGTATTATACCAAAATGCAAAATATACGGAAGGATGAAAACTTTCTCTATTAGATGCATGATCTTGAAGATTGGGGAAAATTTTTGTTGATTTTGAGTAGCATGTTCATTTTGCTCTTTCATTAGGCCTATTCTAGGTTAGGTAGCTGGTGCAGTGCGGCACGGTACGAGGAGGTAAGCTGGTACGGCAATTTTTTTGAGGGTCCCAATGTGGCACTTGTGTACAGCCATACTATATATATATATATATATATATAAACCAAATAAGCAAAGTTTCGCCTTATACATGCATAGAGTAAACAAATTATACATTAAACAAATTATTAAATAAATGAAATATCCACAAAACATAACTGAAATAACCACAAAACATATTTATAATTCAATGCATTTTGTCATGATATTCATTGTTCGAACTTAGAACAAGTACATTGTTCAAATGTTACAATGTATACACAAAAATCAAGATAAATCAACATACTAATAGTCTAATTATAATCATAATCAAATGGCTCTACCTCTTCTCCAATGTCTTCAACTAGAGCATCATCACCATCATGTAGTTCATTAGAATGTTACGATCCCGATTAGCGGATTCACTAACACCTCGAGGTTTTGGTGTAACGGTTTGTTACATTTGGTATCAGAGCGACCACCCGTGTTCGAATCCCACTCGGTTGGTTACGTTGTGTAGCCGGGCCCGTGTGACGCCTAAACGTCGGTGAAGCGGGGCTTGTACGTATGGGAGTGCGGGTGCAAACCCAGCTCGAGGTCGGGCTCTGCGGAAGTGTGGTGGGATGTTATGATCTTGGTGTGTGGATTCACTAACACCTCGAGGTTTTGGTGTAACGGTTCGTTACATAGAACCAAAAGCATCAAGAGTAGAACCACAAGCATCAACAACGCTCCTCTCGCTAGCTCCACCATATAGGTCATGCAAAGTACGCTCTAGGTCGGGTCTAACAATGAAAGTTGGGCTATGGAAGCATCCAAGTCTGGAGTCTCTTGGTCTATATCCCAACACTTTGTTGGCCCTTTCTTGTACTCATTCTTCTTATGTGATAGAAGGTGCAGGTTAGAATGCACGAAGACCAAATTCTCCGCCTTTTTTGCTCCCAACTTGTTGTGGTTAACTAAGTGGATAAAGGAGTATGTACCCCAATTCCTCTCAGTTGAAGAAGAACTTGCAACCTATTGAAGCAAGCTGCAAATTCAATGCAAAATTAAAATTTTAAATTTATAAAAAGTAAATACTTCAAAACTTAAAGAAAGATTTAAAAATTAAAGAATTAAAATCTTACTTGTGATAAAACTTTTATTGCAAGTGGTATGAGGTAGGTGTATGCTTGCCCATGGAGGTACCACCACGAATAAGCATCCATCTTGTATTTCTCACAAAGGGTGCTAATGAAGCAATCCTTAGAGTATATGAAATTCATAAACTTTTCTCTAACCAAGTCTTCTATTTCTGGATCTGGGAAAAGTCTAGCAAATGCCGCCTTATACCCCTCACTAACTTCAATATCCCTATATGATGGGACCCTCATGGGCAAAGAAAGGATCTCCGCACTGTTGTATTTTGGAGTCAAGGAAAAATCAAGAAGATGCAATGGGGTGGTCATTTTGTTCCACCTTTCAACAAGATGAGACTGCACTTCGCTTTAAGAAAGTCTCTGTAGGATTTTGTTCTTAGGCATTTATGATGGTCTTAATGGACTCAATCACTGAGTTGATTCCATCACAAATTTCACCCATACATGGATGATCAATATCAACAAGTCTCAACATACAATGGGCTCGGTAAAATTGAGCAAGTACTCCACACGATCCCACCATGCATCATCGAGGATCAACAATTTCACATTTATGGCCCTCTCACTATTTGCTTTCCTCCAGTACACCCCAAAGGTTGCTGATTACCATGCCACTCAATGCGCTCACACCTTCACAAGTTGTCTCATGATGAGTGTGTGCGGCCGAAATCGAGTCTCAACAACCTAATATGAAATTAAAACAAGTAAAACATTTAAAAATCAAAATTCTAGAAATTACAAACTTATAAAATTCATCTAGTGAATTTATTAAAATTAAATTTAAAAATTAAAAAAAAAAAAAAAAAATAATGTTACCTTTAATAGCTGTAACGTTGGGAGTCTCCTAAAGATCGCTTGAGACATGTGTTGGTTCTTTGACGAACATCAAAATCTCACTCACTTCCTCATAGACTTGTTTGATCCAAGCAATTTTTATGCCCAATTTTTGTAACATTAAGTCAAGGGAATGAATGACGCAAGGTGTCCAAAATATGTGCCTGTAGCTTGCCTCAACCAAAAACTCTGTAGCTCTACAATTGTTTGCATTGTCTGTTACAATTTGGACAATGTTTTGAGGCCCCACCGCCTCAATAGACTCTATGAGGAAGTTGGCAATGAATTGGGCATCCTTCACCTGCCCCTCACAATCAATAACCCTCATAAACATTGCCCCGTTAGGGCACACCGCAACCACATTAATCAATGTCCTATTTGTTGTATCATTCCATCCCGACAGACACCCTGTTTCGAGCCTTTGATTCTTCATGGGCAACAATGCCTCTTCAACTTTTTCGTTTTCTTTTGATAATAAGGTGGTGCACACCTTTACATACCTTGGGCTAGTGTACCTATTAGGGGCTTCATTAATACATCTCACCATATCCCGCTAGTATGGTGATCTAACAACATTAAAAGGGACACCACATGCATAAATAAAATGCCCAATACCTTGGTCGGCTATGTCCCTACTTTCATTTTGGAATGCCCTTTCCAATGGGCCTGCATCTTTTGTTCTTTTGTGAAAAGAGGTAAATTCTCTTCCCCTCTGGTTGCAATGGGTGTAGACAAAAATGGGTGATCCGGGGCACACAACAACAAAAGGAGAATATGGCTTGCTACTTGATCTTCCTTTTTTACCATATGATGCTTGGATTTTAGGGCAATTGCTATATCTGCTTCCTCTTGCTCTTTGATGTATCAAGGAAGGGTCTTTGCACATGGCAACCCCTTTCCATCCAACCCTTCCCATGGTTTGATTCCATGGCCAACAACCCCACACAAATGAAGTTGTATCAAATTTGAAGGGGAGACCTTTAATACCTTGGCTCACAGAACTAGAACTTGCAGCCATTTTAATTGCATATTGTATTAAAAAAATTAAGTGATGAGAGAATGTTTAAAATTAAAAGTTGAAAAATCAAGCTTAAAACAATATTAAAATAGTAAATACAAACTAAAAAAACTCTAAGAAAACTACAAAATACTTACCTCAAATCACCAAACACCTTTGTTGCAAGCTCATTGAACTATATGGCACGTGTAATGAACCCCAAACAATTGAAAATTAGAGAAAATATGAAGGTGAGAGTCAAGTATGCAAATGTGAGATTAATGTGTTGTTGAAATAGAGTTTGGGAGCATGTTTTAGGGTTTAGAAGACTTTTATAATGTTAAATAATCCGGTTTGACCTTCATTGACCCCCCCAAAAAATTTCCGCTTTTGTTGTGGGTACAACCATGGTACCTCCAACAGTACTCGGGTACATCCTAGGATGTACCTAGCTGCACTCGAATGCTTGTTGGAGGTTCCTGACATATCCCCAACATACCATACTTGTCTTGCATACCAGGTATGGTATGTACCTATACCTATGCCTCGCATAGTCATACTCGGTAAGTTGGTAACATACATTCTAGATGATTGAACCGTAACCATATTTAGAAGTCTAGGGCAAACTTGAGTGGGAGACTATTGAAGAACCATACTTGGGAATCAATGGACTTTTCTCTAGGTAAAGAGCCCATAGGACACAAATGGGTGTATAAGGTGAAATGTAAAGCATATAATCTCAAAGATTGGGGGAAAATATTGTTGATTATGAGGAGCATGTTCATTTCACTCTTTCATTAGACCTATTATAGGTGATTGAGCCACAACCCAATTTAGAAGTCTAGGTAAACCTGAGTGGGAGACTATTGAATAACCATCTTTTGGGAATCGATGGACTTTGCTTTAGGTAAAGAGCCTGTAGGATGGAAATGGGTGTATAAGATGAAATGTAAAGCGTATACAATTAGTGAGTATCAAGATTGTGACAAAATAATTTTGAAGTTTGAGTCAAGACATGCAACCAATGCCAATGATTATGACAAGTGTCATAAGGAAGCCCTTCTACTTTTAAATTTAAAATGTTCTGTGTCTGATGATTTGATTCTAAAGGTGAGAAATGCAACCTTTGTGGGAGATTAATGGTAATGTTTGAAAAACAAGCAATAGACATTTGAAAAAGGTCATGTGTTGTACCTGAAAAACATGCAGTTTTACAAAAAAAATTAATAGTGGATCATTGCTAGAACACCTTTTTAGGTTGAAAGACCTAAGAGACCCTACAAGTACAAAGCCCGCCTTGTTGCTAAAGGCTACTCGCAGCAAGAAGGGAGATATGACAAGGAGACATTTTCTATGGTTACTTTTCAGTTGGTTCTCTCCATAGCCGCCAAGTTTGGTTGGAAAGTGTATCAAATGGATACGAAGAGTGCCTTCTTGAATAGGGATTTGGAAGATGAAGTTTATGTTCCAGGGTACCGTCAAAAAAGATACTTGGTACCAGGTAGAGACCATCAGGTTTTCAGGCTCATTAAGTCCTTATATGGATTTAAAGAGACTCCATGAGCCTGGTACATCGAAATTGATCAACATCTCCATGTATCTGGATTCAGTAGAAGTCTCCTGATTCAAATCTCAGTGTTAAAAGAGATGGTGATGGCATAGTGATATTCTTTGTCTATGTTGATAATATTGCCATCACTAGTAGTGGGGCCACTATACTTAGAGTGAAATTTGATTTTTGTTCTACTTTTAAAATGACTGATTTAGACCTCCTACATTATTATTTAGGTGTAAAGTGTTGACAATTTGATCTTGCTATCTCTATGTCACACATAAAATATGCCAAAGCACTATTAGAGAAATTCATGATGACAGAGCCATCCATCCACTAGACCGCTAGAGGTTGGGCTGGAGTTGTCAACATATGATGATTCACACTTGTCGATGGGTCATCTTATAGGCAGTTTGATCCATCTTACATTCACTTGATGGATCTATGTTTTGTTGATAGCTACCTTTCTTGGTTTTTGTTATAGGCAAAGCTAGTTCATAGACGAGGAACAGAACACAGTGACTTTACGATATTGTATCAAATGTCTACAGATTTTAGGTTGTCACGGATTTACAGACTCAGATTAGCTGATTCAATTGATACTCGGATATCAACTACTGGTTACACTTTTGCCTTGATTTTAAGAGATGTTTCATGGCAAAGGAAACTTCAACATACTGTTGCTTTGACTGAAGAAAATATGAGGCAGTTAATGGTGCAGGTTGTGAGGAAGTAGCTGCATAAAATTTGTTGGGTTTACATATAGTCCAGCTTGTACCTAGTCCACCCTACAGTGATAACCATTGTGTCATGATGTTGGTGAAGAACCCAATATACCAAGCAAGACCAAAACACTTCGAGGTTCATCATTGCTACATTCGACATCATCGCTACATTCGACAATTGGTTGATAATGAAGATGCATCTATTCGTTACTGTGCCACTTAAGAGCAAACTGTTGACATAATGACTAAAGTTCTTCGTCCTACTCTATTTGTAAAATTTCGAGACAAACTTAGGATTGTCTCTGGTTTGGTCACCAAGGGGACTATGGAATATATAACATGTTGATATGGTTGCAACCTCCTCTAGAGTTAATAAAAAGAAGACGCATCATTTGTGTACTTCACCCATTTTTCTTCCTTTCATTCTATACATCTGATAACTATGTGATTACATGCAAGTAAAAAGTTTTGCTCTGATACCAATGATCCGCACAACTTAGGCCCTAGATGCCAGTGTGGAGGATGACTCAATATCTTAGCTAGTAAATCACTGAGCTATAGAAGATGTGATAATAACTAGAAAAGACAATAAATTATTACACCTCCGAATGCAAAGAGAGCAAAATAACACCCTTATAATAAATGTGAATTGAACAATTATGGTACATGTGTACAAAATGTAGTAAGGCTGAGAACGAGGATTCCCGTGAATAGAAAGAGGGAGATTCTTCCTAACTGATTTGCCCAGGCTAAAATGTGTGAACAAGTGCCCATTCAATGCTTGTCCCTCTTCGGGTCAAATGGATACGATATATTATTACAAGAAACAGTTATAAAAGAAGATGGTTAAACTTCTACAATGGATGACCGTTTTACTTCTTGTAGATGTGACTGCCAACTTCCAGATGTGCAACATGCTAACATGTGTGCTGACATGGTGTGAGCTCTGAAAGTGACGCCTAGGATGGCACAACATGGTGTGAACTCTCCACGTGGCCGCTGAGGATTCTGTGCAGATGCTGAGCTGCATGGGTGGATTGTGCAAGGCAACAAAGTGTTGCGTGGATGGTGTGCGTTGGTGTAGGTTGCAGTGTGTGTGTGTGTGGTGCACAGGGCTCTCAAGATGAGAGCACTGATGCGCTTGGATCAACAACCATGTCAAATTGAAGACCAATGGCCTTAGGTGAAAGACTTTAAATTTCATGGCAATTTTAATGAAGATTGAAGTTAGAGTTGAGTTTATACACCTTCAAAATGCAATGAGCATTTACATAAGCAAATTTTATTGTAAAGCAAGGCAGACGAGCCTCATTTTTTCTAAAACAACTGTTCAATGGTTTTTAGGTGAATAGTGTGATGGTTTCTTATGTTTCAGTAAGTCAAATGTCTATACATACATAGAGGGTGTGTATGTGTCTGTTTTTCAAATCGCGATTTATCGGCGATAAATCGTTTGCAACCATGAAAACGATATATCTTCTGAAAAATCGCGATTTTTGATATGGCGATAAATCGCGATTTTTGGTGATAAAATACAGTCGAAAATCGTGGTAAATCGTGGATAAAATCATGGAAAATCGTGGAAAATCGCGGGTGAAATCGTGGCCCCAAATCTGAGTCGTTTTTTCACTTGCGCGGCTCGGGTACACTCGAAAATCATGGAAAATCGCGGGTGAAATCGTGGTGGAAAATCGTGGCCCCAAATCTGAGTCGTTTTTTCACTCGCGCGGTTCGGGTTTCCTCCATTCTCCTCTTTTCCGTTTTTGGAATTTCTTTCCTTTTTTGGCATATTTTTCCTTTTTGGTGAAAAAATCACAAGAAAAAAATTTGCCATTTTTGGAAAGGGTCCGGGAAGATGTAGCAGCAAAAACTTGCATGTGCTATAACTTTCATTATGTGGCTCCGTTTCAGGTGTTGTTTTCTCTAAAAGTGCATATTTTCTCGAGCTCTATGCATTGATGGCAATATTTTTCTTATTTTCATAAAACAATATTTTTTATTTTTTTGTTTGCAAACTTTGTACTCTCTTTTTTGGTCAAAACTTAATTGAAAATATGCATATGGGCCTATGGCATTCTATAGAGTCACTTCTCGCATCATTTAACATTGTTTTTACATTTAATTTAAGTATATTTTATGAATTTAAATGTTTTTAAAAGTAGCGATAAAGTTGCCGATTAATGCCGATTTTTTGCCGATTTTTTGCCGATTTCCGATTTCCGATTCAAAATTTGGCCTGCCGATTAATCCCGATTTACGATTTTTTGAACTATGGTATGTGTGTTCCCATATTCCCCATCCTGTGCAACTTGGGGTTCTCTCTTCTTTTTCTAAGAGGTATGTCAAATGTTGGTGAAGATTTATTTTTGCCTCGTCACCTATATAAGAAACTACGGATTCTGATGGCATTGATTTTTTAGATTCTTTGCCTGCTACTTGACTCAAGTCTTTTTGATGCAAATAATACTTGGTGGCATGTTTAAGGACATGGTACAAAATTAGTTTGCCAACTAATAATTAAAAACAATTATCTGTCTGGAGTCTATGCCAACACAAGTGCCATTCTCTATGAACTTCAAATTCTATTGCTTGGAGTCCAACCTCAAGTTATAATTCGAGGGATTGTTAGTACCGAATGTATTGGGATTTCAGATGTTCAAGAAATTTTTACTTGTAATGAGTGATATAACATGCAAATACTCGCTCGGTAGATTCCTGTTTATATATTTATGTATTGATTTGTTTTATGCTGAACTTCCTAGACTGCTTTCACATTCAGGTACGCATGGTGGAAGATGATCTGATGTATAGTACTTTTGGGGAAGTGTACGAAATCAATTGTGCTAGATATGGCCGTGAAGCTGACCTTCCAATCACCCACTTTAAGGAGCGTCTGAATCATGCTATTGTGAATCAGCTACCACCTGAATCTGTTGTCGAGTTACGACTCCATACATACAACGAGATAACACAAAGCCTTGTCAGTGAGAATGTATTTTCTCAGTACATGTATAAAACACTTCCAAGCTGTAATCATTTGTGGGCATTCAAAAAGCAGTTTGCAGTTCAGTTAGCCTTGTCAGGCTTCATGTCATATATGTTGCAAATTGGTGGACGATCCCCAAACAAAATTTTATTCGCCAAGAACACAGGCAAAGTGTTTCAAAATGATTTTCATCCTGGTAAGTTGATCAGTTGTGCAGAAGTTTAAGCTATTGGTGGTTCTGCATGTTTTACAATTTCTATCATCTGACACAGTATTTGCATTCACAGCTTATGATGCAAATGGAATGATAGAGTTTAATGAGCCAGTGCCCTTCAGGCTTACACGTAATTTGCAAACTTTCTTCACGCCTTTTGGTGTTGAAGGCCTGTTCGTTTCTGCTATGTGTGCGGCTGCACAATCCATTGTTGCACCAAAGGTGGGAAAATGCCAGCATATTTTTTTATCAGATACAATGTTCTCTAAACTTACATAGTACAGATGCAAATGTTAACTTGTGTATCATGATCTTTTGTTGTTAAACAGAATCAGCATGTTCAGCACCAGTTGGCAATGTTCTTCAGAGATGAATTCTTGTCATGGTCCTGGAGAAGACCACCTGGAATGCCATCAGCACCAGCTGCAGCAGGTGGTATCAGTCCTGTAGAATTTGAGCACAAAGTTAAATCAAATGTTGAGCAAGTCATAGGCCGTGTCAAAGTCATTGCTCCACAGTGCTTCCCAGAAGAGGTTCTTCAATTGATGCCTATCCTAAAAGAATTATTCTTAAATGAATTTTCATCTTTTAAATCGTCTTAAATATTTCTCATCTTTTTATTGTTTCAAAATTTCAGGAAGAGAGTGCCACCGAGCCACCGCAATCTGTACAACGGGGTGTCACAGAACTAGTGGATGCTGCATTGCGACCTAAGAGTCTTTGTATGATGGAACCAACATGGCATCCTTGGTTCTGATAGGATGCATATTGGTTTCCTGGTAACAAATTGAATTGTCTGTACTATCATGGTATCGTTCATTCTCTTTGGGTGCACTGATGTTTCAGGCTAACAAGGAAAGGTTTTTGCATTTCGCCTTCCAGCATTTTCTGTATTTATATCATTCCAAAATCCATTTAGTCCGACGATTCTCTCAATTATTCATTATAGTGAGTTCATTACCACTAAGACTGGATTCGATTTTACTTGTAAATAGGCTTTCTGTGCGGTTCATTTATGTTCTTACCACTCCACCAATGTGCTCTGAAATATTAATTAATCCAAGTATTTGGGATTAAAACTATAAACTTATAATCATCTTGATCTACTCTGCCTTGCTGATGCTTTCATTTGAAATCTTATAAAACAAACTGGATATTTAATGCAGGTGTATGTGTATGAATTTGTCTTTGCTATATCTTTAATAAACTGTTTTATCCTTGTGGGCATTGGAAAGTTTTTTTATTGTAAAAATTAAACTATCGGCTTTTTTTCTCTCCTCTCTCGGTGAGGGTATAATATGTAGACACTAGCATTTACACTGACACATACACACATGCATATATGAATAAATAAATAAATGTATACTAGGTACAATATGAGTAAAGATTACCTTGCAATGGGGTGTAACACGTGTACCAGGAGATCTGTCTGACTGTCTTCCATGATGAACCTGAACTTGACAATCTCTTGTGAAACCCAGAAACCAGTACTGGGTTTTCAATGCTTGTATGGAGTGCAGAGGGCTGAAATTAATCCGTAAGTTCTAACTTAATCCTAAGCTCTAAGTTAACCCAAAACACTCCAAGCTAATTTAAGTTACCTATTAACTCGGTAACTCATGTGAACCTCAAAAACTGTAATAGCGATGGGAAAAAAATGCTGTTAATCCTAAGCTCCAAGTTAACCGTAGGCACCTCTAGCAAATTTAACTTACCTATTAACTCAGTAACTCATATGAACCTCAAAAACTGTAAAAGCAATGGAAAAAAATGCTGTTATTTGTGTACAAGACTAAAATTGAATTGGGGCGTTCGAAAGAAAGCATAAAGGTGGAGGGGAAATACTGCATTTTCAGCATTGAGGTGAGTACAGCAACAACAAATAGAATGGGATAATATTCCAGGGAGATTGCAAGGAAGCATTCATTTTAAGAGCAAAATGTGAAGTAAAATCTGAGGACTCTATAGTGGAATAGGGTAAGGGTAGTACATATTTGCAGATAAACAACCATGAACAGCTAGGGATGGAGCAACAGTTGGAACACAAATTGCAGTGGCTAGGAAGTTTGTAGCAGCCTCCAAATAATCCAAATTACCTTGTAAGAGTATTTGCCACCGTACTGATAGAACAAAGCAGGATAGAGGCTAGGCAAACTTAAACTCCATATAGCTAGGAGCGACCTGGGCCTCCTGCCTCCTGACAGCCAAAAAACCTCCTGCGAAGAAACCCCCTGGGACTCCTACTTGCATTAACTAAGTGAGATACAAGCTAGACAAACTTAAAATCTCTAGGAGCCACTTTTGGCCTCCTAACGACCTTCATGTATTTCATGTTTTTTTTTGTGGTTTGTAATTTATGTTGAAGGAGTGTGTATAAATTAAAAACAATGTCCACTAAGGATGTTTAATAGAGCAAAATTTTTAAGTATCAATCAGCTCTCGAGAGCACATATAAAAAACTTACCTAAAATAAACACAAGCTTTACTCGCCACACTGAGTAATACAAGGGCTACTTCAAATCAAAAAGACTACTGTAATCATAAAACATATCATCCACATGTAACTTCCAAAGACAATGTCATTGACATAAACAAACATATTTCAATTAACTGCTGACATCCTTCATATCAGGGCCCAAGCTAACAGTAATAAGTTCCTTTTTTGAGTCGTCAGGTCCCAAATCCATGTCTACAAGTCCCTCACAAAGCACAAAGCACAAAGCTTCTAACCGTTTTCAAGAGTCTATTTTTGCTTTAGACCCCTCTTCTCATCCCTTGTCAATGCTCTCAACCAGCTATTTGATAACATGCTCCATTTTGAGAATTTTCAATTGCACAATCAATTCCTTATTATTGTGGTTCCCATTTTCAATAATCTCTTGCAACCTTATTGTTTATGGTACGTTCTATAAAAACTCTCCATCCATTGAGGCATAACACCTATATAACCAAAGAAGAGAACTCTCTATAATCTGTTTGGGAGAAGAGAACTACATATGGATATGGCATTTGGGAAAGAATTCTTAGTCGTCCAAAGAGAGATATGGGAGATGGGCGGGGATGACAGAGTCCCCGTCCTCCCTTGCCCATATAGATACTAGATATTAGGCCCCAATCCCATCTATATTATAGAGATTTGTTCCCGAGCCTTGACCTTCCTTCCGTCCGGTCTAGAGAAGACCCCCATAGTTTAGATTAGACAGATGGGGTGCGAACTTCAAGACCGAGTCGTGCACCTTGATTCCTATAAGGCCTTTTGAAGACTTTAAAGAAGGGAAGGAGTAACTCGTTGTTTGTGTTCATCTATCTCGATCCATTTGAGCTATTAGCTACTTAATAAGGGCAGCGTAGGGCCCCTATAGTTCATATATATATTTGAGCCTTGTCTGGTCCCTCCCCACACTAGTTCATATAAATAGCCACCCTTCCCCTTATCTCCCATATATATAGAGGGGACTGCAGTTGACCCCAAACTTTTGTTCCACTTGTTCTAACTCCTTCCCCATCTATCTAATCTGCGAGGTAGTGATCACTCATGTGAATTCGGTCACTTGTCAATACAAACCGGAAGCCCCACCCTTCCTCACCCTCCTTCGTCGTCCCAAATTTTAGGAATTTCTCTAGTTCTAATTGGGGGATCTTCATTTGTTAGGAAATCTACATATGGAGAATTCAAAGTACAACTTCACTTATGAAGTTGGCAAACACCTTGCTCTTGTATTGAAAAATGTCATGATTTCTTTGCTTCCATATACATGACAATATTATAGTGGAGCAACAAAAATTTCGGAGGTTTTTTTCTTTTCAAGATACATATTCAATTTCAGTATTTATTCAAGTAATATCTTTTACAAACATCTTCCAAAGAATAAGGCAATAGTTCCGGACAAAAGAAAATGATAGGAAAATATATATGTAGTTTCCAATTCAACACACTCTACAGTATGACTTACGAACTGGATTTTGATAGAAGAAGAATCAACTAAAACATGACTTCTTAGATCCCAAACAGGTGGACCACAATACCACAAACCTTTCGTCTAGTGTTCCACAAAGTCTTGTAATGGGGGATGGAGAGATGGTGGGACAAGTCTCGGAGATGGGGGCAAGGGACTAGGGTTGGCGATGTGGATGGTGATATATAGATGGTGGTGCTATATATATATATATATATATAAATATATATATTATAGTACTTGAAAATTAGTTATAATAAAATGTGTAAGGAACAACAAATGAAACTTTGAAATGCTAAAACACATTGTGTTAAACAATGAAAATGCCAAATATATATTACATTTAATGTAAAGGATCTCCCAAAGGAAAACATCAATGGAAGGGTCTTCATATATCAGTTAAAGTTTTAGGATCCCCCATTTTCCAATCTTCGTGGAAGGCATGGGAGATGGTGAAACATCTTGTCATTGTTGACCTCTCTTCAATGGGTTTGGTACCAATTGCCAACACTACATGTTTATTTAATGTAATTTGAAGCATAATAACAATCTCCCAGCCTTAAGTGGGGGTGGTTATGCATATTATTAGTTTTCAAAAGGTATTCAAACATTTTTATTGTAACAAAGGTACTTGAACAATTAATGATTTGCACTCCTATGGTAGTTGGTTCTCGTGGCGAGCTTACAAAAATATACATTATTCCCCCTTCTCACCGCCCACCCCACGCCCCATCTAAACAACCTACACTATCTTGCCTAAAGCAACTTAGAGCTCAAATGTAGGATTGATCCTAAAAGATAAAGATGTGTTCGAGACATCATAAAGTGGATCAAAGGGAATTTACCCCTTGACGTGAAATCACATCTAAGCAACTTTATGTGAAACTTTCTCTCCAAGTATTTACCATTGGTTTGGATAAGAAATGGCTTTTTAATGATTCCACCCTCCAAAATTGATGCCTCGTGAGGCTTAGGACATCCCGAGATTCGGGGCCGGATGGGATTTCTCTCCCACCAAGAGGGGACATTTTTCTCCCAAAGAGATGTCCCCCCCAATTTTGGGGACTTGGGGACACCCCGAGACATCTTGAAGACCTCCGAACTCTCTTGACCCATCCTTGAGACTCCCAACCGTCTCCTAAACTCCTAACCATTCTTAGAGGCATAAAATTGTCAAAAAGATTCTTTTTTAAGATTTTATAATTTTTGGCGCCCAACAGTAACCCTAATAGTGAATGGGTGCCAACGTCCCCCTAAGTAAATCCAAAAAAACTATAAATAAGAGTTATACCTTCACTCCAAATCCCAATAAAAATTCAAACCAAGAGTGAGAGTAATGCCATTAACAAGCAAGAGTGAGAGTAATGCATTAACAAGCAAGAGTGAGAGCATTAGCAAGGAAGAAGGACAACATTAAAAACAATTAACAACGAGAGTTAGAGAAAGTGCTAAGTCTACTGCATTGAGCATTTTCACTTATTACATGATGCAAAGGAGTATGCGCGGGGTGCGACCATTGTCAATGTGTCAAAAATTGAGTAAGCGGGAGGAAATGCACTTCCACCCTAACATTTTCCCAGAGCCATTTGAAAAACTGGAAATTTATTTATTTTAGCCCATTAAATTTTGTCGCATGAAGAACAAGCACGTGATACATTATAACTGCAACTAATTACCTAACAAGATGTGTTGAAGCTGCACCCATCGACAATTGCATTGCATGTACCCTAACAAGATTTATTTGAGAAAAAAACATCATTGGTAGATATGGGTGTCCTCTGACCCTAATGATAGGGGAACTCATTTCCTTGATGAGACGATGCACACATTATTGTATGAATTTATAGTCATGCATCATAAAACAATGCCATATCATCCACATGCCAATAGGAAAGTAGAGGCCTTTAATAATATTCTAAGTAATATAGAAAACACATGCGACGTGGAAGAAAGAATTGAGATGATAAAGTGTCGACATTTCTATTAGCATATAGAACTACATTCAAAAGATTGAATACGTCTACCACCTCCCAACTAGTCTTTGGCAAAGAAGCGAAGTGTTGCCAATCGAGTTCATGATACCCTCCTTAGGAATAACATGTATTGCAAAGTTTGGGTGCCAATGCCTCTATCATAGAGTGCCTCACCAAAGTTCTTCAACTTGACGAATAAAGAGTGTTTGCACGCTAGAGCCAAGGAGTTGAAAAAGCACAACAAAAAGTATGGCATGAGAAACATATTAAGAATACAAATTTCTTAACCGGTGCGAAAGTATTACTTTATGACTCAAAGTTCGTGTACCACCCAAGAAAATTGAAAACACATTGGTTGGGACTGCATGAAGTCCATGAGATCTTGCCCACAAGGGCATGCAAATTGAAAAATTTAAGTGGAGAACTTTTTCTAGGACACTTCAATAATAGTAGGCTAAAACCCTATTATCAATGAAGCTCTTGTTTGTATTTGAATAAGGCATATGCCTTTATATTAGAAGCCATTTCAATTCTTCAATAGTTTTCCTTTATGCAATTATTGTAATACGTGCACATTAGTTCACACATTTGTTTAAAACATTGTTTCCATTTAAGAAATTGCTCTCATATTTTGTAATATTGTTAAATCAAGTCTCTCAGAATAATTCTTTTAGGATAAAAATTAGAATAATTATTTTAGGATAAACAATTAAAAGAATGTACATGCAAAGGGCCACACATGAATTTGAGAAGGGAGGGAAAGAACACGACACACGTAAAAATTTGAAATTAAAATAACGAGGTGTGTGTCAACATTTGAGATTTCACCAATTGCTTCCACATGTCACACATTCCCAAAGTGAAAAAAAAATCAAATGCCTAAAGGTACGATGTAGTCCAAAACACCGATTGCCTCCATGTGTCAACAATTAACATTCAATGAAAAATGAAGTGCAAGTGGAATATTGTCTAGGGATCTTAGATGTGTAAAAACCAACGGTCACTAAGTGTCAAGAATCCATTAGACTTGGGGTATATAAATTTTATGGAGTATATATTTAGTGTGGGGTACGCTAGAAAATGACAGTTCTTGGAACTTAGAAAACATGGTAAAGGGGAAAATAATGTGCTCTACACATATGAAAGATAGGCCACATGAAAAAGAGTATTATGTGTATGGATGGAAAGTTGAAAACTTGATAAGGGATGATGAACAAATGTATATGGAAAAGTGGAGCGCAAGAGAAGATGGAAGTGGAAAGGATAATGGTGTTTGTAGGAAAGCTATGGGACAAAGAAGTGCACACAAGGAAAGAATTGTGCACAAGGAACGTGATGTGACCCAAGAACGTAAGCTACCTAATTGACCTAGAGGCACGGGAAAAGGCAACACGAGATCCACAAAATTTGTAGCGCACGCATGAAGGTTAATGGAATCATCAAGTCAAGTTAAGATTCAAATTTTGAAAAAGGCAAGAAAAGGACGAGTGGGGATCATATTGCACCCACTTGGTATTACATGCGGTTTGTGAAGAAGTCGAGTTAGCTCATGCATATGTGAATACCGTTTTCGAGAGGTATAAAAGGGAGGAAAAACTCATTTCAATATTACATATCATTCCTTAGGTGAACTAGAGCTTAAAGAGAGCACAATAATTGAGCTTCAAGGCGATAAAGAGCACAAAAAGAAACCTCTTTCTACCATTAAAGAAGACTTTGGGTTTGATATTGCACAATGAATAATGAGGAAACGAGAAAGAAGGCATGAATTGTAGGTTTACAAGTTTCTATTATTAAACATTGACCGCCATTAATGTTGCAGTGGAGCTCTCCTAGCACAGAGGAAGAGCTTTAAGGCACTAAACTGCCATAGTAAACCAACAAGGATTCTAAACAAAATGAGTGGGTCGGAACCGATCGGGGATGTGTTTGAGAAAAGTTCCGCGCAGTCTAGTTCTTCTAGTGACTCCGGTTTGATTATCTCAAGTGAATCCATGGTGGGAGAAGAGGAGTTAGACAAGATTATAAATGAGGAATTGGAGAAAGAGGAACTCGAGGTAGAAGTAAGCACCTCTGCTCAAATAAAGAAACATGACATGTAAATAATGACAATTAGTAAAGGGTAAAATCCAAGGAAAATACTCTTGTGCCACCGCCACCATTAAACTTAAAGATGCAACACCCAAACTCTATTATTCATAGAGAAGAATGGATGAATATATTGTACATGTGTACGATCACAAACTTTAATCATCACGCCCTAGGATTTGAGGGCACCTTGTAAGATTATCTGCGACAAAGGGATAAGAAGACAACTGAGGGAGGTATTATTTTTGATGACAGTGTAAAGAAGATGCTCGAAAAGGTTGAAGTTTTGTATTTGTATGAATAACCTTATTTTGGAAAATCCATAGAGTTGGTGCAATTTCTATCGTCGCGCATACATAAAGGGCATTCTTACTTTATGGGTAGAAGAATGATTATAACTTCCGTGGCTCATCAACAATATTACTATTGACCAAAATGAGCTCACATTTCATTTTGGCCAACTGATGTCAAATTCCACACTTGAAGGAATTTGATTTTGATTATTCAAAGTGCTTTTAGCACATACGAATCTTCAAGCTTGTCAAATTCACTTATATAGATCAACATTGGGATCACATAGTTCAAACTAGAAGAAAATTTGATCAGATCACTTGTTTTTGGGGCTGAAATTGGCGGTGAACATGTAGGTTTTGATCAAAGCTTCAATCTGGGACTAGTTTCATAACGAATGACGGAGAAAAAGAGAGAAATTTTGATGGAATTTGGGGATTTTCGGTTATTTTTCTAATAAAATGGCACCCAAATAGGATCAAATCACCTCCAACAATCAACTTTTAATGGTTTTGGGTGGCCATAACATTATCTAATATAGTTTTGCTTCATCCAAGAAGGCTATGGCATCCATGCTTGATCTAAACACTTGATTTATGTTAATTGGTCCTTGGTGGGTGAACAAGTGGGAGATCTTTGATCTCTCATTGATTTCCAGATCTCCTCTCTCTTCTCTCTCTCTCTCTCTTCTCATTCTATTTAATTCAACTCATTTTTCATTGTAAAAATCCAACCTAATGCAAAGTTATCATGTCAAAATGGTGGTTAAGCTTTCATGAGTTGCATACCTCTGATTTGGTCACATGTAATGCACTCAATGCCTTCTCCCATTGATGTAATGGATTGTGTATACTTTTATCAATAAAACCTTATTATTGTGGCTCATCTCCGCTCTTTACTTGTGTTTTGTTTTGTCTCTTACTTCTCTGTTTAATGATGATATGATGTGTGTGAGCTATCCTTGCATACTTTCATTTCTTTGTGTCCAAAATGTGTGGAATGGAATGGTTCTTCAGTGTTGATCTGTGGAAAGTATCTTCCCTCTCACCACTATCTTTTCTTCCCCATTCTTCCCCTCATGGAGAGATATCCCCTTTCTTTTTGGTGTAATCACCAATTTTTATCTTAGTTTGTTTCATGCATTCTTCCTTCCCCTTCCCCCTATAGATCAACAACTTAACTTAGGAGTAGTTGTTAGTGCAAATTCACAGCACCCCCAAAATGACCTTTGGATCTGCCTTTCTAAGGCAATGTCATTTGGTGTGAATGCACAACATTGAGCTTTCCCAAAGTGTGGGACCTTTGCAAATGGGGAAAGCTCTCCAGAGAAGGGTTGGTTCCTCTTCCTAAACTACTTGCCACAAGCTATTCTAGTGCAGGCAAACTAAATGTAATCCTAATCTAACTTCCAAGAGACAGGAAGAGAAAGAAAACTAGAAAAACAGCCTACACTAAAACGGTGATACACTAGAGAAGGAAAATGTTGAACATCTATCAAAACTGCCATGGAACAAGAAGAGGTGAGCAATGGAAGGGATGGACAAGTGCATCACAGACCCAAAGATGGATTTCACACAAAAATGTTCCAAAACTCCATGAACACAGCTCCAAAACCTACAATGAACATCCAAACATGCACAAATACCTGCAATGAAGAGAGGCAAGAAGAAAACAACCAAAAACGAGCAAGGATGGACAAATGCATCACAAAACATGTTTTTATTGCTCCATAAATTTACACAGAATCATCATTTCATGGGTAAGAGGCAAAAAAACGCCATTACAGAAAGGGGGAGGAGATTCAAACTCCATTTTCGACCCTAGGGAAGAAAAGGAGGGAGAGGCAGAGAAGAATGATGAACAACCTTTACAAATGACCCAAATCTGGCTTTTAACCATCGAACCGAATGAAAGAAAGGAGAAAACGCGGAAAATCTGTTTGACATCTTCAACCACCGACAAGATCTATTAATTGGCCTACAAAATGATGGGTTCCCATGAAAAATCCCATACTTCATTGTACATTGCTTTGCAGAGCAAGAAAGAGGCCCATACTTCATTAATTTTGGTGGTTGGAGTCGTTTTCTACGTTTTTTGCATGCCAAAGACATTTTCCCATTTTTCTCCCACAAATATCCATCAAAATAAAATTGAAGTGTCCATCGTGTAGAGGACTTCAACAGCTTTCCATTGATATAAAGATCGCGAAAATCCGAGCTCGGGATCGAAAGATATGCCCTTTATAGATTTAGGGCAAAAATGGGGCAAAAATTGGGTTGGTGGGCCAAAACTTCAAAATTTTCCCCTTTTTCAAATTGGGAAAAATTTCCCAAAAACCTCCATCGGTCCGCCAATCCTTTGCCACATGGCATCTTTTTGTTGCTTGGGGGAATGCACTTCCATTTCTGCCCTTTGCACTTTTTTACAACTTTTGCAAATTTTCACCAAATCCTTCCACCGCCTAACTCCCACCACTGATAGGACACGTGGCGTCATGTGATTGCTCGGCGGGGATGCGCCTCTATTTTTACTTTGACACATTTTGACCAAAAGCCAAAAACTTCAACCTTCTTCCGCCCCTGCCACTCTGCCTTGACACGTGGCGCTCTCCGATTGGCGCGGGGCCTTAACCAAATTTTCTCCACTGCGGGCCTCACGGGTGAACTTTTTCCTTTGTGCCTTTTAGCCAAAAGGGCTAAGTGCCAAAAAATCCCCCCGACGCCCGCCGCTCCACCGATGACATGTGTCGGCTTCTCATTGGTTGCGGGCCTACCCAGGAAAATTTCCCCTCCAAACTTCGTCGAGCCATAACTTGCAAAATACAAGGAGTTAGGAGGACTTCCTTACCTTTCTGGAAAGGGGAAAGCATTCTCTATATGATGAATCCATTTCCAGAATCTTTTGAGTGCTCTAAATGTGTGAAAATTGAATTTAAAGCACCAGGAAGGAAAGAATGAAGGCAAGTTAGCCAAAATAAGCGGGGGCTCATTTTGGATAACATTAGTGTTAGCATTAGAGTAGATAGGTAGAGGAAGCCAACCTTCTCTAGAAGAATGTCCCAAGGATAAAGGTCCCACATCTTGGGGACATTGCCATTGATTTATCGAGGTGTTGATCCATTGAGGCTCAACAAAGGGTAAAACTTCATGTGAGAATAAGTGGAGAACATTTACCGTCTTACTTTTTAGTGGAAGTGACTTAGGGGTAGATTTGCACAATGATGAAGAGATAGACAAAACAAGTGATCTTTTGAAGTATAAAAAGGGATGGCACACTTTCCCCATTGCCAACATTGAATTTCTAGGGATAAGGGTCATGACGGACCTTGTCACCTCCAAACCGACAAGTACAAAAAGATGAATAGAGATTAATAAGTTCTTGCACATTGCTTATAAAATGGAAAAAGGTACACGATACAACCTCGAACAATATTGAGCAAGATGCAAAACTTACGTATGTTATGGGAGAAAAAAATTATTTGGTCCACGAGTCTTCTTCTTTTTGTCTTTAATGAGATAGTTATACTTGAAGGGAATAAGAAACCCACATGGACGTGTATTATGACATAATATTGAAAGGGTGTTACAAGGAATATCTGGGCCCCACCACCCTTAAAAATGCATATAAATCTCGGTTGAATAACTGGCTAAGGCACTTTAGAAACGCCTTTGAGGCTAAATGGCGTGTGCTTCAAAATTGTCTAGAATTATTAGACAAAGAATTAGAGTTTTCTGTAATGCAACAATACTCTCTCATGCGCTTCAAAATGAAAAATGAGGAACTCTTTCCTTGGGCTAATATTCCCTTTGCTTTCATAGCATAATACTTTGTGTGATTTGTGAACTGGATTAAGGATTCAAAGTGCATAGATGTGGATATGCATCTCCTTCGCACTAAGTATGGAGAGAGAGAGAGAGAGAGAGAGAGAGAGAGAGAGAGAGAGAGAGAGAGAGAGAGAGAGAGTATGTTATTATTAATGTTTCTTCTTTTCCGAGTCTATTTGTTGTGTAAACATTTCATATAAAATACAAACATAATGGAGACTAGATTTCTCATGGCTTAGGTGATCATGTTAAGGTTCTTTCCTTAGTGTGATAGGCCAATATGGGGTGTGTTCTTGTAGTCTCTTTTTACAGCTTGCTTTAACAACCAATCCCAAATGCGCTAACATATCATCCGGATTGGCCTGGAAGATCATCCGAGGTGCGCATAGGTGCCAAGCCCTCCTTTATGTGAGCTTTGTGAGAATGATCACCCTTGGTAAGGGAGTGCTTGCATAAATAGGGAATGAACATACCCATTTTGGGAATTGAGATAAAGAACTAGTCCTAGTCTAATGCATCAGAGCATGGTATAACATGATAAACTAAATGAAAATAGAATCAAACCATGAATAATATCAAGAAAACCAATAACACACACATGAACATAAGGGAAATGTACATATCAAGATCCATCACATGAGTGCTTCAGAAAACTCTTCATTATATTCATTAATCAAATACAATAGCCAAGATTACATCAAGAAGGGTTCCATCTCTGGGAACGTTCATAGTAGCATGGCTTTTATACATTACAAAGCTCGCCATTACACATTACACAATACCTCTATATTTTTATTTCTCTCCTCCTCATACATCTCCACACATACTAACTCATATCCTTCCTTCACCCTACTAGAAAACCATCCATATGAAGAACAAGAAGGAATCTCCTCTTAACCGCTCATCATTACTTGCAAAAGCCTGAAGGAATCCTCTTATGATTGCTCTACCACTAAAGGAATATACCAGATGTCATCATGTGTTTCCCTCAATCGAGTGCCTTTAGCATGCATTTTCCAACTAATCCTTAACAACCTCGACTCCTTATCCTTTCATGATAACTATTGATGCCCTGGAATATCCTTTCCTTGAGCCGCAAGTCTCCATAGCTTATCCACATCTATATCTAGTCACTTTTCCATTTGTTCCCTATGTGCATCTTTTCTTGTTGTCCAAAACTCACTAAGTCTCGAATCCATCTTTCCTAGGCGTGAGCCTTCGTGCCTCTCTAAGAACTACTTCTTCACATGCCTTTGCGCCCTGCTTCCACGCATGCCACAAGGCTTCACGCCTTAGGTACTTAGTTATTTTAGGGGTCCAACATCACCCCACACTAAATTGGTTGCTGCCCTCGACAATCCTTCGTGCTCCCTGAACAAAAACTTGTCAACCCAAATCTGCTAAGGCAAGAATGCTACTCCAAAGAATAAAGAATAGTGGTTGGGAAAGAATCTGAATAAAGAATTGAAGGATGGAGGAATATGTTATGCAACCAATTGGAGGAGTTCGGGAACTCCACATCTATCTCATCCTTCAACTTTTCCCAGGCCCTCAATTTTGATAGGGCCTTTCTGGCTCTTCTCCTACGACGTTGGGCACTTGGTTTGTAAGGATCTCTTCCACCTTCCCCTTCAGTGTGTTGATAACCACCCTAACTCATGCAGACACCTTCGAACTCATCCATCCGTTCAGTGATGGAGCCTTAGACTTTGTTGATTCTGAAGTCCATCTTCTTGCGCTTTGTTTTGATTTTCTCCTTCTAGTCCGTGGTGTTAACGACCAAATGTGCATGCTCCGCCTTGTTGGTAGGGATGGTCTCTGTAAAACCTTGAGGGGTGCCTCCTCCTCCGTCACACGTTGATAATTGGCTTGCATTTTCTATAACTATTGAAGCCCCTATCTGCTAGTATATTTGCTTCCTTGAGTTGGGAGAGCAAGTCTTCCAACTCAGTGATCCAAGCTTCAACGATGACCTTGTTCTCTTCTTTTTCCTTTGTGAGCTTTATAGTTGTGGGGCCCACGCATCCTTGATGTTAATGAGTAACATCCCCACGAGGTCCTCGAGGTACTCCATTTCATTCCCGTAATCGGTCATGACATGGCTTACCAATGTAGAACATTGTCCTAGAATGCTTTTTACTAGGGTGCCAACTCGGTCATATGCCTCCTTGGTTCACACTTGTTCACCCTTCAATCCTTGGCGCAATCTGTCTACTTCCTTTTCCTTCTCTTTCTTTTCCATGACCAAGGTCCGAATAGTGGCTCCTACGTCCAAGCTGTGCCGAATCACCTCTGTAGACATCTTCTGGAATGCATTGCATGCCTGTTCGTTTGTTAGGTGGTTAGGATCCACCACATTATATGTATCTCCTCCTTTCTTCTTCAAATGAATGGTCTGATCGTGTGATCATTGACCTCGAACTCAGGTTCCTCGAGTGGCAGTGCATGTTCCAGCTTGAGCATCTTCCTGGTCCTAGGCACACCCCCGTCTTGGTCCATCAAATCCCAACCATGCAACTTTTCTAGTGGGAGGGTGGCCTAGAACCTCACGTGCAACACCTTTCATGGGGTCATCCATGAAGTCCATATGTGGGGACACGGGGGTCCACTTCTTCCTCGTTGCCTTATGCTTGGTCCTTTGCTTCTTTGATCCTGGGGTAAATCCTTTATCCTCCTTTATAGTGAAGGAGTCCCCTTTATCTCCTCCTCCTGGGCTGGTGGTCTGTGTTGGGGAGGCCTCGCGTGTTGGAATTTTCTCTGGTTTTGCAGAGTTCTCCTTCCCTTTCTCACGTGCCTCACCCTCAACCTTGGCTCCAACTTTGGCTTCCTGCTCCTCAAGTTCTACCTCTAACTCCACCTTGAAGGTGGCGTTGTCCTCCTCTTCTCCTTTCTCTCGAGCCTGTGCGGAACTCGATGCATCTTGTGTTTTCCACTTATTTTCTTCAAGCTCCTCCTCTTCCTTCCCTTCCTCTCGCCCCATTAGTAATGAGGCCTCAAGGCACTACCTTGTGAAGTGATAGCACCATTTCTCCCATTCGGAACATGTAGTACCTCTTATTCTTGGAAGTATCTAACTTTCCCTCGTCCTATTCCTCTTCTTCTTCCTCTTCTTCCTGCACTACTTTCATGGGCGGGATTGGTGTCTCTTGTGGCTTTAGAAAGGGAGAGTTTATAACCTCCACCTCAATCCCCCCTCGTGTTTTGGGGCGTAGCTTCACGAACAACCGATGGACATACCCCTTGATGGTAACACTGACTTGGGGGTGTAAGTCCATAAAATATGGCTCCAAAACTTCGACGTAAGTAGGTCGAGTGCCAAATTTGTATGTTGCATGCAATGTGTGGACATCAACATCCACTTTATCTGCATTGAAAACCAACTTCTATGTGTCCTTTATCCGGTTGATGGTGCATTTCAAATATTTGGTAGTAAATGCGAAGGGAGTTTTCACCATGGCCCTATCTCTCCCTTGGCCATTATAAATTTTGCTAGACAAAAATTTGTGTAACGAAAAATTTACCTAGTCCCCAACAACTTGTGGTAACTCATGGGGATGTGCCACTCATTCTCAAAATCTTCACGTGTAATCATTCAAACCACATGTTCATCCAAGCCTTGTAAGCACTCGAGATGGTCCCATCACAGGTGAACTTTGTGAATTAGACTACAAGGGATGTGTGCGTGGGTGGGTGAACCCAAATGTTCCCAATGGTCCATCTGGGAAGCCAATCTCCCAAAACATGATCAACGAAAGATGGAGCCCCATGTGATCTTTTCTCCTGCCTCATTCTTCACTCACGCTTCCTCAACAATGCCCTTCGCGATGAACTCTGCAAAGTTATAATGTGCCCACTTGGACACTCTGTAGGCCACGTATAAGAACCTCCTATTAATGTCCGCCCATCTCTCTGATGTGCCCAATTTATAACTAATGAGTAGGGAGGTGAGTCTCAATGTTGGGTCTAGGAGATCCACAATTACTTTTGCCCTACTTCCCTTCTCGTAGTTCAATTTCTTTGCCAACTCCTCAATCTTGGCGTGTGGCACATAAATCAAGTGCCATGTCCTCGCCGGTGTTTGTTAGGCTCATAACTATCCTAATCAAGTGGCATGTTATCCTCATCCTTCGCCCCATAAAATAAAATAAGTCCTCGTTCACCCGCACATTAACCACCTGAATAACGGGGTGGGTTTGCAAAGAAAACGCATGACTCCCACAACTGCAAGACTCCGGTCTTCTAGAATTCCTCTTGTCTTTTGAGTCATCAACCTAGGTTTCCAAGCTCGTCTACCATCGAGTGTCTAAAACCAAGTCTGCCCTCATCATCTTCTCGTTGTCACTTGTCCTGTGGTTATACTCACTGATTTTGCATTTGTATAGCTTCGAGCTCCACTTTTCTGCCTTGATAACTCCAGGAGGGTACTATATTTCTGAGTAAATTTCCACGGGATCCTCCTTTTCCACCACTAGGTCTCTTTATACGGGCCTTCTTTGGTGTCATCTTCCTCCTCCTTTCCTTCGGCCCTAGGTGCTCTTAACGTCTCCTATGTCTCTTGCAAACTTGACTACTTCCATGCTTCTCTCTCACACGCAACCACTTCCTTCCTGTTGTCTCCTTTCCCCTCTTGTTTACACCACAAGATTACTCCACAGCTTTGCACAATCACACTAGTTCGTGATAATTTCGTTGCTCTCCTTCACAAATACCTCTTCACTTTGAGCTTGTCAGCACACAAATAAATTCTCTAAGGAAAAGTAGTCGAAATGACTACCCTTACCCTTCTATTTATACTTTTCCAACACCTTAAAGTTCTTTCGACCACGTGTCTCAACGTCTCTTTTTAATAGAGTACTTTATTTTACTCAACTTAACTTTCATGACTTCCCTTCACGCATCACAATTATAACATTCTGGCGCTCCAACACTACTTCATTACCACAGACCTCCTTCGCGCGCATCACCATGCCAAAGTACATAACCTCTACACTGACTACCAAGTAGTTTCCCATGGTGCTTCCTACCTTATGTTATACTACACGATCTTTCTCCTCTTCGTGGTCTTCAAACTTCTCTCAACACACCTTTATAACTGCAAATCCAAACACCTTAATCCACTATACCACCCATTCTTCTGTCTTTAGAATGAGTTTCCCAACAGTCCCTTGTCGAAGGAATTTGTTTAAACATATCCAAGCATATCTGCCAATCCACCCCACACAAAAATGCATGTGCGGTCCTCTGCGCATAGAACCACTTCTAATGCAATTAGCTACTTGGCACACCAACATGAAACACAAAACCGAAAAATGATGAAAAAGGAAACAACTAAAAGGGGAAAGCATTAAGGGAAACCTAATCTAATTGGCAATATTTCCTTATTTTATAGACACATAGAAGCCTTATTTATAGTAGGGCTTCAACCTACTCCCATTGAAATATCCTGGACAACCTTGTCCCATCCAGTGCTTGCAACTGGCACATGCACTGAATCAAGGATGTAAGACATAATGTATGACCCTAACCAATGGACTTTGAGCTTCCCAAGATGGTGCAGAAACTTAGAATCATACAGTAGAACCATCTTCCCAACCTCAAATTGTTTATTCTTAATGTGATGATCATGCCATGATTTTTGTCTCACTTTCTCAGTCTTCTGACTCCATCTGGAAAGTGATCACCTTTCATCCAACTACATTAACTTATCCATGTGCTCTTATAATGCTTGTTTTCGTCAGCCAATCCTCCTGCGCACGCAATACGCAGAGAGGGTAGCATAAATTCTACCGGTAAAATGCGACTTCCGTGACAAAGACCAATTGAAATGGTGTGGCTTTGTTCAATCTCTTGTAGGTTTTTCTATATGCCCATAACACGATTGAGACTTTTTCATCCCAATCATGTCTCCAAAATCAAAAGTATTGGCCAACATGTGATTTAGTATCTTGTTGAATGCCTCGGATGTTCTATTAGCGCGAGGGTGATAAGGGGTAGTCTTGTGATGAGCCACCATGATTTACCAACAAGATCCTAATCTGTCTCATTCAAGAAATGTGTACCTCTGTCACTAGTCAAACTCAAAGGGCACCCATACCTATTGATTATATTTTCCCATATGAATCTTGTTGTTATGGCTGCAGTGAAATCCCTTATAGTAGCCTGCGCCTCGCCCACCTGTTAAGTAATCAATACAAGTAATTATATAGCGTGAACCAGTCCTTTGCGTGACAGGTGAAATAGGGCCTACAAAGTCAATCACTCACTTCTCAAATAGCTCAACGCTAGCTATTGGCCTTAATGTCATTTCATCTCTTTTCCTTGGTTTACCAAAGCGCTGCGACAGGGTCACAAGCATTGCAATACTTGATAAAATGTTAAACCATTTCCCACCAAACGCCTGCTAGAAGGATCTTGTGCATGGTTACATTCCCTGCATAGTGTCCTCCTACAATTCCACCATGTGCTTCATCCATGATTGCAGCACGCTCATGCTCTAACAAACATTGGCGCAAAACCTCATCACGACCTAGCTTGTATAAGTCTCCACTAATTAGCATGTAGGGCGTGGCGCATATAGCTAATTGTTTCCTTTCCAAAGTCTTCATTCCCTCTGGCGCCATACCCGTTTTGAGAAACACCACAATATCTTCTAAGTTAGATGGCACGTGTTTGCTAATTTAAACAATTATACATTTGATATTTTATCCTAAATGCTTTGCACGTCCTCCCCTGAGTCAATCCTTGATAAATGGCTAGGTCCCAAATTACTCTTACCGGTTTCACAACAACCGTAAACTCAAACTCTTGAAATAACAAGACCCACTTATATATGCACCCTTGTAAAACGGGCTTGTTTACCAAGTACTTCAATGCCATGTGGTCCGTGTAGAATATAAAAGGTGTTGCCAATAGATACTACCTAAATTTGTGCAACACGTAGATAATTGACAATGCCTCGTGCTCTGTAGTAGTACAATTATGTTCTATTGGGGTTAACTTCTTGCTTGTGAAATAAAGAGGGTGGTCAATAGTTACCTCACCCAACTGTGCCAACACTACTCTAATTGCCATCCTGAATCATCAACATGCACATGAAATGGTTTGTCCTAAGAAGGAAAGCATAATATGGGCGCAATAATAAGTCTATCCTTCAATGTATCAAATGCCATCTGCTATGCCTCTCCCCAATGAAATGTACTTTTGTGTTCTAGCAATTTTTACAACGACGTGGTGATCTTGGCATACCCTTTAATAAATTTCCGGTAATACCCCGTATGCCCAAGGAATCCACGTCTCGCGCTCACGGATGGTAGGTTCACCTAGTCCCACAATAACGAGAACTTTTGAAGGATCCACTAACAATCCTTGCTTACATATGATATGCCCCAACAAGGTTCCAAATGGAGTAGTGAAAACCATTTCTTAATGTTGAGGGATATCCTCAACTACTGACATCTTTCAAACATCAGCCTCAGATTGTCACAATGGTCCCTCACTAATCCATATATTGTCCAATCATCCAGGTAGACTTGTAGAAACTTGTGGATGAAGTCCTGAAACGCCTAAACCATAATGCACGAAAACACAATAGGTGCATTCTTCAATCCAAAAGGCATGACCGTGTAGGCAAAAATTCCCCATTCAATGGCGAAAGTTGTCTTTTCTTAGTCCTCCTTTATAATTCTAACTTGATGATATCCTGAGAATCCATCTATGAAAGAATAGATCTCATGCCCGGCTACTCCTTCCAGGATCTCCTCAATGAAGGGGGTTGGAAAAGGGTCAATGACACATACCGCATTCAAATCTCTGGTAATCAATGCAAATCCTTATCCTTGATCCTTCTTAATGCTGATGACCATTGGAATTATCCATTCTGATTCTTCAACAACCTCAATGATGCATGAAGTGATCATCTTGTCAATCTCTTCCTTGACCATGACGTGTAAATTTAGATTCATCCAGTAAGGTCTCTTTCAAATTGGGCACGCTCCCTCCTTTAGTTTGATTTGCATCTCCCTAAAGAGTGGTGAAATCCTTTAAGCTCATGGTACCCATGTAGAAATAAATTCTGAAACTCATGCAATAGATCAATGATCTTTGAAACTTCCTTCTCTAAAAGTAATTTCCAATATTCACCTCCTTAGGTTCCTCCTCTCGAACCAATGTTAACGTTCATAGTTCTCAGGGGTTCATGGTACGTGCACACTTTCTCATCATCACTGTCCATTACTTAGCACATACCAATATTATGGTTAGCATACAAGTTTTACACCTCTTCACCATCAATCACATAGACCAACTTTCCTTTCTCTTTTTCTATGCATGCACGCTCAAGTTGTATTTCCTATGGCTCTTCCTCAGTGAAGCATGCTTCCAAGTCAAGTTCACCCAATAATTCCAGTATTCTATCCTTTGACATGACACTATCTCCCATAGTTAGGCGCTTGACAACCTGCAATGCCTCATCTACCAATGTCTCAGTACTCTGATATTCAAAAGCTTAAAGGAGATCAACTATTAACTCCTGCTAGTTTCCTGTCTGACGACACATCTCTGAGTGAATGTACCATGTGTGTGCATATCCTTGTAAGGTGGAGTAAAGATTATGCACTCATAAAGAAGGTGAAAAGGCTTCCGCGCCTTCCATTCAAGACTTCTCACATGCTTGGACGTGGAATGAGGTAGGCTCCTTCCCATTATAATCGTGTATGATAGTAGGTGCATTGCTCTGAAAAAACCTAACAGAAAACGTGATTGTCACTTCATGCCACTCTAGAAGGTTATTGCGATGGGTCACCCATCAACGTGTTACGGTCCCAAGAAAGGTATAGCTAAGAATCCTTCTCCTTTCAATCTCACATCTCCAATGGGTTTCCATTTCTCGTAGGAAAACATCAGGGTCGACTCCCCTCATATAACTTGATAAATTATTTCCTCATAGGTGCCTGACTGAGCATGCCTTTGTTACTCTCATAAAAATCCTCTTAACTACCTTATGACTAACTCATATGTCCCATGCGCCCAATTGTCACATGCTACACTAGTGGTATCACTTATAGATTGAGCATATTCCCACTAAATAACCCCTTCCATTGGATGCACAACTTCATGGTCTCTGATAGTGCGCACATATATTTTGTCTAGATCTCCTTCTCCCAAGGGTTCAGTATAGGGCGCTAACTTTCCATTTGTCAATGGGATGATAACACGTTCCTCATTGTTCTCAAAACTTACATACCCCTTATCGAAACATAAGTCAACATTATTCTTATAGCACACTAGGCACACAAGTAATGCTGGAAATTTGTCCACCTTAGCAAGTGCAAAGACTTTGAAGTCTCTAGTGAATTTCACCCCTTGGATAGTGATAATAACATCCTTCAAAACTCCAATGGGCATTGCCTTCGTCTTGTTTGCCATATACAACACATTTGAAGATGGATGTAATGGGGCCTTCCCATTTGATTCCATGTGTCCAAGGTGAGAACGTTAACTTCTGCACCCATGTCAATTAGGATATTTCTTAGGAGCCATCCATCAACCATGAAATTCAGGGTAATTTCCTTATCATAGTCAATGCTATGAGGAGGCAGATTAACATGTAAAACCTACCTTTTGTGCTTTGCTCCAATGACTTAGTACTTTCTCTCTTAACCACTCTCCTAGTAAGGGGATGATATTTTCTTGCCTCAACATCTTGCATACCTCCTTGACATCATCCAGATCATTTTGTGGAGCCTCAACGCTCTTCTTTTTCTCTCGCTGCTGCGACTACTCCTTCAGGCATTGGATCTCTCGTTATAGGCTCTGAATCATGTCCATGGTCTCCTGATAAACTTCATTATGATGAGCGGGGTACGAATAATTCACATGCGCCACCTCTTCTCTTATGACTAGTGGTATCTGATTTGGTATTTCCTTGGCACGTGTAACCTTATCTCACGTTTTCACTAGTACAAGTTCTAATTCTGACTCACGCGCCACCCTTGACATCCACAAAGTGAGTCTACTTTCTTCACACTTACCATACCGACATGCTTGCATTTTCATTGTTGTTGGCTCATGTGTTCAAATAATTCCAGGAACTCCTCATACTTGTGCTTCTTCCCACACCAAGAGCACTGCACCACAGTCAGAAATTTGTGCTTGTAATGCTCTGTGGTTTCTCCAAGCGTGACTCTGAGGACAGATGAGAAAAGATTCTCCAGAGAAGGTCTCATGTTCCTATTCCTCTGCTCGATGCACACAAAAATGCAGAGGGTTTGCTAAAACCTAATCTAACTCAAGCAAGGAGACAGGTAAGAAAATGCATAGAATAAAACCTAAAACTACAAAGGTGATGCACCGAGGAATGTTAGACACTCGCTTTGCAAATTTAACACGTACTCACATAGATGCAATACAAACACCATGCACAGTAACCAAACCGCAATAAGAGATCAAAATGACAAAGAATGAATACATGAGAGGGTCGAGAGTCAATCACAACACATATATTATTGCTCAAGAGTCGATACAAGATATCAGTAAAGGGCTAAGAGGCAAAAAGACTAGCATTACAACCCATATGGGAGGCTCAAAGCTCCACAAATTCTCTCAAGCGAGGGAAGAAGGGAGGATGCAAAACAAAATGTCCGACCCTTTAAAGGAGCTCCTCTCTTACAATATATATCAAGAAATGAGAGAGGGAAGAGAGAGGAAATCCAGAATCGCCCCAACCACTTCTTGGTAGCATTTAAAATCATCTCATTATGACAGAAGCGGCGGATCCTAGCAAAACGGCGGCTCGTCTAACAGAGCGCGCGAGTCCGTCGCCGCATTAAAGTTGGTTGTTGCAAGCATTACTTCGCCTATCACCACGCGTCGAGACGTTTTCTTAATTTTCTCCTCCAAACTACACCAAAATGTGAGATTGATCCTTAATCATGTAGAGAATTTCAACAGCTTTCCGCTGATATAAAGAACGCAAATCCGAGCTCTGATCGAAAGATACGAAGGTCTCAAGATTTAGGCACAAAACAGTGCAAGAACAGTTTTAAAATCTTTTCCCGCGCTCTCGCCATCTGGACGACACGTGGCAGCCCCGATTCACCGAGTAATTCTCTCCACCCTTTCCGCGGGCTTTTCAGGGGCCCCTTAAACTTGGACACGTGGCACTATTTCATTGTTCGACGCTGCTCAAAACTCGCCCTTTGACTTTTTGACCTTTTTCCTCGCGACACGTGTCATGCCGTGATTTGTCTACGGCCTCGCTGCATTTTCACGTCCACCGCATCCTTTTTGTCCTGATGTCCCAAGGTGCCATGGGACAGAATCCTCCGATCCCCGAAATGGGCTTCCATGTCCCTTTTCTCGGTGACACGTGGCGTGATCTCGATTGGCTTTCGCCTCTTCGCTATCCGCCCCGCGCGCCCTTTGTCCCACTTCCCTTGCTGAAGTTTCCTTTTGGCCGAACCGCCGGTTCAAGGCCTTCGCGTCCATTTGTCCCAAATGTCCTAAAGGTCTGCCTCTGGGAAAAATTCTTCGCTTCATTCCGATTCGCCGGTTCAAGGCCCTCCGCGCACTCTTGTCCCGCTTGCTCCCCTGTAAAGGACTTGGACAAATTTTCTTTCTTTCTACCGATTCGGCATTTCGCATCCATTTGTCCCGTGATGTCCCTTTTCTGCTTTGGGGCCGCTCTGAGGCTTTTCGCCGATCCGCGCCTTCCGCGTATAATTGTTCCAACTGTCCCCAAAGGCGGCTTGAGCAGACTTAGCCAATTTTACGATTTTCTCCTGAATCAATCTACTTGCTTGAACTAAAAACTCGATGCATGTTATCAAATTAACTCGGGGTGAAATTTGGATAACAATTTGGTGACTTTTCGGGGTCACCCGCCTCTAGGTAGAAGATCGCTGGCCTTTTAGCAATCCATCGGGCATGGAGTCATAAGCAATAACCAACCAACCTCGAAATGAGCCCGATATGCGCAACTCCTCTCTCCGAGAGCACGCCGAATCAGTAAAAACTCAATCTAGAGCGACAAAACCTGCGCCAAAGCACTTAGGGAAATCAAACCTAACTACAACAAGACAATGTGCATACGCACTTAGAGGAATTGAAATCTAGGCTAATATTTACAAGGGTGAACCTTTTTTTTTTCAAGAAGAATGTTTAAGATAGATTCCATTTACCGAATCGAGTTCTTCTCCATCCAATGTAGACAATCGAAGGCATTGCTATTCTTACATTCCATGACCATGTAGGGGCCACTCCAAATGGCATCAAACTTGGAATGTCTTCCCGGTTTTGCCCGATCCGCATCCCATTTCAAAACTAGGTCCCCTTCCCCGAAGGTCCTCGCTCTTTGCTTTCTTATCAAACCATCTTTTCACTAAGGCCCGATCTTTCTCAATTGTTTGAACCGCACGTCTCTAATTTCTTCCAATTCCATCAACTCGCATACCGCCTCCATCGGTTCAACTCAAGCCAACTCCAATCGCTTTTCATGAACTCCAATGCAGGCAACTTCTAATGACATGGGCAAGATTGCCTCTCTTCCATAGACAAGCCTCGAATGGAGAGTTACCTCGTGGATCTTTTTGGGAGTGATCCTATCAGCCCATAAGGCTGATTTCAGCTTGGTATGCCAAGACCTCTGATTCTCATCAAGAGTTCTCCTAATGATTCTTAGCAAATTTTTGTTCGTGGACTCTGCCTGTCCATTACCCTGTGGGTAATAATTGGAAGAGGTGCTCAAGTAGATTCCATTCTTGACAGCCCATTCTGTAATCTTGGAACCTACGAATGCCAATGCATTGTCTGATATGATAGTGGCCGGCACACCGAACCTGGTCACTATTCCTTCATAAAATTCTAGTATATTAGACTCGTTTGCCTCTTTGAGCGCTACTGCTTCAGTCCACTTGGTGAAGTAGTCCGTTGCCGTGAGAATCCACTTGTGGCCTTGGCTTGAGTTTGGGTTGATGACCCCGATGAAGTCCAATCCCCATTGTAGAAATGGTTGGTCAACCAAGATTGGGTGCAATGGAAGCGCTGCTAGTCTTTCTTTGCCTGTGAAGAGTGCACATTTCTTACACTTTCTTATCCATGTATAAGCAATATCAACACCGTGGGCCAATAATACCCTCGCCTTTATTATCTTGAGAGTCATTACTCGTGGGGCAAAATGTCCTCCGTAATCTCCATCGTGAAAATCTCATAACACCCTCTCAATTTGACTACCCCAATGCACCTCAATAGAACCCCATTGATGTCTTTCTTAAACAAAACACCATCAACAAGCACATATGGAATGGCTTGTAATCAAGTATCTCCTCTTTTTTTGCTCATTTCCTGAGGGCATAGTCCTGTCTCAGTAGGAAGTGTATCATATTCGAGTCCAACAAGGAGTAGGCACATCATCATTTTCATGTTCTTGCCATCCTCGTAGTACCAAGACAATCTCTTTTTTCATCACCTCGCTTCAACCTCGTTGACTCAAGGCTAGCTGCTCACATAGTCCCTTTCCACGTACTAGTTTGGTGACCTTGATCTCGATGTCATATTCCATGACACGAGTTATCCACCCCGCACGCTTCTCATTCGATCCTTGTTTAGAAGGAAGTCCTCGACTCCCGCATGAGAGACCAATAATTGATCTTGTTGTTTGAGACTAGGTGCTTGAATTTCTTTAAACTCCCGATCACCGCAAGTACATGCTTTTCAATGAAAGAGTATCTAGTTTCGTATTCCTCCAAGCCTCGATCAAGAAAGCAACGTCGTTCTAATCCTTCTTTGTTTTGTTGTGCCAGATTGCAGAAATTGTGTCTCCACCACCGAAGGCATATATAAGACGAAGTCCTTGGAGAAGTCTCGATTGACGAGTTGGGGCTTGAGATATAGCCTCTTTTATTGCCTCAAAACTTGCCTTGCCTTCGATGTCCACTTAAATGCCATGCTCTTCTTTAACATCAGCGTTATTGGCTTTACGAGAGCCGCAAAGTTTGGAACAAACCTCGCGGACAAAATTGATCCTTCCCAAGAAGCTTTGAAGAGCCTTCTTTGACTTGCAATGGCAATGCTTGAATTGCTTCAACCCGCTCGGGTCAATCGTCAACCCTTCCTTTCAAAACAATATGGCCTAGAAGTTTTCCTCGTGAGCCAAGAATATGCACTTTTTGGGATTCAATGATACCCCAAATCTTCTACATCTCTCAAATACTTGCCTCAAATGACAGAGGTGATCCGCTGCATTTTTGAGAATACAAAGTGATGTCATCCAAGATATATCGTAACTATTTTGTTGATCAACCCCTTAAATGCCATATCCATTGCCCTTTGAAGGTGGCTCCAGATTTGATAGTCCAAATGGCATCTTCAGAGGGCATAGGTCCCCATTCGTGGTGAAAGCCGCCTTGAATTGGTCATCTTCTTTCACCATCACCCGATTATACCCCGAGTAGCCATCTAGAGAGAGAATCTCTCCAACCGGATACTACTTGCAATATTTGTTCCATCAAGGAAGTGGGTAATGGTCTTTGAGAGATGCCCTATTGAGGTCCCTAAATCTACACACAACCTGATTTCTCCGCTCTTCTTCCCGACCGAACCAAGTTTGCAACCCACCTGAGTGCTTGATCGGGAATATAATGCTTGCCTCTATTAGCTTGTTAAGCTCTTTCTTCATTAGAGGCTCAATGTGAGGGCCGACAGTGTCTCTCTCTTCGCCCGATGGGTTTAGCATCCGATCCAATTCTATGGTATGTTGTGCCAACTTCGATTGAATCCTCTCAAGTCTTCATAGCTCCAAGCAAGACATCTGGAAATTCTTGCAAAGTCAGTATGAAATCTGATTTCTCTTGCTCAAAGGGCCACTTTACCAATTTGAAGTATTTTGCCTTCCCCAACCGAATTGGCTCAAATCTTCTCTCTCTCGACTCAGTATGTTAGCCTTTTCCTTACGGAATCGGTCGTTAGGGTTGGTCAAGATAGACTCCAATGTTACTAAACCCTTAGGAAGCTTGTTTGTCCGCAACTGCACTACTACTTGATCCCCATACCGCTGCTCTAATCTGCCCCGATTTCTAGCCGAGAATTCAGCCTCTTCCTCAGAGAAAATCGACGATCTGTTGATCGTTCTCAAACACCGCCACCTTGTGTGTTATTATCTGGAATTGCTGGCCTCACAATCACATGGATATGTGGCTGTGTTTTTTCCCTTTTGATGTTGTCAACCACATCAAACGTTGCTCCAACTGCTGCGAGCCTATCCGCGGCTTCATTTTTCTTCCCGGTATGGACACAATGTCAAAGCTTCAAATCTTCAATGAGGTCCCATACCCTATTCTCAGTAGCTCCTCAAAGTCGCTCTTCAGTAGCATGTTGTCCTCTAACTTGGTTGACGATTAGCTCGCTATCCCCGAACACCTGCAAGTTATTTATCCCCTTTTTCCTAGCCCAATGAAGTCCATGAATCAAGGCCTCATATTCAGCTGTGTTGTTTGAACAAGAAAACTGGAAACGAAAAGCTGAATAATATTTGATGCCTTGAGGTGAAACAAGCATGGCTCCACCTCCTGCACCTTGCCTACTCCTTGATCCGTCAAAAAACAGCCGCCATACCTCATTGTCATCATTATGGCTTGGCTTGGTGATGCTAGGAACAGGTTGATTTTCTTCGTGTATACAATAGACTCCCAACTTAGATTCTTCTACTTCTTGATAGGGATCAAAAGCATGTATCTTGTTTGCCCATTCATCGAGAGTTAGGTCCGGGATACTTCCAACCTTGGTGTCAGCCTCATCAGTACTAGGGTGATCTTCTTGATCAAATGCTGAGCAATTGGCATTAATCTGACTAGGAGTGTAAGGCTCAATATGGAAGTTTGCAATAGGTTCAGACCTAATTGTAGCCTTAGTTCCATACCTTGTTCTAAACAACATGTGAGACCAATCAATAGACAAATACCCCCAATCTTGGCGTGAAGTCCTCGACAAGCAAAGGGCAAAGAGTGGTGGAAGGTCTATGATTGATATATCTTGTAAGACAACAACATTTGACATGCATGCAAGGTAAGACTCAAGTTTTTAATCACTCCAACTGGTTGCTATTGCTGTCCCATCCAATCGCACTACCCTTTAGATATTACTTCATATTGAGACCCAAATTGATCACTATTTGCTTGGGCATCACTGAGCTACTTGCCCCGAATCAATCATGCAATTGTGTACTAGTTTATCCCCAATGATTAATGAAACATAGAAAGGAGGGGGCTTCAACATTTTACCTTGTTGCCCTCCATGGCTTCCTTCAGTCTGGGCAACATTTGTAAGCACTTTGTCTTGCATCTGAACTTGCTGATTCAAGTTGTCCAATCCTTCATGGCAGCTTGCAGCAGATCTCTTTGTCCTGGGATGGATAGGGATTCCCACATTGATATATTGACGTTAGTCTTCTTCATCTGTTCAATGATACTGAACGGGGATGAAGTATCCTTTTGTTGTCCCTTGGTTTGTACACTTACTCCTTGTACGCAAGGCAGCAACAAATGCATTTGAGTTGGCCTAGGGGCTGTTCTTGGCTGCCCTTGTGTATTTGAAATCGACTCGCTTGCAATCATTTGTGGAGCCGTGGAAGGTGGTGGATCGGGTGGGGCTAATGGCTGTTCTTCACCCAAATTTCTCCTCTTCGACCTTGTGTTGGCCGCGACACTCGAGAAACTACTTGATTCATGCCACAAATCTTCTACTTGCACTTCACCAACGTGGTGTCATTTGGGGCTGATTGCTGTTGGAATGTTTCTTGTTGTTGATCAAGCTTCTCGACGCCCTCGCCCTCCACACCAAAGAGTTGTCACCATCGCTGCTTGATTGAGAGCACCATCATCAACACATGGATTGGTTATGAGGCTCGCTGCATGGAAAGCACCAAATCATATTCCCGAGCAATGTTGTTCTCGTGTTGGCACTAATGCCTTAGAGGCAGATATAACATTTGGATTATAGGGCTGGAATGGTCTATTAGAGGGAGGCCTTGTTTGATTCACATTCGCAACTCGGATTAGGTGGTCTTTGTGGTTGGTATGGCTGCCTATTAGGCCGAGCTTGAGGTCGATAGGAAGGTCTCAAACCTTGGGCTTGTTGCCTCTTAATAGTAACCAGCTCATTTCCCAAATTTTGCAATCAAGCTTCATGACCTCTTGAGTTCATTCAAGCACTTGAGATGAAGTGGAAGCTTCACTTGAACTCGATTTCTAGGAGTGGGAACAGAGCCAAAGTGGGTGCTCGACTAGTGCTTGATTTTCTAAGTTTGGATACAAGGGCATGGGAGGCCTAGGAGCCGCTTTACCACCTGAATAAGACAGCTTTTCGCTCTAATGGCAATGCTATAAGCCATAGGGATTGTTGTGCCTCCCATGGACTGAATTAACATAGAAATATCAGAATTCAAAGCTTTAAGGTAATATAGAAAAGCACCTTCTCATGCTTTGGCCCGACCGCCACCGAATCCTATCCCAAGACCTTTGAAATCTGAAGTCAAGTCACCACCGCTCGTTGGGGGCTCTCTTGATAGTTGTCAGCTGCTCCAAAAGAGACAAGTTGTCTCCCTTCTCTCCAAATTGCTCGTGAAGTGCAATACACAGCTGATTCCAGTTTGTGATAGAACCAGCTCCAAGGCTCCTAAACCATCAGTAATGCTTTACCCTCAAGGAAGATGCCAAGAACTTGACAACCACTTGCATTTCATTGATTTCATGGATTGCACAAAGGTTAGCAATATCTTTAACATGATCACCGAGTAGTCCGATTTTCTCCGGTGAAGTAGGGAATGTTCTTCAAGGCTGCAATAGAACTGATGCATGCATTGAGAGCAAGTGGGCTGCCGCCGTGAAGTTGACGACGTAGGGATTGTTCTGAGCCATTCTAATCGGTCTTAAAACCCTTCTATACTGAATGAAAGGCCTGTCAGGTGGAGGAGTTGAGAGAGTTCTGTTTGGTGGAGATGGAGACCTTTGAATCCTTCTTCCTCTTTGCCTTCTTCTTCTTGAGATAACCGCAGTATTCAAACAGCACTTCTTCTTCTCCAACTCTTGACCTTGTGGTGATTCTTCTCATGAGTTTTTAGGCCTGCACTGCTGAAACCAGTTGATTCTTCCCCTTGGAGTCGCCAGATATGCAAATAATAGCTCTTATAAGCAAGAAAACTGCAGCAGATGCATATCAACTTTGCTGCAATAAAAATGAGACCTCTAGTCCCACCGGGCGTGCCAAAACTGTTGTTGCAGACTCACAACACCCCTGGATGCAGATCAAGCTTCTAGGTTGATGTTCGCATCCAAAGCAGATTGCACAACATGGAATCCTTTCTCCAAGCGTGACTTGTAAAGATGAGAAAAGATTCTCCAGAGAAGGCTGGTTCCTATTCCTCTGCTCGCATGCACACAAAAATGCAGAGGGTTTCTAAAAACCTAATCTAACTTGCACAAGGAGACAGTGGTAAGAAAATGCATAGAATAAAACCTAAACTACAAAGGTGATGCACCGAGGAATGTTAGACACTCATTTTGCAAATTTAACACAGCACCACATAGATGCAATACAAACACCATGCACAGTAACCAAACCGCAATAAGAGATCAAAATGACAAAGAATGAATACATGAGAGGGTTAAGAGTCAATCACAACACATATATTATTGCTCAAGAGTCGATACAAGATATCAGCAAAGGGCCAAGAGGCAAAAAGACTGGCATTACAACCCATATGGGAGGTTTGAAAGCTCCACAAATTCTCTGGCAAGCGAGGGAAGAAGGGAGGATGCAAAACAAAAATGTCCGACCCATTAAAGGAGCTCCTCTTTACAATATATATCAAGAAATGAGAGGGGAGAGAGAGGAAATCCAGAATCTGCCCCAACCACTTCTTGGTAGCATTTAAAATCATCTCATTATGGCAGAAGTGGCGGATCCTAGCAAAACAACGGTCGTCTAACAGAGCGGCGAGTCATCCTCACGCATTAAAGTTGGTCATTAAAGCATTACTTCGCTATCACCACGCGTCGAGACGTTTTCTTAATTTTCTCCTCCAAACTACACCAAAATGCAAGATTGATCCTAATCATGTAGAGAATTTCAACAGCTTTTCCGCTGATATAAAGAACGTGCAAATCCGAGCTCTGATCGAAAGATACGAAGGTCTGAAGATTTAGGGCACAAAACAAGCAAGAACAGGTTTTAAAATCTTTTCCCGCGCTCTGCCATCTGGACGACACGTGGCAGGCCCTGATTCGCTGAGTAATTCTCTCTCTCCACCTTTCCGCGGGCTTTTCTTGTGGGCCCCTTAAACTTGGACACGTGGCACTATTTCATTGGTTCGGATCAGTGCTCGAAAACTCGCCCCTTTGACTTTTTGGACCTTTTTCCTCGCGACACGTGTCATGTCATGTGATTTGTCCACGGCCTCGCCGATTTTCACGTCCACCACGTCCTTTTGTCCCAGATGTCCCAGTGCTTCACGGGACAGAATCCTCCGATCCGCCCGAAATGGGCTTCCATGTCCCTTTTCTGCCGGTGACACGTGGCGTGATCTGATTGGCTTTCTCTTCTTCTGCTATCCACGCCCCCGCGCGCCTTTGTCCCACTGTCCTTGTGCTTGAAGTTTCTTGTTTCCCGATCCTAGCGGCCGGTTCAAGTCCTTCACGTCCATTTGTCCCAAATGTCCCAAAGGTCTTTCCTGGGACAAATTCTTCCGATTCGCGCCCGATTCGGCGGTTCAAGCGTCCTCCGCGCACTCTTGTCCCGCTTTCTCCCGTAAAGGACTTGGACAAATTTTCTTTCTTTCGGCTGATTCGGCATTTCACATCCATTTGTCCCGCATGTCCCTTTTCTCGCTTTGGGCCGCCTGAGGCTTTTCGCCCGATCCGCGCCTTCCACGTATAATTGTTCCAACTATCCCAAAGGCGGTCTTGAGCAGACTTAGCCAATTTTACGATTTTAATCGATTTTCTCCGAATCAAATTAACTCGGGGTGAAAATTGATAACACCTCCAACGAACCATTGAGCATGCTTAGTCCACATGATCCGAACACAGATTCCCCAGTGTTGCCTCCACCACCAGATCCACTAGATCCACTAGCACCTATAACTCCCGACCCACAAGATCCTCCGTATCCATGAGGTCCACCAGGTCCACTAGTTCTTACTCTACATGACCCACCAGATCCACCTCCCGTAGCTAGAAAGGTTTGGAAGTGGTTGCGCCTTCTGTCCCCATTGTGACGCTAAACTACATGCCAATAGTCTATGATATTGCACTACCAGATGTGTGTCCCAGTGCTGCTTCAAGATGCGATACCCAAGCTTTGTATACCTATAATTTTTCCAAATGTTGTACTAGACAATATACCTTAGAACATAGGAAAATTATTGTGCAGTCATGGATGCACCAAATGAAAAATTATACCTCCTAGGTGTTGATCGGTTACTTCCACCAATACCAACTGAGTTAGTAATACTTGTCTTTGGATTTTGAAAACTAAGCGTTAAGGGTTGGTCACTAGGTGGATTTAGATGCATGCCAAAGGCTCTTCCCCTTTCTTCATATGACGAGCTCTCTCCAAAAGCCGAGGGGGTTTCTCTTCCGCGCTAAGCTACATAAGCCTAGCGGCTACTAAGTTACATAATCCTATCCGCCACTAAGTTACATCAACATAATGGCTATAAGATATATAATCCTAACAGATGCTAATTTACATAAGCCTAACATCGCTGAGTTACATAATCCTAGTAGCCGCTAAGTTACATAAGCCTCATGACCGATAAGACACATAAGCCTAGTGGTTCTTTAGGATACATATTTTTAACATTTATTTGATCAATTTGTAAAATGGAAATCATTGTAATGGAATTTAGCGGTCACTAGGCATTTCAAAATAGAAGAAAATCCAGATAATGTGAACTACTTTTATGCTTTTCCATTCTTGTAAATCATAAAGAACAATAAAGAGTTAAGAATTACGTTAAACACGTTGTTTTAAAAAAATGGATTTGAAAATTTATTTCCATAGGCAATCAATTCCTTTGGGATAATTATATTGAAAATTACATAAGGATTGATCCCTCTCAAGGGTATCTAGTCCAACAAATTTTAATTACAATGCATTAATTATTGTTCTTGAATTTGTGCAAGGTATGCCTGGATAGCATCATGTCCCCAATTCAATATTTTAATTTGATCTCCTTTCCATATTTTGCTTGGTCTCCATGCCCAGATGACACTATCTATATCAATATCTGATGTTTCCCTTGATTTTTTCCACCATTTGCTTTTTCTTTAAGCATTTATGGTACCTTTATTTTCTTTTCATGTGGGTTCCCACCAGCATACCCTTATATTTTGAGCCTTTGTGTGAACATCATGTATTAGAATTCATTCTACCTTTCCCATCCATATAGGTACATTATCATCAACTGGTCTTACTAGTATCATCTGCTCATCATTCACATCCACTACTGGGTTGAATTCGTCTCGAGGTCTATAAAAAATAGGCCCAACATATATATTCTTATTTGAAAGGACATTTTGACTCTAGTATCTATCCATGTAAATATGTGGTGCACCTAGTATTTGATCATACATTACATTATATTGAATTGTTTTTGGCAAAAATATCTCCTCATCATGTTACAATTGATATGGATTCTATATGACATGCATAATATTTTTCCAATATGTAATCTTTGGAACCCATAATGCTTCTCCACCATCTATTGAACTCTTTTCCCAGTGTGTGATGTATTCTTGAATGCCTCTTTGCAGGTTTTCCATCTCTTTTAGTTCTTTGAAGGGTGCTAATGGAGGATCCCCTTCAGGAAAGAAAGATTTCCCATCCACTATTTTCCAGATCTCAATTTGTTGTGACCATAAGGCATCCATGATTGATGCTTTATACTCCATGACGAGAATGTTGTTGATGACACAAAATTTAAACATATTTGGTTTTTTAATACCCACGATCTTGTGGTTTACATCTAGCAGGTGTGGTTCCATAAAGTCCTTAAATTCATAGCATTCCTCAATAAGGTGTGGAGTGAATGTGTTGGAATCCTCTTGGAATGTTTCATAAGTGTCCATTATTTATTGCAAAGATAATGTTTCCAATTTTCACAATATTGCTTGATAATTTCCCGAATGTCCCATCTATGTCTTCATGTGTGCGACCCACTAAAAGGAAACTCACATACACTGTGTTGAAACCCTTCAGGATGTCAATATGGATGTAAACACAAACAATGTATGATTTTTTTGTCACTTGCAACATTATCTAGTTGCAAGTAGAGAATTGGTGGTTGTTTTCTAAATGAACTTGAACATATGCTTACAATATTAGTTGTATGAGCCTGCTCATTTTTCTACTTGTATTCCTTGCACTTGTCATACACATCATTTTGCAATAGTGCATCATGTAATGGGTGTTTTGACATCCCACTACTATATAACAAATAACCATACTTATCTGTAAGTGGTTATTATAGCTTCCTGATACATAGTGCCAATGATGTTATTGTGAAGTTTTCTCCTCGTTCAACAAAAGGGAGACCAAAGTGCCCAAAACCCCTCATTTTGTGCCCATGTGTTAGCATACCAGTCAAGGTGATGAGGAGGTTAATAGCATTGATAATTGATTTTGATTTTTTGTTTGTCCTTGGTACACTGCTGATTTTCATCTTGTACATTTTGTCACGCACAATTCTCAAGTAGTTATTAGGATGTTTCGTGATTGCGATCTATATGCATAGTAAGTTGAAAAACTACTTTGAATGTAATAATTGTGCAATTTATGGTGTTGATCTATTTTTTGAGTGTTTTTGGACATGCGGTGGTTGCACATTTGTTCTTAAGCTTTGTGCAATCGTCACATTTGGTGAAGTTGTTCTTGGTGATTGAAACATGGGAGAAATGTTCTTGCCATATTTTGTTGAGATTTGACTATGACGTTGGAGGAAGGTTCAAAAGTGAAAGGACCTCATTAAACTTTTTTAGGATGTAAGTATACCTATTACATGCAGATATATATCTCATTGTTACTTTATTACCATCTTGTCCCATTAAAAAAGACATGTATGACAATATATCAGTATTCCTCTCCACCATTTTGGATATCAATGTAATAGTTGCAACACTTCTAACCATTTGTTTTTTTTTTCCTGTATTTCCATTTACTTCCCTTCTCTCGGCATTGATCAAATATTGTCTGTATCCATAATAGGTGCTTTTCAGATTCCATGACATCTGTACCATGCATTCTGACATACATCCCTTCCACATAAATTCAATTTATCTATAGTATGCTTAGAAGTTTGACCTACATCACAACTACTAGCATTTGCGTGAATGCATTAAGTACAATTTTTTTGATGGTAGGTTCATTCATCCCTAGAGTTAAATTCCAACTATGATTGAAAGCACTAAGAGATAGATTAGAGAGACATCCTTCCTTGTAACAAGGTTTTTTTCTCAACTTCAAACAAAAATTTTTCTCTTTTTTTTTTATCATTTTCCCTTGCCTTTGGTGTACTAGATGGAGTATTATTTACCTTTTGGAATTTACAAGTATTGTAAGGTATTTTTATCAAGTTTTCATTACTACTACATATGGAGGATTCAAATGAATTTGGGTATACCATTTGAGGAAATGACTCAAATGCACTCCACATTTTTACCGACAACTCTTCTGGAATTTATTTTAGCCTTACTTCCATAACGGAACCATCTAGATGGGCCATTGGATGAGAGATACTTTTGATATGGAGCAACCTTTACAAAAGGGCGTGATTAATTTATCAATATGCACCCCAAATATATTGCCATCAAATTTTTTAAAGTGCACCATGTCTCATTCATAGACATTTGTAATTGTTGCTTCTATAAAAATGTGTGTTCTTTTGAACAAAAATGTATCAAATTTTTAGAAACCTCCTTGAAATTAAAATTGAAGTTATTGTTTGATGCGGTGGTTGTTTCTTGAAGTTTAGAATATTCCATTCACATGAAGTAAAATTATTTTTTCTAGATACAATAGGTTTTTGATTGGTCAGACAAATTCATTGTTGCATTGTATACTTGGATAAAAATCATTACATGTAGTTATAATCTTCTCCATTAAAACAAAAAACTGTGTGGTCCCAACACTTCTCCCAAAATCACATGTTCTTCTTGTACTAGGATATAAACCCTTTAACTATGTCACCTTCTTTCGGAGCACACTTATGTTTTAGCACCACGTAGGTTGTAGCAAATTCATCCATGTCTTTAGGAGTTGTGAAACAATGGATATCACTATTAGAATTCAAACCCTCATCCTCATCAAATGTATCCTCCAAGTCACTACTCATGATGTTTTGAATGCCATCACCCCCACATGTGAAACTTCTGAAATCACATGCTTAATCATTTTCTTCCTTTCCCATGGGATAAAGTATCCCTTGTTTTCAATTTCTTCCAAGGTTTCACAATCATCAATTGTGTATGAAAGTTTCACTCTTCCATTGAATACAATACTTATTATGACAAAAATAAACTAAACCCCATGTCTCTGTAATATAGTGTAGTTCTAGATGGATAAACTATCCCATCCATAAATTTCACACGTTTGGATAGTAAATCCACATGTGATCCTTCTTCAAAACAAAGTTCATTTTCAACTATATCCATAAATAAAAAGAGAAAATTAGTAGTGAGGACACTTAAATCTTGAACCTATGGAGAATTGAGAATGAAAAATATCAATAACAATTCTAAGGTTAAAACAAATGCTTGAAATCACAATGAGAAAATAAAAATATACATCTTATATGAACATCTTTGAAACCTCATTTAATCTAAATCTTGAACATATGGATAATTTGGCTCCTATTTGACCATATTAGTGCTCCTATTTGACCATATAACACATTGTATTAGACTCTTAGATCCTGCTATTATGTGTATCTTTTTATCCATAAAACACATTGTGTATGGATTTTAAAAGTTGTCTAGCCTAGTGGCCGTTGGGACTTAAAGTTTTCTCGTACACGCAATAACTCAAATATTGACTAGAATGACAGGTCAAAAGTTAGTGATCACACTTAAAAGTTTGAGTGATCACAATTCCAAGTGTGAATGCTTGCACTTCGATGTGCGAGTGATTGCACTTCGTAGTGCGAGTCGAGGACTCGCACCTGGAAGTGTGAGCACTCACACTTCTAAGTGCTATCAGTTGCACCTCAAAGTGTGAGAATTCACACTTGGATTTGCGATCACTCTCACTTTGAAGGGAAATCACTAATATTTTAACCTACCATTCTAGTTAAAAGTTGTCTAGCCTAGTGGTCGATGGGACTTAAATTTTTATCGTACACACAATAATATTGAAGACAACTATTTATAAAATTATTACTCACACTAAGGAAAAGTTCAATGTCCTCCAATTTAAGTTTAGTAAATATTTAGGGCCATTAATATTGTGTCAAAGTAATTTGTTATTGTATTTTACTCTCTAATTATATAGGTATGTTTATTTGATGGTATAAAGTTCAAGTTTAGTCTTTATTTGATTAATGGTGGTGCTATATACTTTGATTCAATTATGAGTGTTAATTATTTCTTAGGTTTTTATATCTTACATAGTATTTTAACAATATAAGTTTATTATTAATAATTGTCTACAATATTGAGTAGAAGTAACCCATTCTACGTAGTTTATTATTAATAATTGTCAATATTAAAGACTAAATTTCAATTAAATTTATGTATGTCAAATTTAAGTTTCAAACAATGTCAAAATTTAGTTTTCATACATTAAAATTAAATTATAAAATTCTTACCTTAATTCGTTACAATACCAATTACACTTTTTTGTAAGGTCAAATGCTAATTAATATTGTAGTTCCCTCAACATTAATTGACCATTAAACCATCCAAATGGGTAGTGGTATAACGGTCCTTGGGTCTCCTAGTAATTGGAAGGTTCAAGGTTCGAATCTCGGCTTCGTGTTAAGGAGGCCTACTACTGATGGTTTTGATACCCTTGTGATAGGGTACCACGATAATGTGGTTTAATCCATGGGCTAGCCGAGAGGTTGAAATTCCATCATTATATGGTTCCATGAATGGTGTGGGCTGGTGATGCCACAAAGGGATAGGGCCCTCTCCCTAGGTAACCTCGACAAAAATAAAATAAAATTGACCATTAAACCGAATAATGTAAAATCCTCCATTTGAAAGTATTTTTAATTTTTTTGTTCTATATTTAATGTTAAGTGGTACAATATTAAATTTTAATCCACGCAAGAGTGTTGATTTCAATGCAATAAAATGGAAAAGTGTATACTCATTTGGAAGGTGACAACACCAAAATAGGGAGCACATATACAAATGGGTGAAGAACAAATTTACAAAAAATTAAAAGAGGTAAAGCATTGTTATTCTATTTTGAATAATTTCATTTTGTACACCCATTTCACAATGAATGTAAATATTGCATTTTTATTAGGTAACCCATAAACCAATTTTCAATGTTTCTCCATATTTTTTGATTATGTGAAATAACAAAGCACAACACCTGTTGTATATATATTATTGAAAAATGAAAAATGAAATGAAGTTTAGATAAAATATGTAACTAATAATTTTCAGGACATGGAAAAATCACCATTTTGTTTGTTTTCATGTATCCAATCCCAAGGTCTCAAATCCACTCCAAGAAACTTTGAAGACAATATGGGTTTTTCAACACAACTAAGAAACTGCCATGAAAAGGACTTCTACATGTAGAAATTTGATGGAAATAATGTCTCAAATTTGTAAGAAAATATAAGGGGCACACAAAAATTGGGTCATTACATTCCACATTCACAAATAGATATAAATACTCCATATATTGTTGATGATTCAAAAATGGAAGAAACAATTTCAATAACTCATGTATATGATAGTGATAAAACAAATGAGGAGCTGAAGAAAGAATACAAAGAAGAGATTTGGCCAAAACCTGTTAGGGAATAAGGGATAAAATATGCAGAATAATCCCTCACAAAATCGCAACAATAGAAACTAATATGCAAAAAATTACAAATCTCAAATAAAAGTGCAGAATAAAATAACACAACACAAAGAGACAGTATTTAACGTGGTTCACCCAATTTGGGCTACGTCCACCAAGAATCACTTGCTCAGATTTTATTACAAGCCACCACTCTCTCAATACAATACCCAGATCTGTTTGGAGCTATGCTCAACAAACTCTACAGAATTCACACCCAAATTCAAAGCACATCTGCAATGTTTTTCATACTTCTATCATATGCATAAAACCATATAAATAGACAACTACTTAAGAAATTTTACAAAACCGTGGGTATCAAAACCATGGAAAAACCATCCCATAAACCTATGGGTCAAAATCCCACCCATATGAGAAAATCACGTTTCTTGATATATCGGGCACGTTTTAGGCCCAATTTTTTTTTCGGGGGCTGCTGCCTCCTGACCCCGCTCGGGGCCCGGCTCAACCCTAAACCCCAACGATGATACATGAAAGTGTATAGTACTCTTAGTGTATAGTCTTCAACACTTTCACACATGAAAACATGCTCCATAACCTAACAATCTCCCACTTGGAGACTATTTTTCCTTTGAGCAAGCTTCTCAACCCTTCACTAGTTTTCGTGAAGACCAACCAAAGCTGAACACAACTTTAGTTTTTACCTTGTGACCACCTTGGTCATCATGTCTGTAGAGATTTTATTGGTATGGATCTTCTCCAGCTTCAACTTCTCTTCCTCCAAAGTTGTCATGATGAAATGGTACCTTAACTATATATGCTTCGTCCTAGAGTGGAAAGTAGAGTTCTTAGCTAGGTGTATAGCACTTTGACTATCACTATGTAGCTTTCCTTCCTCCTACTTATGCCCCAACTCCTCAAGCAATTGTTGTAACCAAATCATTTCTTTACTTGCCTCTGTGGAAACAACATACTCAACCTTTGTGGTTGAAAAAGCCACCAGCTTATGTAGTCGTGAAATCTAGCTCACTGTTGTCCCACCTACAGTGTAAACATAACCTATTGTGCTCCTCCTGATCTCTACATCTCCAACCATATCTAAATCTACATAACCACACAAAGGGGTTTCGATCCACCGTAGTAAAAAAACTATTCCCATGGTCCCTCTCAAATACCGGAAGGATCCACTTTATCACGTGCGCTGATCTCTCGCCTAGATCACTCATATATCTACTCATCGCTCCCACTTGCATGGGAAATATCAAGCTTGTACACACCATGGCATACATCAAATTTATAACTGTTGATGAGTAAGATACCTTGGACATTTGGTTTCTTTCCTTCTCTATCTTGGGACACTTCTCCTTTGATAACTTGAAATGGCTTGCCAAAGGAGTCCCAACCGGTTTAGCATCCTACATATTAAACCTTTCCAAGACTTTCTTAATGTACTATTCTTGAGATAAAGTCAACTTCCATTCCTTCCTATCCCAAGATATCCTCATACCAAGGATTTGTTTTTCTATCCCCTAAATCCTTCATAGCAAAGGATTCACTTAGCTGCTTCTTGAGTACTTTTATTTCCTGCATGTTTTTACCTGCAACCAACATGTCATCCACATATAGACATAGGATAATATAATTATCATCCTCAAATTTCTTTGTATACATGCAATAGTCAGAATGACATTTAATATAACCTTGCTCCATCATGAAGCTATCAAATTTCTTATACCATTGACGTGGAGCTTGTTTTCAAGCCATACAAAATCTTCTTTAGTTTGCACACCATCTCCTCTTTACCTTTTACCTCATAGCCCTCTGGTTGCGGCATATATAGTTCCTCCTCCAAATCATAATGGAAAAATTTAGTCTTTACATAAAGCTTTCTAAGTGCAAGTCTTCTGCTACAACTATTCCTAGAACAATTCTAATAGAAGTCATTTTTAACTACAGGAGAAAAAATCTCATCAAAATCTATACCTTTTTTCTTTGCAAACCCTTGACCACCAACTGAGCCTTATATCTTTTCTTGCCTCCTTCTTTCTCTTTGACTCTGAACACCCACTTGTTCTGTAATGCTCTTTTACCTTTGGGTAGCTTCACCAAATCCCATGTTTGGTTCTCCATGAGATCCTGATGCTCCTCATCCATGGCTTGCTCCCACTTCTTCTTGACATCTACCTGCATTGCTTCATCAAATCTCTCTGGCTCTCCACTATCAGTGAGTAATAAATAATAAAGAGAAGGAGAAAAATGTTTAGGTTCTCTTCTTACCCTAGAAGACCTCCTCAATATAGGAGTTTGGGGTTCTGTTGAGGAGGTTCCTGAACTGATTCATGTGTCACTTTTCCATCCGTAAGATCCTCTACTACTACATATTCTTTCTTGGATTCTTCTTTGTTTTCCTGTAACTTCTTCTTATACATGACTTTCTCATTAAAGACCACATCCCTAGATCGAATGATTTTCTTGTCCTTAATACTCCAACATTTATATCCAAAGTCATCACCACCATAACCAATGAAAGTACATTTTTCTGACTTAGCCTCTATCTTGGTCCTATCATCCTTATCTATATGAACAAACACCTCACATCCAAAGACTCTAAGAAATGAATAATCAACTTTATTACCATACCAAGCCTCCTCAGGTATGCCTCCATCCAAGGCACTTGAGGGTCCTCTGTTTATCAAGTACACAAGCTCGTGCTCACTTTATTCGCCCAAAAATAAAGAGGCGAGTCCCGCATGTAACCTCATGCTCCTAAAACATTCCATTATTTTTTATTCATCCTTTCTGATACCCCATTATGCTACGAGTTCTTGGAACCATCTTTTGCCTATGGATTCCATTCTTAGAACAATAATCATCAAATTCATTGCTGTAATACTCCCCTCCATTATTTGACATGAGACATTTTAGCTTAAGACCTGTTTCATTCTCTACCAAGGCTTTCCATTTAACAAAAGTGTCAAATACATCAGATTTGTTTCTAATACAATAAACCCAAAATTTCCTTATTGCATCATCAATAAAAGTAACATAATAACTTGAACCCCCAAGAGATGATACCCGAGTTGACCCCACACATCGAATACACCACTCTAACTTACTCTTTTTCTTTGTAGGTCCAACCTTGAGAAACCTTACTCACTTTTGTTTCCCATATATGCAGTCCTCAAAAAACTCAAAATCTATTTCTGTATATCCAGGAAAATCCTTCTTTATGATCTCCATGCCCTTATGGCTCATATGACCGAGCCTATAGTGCCATAATATTAAATCTACTTTTGAAGCCAAAATATTACAAAATTAGTGCTATAAGTGGTTAAATACAAGGTTTCAACCTTCTTACCTCTTGCCACCACAAGAGCACCCTTGGTAACCTTCCAAGAGTCCACTGTAAATATCACAGTACAACCATCACTTCCCAACCGCCTTGATATCAAATTTTGTCTTAATGTAGGCACATGTCTGACATCCTTCAATAACCAAGTATTCCCATTCTACATCTTATCCTAAACAACCTTTTCCAACTATGATGCAAGGCTCATCATCACCAAGAAAAACATGCCCAAAATCTCCTTGAACATAATCAAAAAAATAATGCCTATGTGGAGAAGTATGGAAAGAAGCCCCGAATCTAAAGCCCAAGATTCAAGATAATATTATGCAAAGAAAGAATCAAAGCATCCTTGACATACATTTCCCGTTGCCACATTTGCCTCCTTATTTTCTTCCTATTGTTTCTTCTTATCCTAAACTCCCAACAATCCTCTTCTTTGCATGCCCAGACTTTCCATAGTGCTTCTAACATACTATCTTGCTTTTGGATTTTGACCTTACTTGATCCTTTGATTTTCCACGATTTCCTCTATTCTTCTCTCCCTCTAGTTTCCATTGTTAAAGCATTCCTCAAGTAGAAGATTCACTAGAGATTTTCTTCGCATTTCCTTGCTTAGAATCACCCCTACAACATCTCAAACTTAAACTTTGAGTTAGCAGAACCGAGTTGCTTACTCGCCATTACTGGACTATTCCAACTCTCAGGTAAAGAACACATAACTAATAAAGCCCTAACTTCTTCATCAAATTCTATTATAACTGAAGCTAGCATATTTACAACCGTATTAAAATCATTTAGATGATATGCTACTGAACCATTCTCGACATCTTCATATTAAATAAATTTTTCATTAAAAATATCTTATTAGAGACAGAGAGGGTTTTTCATATAACTTCCCTAATGCATCCATCAATTCTTTTGTAGTCTTTTCTTTTGAAACATTAAATAATACCGAAGATGAAAGACACAACCAAATTGTCCCAAGTGCCCTCCTATCTAGAAAATCCCATTCCACATCTATCATGCTCAAGGGTTTTTTCACCTTCTCAGACAATGGAGTATAAAGATCCTTCTAATAAAGGTAATCTTCCATCTGCATCTTCCAAAGAATGAAATTCTTCCAGTTGAATTTATCAATCCTATATCTTCCATCATCTGCCATAGTTCCCACTCAAGATAAAAATTTCCCTGTGATTCAACATTTCAACAAACCAAACCGGGCTTTGATAACAATTGTTAGGGAATAAGGGATAAAATATGTGAATAATCCCTCACAGAATCGTAACAGTAGAAACTAATATGCATAAAATATTACAGATCTCAAATAAAAGTGTAGAATAAATTAACACAACACAAAGAGACAATATTTAACGTGGTTCACCCAATTTGGGCTACGTCCACTAAGAATCACTTGCTCATATTTTATTACAAGCCACCATTCTCTCAATACAATACCCAGATATGTTTGGAGCTATGCTTAAAAAACTCTACAAAATTCACACCCGAATTCAAAGCACATTTGCAATGTTTTTCTTACTTTTATCATATGCAGAAAACCATATAAATAGACAACTACTTAAGCAGTTTTACAAAATAGTGGGTATCAAAACCATGGGAAAAACCATCCCATAAACCTATGGGTCAAAATCCTACCCATATGAGAAAATCATGTTTCCCGATATATCGGGCACGTTTTAAGGCTCAAATTTTTTTTTCAGGGGTTGCACTCCCAAACCCTTGCTACTGCAGAGGCTACGCCCCGGGACCCCCTCTTGGGGCTCGACCTAGCCCTAGCCCCGGCGAGGATACATGAAAAGTGTACAGTACTCTTAGTGTGCAATCTTCAACACTTTCACACATGAAAACAAGGGCCACAACCTAATAAAACCTTCTATGAAAACATTGATTTCAAAATTTGAAGAGGTGTATGAAGATTTAAACCATGGAAATCTTGGCAAGAAACATTGGGATAAAGTAGTAGATGCTTTGAATCATGTTTATGGAAAAAAATTCACTGGGATGCAATGCAAATACAAGTTGAACAAGTTGAAGAAAACCTTCAAGAAGGAGAAATAATTGGAAAACACAACAGGGGAAACACCTTCAACATGGAGTTTCTATGAAGATATGGATTACATTATAGGGAAAACACCCAAGGTTATTGGTCTTATGGGAGGTTTTAATGGAAAATAATGGGTTAATATAAGCACTTCTACTTCTAAAAAAGACATGAAAGGGAAATCAGAAATCCCTTCTATCAACATTGAAAATGTTGAAGGAGTAAACCAAGAAACCCTTTGAATAAAAGTGGAATTGAATGCAAACATGTAAAGAGAAAAATAACTCTTATGGAGATTTGAAAGAGATAATGGAGAATAACATGCATCTATTCACTTAGATAATGAAATAAATTGAGTAGGGAAGACTTCAACTTGAGCATGAAAAAATGGAACAAGAGAGTAAGCGAATGGAGAAAATATTGGATGTACAACTTCAAATTACAAATCTTTTTACCTAGGTAAATTACAATTTTTTAAACCATAATAACATAGTATTACATCATACAACCCATTATAAAATATGGTATATATTATGTAAGGAGAAAAAGGATATGTAGAATCCCCTATAATTTGGGGATAGATAATGCTTCCTTCAATTTGGAATGTTGGTGATGCTAATACTTCTCTATTTTTCATTCTTATTTTTATTTTAGAACAATTCCAATGATCAACATCATGGGCACCACTAGAGCATTGACACACACATCCCAAAATACTATTTGTGCAACAAAACACTTTAAAAATGATGTCGGTAAACATGTATATTTTTGTTCGGGACAATATGATAATTTAATATGTGTGACATCAATTGCACCACATATCATTGGAAGTAGAGTCAAAGTATGGAATACTTATATACTCACTATGTAATTTATAGATGATAATATTGAAAATGACCATGGTGCCCTTCTTTGATGATAATATTGGAAATTATTCTCATCCACAATACAATTCCGCTATTATATTGGGCAAGATGATGCAAAACAAGATAAAATAATTTTGTAGATTTTACCGTTCTCTTAAAAATTTAACTCTATTGGTGTGTGGCATATATGGTTAATATTGTGGTTCCCTCAACATTAATTGGCCACTAAACCAAACAATGTAAAATGTGCCATTTGAAATTTCGTGCACTATTCAAATATGTGTGCCATTTGAAGTATTTAATTTTTGATAGCCATTTCTCTAAATTAATATAATATCATACACATGTCTTTTGTAATTCGTGAACCAAAGAAAGTGGCGGTTGGAAGTGTCGGTTCTATCACACTATAGATTGTCATTTTTAGTATATTTTTTAGAAACTAAAGTTTTGGCGAGAGTAGTTACATAACCACACTACTTAGTTCATTTGGAAAATATGATCATGGTTTGATTTGAAAATTTTGAAAAGGGTTTGATTTCATCAAGGTTTCACAAATTGGTATGTGTTCTCACCTTTCTTCATTCAATTTTTTGAAAAACCGTAAATGTGGAATTTTCTGTAGCCTTTAAAAAAAAAAAAACCTATTTTGTGTGCTTCCAATAGTCAATTATATCCATGATACCATATTATTTCATGATTTTTAACAAATAGTTATCAATTAAAAGGGTTTGGCATCATTTTTTCATTTAAATGATTTGTGAAATATGTGTATACCATGCTTGCAAGAAATGTAAAAACATGTTATGGGATTTTGCAAGAGGGTTGAGAAATGTTTCCTAAAATACATGACATGGACAAAAATGATTTCTAGAAGCAAAAAAATGGGTGTTGTTGAAAATACGAGGAAAATGGATTTTGTTCAGTTAGGTATTTTGTAGAAAATTAAACTAAAGTGAACTTTAGGACCACTATCGGCAGGTTTCTCTAGACATTTCATTATAAATTAAACTAAAGTAATGAAATAATGATAGTAACTTCTAGAAGATGACATGTTTTATTTTTTCTTAATGAGGTTGTATGGAAAGTTTCCTTAGTAAATTTGATATTAAGAGACTAAAAACACAAGTAATTGTTTTCTTGTTTACAATAATTGTTTGCTTACATAAGGAAATTGTGGGAAATACAATTTTATAAAAACATATATGTGATGGAAAAGGAGAAAATATAAAGGGTTCAGTCTGTATAGGTTCCTTCTAGAAAAAAGTTAATCGAAGAAGTATAAAACCTACAATTTAAGAACACAAGATAAACAAGATTTTGAGATTTTATCACTGACTAGATAGTTTTGAAAAGACACATGTAAAAATTACAAACTAAAATTACAAGCTCTGGGTGTTTTAGTTAAATAAACTAATGATATATCGACACTAAAAATTATAAGATGACAAGGTTTTCTTTCTTAATCTGACTTTAATAAATGTGATGAAAGTTTTTTTACTAAAGATCTTGATAAGAGCCAAAAAAGACCATTAATTTGCATGTAGATTGAGGTAAGTGAGATAAGGGAATTTATTCCTTGTTTGTTTTTAGTGGCAGGTGGAAGCATATGGAAATTGGGAGATTTAATATCTTGGGAAATTATGATATTTAATGACAAGGGAGATTATACATAGGTTTCGGAGTCTGTATGTTCATATTAACACTAGAAAGAGTGTGGTAATTATATTTAAACTCATTATACCATGTTTAATATGGATAAATTGATGCAAATAGTAACATGATCAAAGAGGTTTTCTCTTCTTGACAATTTCTCTAGTTTTAAAATTGTAATGGTCACATAGGAGTTACAATTCAAGATCACCTACACTACCAAGAAAAAGACGTATGTATACAAAATAAATCCCTTCAAAATAAGACAATAAGTACTTTCTGCGTAGAGGGACAAAGAATTTTATGATTGACGAAGCTACTTGGGTACTCATATGCATCATGAGTTGATCATCATGATGTTGTAAGAGTACCCTAGGAGATTTGGCAATATTTAATGTTTTTACCGACTAATTAGAGACCTCCATGGCCTTTGAGACTTCATTTATCATTAAAATGTGTAATTTATATATTCCTTTCAATAACTTATAATATATATTATGAGAACTACATAAGGCTTGATCCCTCTTGAGGGTATGTAGTGCGCACTTGGCTCCGCTTGTTAGAGTAGGTATTTACCTTAGCTCATGTTCACCTAGGTACTTTATTTACCTTTATTATATTTATCCTCATCCACATATGTGTGTGGATATTTGTCTTATCTTATATTAGATATTAGGAGATTTATAGTCTTTCCTTTATGATATTAGATCTTTCAGATATTATCTAGTTAAATCTATGGTCTTGACTAGTTGTTTATGACTAGTTATTTCTTTTATGGCTTGATCTCGATGGTATTGATTCATTGCTAGTTCTTTCCCATTATTATGTATATGGTATTATAATATATATCCTCATTTATTTCTTTTATGTAAAGCTATTCTCCTGAAACTTTCATCTTATGGATCTTGTTTGATTCTTGTTTCTTATGACAATTTGTTATTTCCTTTTTATCGGAGCGGGGCTTGATTGTTGACATCCTATGTAAATTTTATTTTGCAAATAAAATATTTGTATATTCATATATTTGAGATTTGGTCATTCATTGCGTGTATTTTATGTAAAACAAAGGCTTCCATTAGGCCCATTCTCAAGATCGACTATAAAATTTGCCATTTCCATTATAATATAAGATATTAGTTGCTCATTTATTTCCAAAGGTTTTAAAATAAAACATATTCTTCTTTGGGTATTTCTTTCATCTTATAGTTTTCGATCATAGATGTTTTAGTTTGTGCGCATGAAATTTTTTAGATCTTTCCTTTTGTGGCGGGGTCCACTGGATGTTGTGCACGTTTTTACTATTTTGGTTATCGCTCCTTTCATAAATGTCACTATTTACACAGTCTAGAAATAGTATTTTTACTAGAAGAGGCAGTTGGATGACCCATTAAAATCCTTAGCCCTTGTCATATGGTAAGTTTTATTTTGTATTCCTATATTTATTTTGAGATTTGCACTATAATTATAAAGTGTCAAATATGGAGGAGTGTTGTAATCAATTGTGGACGTAATTTCAGCTGAGCTCGACGTCCTAAACTTCTGGGAGTTGCATTTTGTATCTATCATGGATTCTAAGAATGATATGATTTTCTCTAAAGTGTGTGGACTTCAAGAGGATATTGCAAAATTTGTGGAAGAAAATAGATCTCTCAAGAAGAAAAATTCTCTTCTACAATCACTCATTCATGATAAGTATACAATAATACACTTCCTGTAGAAAAAACTTGCTATCCTACAACATCACCATCATATTGTGGACAGCCATATCCATGCTCCTAGTCCACTTGCAGCTATTGCTCCTAAACCCACTGACATTGATCTATCAGTCTTTGAGTCTGTTCCTACTCTTGATGCTCATACACCTATGAAGCTTGTTACTACATGCTCTTCCACATATGTGCCTATTACAGTACCACATGTTGTGTATCCTACTTCTACTCAGCTGCATGGATTTTTTGAGAAGCATACCACTGCATTTAGTTCTTGCATGCTCTATTCTATGGGTCTCACTAGCGAGTCATTAGCAGACATTCACATGATATTATTTCCTCTATTCCACATGTTAAGTGTAATTATCATTATGAAATTGGTTTTCGAGAAGATACTTCATTAGGATCACACATTTATAGAGCTCCTTTTTTTGTTCACTCGACTCTTTCTGAGGATCATGAGCAACACATGAGTTCTACACCTTCACTCAGGCTTGAGAAACCTAAGATTTCAGCTTTCAGACATGATCAACTTGACACACATTCTGATGTTATTTTACATGCACCCATTGTGCATTTTACACCAAGTCATATGCAAGAATCTTCTTCATCCATCCATGTTGATTTGGGGTGGATATATGATCACTCATGGCAACGACATAAGAATTCATTAGAGGACTCTACAGCATGGACTCCTCCACCATTCGACCTCTTGCTCCACTTTCTATACCTTATGCATTGTGATGATTCTTGTTTTGAGCATTTTTCTTTAGTAGGTGTAGTGTATCTCTCTATTTGTTGAGAGATTTTGTATCTGTATTTTTGAAACTTTTGGCATGTTGACAGTATCTCTTATGGGGGATCTATTCTGGTGAATTCCAGTGTTATTTTTTCAGTGTTCAAGTAGTTGTTTTGACAACTCATACAGATTTGTAGCGCCACTCCACCCATTCAACAATATGGGAGGGTGTGGTGCTGATCCTACTTCTTCGAGTTTATTGTACTTGCCTTGTTACCTTGGCTTTTCTTGGATCGTGACACTCTAGATTTTTGTCATTTCCTTGTTGCTTTGTTTTTGTTCTTGGATCGTGGCACACCTATTTGCAGTAGTTGATCGAATTATGTTTGGTGTTTTTTTACTTTTGACATCACTCCATTGACAGTCTCCTTGTATGGAGCTATTCTAGTGAAACCCAGTGTCAATTATTTTTGAGTTTTGTGATCAAGCAATGGATTTAGAACATAGTGTACACTAAACCTTTTCAACATTATACAAGCTTCTTGGGATGCCTTGGAATGGGTCTTTACTCTCTTTACTTTTTTGTTACTGGTTTTGGGTACCTTGTGGTGTCCCTTTTTCCCATTTATTGTACATGAGTACCTCATCAGGCCTAATTACCGGACTCATACTATGGACATGCCACTTCTATTTTGACCCCCTTGCTTCACTTGAGGGGGGGTGTTAGAGTAGGTATTTACCTTAGCTCATGTTCACCTAGGTACTTTATTTACCTTTATTGTATTTATCCTCACCCACTTATGTGTGTGGATATTTCTTTTATCTTATTTAGATATTAGGAGATATTATCTAGTTGTTAGGTATAGTTCTTTCCTTGATCCATGGTATTGACTAGTTCTTTCCTTGATCTATGGTATTGACTAGATCCTTGATGTCTAGTTCTCTCCTAAATCTATGGTCTTGACTAGTTGTTTGATGACTAGTTATTTCCTTGATTTATGGCTTGATCTACGACCTTGACTAGTTCTTAGATTTTTATTCCTTGCCTATTTAAGAAAGGCCCATTCTAAATGTATTGTATTGAGTTCCATTATAATATATGATATTGCTACTCATTTATTTGTAAAGGTTTTATGTAAAGATATTCTGGTGAATTGTTTTCATCTTATTGATCATGGTGTTTGATTAGCATCTGTGTTCTTAGCTTGGTACGATCTGGTTATCATTCCTTTTATCGCTATGGATAGTATAGCTAATAAAGTAAAATCATAAATAATTAAGGTGAGGTATACACATCCCTATAAAAACTAATTAGAGATAAGTGAAGATGGACCCCTTAAGAAAACATGTATTGCAACACTTTTCTTAGTTCAATAATAGATGTCCAGTGAATGATGCCTAGTGAACACTAAGTTCAAAATATTTTATCGAGGATGATCTTAGTGACCACTAAGCTTTAAATATTTCATTTTGGCTGACCTTAGCAACTGCTAGGAATAGAAATACATATGCCTTGACCCCTCAATAGTGCATGTATTGCCGCACTTTTCTCATTGCATAAATATATTTTTTGTTAATGATTCCTAGAAACCACTAAGCTATAAATATTTTGTTGTGTTTGATCGTAGCGACAATTAGGATAAGAATTACATATTTCTTGACCCTTCAATAATGTATGTATCACCATACTTTTCTCATTGCATGAATAGTTTTACCATGAATGATGCCTAGCAATCACTCAACTCTAAATATTTCTTTGTGGTTGACCTTAGCAACCACTAGGATCAAAATTACATATGTCTTGAACCTCAATAGTGTAAGTATTAGTGCAATTTTTCTCATTGCAATAATAGTTGTCCAGTGATTAATGCCTAGATATGACCAAGCTATAAATATTTCATTTTGAATGAACTCAACGACTGCTAGGATTTGATTTACGTATGTCTTGAATCCTCAAGAGTGCATGTATTGCCAGACTTTTCTCATTACATTTATAGATTTTTTGTGAATGATGCCTAATGAATGAAAGGATAAAAATATGTATTTCTTGACCCCTCAAGGTGCATGTACTCTCGTGATTTTCTCATTACATTAATAGTTGTCTTGTGAATGATTCCTAGTGACTACTAAGCTCTAAATATTTCGTTATGGCTGACCCTAGTGACTGTTAGGATCAAAACTTCTTACATTTATTTACCAAATGAGTTTTTAATCTAACCAAATATTAAAATAAGAGACATAAGGGTGTTTTTATAAATCCAAGTACGTCATTTGGCTCAGTATTTATTTCTGTTGATGATATATGTAGTGTTCATGGACCTATAATTTTTCAACATGGTGGGAGAACTAACACTATCAACCGTAGATGTTTATTTATATTCCTATGAGGACACCAGAGTAATTAGAGATACCATGTTTAATCTAGCTACCTTAAATCATGAATTTCAACATTACTCAACTATTTTTTCCACAGTCCAAGATGAAAGTCTTGATGTAGATTCCATAGAAAAAAAGGTATCTCAAAAGATAAAATCCTAAGGTCCTGATACATAATGGAAATAAAAAGATCTGGTCTCCATTTAATTTCCACTAAACCAGAGGTTCTTCCATTTCTAAAACTGATCACTTCCTATCTAATTCTTTCCAAGTCTAAGGAGTGGACCTTATTTTCTAAATCGTGGAAAAACATAATAGGTTTTTATGCTGGGCATGCATATAAATGTAATTATAAATTTCTAGAGCCAGACACCCTGTATAATATAGATATAGTTGATTCCTACATGGCCACAAGGAAAATAATAGTTCTTTTACAGAGTTGGTCCATGGACCCAATAAATAATATGGATGATTCTCATCTGAGTGATATCCTTATTAAAAGGTTTAGAACAGGATTCCGTATTAGCATGGCCCTCGTGAACAATTTAGTGAGCCAAAGAAATAATTTTGTGGATAATGGGAAATGATTTTACATGGTTTCCTATCTTCTTGATGTAGTCTATGGTGATCTCAATTGTTTATAATTTTTTCAAAATGGCTTCTTTCATGCCATTTCAAGCTAAATAAAATATATCTAGACTTGTATTCCAATTGGTTTAGATACCATATTCAAGATATATGCACTTATTTGTATCCTTCTCTCTACCAAAAATTACATGAAACAATGACACCTAGAATATTTGTTGACATCCTCACTTCCATAAGGAAAATGGGAGCTATATTCTTCTATCTAGAATATACCATTATCATGATCGAGGGGCTCCTTACACCTCATTTTTCAGTTTCCATAGTATGTGCATGACAAATTGGAAAAACAAGAGGTGGCATATCAAATTTGCAATGATATTGCTAGAAAGTGCAAAGAGAAGAATCTTAAAACACATTCCCCGCCCAGTCATTATGAGATGAAGGAAATTTAATAGGTGTCCTGATTTGAAAGATGCATTGTCCCATATAAATTCATTCCATCTCCTCCAACACCCTCTAAAGCAATATGATTGCATGAAAATGGTTTCCAAGAACCTATAGTAACTTAGAGGACATATAAATATATCCATGCACACAAGAATGATGCTAATGACTGGGTATGGATTACCCAAACAAAATATAACCTTGTTAAGAAGAATATGAAGAAGACTAGGGTAATTCCCCCTTTGGGAGGAATTATTAAAAAGGAGGCTACAAAGAGAAAGGAAAAATTTTATTTGGAACCTTCAGAAAATCCCTATGCTCCCTTTTCTCCATCAATTGAAACTCTATCTTAGGTTCAATAAGTCAAGCTCGTGCCAAATGAAGCAACAAATTTGGTGGCGTTTGAATTATCTTCTTTAGATGAAGAATAAGAGACTATAAAAACAAAATTTTAGCCATCGCAGCCCCAAGGCAACCATATCAATCTTCTCCCTCCACTCCACATGAAGCGAGACAATATTGGGTTGAGCAATCCATAATTACTCACAAAGAACAACCAAATTGGGAGGCAAGAAGAGCCCTTAGTAAACATTGAATTTAATCCAAGGACGGGAACCTTGAAAAGGATAACCAAAAAGAAAATTTCAAAACAACAAGCCATTTTTTGATATGAAACTTCAGAAGACCTCTTCTCTCTTGTAAAGAAATCAAAATCCAAAGGCTCCCAAGTGATGTAATATGAGGAAGATCCAAAATCCTTGATAAGGAATACAAATGAATTAGCCATAGAAGTAGTGAAGCGTGTATGTGCTAGAAATGATGAGCTTAAAAATCAATTAAAGGCAACAGTTCTTACGGGTATGGTTTCTAATGTAGAAGAGGCATTGCATGTCATGTACAATGATATAAAGAAATGCAATGAGGAAAAGGTGAAGGAACAATCCTATTGAAGAAGACCAAAAATATCATCAAAGCCATGAGATGGATGCAAAAAAAATATATATGGGGAAGGTCATTGAAGAAGGCATTTGTAAAGACCCTTAAATTATAACCATGGACGATATTGGTATATGCTAGATATATGCTAATTATACCAAGGAAATACTAAGGGAATGGAATGATCAAGTAAGAAAACTATCTCTCCAGTTTGATGACATTATTTCGAGAGGAAATAAAATTTTCACAGAAGCCTCGATCATGGAAGTATTTAAGGAAACCATGAATTGGTTTCTAGTGAAGAGTTTTCTATATCGCTTAATTAATTCTTGGTTAATTTTCAAAGGATAATAACAGAGGAAAATGAAGGAGAAAATTTACATGTCATTGATATTGTCTCTAAAACTAGGGAAAAAAATAGAAACTCTAAAGGAAATTGCAAAAAAGCAAATATTACTCAACAAGTTTTGCTTGACAAGGCTAGTGTGCTATTTAGAAACCAAATTGTGGACATAGGAAAGATAGATATAGATTACAAGATTTACAAAGAAGTCATTCATGTGAAAAACAAACAAGATGATACAAAAGGCCCTTGAAAAAAAAAAAAAACTTAGTAAGTAACTTTACATGTGGACTCGGATCAACACCAACCCATAATTAAGGAAGAACCACAATGAATCATAAGTGGCAATATTTGAGCTAGATGGGAAAGAAATGAAATATGTATGACATGTAAATAGATTAATATTTATAATTGATTAAATTTTCATGTATACATTCCAAATTTTATACTTATCTAAACATGCATTTAGTAGTTGTACATCCAAAACTACAAAGTGACTACTCAACTCCAAATATGTTGTTATGGCAAAAGCTAGTGGACGCTAGGCTCACAATATATTCCTTTAATTTGTTAAATCCCGTCAACATGTTTTCTCGAAATATTATGTTGTGGCACTACGTAGAAGCTATTAAGTTCATACTATCTTAATTTAATTTTTAAAATCCTATGATCGCTAATCTCCAAATAATATGTTGTGTCATAATGTAACAGACGCTAAGATCACAATATTTTACTTTATATTGTTAAATTATAGCAATTGCTAATATCCAAATATTATGTTGTGGCGGTATAACCTAATAGATGTTCAACAAAAATTATATTGTTGAAGTACCTAGATGTCGATTAGCTCAAAATATGTTAATTTAATTTGTTAAAGCCTACTACCGATAAGCTCCAAATATTATGTTTTAGCATAGCCTAACAACCACTAAGCTCCTAGTATCTTAATTTAATGTGTTAAATCCCGATGAACGCTATGCTCCAAATATAATGTGTTAAATCCTAATGAACTTTTGAGCTTAAATTATTATTTCATTGCATAAACTAGCAGTTACAAAGCTCAAATTATCTTCCCTTGATTTGTTAAATCATGTTGAAACATTCACTCAAAATATTATGTCTTGTAGTACATAGTGGCCACTAAGTTCATACTCTCTTATTTAATTTATTAAATCATGACGACTTTATGCTCTAAATATTATGTGTTAAATCCTAACAAATGCTAAGCTTAATTTATTATGTTGTTACATAAACTAGCGACCACTAAGCTCAAATTATCTTCCTTTAATTTGTTAAATCTCATCGAAATGCTTTCTCGAAATATTATGTTGTTGCAGTAGAAAATGACCACTAAGTTTGTACTATCTTAATTTAATTTGTTAAATCCTAGTGAATGCTAAGATCCAAATATTATGTTGTGGCATTACCTAGCGGATGCTAAGCTTGCAATATCTTACTTAAATTTGTTAAATCTTAGTGACCACTATGTTTTGAATATTATGTTTTGGTAGTGTCTTAGCAGATGCAAAACTCAAAATAATTGTAACTTCCTAGTGATAGTTAAGATCCAAATATGTTATTGTGGCATAACCTAGCGGCTACTCAACTCACAATATATTACTTATTTTTTAAAAATCCTAGTGACATTTAATCTCCAAATAATATGTTGCAACATAACCTAATAGACGCTAAGCTAAAAATATCATTCTTTAATATTTTAAATGCTAGTGGTCCTAAAGTTCAAAATATTATGTTTTGACGAACACATAAACGCTAATATTATACTCTCTTGTGGTAGTGCACAATAAATGTAATCTACAAATAATATGTCGTGGCATATCTGAGCGGCCGCTAAGATTATAATATTTTAATCTAATTTGTTAAATCCTAACCACCACTAGTCTCCAAATATTATTTGGTGGCATAGCCTAGTGACCGCTAAGCTCAAAACATCTTACTTCAAATTTGTAAATCCAAACAATTAATTCAACTAAGATATACAAATCTTATTTTCATAAAACAAGATTTGTCTTCCTTATTTATTTGAGGATTTACCTAGTGACCTTTAAGCTCTAAACATCAACCTTCTATGTGTTATACAATTATACATAGATTTATATTTTTGATGAGATTTAAACAAAATTTTTAATATTTTTTTGACAATTTAAAAACTTGGATTAGTGGCGAGAAACTATACAAGTATTAATTATAATGAAAACAATTTGTTATCTATAGCAAAAAATAAATGAGACGTGTGACCACTAAGCTAAACACATGTTTTATCCAAAAAATAATTATAGCCTAGCGACCACTAGGGTATACACCTTTTTCATGATTGAGTGTATTCCAATAGGAGAAATCAAATTGAAAAGTTATAAACGATAACAAATAAATCTGGAGTTTACATTTAGATACATACATATACGTGTAGAATCATGAATTAATATATATAACAACACTCTATCTTTTGCCAATAATATGTATCATATTAAAAATTATGTTTTAAATGAATTTTATTATCTTTGTTTTCACATTTAATTTGAAATAAATTTATGGTTTTGTAAATTGGCGGACGAAATAAATAATTATATCGTCGTGACTACAAAGCTATGTGATTTTTTGCACAACTTAGAGGGCATAAAAGGAAATATAAATTTAAATATATAGTGATTAAAATTTATATTTAATAATATTTATGTGTATATATAATATGTTTACCTTCCATTGTACAAAAAAATAACTTGCTAAAGACATTAAATTTGACTATTTCTACATGGGAAAACATATATAATTGAAAATATTTATCATACAATTGAAAAATTAATATGGTTCTATAGTTGTAAAACATTTTGTTAACCACAAATATCTTCCCGAATGTCAACGCAAAAACCATCTAAACAATGTATAATGAAATAATTACCCAGGTTTATTTCTATCATCATAATGAATAGCAAAAAAGGTAGTTATAAGAAATATCTAAAAATACATTGGGTCTCACAAACCATTAAAATTTAAAAAAATGTGACTATGTGACATGCCATCATTATTGGGAAAAAACAATCATAGGAATGAGAATAAAAAAATCCAAAAAAAAATAGAGAGAGACATAGAAATGGGAAAGTGTTCAACAAAGAGAAATACTAGAGCTGAAAAGGGATTAATTTTTCTTTCATTAGGGCACAAAAAAAAATTGTGTTTTCATGAAGAACAAGATGGTTTGACAAGGTGATCAAAAGGAACTACAATGTAGGGTTGGATTGCGGAGCATGATCTAGTAGGGAAAAGAAGGGCTGAACTCATGAAAAACACTAAACTAATCAAGATAGAATGATTGAACAAACTTGCAATAAAAAAGGTGTACATTTACTATAATATATATTTGTGATAAATACTTGATTTAGTAATATATGATATTATTTCCTGCTTAGTTATTTTTTTGAAACCTATGTTTCATTGTATCAAAAACATTATCTCGCACATTCTATCCACAACCTGTTTTGCTTGCCACATTTGTGTGCCTCCTTTATGTACATCCTTTGTGTGCCTTCTTAGTAAACAAGATTATAATCATTGCCTCATTGTTCCCTTGTAACAATGGTCATGATTTTTGTACTTAGTACTGTAATCTACGACTTACTTATATTGTTTATGATTTCACGAGCTACTTTTATGTGAGACTGAAAAAACAAAAACCCCCAAAAATAGTTCTTTGGGGTATTTAATAATTTTTAGGAAAATTACATGTTAGAAATTTCAAAAATAGAAAAAGTGTGGGATATGAAAAATTAACTTTCCCCCATTAAGAAAAAGTGCGAGGTATTGAAATTTCCAATACTCTCAAATGCGAGGGAATTCACAATTTTGAATTTACTCCTCATTAAGAAAAGGTGCGGGATATCAAAACAATATATATATTTTAAAACAAAACCATTTTTAATTATCTATAGCATATATTAATATAAACGTAATAAAATATATATTATAAGAAAACAAAAGAAATAAATTCTAAAAATGTATACACACATTTATTTTTAATTTTATCAAAATTGATCTTGACATTGTTAGATGTAGTGTGTGCTAATTTAATATAATTCTCCAATTAAAATGTGCCACGTGACAAGTTTGAACCAGAAAGTTAGGAAACAATATAATTGACATATTTATTATGAAATTTAAATAAAGAAACACCTATACATATTTTAAACCTATATAAATCTGTAATATTATTATATAAATAGTACCCACTAAAATGATGACACATGGCATGAAATTTATAAAATTTCTAATGGTTTTATTTACATTTTACATTATTTGTTATGATTTGTTATTCCAACACATCCTCTAAAATAATAAAGCGTTAGGTCTTATTGGTCGCTAAGCTATTCATTTAATTAGGTGTTAATGAACTACTATACATGTTTTTTATTGTCCATTTATTTATCCACGTGAACCCTAGTGGTCACTAGCCTTAATATTTTTTGTATTCCTTTCCAGAAATGTATGAGACACATAGGTTTTCCAACTCACTTATAATAACTAGATATTTGAGGAGAAGCCCAACATCCGCTAAGATTTATAATTTTTGTTTCTTATTCATTCACTATTTTCAAAATAAGAAATTGTTGAGCCTAACAATTGTTATACCATTCCTTTCAATAAGTAATGGAACTTAGCAGTCACTAAGAATTTTCTTTAATACAAATCAATGTGAATTATGTGTTACAAATAATATATCTTATGAGAACTAGGTAGGTCTTGATCCCTCTCGAGGGTATGCAGTGTAGCAATTAGCTCCGCTACGGATATTCAAGCCAATATAGCACAATTATAATAAATGAAAATAACTAGCTATCCAAATATGTATAGATATTGTTTACAATGACAAGAGGTAATGGTAAGATCCTAGCGGCCACTAATCTAGACCATGATTTGTTATTGTATCACTATTTTCAAAATAAGAAACTATTGAGCCTAATGCGACTACTATGTCATTCCTTTCAATAAGTAATGCAACTTAGTTGTCGCTAAGCATTTTATTTGATACAAATCGATGTGAATTATATGTCATAAAGAATATATCTTATGATAACTACATAAGGCTTGATCCCTCTCGAGGGTATGTAATGCAACACTTGGCTTTGATAGGGATATTCCAACCAATATAATATAATTATATTCAATGAAAATTCCTATCGATCCAAAGCTGTAAATGTTATTCAAATAGCTCTCTTAACAATTTAGATAACTTGCATACACATTCTGGCCCTAAGTTATTCATTGAAGAATTACATGCACTCAAAATCATTTGGCACATTCCCTTGGTCACATTTTACCTACGTGCCCCTTTCCTTTTCTCCTTCCACTTCTCCCTTGTGCCCACCTTCCGTGCATTCACCTTCTACCTAGTCATCTTTTTCCCATCCCACACACCTCACACTTACTACTAAGTCTTTGGCCCTTCGTGCACCATGCACATTACTCTGTAATAGTTACACCTTAACCATACATTCTTTGCTCACAGCTTTTCCTCATCCCCCACGTGCATGCTCGTGTGTGCCCCTCTGCGCCTTCCTCTGTTCTCTCCACGTTCTCTTCCCTCATGCACTTTTGTGCTAGATCATCTTATGAAATGCTTAAGTGTGTCGTGCACAACCATTCAAAACACACCAACAAGGTGCCGAATCCTTACAACAAATAAGTAAAGTGACACATGGTAGAAATGAAAAATAGTTGTACAATTGGCCACCATTTCAGCCAACCTGCGTATGCCATGTGTTTGTGTGCGCAATGAATATGAAATCTTCTAGAAACCTTATCTTCTACCACGAGCTCAAATTGGCATCTGTCTAGACTTTTCAGAGAGTTGTTGACATCCTCTATAGTGCCAGAAATTTAAATTTCAAATTTTGGTGGATCTGGTAGGTGAGAAATGGGAAAACGTCTCTCTGAACATTGATGAGCAAGATTTGATTACTCCAACCACCCAATTTGGTATGATCCACTATCCTCTATCTTCAACATGTCAAATAGGCATGGGAAGCATACTTCATAGATTTCCAAGTGGATTTACAGACATTGAATACTTCTTGTTGGTGGTTGTGTTTCAAATTTAGGTTTTCCCTCCTTTTCCCTCCTTCCTCCATGGATTCATCTATAAATGTAAGAGCAAGGCTCATTTGTTATGTTGGACACTCTGGATCCTTACGCATGTTGCTAAGGACTCCATATTTTCTGTATTTTGAGTTACAAACCTCTATGTTTGGATCTTGCATGTGGAGATCGTCCTCCTTCATCATTGTAACAAATCTGTGCATTTATGGAAGTAATAAAAGCATCGTTTTGTGACTATTCTCTGTTCTAATGTGTTTACATTCCTTCCTCTTGCATCTTCTTTTAAACTGTGTGCTGGTTATGCTACTTCAGGTCCCATGAAATTCATGTTTAGTTGTGTTCCATGAGAACGATCTGGTGAATGTGTATTTCACTGTGCTACTCATGCCTAGCCTCCTTTCACAAATTCCCTGTCATTCTCGCTCAAAATAGATAGTGTTCATCCCTCTTTTCTGGTGCTATCACCTTTTAGTGTAGTTTCCTTCCATGTTATCCTTCTATCCTTGGTCCCTTGGCATCATTAGCTTATTTTTCGTTCCAACACTAGGAGTAGTAGTAGCATTAGAAGTAGATAGAGGAATCGCCTTTTTCGGAGATCCGTCCCAAGCTCGCAAGGTCCCACAACTTGGGGATGGTTCCATTGTGGTCTCAAACACATCGGCCCTTCGAGATCTGAGATGTGGGTGCATGTTTGAGCAACCAACAGTTTATGGCATGCTTGGTAGGACCAATATTGAAATCTCAAATTTCATATCTCTAAGTTCTGGTGTGTGAACTTAGTGTTTCAGCCTTTGGAGGCTCATTTCAAACACATCTGCGACTCCTATTTTTTAAAGATCTATGTTTCAGTAGTCCTGAGCACCTTTCATGAGAAGAATACACACAAGATGAAGTGTAGCAGTTGAATATTATTTTTAATACCTCCAGCTATCCCAAGAAGATTTCATTCTAGAAAGCCTACGTGCACGCATCTCTATCTCTAGCGCACCGCGCCCATTCAACTCCTCCTCAAAACACAAAACCTACACATCTTGTAATGGTGCATTAGCAACCCCGTCCATTAAGAAAATTTACAAATTTTACTGGAGGGAGTCCCTTACTCCTAGCCATGCAACATAATATGCCAAATGGCACGCTCAAAAGTATTCCTTACTTTACTAGTGAGAATCAAGTCACCCCTCAGGAGCATATCCAAGATGTAGCAAATGTGTGTTCAATCTATCTGATTACACATGATGTTATAGCAATCAGATTACTTGCAACCTCTTTCAAAGGTAAAGCACTTCAATGGTACCGAGGCTTGAGACTTGGATCTATCACCACTTGGGATGAGCTGGGAATAACTCTTTGTAATTACTTTGATGATAAGTCAGATCACCTATCATTGGTGGAGCAAATGACAACAACAAGGAGGGTGCCTAATGAGTAGATGATTGATTTCAACATTAGATTTTAGAAGACTTGGGACAAAATTCCTCTTGTGGTAAGACCTACAGCCCAACATGCTTTCCTTTATTATCTGAAGGTGCTCAATAATGATATTTCAGTTATGATCCAATCTATGGGAGGTAGAAATTTACCAACTACTTATAACATTGTAGTAAGGGTAGAAAATAGTCTCATTCAGGCGGGAAAGTTGGCTCCTAGACTACCCATGCCTTGGTTCCCAGAAATGTCACAGCACCCCAACCTTCTATGGCCCCTATTCCTATCCCTGAAAAAATCACACAACCAGATTGCCTCAACATCCTATTCTCCATCATAGCAAAAGGAAGATGAAGAATTGAAGGCCTTGATAATAAATTTATCAAACAAGGTCATATCATTAGAAAAGCAGCAGGCGTAAGCCTATAGAGGCAACTCCAATCAGCGCATGGCCAAAGAAACCAGCCTTGGCGGAATCAATATGGAAATCAAAGATACGCACCTAACTAGAAGAATGATAGATGATAACCTAATGCACATCTACCCTTGCAAGTTATTCCTCCTGTGACTTCTCTCCAGCACCCGGAGAGCCGAGCACTTGTTCTAGTTCGTAACAAATTGAGTGGTGCTTCCTCAGCACATGCCTCATCAATATCATAGTGCCAATGTTGCATGTGACCAAGCCTTCATGATCCAGAATGCTTCATCATGTGAGCTCTCAACAAGTGCCCATGAAGCGGATAACCCAAATAGACCAAAAGTTCCTCTAGAGACCAATTTGATGTTCTTTGGCGTGAAGGACTTCTGCACAATCAACCAAGCTGTAGAAGATATGAGCAGACCACATGCCCAAGTTGCAAACAACATGAGATATAAGAAAAGGATATTAGAGCCAAGTGCACAGGTTACACCCCGAAATGCAAAGTAGATTCTCATAAGAAGAAAGAGTCGGTCAAGGCATCGTGTAGTAAAAATTCTCAAATCTCTATGTAGGAGGACCCTCGTAAAGCTCTGTCAGAAAAACATGTGCCCCTCATTTAGTATGCCAAGCTTTTTCCCCAACTAAAATTCAGGATTCCACACTGAACACTCAAGAAGGGATGTTGTTCCCCAAATGTACAAGATGGGGAGGCTTTTGTTTAGCATTGTTGAATAGATGAAGAGAACAAACATAAATGTCACAATGTGGGATGCCTTGACCATTCCATCTCAGCGGGATCTATTACATGAAGCTCTGGCGCAACTCCCACGCGTTGATCCAATTATGTAGAATCCACGCACTTCTGTCAAAAATCTTCCAAGAAGAGGAGAAACAAGTAAGTAAAGTTTTTAAAACCCCACCCTTATATATGTCCTTGATTATAGGTAAACACCTAGTGCATAACTACATGATTGACTCAGGCGCTAGTACTTCATTATGCCTAAGAAGATAACTGATGTCTTAGGTTTGAAATATAGCCCTTTGTCTAAAGGAGTCCTACAACTTGATGGATCAATTTTAAACACCTTAGGAATCATCAAGGATCTTGAGTTAACCCTCCATGCATGTCCAAGCCTAACAATTACTCAAGATGTGTCAATCATTGACCTACCTCCTTTATTTTCCCTATGTTTATCAAGAGAATTTACTGCTAAAGTGGGTGGTTACTTGTCTTCTGATTGGTCTCATATGTTACTCAAGACAAGGTATGGTACCCAATTTACTATACAAGCTAATCCTATATTTTCCTATCATGTAGAGTCATATGTCCCATCCCCTCTCCAAGCTAATTATCTTATCCAAGAAGAACAAGTTTCAGTTTTTGAAGAGCAGTCTCTTCCACCCTCTGTTCTAGACCTAGTGCTTGATGAATGGGTAGAAAGGCATCACAAATTTAATCCCTATATTGAAGAATTAGAATCCTATGAAACTGGGCTTGGTACTTATTGCATTCTAGAAGAAGACGCTATGATTCCGCGCGTGCTCATGAGAGACAAAGTTAAAATGGTCTATGGAAGTTGTACTTTGATGGATCTAGAAGCATAAATGGTGCAATAGTAGGAGTGGTTCACATTTCCCCTAAGGATGAGAAATTATTCTTCACACATAGGCTGCAATTTGCATGCTCTAACAATGTGGCAAAATATGAAGCACTAGTGCATGGCTTGCTCATTGCTAAAAAGAAGAAAATTAAAGTGCTGCAGATCTTTGGGGACACAAAATTGATCATCCACCAGGTCACTAACAAATGCTAGACAAAAAGAATAAGCTTCTTAAATCTTATAAATATAGATTTTGGGACCTACTTGAGAGATTTGATGCCCTTAATCTATAGGTAGTCCCATGCAGAATGAATAAAGAAGCTAACCAAATGGCCGCGCTTGGTTCATAGTTTTCTCTTGCTGAGGACTTTGTCAAAGGAAACACTCAACACATTAAGATGGTAATTAGACCATCCATTCTAGATAATAACACCAGCTAGAAAGTGTTCGAAAGTGATGCGCATAGATCATCCAATTTATCCAGAATGAAGTTGAATTTTCATCAAGTATGCAAGATGACTTGCATGACAGCTATGGTGACCAAGTAATACAACTTTGAAGAAAAATAAGTTTCCTAAAGGGCTGGTCACCTTAGAGAAAATGTTCAGCCCTGATGATGAGTTCAAGGGTGAAGAAAGATACGTGTGCCACGCATAAGAGGACTACTCCTCCATTACTATTACACATGGAAAAGAGCTACTGCTTAGTAGGACTTGTGTGCATGAAGAAAAATAGGCCTTCATCTCTCTCTGTCAAAAATATAGTGATATTTTCTCATGGGAGTATGAAGACCTCAAAGGTTTTGATCCAAGTGTTGCTCAACACTCCATTGACCTTGATCCTGGTATAAAGCCCATCAAATAGAAGCAACAACTAGTCAATCCAAAGATAGAGCCCCTCATGAGAAAGGAATTATCAAAACTCATTGAGGAAAAAATATTTTTCCTATCAAATACTCTACTTGGGTCGCAAACTGGTTCCAGTGCACAAGAAGAATGGTGAAATCAGACTCTGTGTTGATTTTAGAGATTTGAATAAGGCATCTCTAAAGGATCATTATCCTTTTCCTTCAATGGAGCAGATTCTACAGACCATAACTGGATGCACAAACATTCTCCATGCTAGATGGGTACTCAAGTTTCAACTAGATCCTGGTCAAGGAAGAGGATCAATTCAAAACAATGTTTACAACCAAGTGGGGAACATATGCATATCAGAAAATGCCCTTTGGTCTATCAAATGTGGGTGCAATGTTTCAACGCACCATGGATATTGCCTTCAAAGGATACATTAATGAGTTCATCTGGTTTACCTTGATGATATAACCATCTTCTCAAAGCAGAGCGTGGATCACATGGCACACTTGGAAAATGTCTTTGAGAGATGTAGAGAATTTGGGGTATCTCTTAACCCCAAGAAGTGTAATTTTGTAGTGGCGCAGGGAAAGCTCTTAGGCCATGTGGTTTCAAAGGATGACATCACGATTGATCTTGAGCATGTTTCAATGATCCTATCTCTTTCCCTGCCAATGCACAAAAAGGCCCTACAATCCTTCCTTGAAAGATTAATTTTGTTAGGCATTTTATCCCTAACTTTGTAGGATTGGTTCAGCCCATCACCTTGATGCTCAAGAAGAACATAGATTTTAGATGGACAACAAAAGGAAGAGAAAGCTTCATTAAGAACAAGAAAGAGATTTCTTGTGTGCCAACATTCATCAATATAGATTATTCAAAGGATTTCATCCTTTATGCTTATGGTGCGGATGCAAGCATTGTTTCTATCCCAACATAGGAAAATGAACAAGGGTTGGAACAACTAGTGGCTTTCTTTAGCCATACAATGAAGGATTACGAATTAAGATACAATCACACAGAGAAGCAAGTCTTCACCATCATGCGCACGCTCAAGAAATTCAAGAGCATGCTCACCACCAATCATGTTAAGGTATTAGTCTCCCACTCTTTGGTCAGAGACTTCATCATGGGAGAAGAAATCAGTGAGAAAAGAGTGTGATGGGTGACCAAAATCATGGAATATGATGTGAATGTTAAGGCCACAAAAATGGTAAGAGGTAGTGCACTCTATAAGCAGATTGCTGAGGATGTGTAGAGTGAACTTGAGGCTTCATTATTTCTAGATGAAGAACTTCCATGTAGAACATGAACAAAATATAGACCCCATGCATGAATGATGAAGGACATGATCACATTTCTTTTCGAGGGTGCATACCCTCCCAGTTTAAATAAAGCAAAGAGAATACATCTAAGGTTACAATCTATCCCTTATGTGTTGATTGATGGAATTCTCTTCAAAAGGAATCTTGATGGCGTGTTGTTAAGATGTATCAACAACGTGAAAACTGAAAAAGTGTTAGCAAAATTTCATGATGGATTCTCTGGTGGACACTTCTCTACCAAGACTACAGTAATGAAGATTATAATGATAGGTATCTTTTTGCATACCTTGTTTGCAGATGCACATATGTGGGTCACAAAATGCAAGGAATGCACTTTCTTTACAAGGAAAAAATATTAACAATGCTTCCCCTCCGACCAATCCAAGTAGATCAACCCTTTATGCAATGGGGTCTCAAATTCATAGGCATGATCAATCCACCTTCAAACATTGGACATAAATGGGTGCTGACAGCTACATATTACTTCACTAGATGGATAGAAGCTGTCCGCGCTTAAGGAATCAACTGAGGTATTCATCCTTGACTTTATCGAGGGTTTAGTCACAAGGTTTGGCATTCCTCAAACCATTATCTATGATAATGCAAAGGCCTTCCTTGGTGCTAAAATCACTGATTGGGCTCTAAGTCTAGGCATTTACCTGAAAACCTCTTCCAACTATTACCCTCAGGGAAATGGTCTAGTAGAATCAACAAATAAGAACTTGATTAGAATCATGAAGTGCACAATGAACATTAGCTAAAGACAGTGGCATATGAAGGTCTTGCACGTGCTCTGGGTAGATAGAATCACAATAAAAAGGAAATAGGAACTTCGCCTTATAAGCTTGTCTATGGTAAGGAGGCTTCCCTTCCTTTGACACTAGAAATAAATTCACTAGCGCTTGCCCAATAGATGGAATTTGAAGGCGTGGACCAGAGAGAAATTAGAATGGTGGAGCTGATTCATCTTGAAGAACTCAAAACTCTCTGCCATGATCAAGCTAGAACAACATCAACAAGCAACAAAGAAATGGTTTGACAGAAATTCTAGGCCTCAAGCTTTCAAAATTGGGGACTGGTTCTAAAATGGGATGCTGACAAAGCTAAGACAGGGTGCCATTCAAATTTTTATGCACTTTGGAGTGGCCCATACATCATCAAGTCCTATAAAGAAGCTAACTCTTTCGAGTTAACTCATCCGGATGGAAGCATGCTGTAAATCCCAGTAAACGGGATCTATCTCAAACCCTTCCATTAGGTTTGTTGCATCATGTTGTATATATTAGAGTAGTTTCAATTCCTCCAAGTGTTCTCTGCACACATTGTTTGTTTATATATAGTTCTTTCCTCTCGCGTGCTTCATGCATGCTCTTTTATTACTTCTAGAGTGCAGAGCTTCTCTCAATAGTTGTGAGATTCATAATAGAGTGCAAAATGATTCTTAAGTGATCACAGGGGAATTTTCATGATTGAACAAGTAGAATCCATGCCAAATGGATGCTTCAGCTATTGATCTCCTTCATCTAGCAGGTCAAATGGCCCCAAAAGTCACCAAAATTATTATCCAAATATCTCTCCTAGCAATTTGGATAACTTGCATACACATTTTAGCCCTAATTTATTCATTGAAGAATTGTGTGCACTCAAAATCATTTAGCACATTCCTTTGTCATATTTTACCTGCGTGCCCCTTTCCTTTTCTCCTTCCACTTCTCCCTTACACCTACCTTCCACGCATTCACCTTCTTCCTAGTCAGCTTCTTCCCATCCCACACGCCTCACACTTACTACTAAGTCCTTGGCCCTTCGCGCGCCGTGCCCATTACTTTGTAATATTTGTGCCTTATCCATACATTCTCTACTCACTAGTTTGCCTCATCTCCCCACATACATCACGCATGCCCCTCTGCGCCTTCCTCTATTTTCTCTGTGCACCCTTCCCTCATTCCATTATGTGCCAGATCATCTTTTTACATGCTTAAGTGTGTTGCGTGCAACCAGTCAAAACATGCCAATAGGGCACCAAATCCTTGCTACAAATCAGTAAAGTGACACGTGGTAGAAATGAAAATAGTTGTACAATTGGCCACCATTTCAGCCAACCCACACGTCCTAAGTGTTTTACGTGCACCGACGACTCTGAAATCTTATGATAGTCATATACTTCTACTAAAAAGCTCAAATTAGTGCATGTCTGGACTTTTTAGAGAGCTACTGACATCAACTATAGTGCTAGAAATTCAAATTTCAAATTTTGGTAGATCTCGTAGGTGAGAAATGGGAAAACATCTCTATGAACATTGATGAGCATATCTGATTTCTCCAACCACCCAATTTGGTATGATCCACCCTCCTTTATCTTCAACACATCAAACATGCATGGGGAAGCATACTTCATAGATTTCCAAGTGGATTTGTAGACATTGAATGCTTCTTGTTGGTGGTTGTGTTTCAAATTTACATTTTCCCTCCTTTTCCCTCCTTCCTCCATGGATTCACCTATATATGTAAGAGTAAGGCTCATTTTTATGTTGGACACTCTGGATCCTTACGCATGTTGCTAAGGACTCCATATTTTATGTATTTTGAGTTGTAGACCTCTATATTTGGCTCTTGCATGTGGATATCAACCTCCTTCATCATTATAATAACTCTATTTATTTTTGGAAGTAATAAAAGCATCATTTTGTGACTATTCTCTGTCCTAACGTGTTTGCATTCCTTCTTCTTGCCTCTTCTTTTGCATTGTGTGCTGATTGTGCTACTTCAGTTCCCATGCAGTCCATGTTTAGTTGTGCTCCATGAGAATGATCTGGTGAATGCATATTTGGCTTTGCTACTTATGCCTAGCCTCCTTTCACTTATTCTCTATCATTCTCACTCAGAATAGATAGTGTTCATCCCTCTTTTGTGGTTCTATCACCTTTTAGTGTAGTTTCCTTCTATGTTATCCTTCTATTCTTGGTCGCTTTGGCATCATTAGCTTAGTTTTACTTCCAACACTAGGAGTATCAGTAGTAGTAGAAGTAGAAGTAGATAGAGGAACCAACCTTTTCCAGAGATCCGTCCCAAGCTTTGCAAGGTCCCAAAATTTGGGGATGGTTCCAATATGGTCTCAAACACCTTGGCCCTTCCATATCTAAGATGCGGGTGCACATTTGAGTAACCAACAGTAAATATAGCATTTATAATGACAAGAGGTAATGGTAGGAGCCTAGGGCCCCTAAGCTATACCATGATTTGTTGTTTTATCACTATTTACAAATTAAGAAATGATTAATCCTAGTGGTTGTTATGTCATTCTTTTTAATTAGTAAAGGATCTTAACGATCACTAAGCATTTTCTTTGATACGAATCGATGTGAATTATATGTTACAAAGAATATATCTTATGAGAACTACATAAGGATTGATCCCTCTCAAGGGTATATAGTACAACACTTGGATCCACTAGGGATAGTCCAACTAATATGATACAATTATAATAAATGAAAATTACTATCGATCCAAAGCTTTACAAATAGTGTTAAAAACAACAAAGAGATAATGGTAGGAGCCTAGCGATTGCTAAGCTAGACCATGATTTGTTATTCTATCACTATTTTCAAATTAAGAAACTATTGATCCTAGTGGCCACTATGTAATTCCTTTCTTTTAGTAATGGAGCTTAGCGATCACTAGGATTTTCTTTGATATGAATTGATGTGAATTATATGTCACAAATAATATATCTTATGAGAACTACATAAGGCTTCATCCCTCTTGAGGGTATGTAGTACAACACTTGGCTCCACCAAGGATAGTCTAACCAATATGATATAATTATATCAATGCAAATTAGTAATGATCCAAAGTTGTACAAATAGTGTTTACAATGACAAGAGGTAATGGTAGGATCCTATAGGATGCTAAGGTAGACCATGATTTTTCATTCTATCACTATTTTCAAATTAAGAAACTATTAAGCCTAATGGTCGCTATTTCATTCCTTTCAATAAGTAAAGAATCTTAGCGGTCGTTAAGCATTTTATTTGATATAAACTAATGTTAATTATATATTAAAAGATATATCTTATGAGAACTACATAAGGCTTGATCCTCTCGAGGGTACATGGTTCAAGAATTGGCTCTGCTTTAGAGATAGTCTAGCCAATATGATACAATTCTAATCAATGAAAATTACTAGCGATCTGAAAGATGTACATATAATGTTTACAATGACAAGAGGTAATGGTGGGATTCTAATAGCCACTAAGTTAATCCATGATTTGTTATTCTATCACTATTTTAAAATAATGAAATTGTTGAGCCTAACGGCTGCTATGTCATTCCTTTCATTTATTAATGGAGCTTATAGGACACTAAACATTTTCTACGATATGAACCGATGTGAATTATATGTCACAAAGAATATATCTCATGAGAACTACATAAGTCTTGATCCCTCTTGAGGGTATGTAGTGCAGCACTTGGCTCCACCAAGGATAGTCCAAAAAATATGATGCAATTATAATAAATGAAAAATAGTAGTGATTAAAATTTATATAGATAGTGTTCACATTGACAAGAGGTAATGGTAGAAGCCTAACGACCACTATCCTAGACCATGATTTGTTATTCTATCACTATTTTTAAAATAAGAAATGGTTGAGCCTAGTAGCCTCTATGTCATTCCTTTTAATAAGTTATGTGGCTTAGCAGTTGCTAAGAAATTTCTTTGATACAAACCGATGTGAATTATGGGCTATGCACAATATATTCCAAGGCCTAATTTCAAATAAGAATCATTAGGTCTTAGCGACCACTAAGTTATTCCTTGCAATATGTGTTAATGAACAACTAAACATTTTTATGTTTAATAGATACTACTTAGTGACCACTAACTTTGTTATTGTGATTTATTTCTCAAACACTCTCTTCAAAATATGAAAAATTATATCTTAATGGCCTCTACGCTAGTCCATTCAATAGGTGTAAATGAACAACAAGGAATGTTTTAAACTATCCATTTATATGTTGACTATAATCCTATCTGCCACTAAGATATATATTTTCTAACATTATTTTTTTCTATCTACAAAATGTTATTGGTTTTCAGAAAAAACGATAATCCTTTCAAAATATGTTGTGTGTTACTTGGCTAGAATACTTTTGGATAATTTCTATTATTATTGATTTGATCCACAAAATATGAATTACTATAACTAATTGAATGTTAGATATCATGTCCAGTCGAAGCCTAGTGGTCACTAACCATTAAGTTAATTACTCTCCAATGATAAAAATAATGAAATCTATAGGTTGGTGATCACTAGGCTAATACTTATATTCATTATCGATAATGTGAAAAAATAATTTATACTTCATATGTGAACTAATTATTAATATATTCTACTCTAATTATAGGTAAAATTTCTTCCATTGTTCACACTCTGTTCTCGACAATTCCATTCATTAAAGGCACCGAGTGTTGGAAGAAAAGAGATGAGGAATGGTTTGTTGAAATCCATTCCCTAAAAACTACTATGTCGACATGTGGTTGTTTTTTGTTATAGATGGCAGACGTGAGGTAGTTTGTATGGTTATATCCTCAACAGTTATTGATTCAAGAACACTAGGTGTTTAGGTAGAGTGCATTGACTTTGAAAATAATAAGCCTCAATAGAAAAAAAAACATATTCTTATTCACTATATGGTTAGAATTTGGGGTTGTTAATAGATTCTAACAAAACCGATTGTTCAAATGTAGAAGACATTCATAATGACATGCTTATAGTACTAAAAAATTGTATAGAAATGATAAAACCTCTTATGTTTGTCATTTTTTGAATATAACAAGTTTTATTTCACCTCCAAAACATGCCAAGCTATTTATTATGCTTTGAGGTAAACATATTTGGCTAAATTGGAGATCGACCCATCTAAATCAAAGTTGCATGGGTTGAAAAAGAATACTAAATCAACTACATTGTTAAAGAAAGCAACCACTATATTCACGAAAATAGAACCTTCATCTATTCAACAATTTCATTTTTTTTTCAATGGTGAATTATTTTCAATTTATGTTTCAAGGTGCCATGTAGCACCTCCATAATATCAGTATCATCCTATAGATGATGATAATGTTGACATTCTTATCCACTCCATGTTGATAAATTTTATTCCTACATAGAGGGATGTAATTCTTCTTCCCTTCTTGCAGTCTACGAATAACGTTGTGGAACTCCAAGATCTGAAAGACTTGGAAAGGGATGATGTGAAATTTTATATACTTGATGGCCAACATACAATATGTGCACAAAAAAATATTTTGGGCTCAAATACTTACAAGTATTTACATTTGAGGCTACAGTTTCAAAAGGCTCACATTCTATCTACAAAATCATCTACCAAAGCCATTACTAATATTTGCAAACAATAGAATGAAGTAAACAAAAATTGGATAGAAACCAAGTTTATTGATTTTTGTACAAAAGCTAGATCAGTTTGGAAATCACTAGGATGTCCTCAATGACCTGGATTGAAAAAAAAAAAATAAAGAGTGGAAGGTAATGTATTTTAATTTTATTGCATTGGTTATTAACATTTACTTTCATCATATAAAAATATAAAAAATATGTTTGTCCTTTGAATGCAAAGCTTTGAGAATCAATGCCTTTCAATTTTCCAAGTGCAAAAATAGAGAGTCTATACGAAAAATGGACTTTTCTATTGTTTCTAGATGATATATGGACTAAATGGACAAAAAATTTCAGTTGTTTAGATCAGGTGGCCTTGATTTTTCACCTATTAAAGATAATCAGTTAACTTTCAGCCAAATTCACTGACAAGATTCACATCCAATTCATTCAGGGATGCTAGAGGAATGACCAACAAATAACTATCAAAACTAGTAGATAAAGTGCAATCAGGGGATGTCTTGTTAATTAGATTTGTTGAGGCAGGCATAATAGTAGAGAGATTTGATTCTTACTTTCGAGAATAAAATGAGAAATAAAAATGAGAGCTAAAGTTCTACATTATTTGAAAGATAAACATCTAGATAATATTCTATTGCTAGCCTACAATGAATCCAATGTAATTGAAAATTTTAAATTGCATGAATCACAATAATGTTAGTTGTTTATACTATTGGGTGAAGAGAGAAAAGGAAAAAGAAAATATGATTCCCAAATAGGGGGAAAAATGTGAAATGAAAAAGGACCCTGTGGTGGAAGAATTTATTCCCATCGAGGCTCAGATAATATTAGACAACTATGTGATGTCAATGGAAGAAAATATACCAACAAGGATGGAAGACACCAAATATTTTACTTGTCAATGTGCATATCCATTCCATCTTCCATCAACTTTATCAGCTATTCCTATGACCAATCCTTTCAATGCTAAATGTGTGATCACTGATTTTTACAATTTGTCTAGTGATATTTCTTCTGATGTAATAATGGAGCTGCTAATAATTATTGGAACCAATGTGTTGGATTGTATTATTATTATTCTCATACCAATTGATTATTCAAAAATATTAAGAGAAACAATAAAAATATACATGGAAAAGGTTAAAGACAAGTGGAGAATCAATTTTGGATGGATGCTACAAACTTTATGACAAAAATTGAAATTTAAAAGTTTGTGTCTTATGTACACAATAAATGGTGTGCAAAACTATGACAATAACAATGATGATAGAGAAGAATTCACTAGGGATTGGATGGAGAAAGTGCCACAAAAATTGGTAATCGCAAGAGAAATTGGCCTACAAGGAAACATCCATCCTTTTTCTTTCAAATTATCTTATGAGTTTTGGGTTGAGATGTTTACTCGATGTTGTTCCTAAAATTATCTAATAATAGTTCTTTATAGCGGTGGTGTCACAATGTGTGCATTAGTTGATTCCAATATGTATGTTATTTTTATTGTTGAGACACATAGTCAATAAATGTTTTTGAAACATTACTATTCTCATATAAAAAAGGTTCTTCACCGAAGAAAACTTGAATGAGTTATTTTTTTAATGTCTTTGAACCGACATAAGGTACTTATACATTTATTATTTATGAAGACAACCAAAAACTATAGGAGTTGATGTAAAACCCTTTCAACATGACGCTACACAACTAGTTCAACATGGTGATTTTATAAATATGTTTAATGAGCTATGTTTTCAATTGAAATGGTTTTCGTTTATTTAAAAATACTCTATGCTTTATAGTTATGATGATATATGAGGAGAACTTAGGAAAATCTTGCGAATACGCAATCAAATCATGGTATGTTAGTCATGTGCATTTATAAACAAAAACTACTAATAAGCCCCAAAAATTTATAAGATAATTAATGGTTTATGTAGACAATCAACAACCAGAGAAAGTAATTGTGGAGTGTGCGGGGGTATCAAACACGAATATGTAGTCAGAACCTGGTATGTTAGCCATGTGTATTTTTAAACAAAACCATTTATAAGGCTCACAAATTTATAGAAAATGATATCAGATAACTCTAGAAGAGGGACCATTTTCAAAGGAGGAATAACCAAATAACCTATTTCAAATGTTCATGGTGGCATCTAATGCTCCATAGTTTTTAGTTACCATTTCATAACTAATAGACATTAGTTTCGATGCTTAGTCCAACCAATGATGGCATATCCTAGCGGTCACTAATCCACATCAATAGCTCAAAATTTTTTCTTCCAAAGGGTGTTTCAATAAATATAAGTGTAACCTAGTGGCCGCTAAACTTCATTCAAAAGATAAAACAATTAATATTGTACTTACCATATTACCACAGAGAGAGAAGTATGCTTTTTCAATTAATATTTCATTTTCCATAACATGAAATCAATTATGAATTGATTAATGTTTGTTTGCAATACATATTACATCAAAATAACGAAAAATGTTTAAGGGAGATGCAAATCCAAGCTGTAAGCTCAATCACTAAGTGGTAGCTTCGCAAAGTGTTGATATTGAACTTACCATCTTACCACATAGACAACTATGTTTTTTTAATTGCACTTTTATTTGACATAAAAATAGCTAGATTATGAATAAATTAATGTTTATTTGAGATAAATATTTCATCAAAGGATCCAAGTATGTGTAAATATGATGTAATCCTAGACACAAGATCGATTGGTAAGTGGTATCCACAAGCTAAAATGTTGATTATTTCCATTGGTTAGAATTGATATGCGGCCAATTAAAATAAAAATTATTTACTTCCTTGTAGTTAGCCACAAGAATTAATTACTTATTTTAGATTTAGAGGATTTTTATATGAGAAAAACCAATCACCCTCTAAGGATATGTCATTCAAGTTCAACAAGGAGACTATCAACTTGTGAGGTGGCTTGAAAGAATTTATAAATTCATTATCAACAAAATTTGAAATGGGATTCTAGTTCAAAAAAATCACTTATGTTGATGTTGAAAAGATGAAAAAGGCCTTCAATAAAAATTATCATCTACATTGAATCCAGTACTCACTTGGGGAAAGTAACATTGCAATATAGTTGATGGAATTGCAATAAAATATCTAGAAAAGGTTTGGAGTAGAAATAATGTTTCCTACAATTCTAAAGACACATTGTGTATTACATTAGGTGAAAAGGGAAACCCTCTTGAAATTTTATGGTTGGGATGAAAAGAAGAGGAGAATATTGTTCAAAATATATGTGGTTGATGATTGATTTGTACAAATACTTATCACTAATAGTGTCTCAGGGATTGAATGTGGTAGAGGGAATCAAATATTTGGAGCGAGAAAATGCTAAATAACTACTTATCATTTCAAAATTTTATTATGATGGTACTACTTAACATTGTAAAGAAAATACATTCATATGTTATTATGATGGTTTTTCTTAACTATTTTTATGTTAAGATTACATAAATATAAGTTAGGAGTATTTATATTTTCTCTGATTATAAGTTGAGAATATGAGTTGAGTATGCAAATTAACATATTTTTTTATCGTAACAAAAATTTGAGCACCCTTTCCACTCCATACGCTACCACCTCTACTCCCACTCCCATTCTTGGCACCCCTTCCAAATCCAAAACCAAGAACCCCAAGCTTTCAAAAACGGACACCCCTCACACTACCCGAGATTCTCAGAAGCACCAAAGAGTTGGAGGTTTCTCAAAATTTGTTGCATATTAGCAATGTTGGTATTGATATGGCCCTACATCAGGAGGGGAATCATGTGCCTCATAGATTGGAGTCTCTGGAGAAATATATGAAGCAGCTAAAGGACCTTCAGCGTATGGAAAAGCAGAAAGGAAAAAGAAAAATTGATAAAGATAATGACAATGGAAAGGATCAGATTGTTGATATTTATAAGAAGTTGAACTCTCTGGACAATAGACTGGGGAGAGATAAAGATAGACATGATCACAACATGGCTATCTTCAAAGCCATAAGTGACTTTTTAGAGCAGCAAGTTTGGAGCATTTCCATGCTCAGTGGGATCCCTGCAACTATTTGGGGGAATGATAAAGAGAGGAGTCTGACCATCTCATAGTTGAATACTTCAAACCCAACACACATCACCACAATGGCATTGTTCACCTCACTACAAAATGATCCATTCTAGAATTGAAAGAGCATCCAAGAAGTAAACTCACTTGGGATGGTGGGAGTCATTTTAGATGTGATATTTTGTGGTCTTCTTGTTGTGACTTTGCTACTTTTTTGTTGTTTTGTTGCAGTCTTTTTTCTTTTTTGTTTCTAAATATCTCTTGGTTACTTTTGGAAATAGTGTTCTATCTAGATTTTGATCCTTTTTGTTGCATCTTCATTGTTATATCAATTTGTTGAGCCCTTTTTGTAACAGGGTATAGTCCATTTAAAACTATTTACCAATAATAAAAAAATAAAACTTTGAGCAATTTTTATTAATCAAATATATATTCCTAAATTAATTATGAGCATGCTTGAATACTATTTTTACTTCAAAAATAAAAATGTATACCACATTCATATGAAATGAAATAACTATAATACGGTTTGTAAAGACTCATTACGCTGAAACATTACATTCGATTAAAAATATTTTGTAAAAAATATTCCTAGTAAAAAAAAATGAGGAATACCCTTTGATTTTTTACCTAATTCACCACCTAAAACCATTTGATTTTTGATATAAAAATAAAAAAGGGACACGTTTTTTTTTTGGATTGATTCACCGCCCTCAACCATTTTATTTTTATTTTTGTTTTTGCTTTATTTGTAGATCAAAACACATGCAACATGAAACTAATCATATTTGATATAAACAATGTTTTGGAACACACCATCCATAAGGTTGATTCATGATTCAAGACGTTAAAATTTTTTGCGGTGTCGAGTTCAAAATAAAAAAATATTTTCTTAGACCAAATGTGAAAGAGTTCTTGCAACATTGAAAAAATCATTTCAAAATGGACATCGACGAGAAAGTCAAATGTTGATGACATGATGCCTTCATTCCTTCAAAACATTGGCTTAGAGGTTGGAATCTTTGAGTTCATATTTACACAAGAAGATTATGTCGAGACCAAACACACCGATTATGAAGGTTCTGGGAATCCCAAATTATATCTCAAGAATCTTAACTCGTTTGATGGCGGTTTAATGCATTGTACCATTGTAAAAATATAGTGCTTATAGATGAATCTTTAGAGAAAAACAAGTTCAATGATGTGGGGAACTACATAATTGCTAAAACATTTAACATAGATTCTAAGTTAGAAGACAAATACTTGTTAGATGAGTTGTGGCCTTTGTTGTAACCATTGAAGGATGTCAAAGATGTTCAGGATTTTATTAGATAAAAACCCAATTATAGGGAGCTTATTTTTTGGAGATTTACTATGATTTCTATTTTTGATTTGGGAGCCCATATTTAGGAATAATGTTACAATAAAATTCAAAAATTATTAAAATGTTTTACTATAATTCTACCTTTAGTAAAGGAATTTTATTTATTTCATAGCTATATTTAAATACTAAAATATATTTGGGATGGTTTTACAGTTAATTTTAATTAATTTCATATCCATATTTAAATATGAAAATATATATGCAATGGTTTTATAGTTAATTTGATATCTAAATTTAAATATGAAAATATATTTGGAATGGTTTTATAGTTAATTACAATCTCCTACACTGGATTGTCACCCTCTGCTACTTTCTTTAAAATATCTTTAGTAATTCTATGGTTATGCTTTGAGGTTCAATCACACCATAGTAAATGAAGTTAATTTGATATCTAAATTTAAATATGAAAATATATCTGGAATGGTTTTATAGTTAATTACATTTTTTACAGTGGATCGTCTCCCTCTGCTAGTTTCTCAAAAATATCTTTGGTAATTTTCTGGTTGCACTGAGGTTCAGTCACACCATAGTAAATGACCTAGAAGTGTCTCACATCTCGTGAATTTCATTAGACTAGTGGCCATTAGGCCATAAGGTATTTTAAATATTCAAATATACATAGTTTAATCTTAAAGACATCTTAAAACTGATAAAGTCTTATTCCAAAGTAAAAATTAAGCCTAACAACCATTAGCCTATATAAAACTAAACATGTTTCTATTTTATATAGGCTAGTGAATGCTAGGCATTACTTCTCGTAGAAATTTTGGATTCCTTAAAATTATTAAACTATTTTTACCATATTCATTAATTTAATGCATGATCAAATATATTAGAATCCAGAAGGAGGTATAACGGATTCCAATATTTCATTTTTTTGGATTCCAATATATGTGATTTTTCAGTACAACAAATTCCAACATATGTCATTTTAAATTCCAATATATGTGATTTTGGATTCCAATATGTGGGATTTTGGATTCTAGTATGTGGAATATTTAACATTTTGGAATCCAAAACTAGTAATATTGGATTCCAATATTGGCTATATTTTTTAGCTACTTGGATTGGAATAAGTACATATTTAGTGAAATAAGTGTTATACATTATTATTATTTCTACTATTTATATTGTTGTTACTCTTTCTCTTTTTGTGCACCATGGTTTATGCCATGTGCATCCCTTTCACATTTTTTGGATCCCATCATCAGTGGCCACCACTCAACCTTCCATGTGTTCCCCCACTAATTATTAGAATCATCATACATGGCTCACCATTTCTTATTTTGAGCTTCACGCTCAAATGATTTAACACACACACTTGAAAAGAGGGGATATTCATTGAGGTATATTATTCACCTACAATAGATAAATATAGAATTATGTGATAAAATACATGTATACATATGGTACACGTACTCGTAAACAACATAAAATATAAAAAAAATGATAAAATTATGCACATTTTCAAAAAATGTAAAACTTGGTTAGGACCATATAGATGGTTTTGACATCTTCACATGGTTTTACCCTAGGGAAGTTACACCAAATTTACACCTACAAGTATAGTTTCTTAATAGAATTTGAAATTCACTTGACTCAGTTCATATCGATTCAAGGGGACACAAAGTACTTCACTCCTTCACATTAACACTTGATTTAAGTCATAGTTTTGGGGAATTTGGGAGCATGGGTTTCCTTTATCCATCTACATTTCAATACATTATAGTTTATATTCAGTTGTATAGTACATGAGAAGGACATGGGGGAACTCATTCTCTTTTCTATGATGTTTCCTTATTTACAGAATTGGGCCTAGATCCATCTGAAATAGTGTGGTCTATGCAGTTACAAAAGGTATGAAATAGGATAAATTCTTCATAGAAAGTCCTTCCTTTCCTCTTACATTCAAAGGGGAAGATATCAAAGTTGCTAAATTATTTTCATACATGGTCTTATTTTTTTATGGGGTACTTCGTAACCTCATTCTACTTATCTCTCTTTTCTCCATTCCATGTTGGATTTCATGCACCCAATACTTTGGTTTCTCCTAGCACAATTGGGGACCAATCACCCCTAATTATTTAATAGGGTAAAAATCAAAATCTCTAAGTGTAAGAAAAGAACAATACCTTCTCCCACTGAAAAACAAATAGGTGTATTCCTTCCATGTTTTCCTTCTCCTTATTACACTTTATTAACATGTAAAGTTTAAATATTACAACTTACATTTGAGTTAAAGTTCAATTTTCTACTATGGACATTAACTATACTCTATATTATAGGTTTCATCATGGAGCATACAAACACCAACACAACGGGACATTGCAAAACAAAATTTGAGTGAGGATAAAGTGTGTTTACATGCTCAAGTATCTTTTTCTTTAAGCATGAAATTTTCATTTCATACTTAAAGGGGGAAATGTAGACACTCAAATTTGAAAATTTACCCTTTGACACTACTAGTTTTGACAATGCACTCTTGCTAAGACAAACACACTCTTTCTATCTACTTAGTACATCCCGATGTCTCTTTTATAAATGTTTTATTCATACATATTGATATGCCGATAGATTATAAGAGTTAAATGCATAAAATATCCACTTGACGGGATGAAACCTTTAGCTTTCATATTTTTATTCTTGTTAAAAAACTTTCACTTTTGTTGGCTTGAGAAAAGTTCTAACTGACTTGTATGGTTTTGGAGAAATATATCCTCCATTTGATCTTACAATTTCATATTCTCCATTGGGTCATTTAATACCTATGGATTGGTCTTTCCAAAATAATTTATCTTTATAACCCTATATAAGCAAGTTAAACTCAACTTATTTGTTAAATTTACATTCACATGAACTTTTATTACAAAATAAATCTCTAAAGGCACCCAAGGATCCCTTAATATCACCAAATCTTGTGAAAACCCATTAGGGAAACAATATCTATAGGTTTGAATAATTATAATAGGTCAAGGAATCAACTTCCCACATTTACAAGTACTTAAGCATCCTCACCTCAAAAGAGAAAACTCATTTCCAAGCATTATCAAAGAGGTTTCAATTGAAAATGTGGTTACATTCATTCAAATATAAAATTATCGGTGGAGAATGAAGTGTGGTAGTGTTGTCAATCGAAATTTCAATGATTACACTTTAACCGAAATAATGGTTATTTTGGAAGATCTCATATCCATGTCTAGAGTTTGAGATCTCATTCAAAATATTTAGAGGACTTCACAACATGCACAACAACTACAATCTAGTACTAAAAAATATTTTTAGGTGTAGACACAAAATATGCACTTATTAATATTACATTACACCTCTAGTATGTTGTTATACACATGATTTACAAGTGCAAATATTAGACATTGGTGACACTAATTTTGACTGATTTTGATTGTGACTTTGCCTTTTACTACTTGTATTTACATCTTTTGGTCGTGTCATAGATATTCTTGTCCTCGCTCTTGGTCTTGTTTCTATTTATTGGATTTGAGACAATAATTCATGGTAAAGAAACTACCACTCAGGTGTTAGTGTCCCTTTTGAGTGATTTTTTTTAGTTTATTTTATTTTCTAACTTTTTAATTGCTACTTAACTTTGAGTCTTTTATTATTTCTATTTTGTGATTTGGGTCAGCTTTTGGTTTCACTAATTATCAAATTAGAAAAAGGAAGCTCATATATATATATATATATATATATATATATATATATACACACACACACACACATACTATCTACTCTAAAGGGAAATTGGGGGCTATTACTTTATATCTACCATCTACAAGAGCAACACTCAAGGACATCATTTGGGATCCATTATTCACTACATAAGAGTGGTTATTTCTGAATTCCATATAACACATTCATCTTGGGTAAAATTAGTTATAACCCACTATCTTGGTGCATATGACATGAGGGAAACCTATATGTAAAGGAAACAATTCAATCACACACACACACACTAGAACTACATAGAGTCTAAAATGTAGTGTAGTGCTTGATGACAATCAAATTGGGGTGACCATTGAGGAAAGTTTCACTCAAGCATATATATTATTTACTCTATCTAGTGTTTTCTTGAGCCTTGTACATGTAGATAGGATTTATTTTTAAGGAACAAGTGGGACCCAACAACCCTACATCCAATTGTATGTAAAAAACATTGAAAGGAAGAAGATAAGTTCAAACCCCGAAAAATAATAGAAGCGAGAGAACCTTCCAGAAACTAGTGCTCGGGCAGCAGTCTGTCCCTATTTGGGAGGTTCTTTCTAAAGAGGTTCTAGATTCCTGTTTCTCAAAAAGAGCTTACAAAACCAAGTTCTATCCTTTCCAAAGATATTTTTCCAACCTAGAATCAGTCCATATTTCATGATATAAGATAAGTCAATCTTATCTCCTATCTTGTGCACTTGCTTGTACTTTGTATGATTGATCTTTTTGTTACTATTATATTCATTTAATCTCAGTCCTCTAATAAAGATTTAAATTTCTTTAAATCATTTGGTGAACCCATTTATTTATCAAACCATAACTTTCCTTAGGATATTTCATCTTGTATATTCCTCATGGCTTATCAAAATTTGTTACGGAAATGTCATCTTAAGCCTCTCTCCCCCAAGTATGAACCTATTATTATGAATGGTCTTCAACCTCTTTTTGAAAATTCTCAATAGGAAGTGACCTTCTATTGCAAGTCACATATTATTTCTACATGTCTTTACAAATCTTTTCAACCTCGGTCTTGATGTTGTATTCCTACCCCTATTGAGGCCACTAGTTATTGTGAATTTGATAGTGATGTTGCTTCTATATTGCTACAAATGATACATGTGTTGAAGATTTGGTTAATTTTTCATATGAGGAAGGTATTATTAATGATGCTTGTGATACCCACACTTATTTTGATATTGTAGATGTTATCGTAAATGGTCATTTCCCTATTCTTGCTTCTTCCCCACTTACATATGCATAAATCATTAGAGATGATCCTATTCTTGTTGATAAGGATACCCAACCCTCCTTATTCTTCTCAACCAAGTGCTTCTTCATTAAATATTATGCCTCAAAAGTCATATCTTTCTTCCTCCACCTCTTGTGTGCTTCTAATAATGTTAGTACTCATTTTTATTCTCATAATGTGTTAAAATATGCAAAATTTCATGATGCATGTGTTTCTACTCTTGATGTTTCCAAAGATAGTATACATGATGATGATCATAAGGATAGTGTGCATATTTCTTGTATTTCTTCTTCTACTAAACTTGTTGATAAAAGTATGCAAACTTAATTTTCCTATTAATTCTTCCTCCCATGTTCCTTTTCCTAGCTTTCCACTTGCTGATCCAAAAGTTGACTTTCAACCCAATATTGTCACTATGACTACTTATAATGGAAATATTAAACCCCTTAATGAACCCCTTAATGTTTATGTCATTCCTCCACAAGAATTTATTTCTCTTATGCACTTCTTATAAGTTATTCAAAAATAAATCCACACCCTTACCCTTGAGAATAGGGCCTATTATGCTAGAAATGATAATAATTCACTTCATGGAAATACTATTCTTACCAATATTTACAATTCATATTTTCCTAAGGGTTTTAATTTTCCTAATTTTACAATTTTTGTGGAACGAGTAATCCTTATATGAATCTCAAGGATTTTAGATTAGCTATGGATTCACATTATAATGATAGATTACCTCTCAAATAATTTCCTAGTAGTCTTGTTGATGTTAATTCTCTTTGGTTTCATCATTTTCCCAGTGGATATATTAGTAATTATCTTGATATGGAAGAAACATTTCTTAGATGTTTTATTTCTAACAATGGTCTTAAAGTTACATTTGAGTGTTTTCCTTATTTGCATCAAGGAAATAATAAGCATGTTAATGTTTATATCTTACATTTCAAATAAACATGCATCATTTACTTTATACATAAATTGATTTATAAATGACATATATATTTTGTCATGGCTTGATTATTCCATTGAAAGAAAAAAATATTTTATGATACATGTGAATCTTTCACACTTCTTTGCTTTAAGGTTATAGCTTTATAACGAGAGCTACTTAATGAACATTATATTGCACATGCCACTAGTTCCTCTACCGCTCCTCCACTTACTACATCTTCCCTTACTCCTATTACACCACCTTCACATCCTTCATATCATAGTTGATATACTCATGATCATCCACCACATTTTTGTAGACCTCCACCACATTCCAATCCCCCTACTAAGTGGGAGCCATTGTAATTATCACATTCTACTAGGCATCATGATATGTTGTACAATTTGATTGATGATGGGTTGATTAGGATGCCCTATAATGAGCATCATCTTATTCATCGGTTATAGCATAATCATAACCAAAACATCCTATAACTTCCATAGGATCAATGGTTATAAAGATAATGATTGTTATACATTCCATGATAGAATTTAGTTGTTTGAGGAAAATGGTGTCATTTATCTTTCACACAAACCATGCTGATAGATCACAATCTCCCATACCATGATGCCACACACAACCATCTATTACTTTGACTACCTCTCATCCTCCTCCTATAGTAATTTTGTCTCCACATCCCTCGGATTTGACTACGCACGAGCCGCTTTCCATAATTTTCATTTTACCCTAGACCTAAGTGAGTCCCAATGGAGCACCACTCACCATTTTATGATTCACATCTTCCTAGTGTCTCTAAAATCACTTTAGGCTTATCATTCAGTACATATGCTCATGACACTTCATCATTTGAGCCGCTTATGTGTATTCGTCACATTATTTCTAGTTAGATGTTATATGTTCTTTATTGATACATGGTTTCATGCTTATTATCTAAATTTATGCCACTATTTATCTCACTTCATGAGATTTATTCTTCCTTTGTTCTCTCTACCATCATTATAACTTTTACTACATGCCCTATTCAATGATCATATTATAATACATGCCTATCATAATTATATTATCATCACCCTCACAACAACATATCTTATTAAATCAAATAATCAAAAATCATATAACAACATAATTTCATGTAATCATATTAAAAATGATCTCATTGTATATATACACATCTCTCAAAAATTTCATAATACAAAATCAAGGGGAAATGCCCACTACAAAATTTTTGGCAAAATAATTTTTCGCTAGGAAAAATTAGTTTATATTCACTAACTCTCTGGGACTATGTCCCTATGCTTGAATGGGGAAACTCCATTTATTGAAAACATCCAAATAAATACACTATTCTATCAAATGGGGTGGTCTTTCAACCAGGGATCACACAGGGGTACTTCCCTACACTTGTGGAAAAGTGTTTGTAGAAACTACAAGGGAGGAAAATTATTGAAAGGAAGGTGTGACGAGAATTAAAAAAGGGGAGGTTCCACATAATAAATAGTAAAAAAAATTTATTGTTTCAAAACCTAAACAATAATCATGAATTTAATGAGAATACACCATGAGAATTAACAAGGAACAAAATACACAAAGCACAAAGTCTTAATGCATAACATTCAACAAGTACATTTCTCATGGAGTATAGTTGAGATGGAGAGGAAACATAAGAAAAAAATAGAGTAAATTTGATCACTTGTTTCTAGAGAGAGTATGAGAGATAGTAAATAAGATTAAACCTTCCTTGAAAATAGGAGGCTCTCTCAATTTATAGCGTTACATTGCAACTCTTTGTCTACCCCCACATGACTGTTCATGTCCATATTCAACTTGTGAATCTTTGTATTTCTAGGAAGGACAAAATAAGTCCCATTTTTATAATTGTAAAAGGGAATTTTACATTGCACAAATATTTCATAGTCACTTTAATGAATAAGACAAAAATTCATGATTGCTTACAATGAAGAATTATAAAGGAGGTAGAGAAGAGGAGAAAGAATGAGGAGAGAAGAGAAGGAATGATCCAAAGCATGGATTTCAATGAATATCAGATCTGATGGTGTTGAAGATGACAATCTGACCCTATATGACCCTCCACAATGATGCACTAATTAATACCATTATGAACACCTTGCCTCTTTTGAAAACTCTTGAAATGAGAACTTTTGTAACATTGCTTGAACACATTGAGAAGATGAGTGATGAGAACATGAGAAGTAGAGAACGAGAACACTAGAAAATGAATTCACCCATTGAGAAAATAATTTTGATCCTTGAGAAAATATCACAACTTCATGATCAATCATTCACCTGGGAGAAATTGGATGCACTTTATTCACACAATCATGATCTTGATTCTTCCATTGTGGGATCACTGATGATGAGTGAAGAATGAGAAAACAACATTCTGAGTTCGGAGTGAGGAAAAGAGAATGATACCAAAATAAATTTCATCCATGAATTGATCATGAATTCCATAAGAAATGAATTGAAATGGTCTTTGGAACAAAATTGGCCTTTTTCTTATTTTGACACTTTAGGCTCACCACATCGGTGCATGGAGGAATTTACTTGAAATTTGAGTGGGAGACCTCTGTGAGTACCAAGACCATTTGAGAATGTGTGAATGACTGAAATGTGACCAATTTTATCTCATTTCACCCATTTAATATTTTTATAATATCCATCATTATTGCCCCATTCTAGCCATTTTTTCTAGTTCTGACAACCTTGCCAAATTTTTAGTGTCTCAATCATGTGTAGACACCAAAATTGGGTCACACTCCCCTTAGTCCCCTTTCAAATAAAAAAATTAAAAACATTCACCTAACCATGACCCTTATCCCCCAAATTAATATTAATTTAATTATTTACAATTAAATTAATACCCATCCTCATCGCATTTATTAATTTAATTAAATGGATGTACACCTCTCATAAACACCTCACATAGACACCTCACCATAGACCTATTCATATCATGTTTCCATAAATGAATAAGACTTGGTTCAACCCTAAAAATCAAGGCCTATTATTCCTCTAACCACCTTCCCACTCATAAAAACATAACATCCATTATGATTCATGAATAAATAGACAGACCTAGCCTAAATGATTGGAAGATATGTTATTTTTAGTAAACCTAGGGAATCCCACCTTAACCGACACCGATCATCCCAAAACTAATGTCTGGTAACCAAGAACCATCGTCGGTTACCATTTATTCACTTTGGTAACCTTGTGGAAAAGGGTTGACACATTCTGGAATCAAGGAGAAGAGAAGAGAGATACATGCAAGCAAAACTAAGTATTTTTGCACCAAAAAACATCCATAGCCAGCACCAGGACAAATCTAGAGATATTGCACTCATGGTAACATTCCGGGAAGCACCACCATGGTACCAAACATCATTCCTCTAATCAACCATCATCACCATCCAACCATTTGAACCTACACCATAGTAAGTACACTTTTTACCTGCATCATCTAGTTCTACTTCAGTCTATTGGGTTATTCTATTGTTGTTATCAGTTTCCACTTGAAACCTCACTCCCCTACCATTTACTTGTATGTAACCTCAACCATTCTTCCATCCACACCATCAAATCACCTATATCCAATGACTGTTACACATCTCTGAGTATAATTGAGATTCTTACAGACCTATCCACCCCCATTTTGTCTCCATTTAACCTCAGATCAACCTCCACAACCATATACTTTTTATTTTATCATCCCCCTCTACCGACGTTGGTTACCCATGACCGTCGTCGGTTCTACCTAACCGTGATCGGTCATACCCAATCGATGCCGGTCTCTGTGTCTACCAACACTATGTAAACCAGTAATCACCTACCTACCAAAACAACCTAGAAACCTTACCCAACCATGCTAAGACCATGTCTGTGACTTGCAGACCACCTAAACAACCTACAACCTGACCCGAAGACCTTAACCCACATAGTTTTTAGTATTTAATTAGATCGATGTTGATAGTGATCTGAGGTACCCAAATCAGAATACTAGCACTAGATTCATTTATGTATGTATTCCAGTTATTTCATAATTTTTTTATAAAAATAGTGGATTGATATCCTTCTAGGGAGTATCACACTTCCCGAATCTAGCATACGCTAGGTAATCCACTGTCATATATTATTTAACTCTTCTTTAGTGGTCTTGTTTTCTATTTCAGGTAGTTCCTCCTAGCCAAAAGTAAGCTCTCACAATCAACATCAAATCGAGAATTCATAACACACACATCAACCTCTAACCGACCAACACAATAGGTATTCCTCCTTAGTCCATAACCTTATCTATTTCATCACATTCCAAAATGTAAAGAAAATGGTGAAACATCGTGTGGGGATGAAATGAGAATTATGAATGCACATTTTTCTTAGAATTACTATTTTTAGTAGGTACAACCATGAGGAATTATTAAAAATATAATGTGGTCTTCCCAGTTCGATTTGAATGAAATCATTTGCAAATGTTTACATAATTCATTTCAAGGCCTTGCTCTAATTTTCAATAGATTCCAATCGCCAGGTTATTGTAGATATGAGAAAAGGTTTTTTTGTGTTGTAAACTTCATGCGGCTATAAAAATAAATTAGGGAATGAATTAGGGCATGAAAATAATATTATTAAAGGCCTTCTCACAAGGAATCCATGGTTAAAATTTGGTGGTAAATAAATTTCGGAGCATGAGTTATGAAAAAACAAGATTTGGAAGTTTAGGACACAAAAGGGGGTTTTATGTGCTTGAATGTCATAACTAGCTTCAAAATATGATTTAATAGATTCCAAGGAGGTTGATATTTGTTTTTAAGTTGTGAGTGGTGGTGAGCATGAGTGAATGTATTTATGAAGTGGGAAATAGAAGGAGGAAACACATGACAGTTGAAAACTTAGCAAGTTTTTAGTATTTGACCATATTAAACATGGGCACATTTTGTGTCCCAAATGTCCCAAGGGGATGGGATATATGGGGCAAAAATTACACCCTCACCTGAGCATGACAAGTGGCGGTATGTGATTTATTGGCAGAGGAGAGATAAAAAGCAAGCGAAGAGCACCCGGGGGTTGAGACCAGTCACATGAGAAAGCTGGGCAAGGGCTGGAAATGGGAATTTTTTGTGTCCCAAATATCACAAGGTGATGAGATAGATGGAGTAGAAAATTTTCCCTTATATAGGAGTGACAAGTGGCAGAAGGTGATTTGACAAGGCAGAGAGGAGAAGGGGCTGAAAAATGGCTTCGGAGCCTTCCCGGGTCATGTGGTGAAACAAGGGCTAAGATGGGAATGGGACACATTTTTTGTGTCCCAACTGTCCCAAAGGGATAGGAAAGATTGGAAAAAAACTTTCACCCTCACATGGGAGTGACAATGTCACTTCATGATTGCATGACGGAAGGGCTAGGATTAGGTGAGAAGGGGCTTATCTTGCATCATTGGGCTTCATCATGGTCATGTGATGGACTAGGGGCTCAACTGGGCATGGTCACATTTTTGTGTCCCAAATATCCCAAGGGGATGGGATAGATTGGATATAAAATCGTGCCACATTCTGGGAGTGACATGTGTCCACCTATTGAAATGACTAAGTCCCTGGAAGTTTACCTTGATGAGAGTCTTGATGATGAAGTTTACAGAGCTCTAGGAGGAATTTTTGAGAACTTATTTATATGAAATTGACTTTAAAAATAATTTTGAGAATAATGGGATGTATCCCATGATATAATTATTCCTAAAACTCCTAAAAATATCCATTTTCTCGAGACCACAGGGTGTGCCTTCTAAAAACAAACTATGGAAAGAAGTGCTTTGGTCTTGTGAAAAATATGAAAGCACCATCATTTAGAGAATTGAATCATATTTACAATGGTATATTTTTGACCTCTAAATATTTACGGATCTCCCAAAATCATCTTCCCAAGCTTATGAACTTTTTTGAACTGCAACCTCCTTCACCTTCAAAACCCACTTTCACTAAACTTGTCCCTAAACCTTTAAATATTCCCTAAACTTTCCTAAATCACTTGGAATATGACTTTATCTCCTCAATGAAACTTCACAATGAATTTGGGCCTTAAACTCTACTATGGAGGATGCACACATGCCTTGGAAAGGATAAAAATAGCCATTTCCAAGTCTCTTGAAAAACATTCCTTGAGAAGCAATGTATCGGAAGAACTTCATGAACTTGTTTTGAAATTTCAAGCACATGGGTAATGTTATTACAACACATATGAGAACTTAGAGGGTTGAGATAGGATTGACACAGAGGGTGAACTTACAAACAAAAATTTTGACACTAGGGTATAGTTGTCATGTATTCAACTTGAATTTTTCCTTGCAAAAAACTTGACAAAAACATATATCATACATCCTCCTCACTACTACTGTAGTCTACTATAAGATCTCTCAAACTCAAATCCTTTCCACTAGATATCTTCCTTTGCGATTGGGATCGTTGCAGAACTCTAATTGGGTCTCAGTAGTGACATTGCCTTGAATCTTTGCATCCACATATTGGCCTTAGAGCTCCATGTATCTCTCAAACATGATATGATCTAGACCACCACCTCCAACTGCATCCATCTCCCATGCTAGATACTTCCTAACCTCATATCACTTCAAATACAACATTATACATGTAGATGATACCACCGCCACATGATAAAAAAAATATGGATGTTACCCACAATATGGTATACTCTCTCAAACATCCCACCCCCTACAAAAAAATATGGGGGAACATAACGAGTCAACGTGCGTATTCACATATCCACAATCTAACTCCAATAATCATCACCTGTGACACAATCTATATTAGTACATCAACATCACAATTACGAAAAACCCATGTATCAATTATAAATAATACAATCACTTCTAATCACATCCTATAAATGCTACCACTATTACATCCTCCTCGGGGGAAGGTTCCTATCCTAAAGCATCCTCTCTTCTCATGTATGACCATCGTTAGATATTTTGTTGTATCTACCACCACTTGAAACAATAGAAATCATCGTTTCTCTACCCACCAATGCATATAAGACGAGGTACATCATGAATCATCTACTCACACATACATTATCTCTTCAATTTCCTCATCTATACTTGGTGAAGCTTAACTGGGACCCTATAAAACCTAGCTTTGACCCCTTATCTCCTAGCCACTCGTATAGATCTATGCCACATATATGGCTCTAGAGGAACATCCTGTGTTATGCCAAACTGTTGTGACACTTGCTCATACTAAAAGATCCTGGTCACCCCTAGAAACTTTTCCTCCAACATGATAGTACATTGAATACATCATAGCTCTACATGATCCTCGACCCATCCCTCATAGTTCCTATACAACCTCCAAATTGTTACACCGGGCCTTGTCTTATCCAAAATTGACTTGTATGTCATAATGTTGAACTCACGACTCCTATGATAAACACATATAGCTGTAAAAATATCAGGTTGATCCCAATCTACTCATGGACCGTTGAACAATATCACTACTACTCTGTGCTCATATGCCTACACATGCAACAATGAAGTAGCACCAATCCCGCCGCCATGATTGTCCAATGTAAATATCTACAAATCTCTATACAAATGAGCTAACACACAACAAATCCAAGCATACTAAGTCCCATGCTACTTAATAATCATACATATCTCATGCATGTTATAGGATATCGATAGCCCTCTATCATCAATGGATACACACGAGGCCAAAACTATTGAAATAAAACTTATGTAATTGTAGAATACCTATTCTACTTATGACATCCATTATAATCAATGACTCTACATGTGTCCATGACCCTATAAAGTACCGCCTCATAGATATCTCTGCTTCCACTATGTATCACCTAGAGGCATCGATGCACCATCTCTCCTACTACCGGTAATCATAATGTTCTATATACATCCTCAAGGGTCTCCATCATCTCTTCAATTGGAAACCAAAATGTACAAGTGTATGCACACAATATCTCACAAATCATAATCACCAGATGCATATTATGGGGCAACTCCCCCATTCTAGTGATGTTCTGTAACCTGACATAGTCCAATATATCTCACTCGTTCTCCTCTAATCCTAGTGCCAACAATGTATTCAAATTCCTATCTACACATAACTCTCGTAGATGTATGTGTTTATGCACAACATATATAAGGAAAACAATCCAAAGTTATCATCTCAAACCATGTAAAAACATACTACTAAGCTCCTACATATCCATGGACATAACCTTCTAACACTATGGATGGTACCACCCAAAACATAGAAACTACCTCCCAGAACTAGATGATACTTTTCAATGAAAAAAATGTCTATGTCGACACCATCTTGGACAGAAACACCCAAATTTTAAAAAAGGAAAATTCTAAATTACCCAAAATCACTACACTCTTGCTTAATATACTTCACAAAATATGTTACTTACTAGTTGATCTGTAGTTTGTGTCAATAGTACCTCTACAACCATCTCAAATCTCATCAGGATCACCTCTCATCAATGTGGAATCCTTGCAACTCAAAGATCAAAATCACAATACTCCAATTTACAAATGAGGATCTTATTGACTTTTCTAACCTTACTATTTATAGTAAAATCTTATTGTCACTCCAAATCACTATAATTACTATGTTATATTTTATGGAAACTAATTCATCATCAATGATTCTTCCCTATCCCAATCTTTTTTTAAAATCTATTTTTAGTGCCTTCAGTGGCATTAGAACTGTATCTATTCCATCTACCGTATTGACTATTCATTATCATACCCACTTAGGCTATGTTATATGATATTCTTATGTCTCTCTCCTTACTATAATATTCTATACTCCTTCAATTTCTCTCCAAAAATTTATCTCTTTTCTTTCGGCTCATGGTTTGATGAATCGACTCTCACCCCCTTTTTAAAGTGGGGTAAATATTTGGGGTCATCCTATTACCCCTCCTAGAATAATCCAAGAAAAATATCTAATATAGTACATGATCATGTCATGCTTTGTCTTCAAGTAATCACACATCAATATTAAAATCCTACAAAATTTATTACTCCAAAATACGATTTCAAATCTATCTCAAGTGCTAAACTATCCCAAATTTTTGACATTTTTTCTCGGATTCTCAACACTTTCCCTTAAATGACCCAATATGAGGAAATTCAATCTTTCAAAGCGAGTTTCAATGTTAGCATAATTTAGCATAGGCATATTTATTGCATTTTATCGCATTGTCTTTTATTTAATAATGTGCAATATGTGCACTAGTCTAGTGACTTGCATTCAATATTGTTATGTTGATAACATTCAATATTGGTATTAGTAGTAATTACATGTGCATGTGAGATGGGTCTTATCATCTCGTAGTTGGTGCCTGATAGGGTGTCATGTCTATCCATATGAGGTCTGTCTAATATCTATAAATATTACAGCTCTTGCATTGTTATGTAATTTGATTTCATGATCAATAATATTTGTGAGGCTTCCGTCCCTCTTTGGTCATTGCAATCTTATTCTATTCTATCATTTGGTATCAAAGTTATACCATTATTATCATTTGGTATCAGAGCTATACCATTATTATCATTTGCATCGTAGCAGTTTCTATCCAAGCAAGGTCAAGAGGAGCACTATTGAGAGGATCCATTGAGAAGAAGATCTGCATCAAAGGAGAGCCATCAAGCATCCCGCAGCCTCCATTCCTTCCAAGCATCCTCAACTAAAATTTGACCTATCCACTTATTTGGAAGGTAATTTTTTTATTAGTCATCGCATAGCCAATTGATCCAACATATTGAAGGAATATTTCAGATTTGAGATCTTTAAAAAAAAGGAGAAAGATCTTGAAAAAATAAGATCTAAAAAAAAAAAAAAAAGATTTGTGAAAAAAAAAAAGATCTTAAAAAAAAAGAGAGAGATCTTGAAAAAAATTGCAGATCTAAAAAAAAAAAAAAAAAATCAGATCTAAAAAAAAAAAATCAGATCTGAAAGTGGAGGTGTGAAGAATTCGGGAGCAAAGGTTGAAGCAGTCCCGTCAACAAAATTCCAGCAGATAGCTCTTAGAAAAAAGACATAAATTTTTCATACAATGTCGGATTGATGTGCCATTTTTTTTTCTGGAAAGATAAGAAGGAGGCACAACTTTGTAGTTTACATCATCTTCAGATTCGGCCTCTACATGTGACAAAAAGTCTGTACAAGTCGATCATTTTTTCTCAAAAAAATCAGATCTAGCTGGTAAATTGGTAAGATCTCAAAAACCAAGATTCCGATTCTTCTAAAATTTTGTGGGTTTCAAGAAAAATATTGTATGATGCTGCTGTAAAATTTTTAGAAAAACCTAGATCACGGTTTGTGAGAAAAGGTGAAAACAATATTCAGATTGTTTGTTTGGATCTTGGGAACAAACAAGTCAGTGGTTCAATTCCCACTCTCTCCATATTTTTTATTAAATTATTTTTTTGGAAAATTTGGAGAAATTACTAAATTTTGGGAGATTTCCAAATTTAGAAGCTCACCAAACACATTTAGAGCCACCGCTAAATTTAGCGGAAAACACCTATCGGGGTAAAAATATTTTTTGGCCTAAATTGTGTATTTTGTGATTCTAGACCCTTTTTTCTAAAGAGGGGGACACAAAAACTTCATTTTGATGTACTTTTAGAGCATTTTGTACTAATCTTGGTGCATAAAGTAAAAAAAAAAAAAAAATTTTTTATTTTATGTTTGTTCTATCACACGAGATCTTTGATCTCATAGCAGTGTTCGGTATATACGGTGCCTCTGGGAAGTGCTTACGGGTGATGCCGTCGTGACTACTACTGCACTTAACGCCTAACACAACTGCCTAAACGTCATTGTCTGGGCATCGACCCTATAAAATCGACGGGGAGTAATAAGGACACAATACACACACATTTGAGCCCTCCCATCCGTTTGTGCTTGCACAAACCCCTCTCCGTACTGTCTACATACCACGTACTAAATTATTTCACGTGCGTTAACACCTCTTTCCGTACTGATGGGTATATTGAAAGGGTGATCTTCTTCCACGTACCATGGGTATATCGGAAGGGAGCGTATATAGAAAGGTTTGGTATATCGGCCTGACGGTATATTGAGAGGGAGACCATAAACCTAGAGTGATAAGAGCCTTACCCTTTGTCATAAATTCAGAGTTTCAGAAATTTAGATTACAGAAATGGGTGCACAAGCACCAAAGTTCTTCTTTCCAGATTCACAACTACTTAGAGGAGACAACTATGCTGCATGGAAACCGAAGATCAAGATGTTACTTGAGTTTGAAGACCTATGGACAGTTGTAGATGGAAAAACAACAAGATCACTTGATGATGGAAGACAACAAGTTCAATTTGATAGGGCCAATCAAAAGGCCAAGTTGATCATCTTGTTTAGCATAATGATGATGTGCAACCCCACATTAGAGATGCCACATCGCCAAGGATGCATGGGATAAGTTGAGCACAATCTATGAGGCAAAGAACAAGAATGCCATCCTCAACCTACTATCACAACTACATACTCTCAAGTTCAAGCACAATGAGAAGGTTGAAGTTTTTTTGAGACGAGTTGCTACTTTGAGGGCATCTCTATTGGCATTGGGAAAAGAGATAAGTGATGAAGACCTCATACCAATTGTGTTGTGAGCACTTCCTCCTTCCTACAAAATCTTTGTGACAACTATCAATATGAGTGAACACACAGTCACCTTTGAGAAGTTGGTCAATCTACTCCAACAAGAAGAGGCAATGAACAACAAAGATCATGAAGATGAGCAAGCACTATCTTCCAATCATAAAGGAAAGGGAAAATTTCAGTCCAATCACAAGAAGTCCCAACAAAATCAAAGTCAACAAAGGTACCAAAGTCAATGAGACAACACCAAGAAGTGTCCCATTTGCAATAGAGGGGGACATGACATCAAAGATTGTTGGTACAATTCCTACAAAAAGGGTTCATCAAGCAATTCAAAACCCAATAACCAATAGGGTAACAACAATTCAAATAAAGGGAAGTCCAACAACAACAACAATCAAGGGTAGAAAAATGGTAATTGGCAAAGAAAACCCAAACAACAAGGGTACATTACCGAACATGAGGATGATTCAGATGAAGGACACCACATGTATTCTACTCAATTTGATGAAGAAACCAAGTCCACACAAGATATCTGGTATGTTGACTCGGGTGCAACTCGACACATGACTGGATGCAAGGATTGGTTCTACACACTACGTGACTCACCTAACAAGAACCATGTGTCATTAGGTGATGACTCATCATACAGTGTCAAGGGGATTGGAAACATTTCACTACCTCTTGGAAAGCATGACTGCAAAATCACAAATGTATTGTATGTACCTGGGTTGACCAAGAATTTGCTATCAGTTAGTCAACTCCTTGATCACAACTTGAAGTTGGATTTTGATAGTAATAATGGAGAAAAAGTGTGCTTGATAAGAGATAAGTCAAGAGGTTCCAAGATTGTAGCAAGAGCCTCCAATGTGGGACGCATGTTCCAACTTGATTTTGTCCACAAGGATGATCAAGCTCTAGTGGCCAAAGACACACAATCTACAGAACTATGGCATCGCAGATATGGTCACATCAATTTTGGCTATCTCCAAACACTTCAAAAGGGCAACATGGTGAAAGGATTGCCTACACTCAAGCACAACACTGACAAGTGTCACAATTGCCTAGCTGAAAGCAACACAGAGTACCCTTCCAGAAGAACACATATAGAGCTAAGGGAAAGCTTGATTTGGTGCACACCGATCTTTGCGGGCCCATGCAACCAAGTCATTCTGGATGTCAATACTTCATGCTTTGTGTTGATGACTACTCAAGAAAGATGTGGATATATTGTCTAAGAAACAAGAGTCAAGCCTTTGAGACATTTCAGAAGTTCAAAGCACTTGTTGAGAATGAAGTTGGTCGCAAGATCAAAACTCTCCACTCAGATCGAGGGGGGGAATTCACAAGCAATGAGTTCAAGACTTACCTGGAAGCTCATGGGATTCATCGACAAATGCCTCCTACTCACACACCACAAAGAAAATGGTATAGTTGAGAGAAGGAATCATACTATCATGGAAATGGTGCGATGTATGATTGATGACTCAGGTTTAACAAAGACATTTTGGGCAGAAGCTGCAAGAACTGCAGTCTATTTGTTGAACAGAGTGCCCACAAGTAGCTTTCAAGGAGTGACACCTCAAGAAGCATGGTCAAATCGAAACCATCAATTACACACACCTAAGAGTATTTGGGTGTAAAGCTAGCATGCACATACCCAAGAAGAACAGAACAAGTTGGATATGAAAGTTGAGAAACTAATATTCATTGGATACAATGAAGAAGCACTTGGGTACAGATTATGGGATCCAAAAGCAAAGAAAGTATACACAAGTAGGGATGTTGAGTTCTTTGAGAAGAAACAAGCAGATGCTCCACTCAACGACTCAACAAACATGCATAATACACCTCTTGTGAAGATAGAATTTGATGTTCCCACTGAAGATGACAATGATGAATTGGATGATGGTGAAAACTTGGATCCACCACAAGCCAATGGAATAGCTAAGAAGTTACCTAAATGGTATACTCAATTAATAAGAGATGCAAATTTGGATGAAGCACCTAGCACATCATCCAATCCTGGACCTAGAACTCGCAGTCAAGCTTGTGAAGAGGTCAATTATGCCCTAATGAGCAGAGTTGTTGAAACAGTTGAGCCATCTATAGTTCAGGAAGCCCTACAATCAAAAGCTTGGAAAGATGCCATGGATTCAGAGTATCAGTCAATGATGAAGAACAACACATGGCAACTTGTCGACCTTCCACCAGGGAAGAAACCCATTGGATGCAGATGGATATTCAAGACTAAGTACAAATCAGATGGGACTATTGACAAGTATAAAGCAAGGCTTGTAGTAAAGGGGTATGCACAACAAGAAGGCATTGATTATGAGGAGACATTTGCTCCCACAACCAAGATCAAGACAATCAGATGATCTTTGTCTCTAATTGCACAATTTGGTTGGAAAGTCCACCAAATGGATGTGAAAAGTGCCTTTCTTAATGGAGATTTGCAAGAAGAAGTCTATATGACTCAGCCATAGAGGGTTATGTAATACCAGAAAAGAGATGATGGTATGCAGACTCATAAAATCTCTATATGGCCTAAAACAGGCACCTCTGCATGGTACATCAAAATTGATGAGCATCTCATAAGTCATGGATTCAAAGGAACTTATGACCCCAATCTCTACCTCAAAAAGAAAGGGGGAGATTGTCATCGTGGGTTGTTTATGTCAATGATCTAGTCATTACAGTAGTTCTGTGAAGATGATCGATGCAACAAAGAAGGATTTTAATCGATCGTTCGACATGACAGATCTCGGGCTCATGCACTATTGTCTTGGGTTGGAAGTATGGAAAAAGAGAATCATATCTTTGTGTCATAGTTGAAATACACCAAGACAACGCTCGAGAAATTTAGGATGATGGATTGCACTCCTATTGCTACACCTATGGAAGTGAGACTTCAGTTATCTCATTCCGATCCATCACCACCGGTGAATGCAACTCTCTATCGGTAGTTGATCGGGAGTCTCATTTACCTGACATATACTAGACTAGATATCAGCTTTGCAGTCAGCTATTTATCACACTTCATGCAAGAACCAAAATATGTCATTGAAAGCAAGCAAAGAGAATACTGAGATATCTAAAGGGTACAGTTGACCTTGGTCTAGAGTACAAGAAGAATGACAACTTCTTCTCGACAGATATTCGATTCGATCATGCAGGAAACATGGATGATAGGAAGTCAACATCAGGCTTCATCTTCTTTATGGGATCTGGACCGATATCATGGGGAAGCAAGAAACAAAACTTTGTTTCTCACTCTTCTACAGAAGTAGAGTATCGAGCTGCAGTGAAGTTGTTTGTGAAGCAATATGGCTATGCCGAATACTGGAAGGAATTGGTCTACCACAACAGAAATCTACTCCAGTATATGTTGATAATGAAGGAGTTCTAAAGCTTGTTCGCAATCCAATATTTCATGAGAGAACCAAGCATATTGAAGTACATGTTCATTTCATACGTGAGCATGTCTTGAAGCACAACATACAACTCCAGTTCTATCCTACAGCTGAACAGAAGGTAGATGTTTTCACTAAGTCACTTGCACGTGACAAATTCACACTGTTCAGAGAGTTCCTCTCCACTTCATTGGAAACTATGCAAAATTAAGGGGGGGAATGTTAGCATAATTTAGCATAGGCATATTTATTGCATTTTATTGCATTGTCTTTTATTTAATAATGTGCAACATGTGCACTCTAGTCTAGTGACTTGCATTCAATATTGTTATGTTGGATAACATTCAATATTGGTATTAGTAGTAATTACATGTGCATGTGAGATGGGTCTTATCATCTCATAGTTGGTGCCTGATAGGGTGTCATGTCTATCCATATGAGGCTATCTAATATCTATAAATATTATAGCTCTTGCATTGTTATGTAATCTGATTTCATGATCAATAATATTTGTGAGGCTTCCGTCCCTCTTTGGTCATTGCAATCTTATTCTATTCTATCATTTGGTATCAAAGCTATACCATAGGTTACTATTATAATCATAAAGTGGGGGAAATGAGATGTCATTTCCTTTCCTGAACTACTTTACGGGGGTTTTGTTGTGATTAGTATGAAAGTTTTAATTAGTTAATTTATGTCTCGTAGTGGTGGAACATATTTTAAGGAAGTAACATGGTAGAGAGAAAAGATGATCACTCTCCCAAAACTCTTTCTCTAGTGACAGGATGCTCAAATCCCTAGATTTTGGCATCAAGACATTCAAATCCATAGATTTCTCTACAGCAGTTCAGGAATTGATCACTCTCGACCCTTCCTTCAATCTCTAAGTTTCAAATTATCTTATATCTCCTTAGCACATTTTCTATCCAAAAACTCCTCTTGTGAAAACACACTCACCCCACATAGATCAAAATGGTGATCTAAGTTTCACCACATGATGATTCTTACTATTTACACACTCTAGATATAGCTGTTTTGGCCCTTTATATGTATATTCTTCTTATATTCTTTATACTATTGAATTTCATCCAAATACAATAAAGGGGGAAAAATTTAGACACAAAAATATGCACTTATTACTATTACATTACACCTCTAGTATGTTTTTATACACATGATTTATAAGTAGAAAGATTAGACACTGGTGACACATTTTCCTAGTCATTTTACTAATTTTGAATAATTTTAATTATGAATTTTCCTTTTAATGTTTGTATTTACATATTTTGGTCATGTCACAAGGATCCTTGTCCCCATTCTTGGTTGTGTTTTTGTTTCTTAGCTTTGAGACATATACGCCTAATAAGGACACTACCGCTTGAGCGCTAGTGTCCCTTCTAGGTGTTTTTGTCCAATCTAATTTATTTTCTTATTTCTATTTTATAACTTGGGTAGGATTTTGGTGTCACTAAGTGTTAAAATTCAAACAAGTAATTCATATATATACATAATTTACTAACTACTCTTAAGGGAAAATTGGGGGCTATTACTTTCTATCTACCATCTACAAGAACAACACTTAAGAATTACATTTGAGCTAAATTATTCCTTACATGTAGGGGGCTATTTATGAATTCCATCTAACACATTCATCTTGAGCACTAAGTAGTTATATTTTGCTACCTTGATGTGATAGACACAAGGGTAACCTTGCTTTAGGGGCATAATTAAATCACACACACACACTAGAACTGCATAGAGTCTAAAATGCGTGAGATGCTTGGTGAAAATCACATTAGGGTGGCTATTGAGGAATTTTGACTCAAATATATGCATTATTTATTCTATCAAATGTTTTCTTGAGCCTTGTGTAGGTAACTAGAGTTTTTTTGTAAGAATAGGTGAGACCTAGGAACCCCGCAACAAATTGGATGTGATAAATAACCAAAGGAAGAAGATAATTTCATAACCTGAAAAGAGTAGAAGCAGAGAACATATCAGGACACTAGTGCCCAAATTAGACACTAGTGTATGGGGAAGTCTAGTCCCTATTTGGTTGGTTATGTCCGAAGAGGTTACAAATTCTAATTTCTAAGATAGATCTTACACAACTAAATTCCAACCTTTCTAGCCTATTTTCCATCCTTGAATCGGTCTAGATCTCTCGATACAAGATAGGTTACTCTTATCTCCTATCTTACACACTTACTTATACTTTGCATGCTTTATCTTGTTTTTACTATTATATTCATTTAATCTTAGTCCTCGAATAAATATTTAATTTTTTTAAAATCACCCATGAAGGTGAAAATTTTATTAAGTTATAGAGCATGATTTAGAGTAGGTTCAAAACCATGCAATAGGTGTAAAACTATACAAATATTCCCATATATATGTATGGTGTTACACAATGTCATTTTCCATCTATAATTCCATAGATGAAGCACTTATAGGTTCAATTCTCCTAGTTCCAATAGTTTCACAAACCAAAACTTCCTAGATCCATATATTACTAGCTAAGTGCACTCATTCTCTTGTGGTTTTTAAACTCATTGTACATTTTATACATTAATTACAAGAATTAATTCATTGTTTCGGTATGCATAATTAATGTTGGAATTTAATTAATCATAATAACATCCTGTGGTTCCCCTTTACATCCATTTAGTGGACTTAACTCACTAATCAAATAAATTTAATAAGGGTGTAAAATTAGTTTATCAAACCTAACAACATTGTCTTGTAAACAAAAAATTGTATCAATAAGACTTCGTCACACTATAGTTAAAAATAAGTGAAACAACTATATAATGATATCTAAAAATTTCCATCACAAACTAACATAAATTCCGTCACTTCGAATGCATTTTCATATATTGTGAGAAATATGAGGAGATGATGGAATAAAATATGATAAGCAACACTCATTTTAGGGGCATTATCATGGAGTGAGTTGGTGAATTTTGAAAGTTTTTAGTTGGATACTATAAGCCAAAGTGGCTTCAAAACTAGTGTAGGAATATGCTTCCCAAAGAGATACATAAAAACAAACCATGTGTAAGGGTTCTCCTATGAAGTTGGTCATATTTTTGTAAAATATTCCTCTTTTTGAAAATATTTATTTTATTTTATTGGTTGAAACTTATGGATTATTTTATATGTTAGTGTATGATAAAATAATGTAAAATGATATTATAATTTGTTTTACTTTATTTATTTGAATAAGAGAGATTTGAGGGTAGTTAGTTTCTTATGAATGTGAAACTAATTATTGTTCACAATTCTTAATGTGGGAATGGGAAGGTTTGAGGTGGTAGAACATGCTTTATTAGTGTGAAGGCACTAAACATAGAATAGTCCAAATCATTTTTGCAACGTTATGTGATCGCCTCTTGTGACCAAATTATCACATGGGATTATAAAACTACATTAAATAAACATTAAAAATATGAATGTAGTATGATTTTTTTCTAACATCACTTAAAATCAAGGTACATGTTCAATCTTAACTTTGAGAAGAGGGAGGTTGTACGTGATTTCCATGTTTTGTTTCTAGTGGTTTTATAACTTTTAAAGGGATATTTAAAAGCTATCAGTTTTTTTTTTCTAAAATTTCACTCCTACGACTCTAAAGCCCAAACACTAAATGCATGAGGAGTTATATTTCATTTTTAAAGGTTTATGGGGGTACTTCATATATTATTTTCAAAATACAAAGTAGGTTTCTCCAAACAAGTTCACTTCTTTAATACATATAGATAATATAAATCTTAGCGTTCATTCAATTTACACACATACCCTTGAAATAATGAATCTATTTAATCAAAAGAGGAAAATAATTATAATAATCGAATAGAAAGAAAGAAGGAAACCCATGCCTAAAAATGAAGTGATGTATGAGAGTCACTCTAGGGTTGATCATGAATGACCATTACATGAGAACACTAGCTTGAGGCACTTTATCAAACAATTGACATGCATTGTGTATGGCTCCACTTATACATACAAGCTCACCGAGACATTCGTAACAACATAAGAAAATTTCCATTTCCAATTTTCTCTAACATCTTGAAAATTTAGTTCAAAGTTTGTAACAATAAAACTCAATAAAATTCTCTATTATATGAAACATTCAATAGAATACATTTATATAGGAAATACATTCCTATATTTGTGGAGTTCATATCTCTAGAAAAATCTCAACCAAATCCCTATTAAGACTCATAAACCTATATGTGATAGTATTGTTGTAACCAAAAAAATATCACTCCCAACTCATATATGTTACTAACTAAATAACCTTAAGTATTCTTTTACTATACGATAACGATTACCATGGATTAATCATTTTTGAGTGCCATTCTTTGAATTTTGATACTGATTTTGATACTGTTGATTTCATTATGGACATTATCATGTTTTGATTTAGTATGTTGTTAGACATTTGATCAAGGATTATTGTTGATCTTGATTTGGTTATGATACATGATGATTATTAGAGACACTCATATGTGGATAATGATATACTATTTGACATGGATGTTTTATGGATGTTGTTCGGACATGTGATTTTGGATATTATGAGTAGATCTAGAAAATAGACATTATACGATGATGATATAGTTGTTGATTAAAATGCAAATGATGTAGTTGTTACTTTGATGTTGTTGTGATTCATTTATATAGATGATTTTGGAATTACATTTATATTCATTTTGGATGTTCTGATATGGCCATGAGGCCGAAGAAGGTATTTGTGTTTTGCAGGTTAAAAATCATAACAAACATCGGGGGATTGAAGACCAACCATAATGGAATTCTAGGTGAATTCGACAAGGTCACCATGGCAACTTGTTTTATTGTGTTGTGTTTGTTGTTGTTAGGGATTCCCATGGGGGGATCACCTTTATATGTGACCATGGGTTTTGTGTAATTATTAATGTGGTTAATTTTTATTATTGTTGTATGTATTTTATTAGTAATGTGTCCCTTTCTTTTATTTAATTAAAATTGTGGTAGATTAATGTGAGAAATCATATGGTTAAAATTTAAATAAGTCAAATTGGGATATGGGAAAGTAATAATGGAAGTTGTTGGCTCTTTGTATTAAATATGTAAGGGATGTGTAAGTTTGTGTAAGAGTTATGTAAGTCAGATTTTGGAGTATGAAACACTCCACCTCCTTGGAAATTCGAATTTGTCCTTGGGGGCTGTTTTGGAGGCTTGTGGGACAAGTAAAACTTGTCCATACCTCTCAATTTAATTTACCAACCATACTTATGGTTGGAGGGTGATTTTAGACTTTTATAATGCATTTTATTAATCATGTTGCAATTTTGATTGCACTCTCTTACATTTTATTTATTTTGCAGTCGTTTGGGGTGTGGGCTTTTTGGAGTGTGCAAGTAATTTGTCATATTTTCACCCACCTCTTTATTGTGCTTGGGAGAATGAAATTTTGTCTTTTGTGTTTGGAGTTGAGGATGTGTGATGTGGCATCCTACATGGATCCACATCATCCTCTTCTCTTCCCTCTTCTATAAAATTCAAACTCTTTGCTTGTTTTGGGTTGTTGAATATTTTTGCATGCTTCTTGGGGCTTTTTTTCTTGTGTTTGGAGCTCTTGCTTTTAGAAGGAGTTTGGAAAAATTTGCATGCTTGGAGATTTCTATTTTGGGACTGTGTTTTGGGCATTAAAGCTTGTTGTTTGGAAACAAAAGCTACCATGGAGAGGTAGGAGTTTAACTCTTCTTTTATGTTGTTATTTTCTTGTTGTGTTGTGTGAATGGTGAATGTTGTTATGTTTTTTGTTGGTTGTATGGGTAGACTACCATAGGGATGGTGTAGGAGAAGGCTATGGGAATCCATGTGGGGGCATAAGGTAATGCCAGTGGCATCATATTTTGTGGAGGGAGTTTGGGTTTGGGATCCACCATGGAAAAGAAATAGCTTGCATTTCTTACTTTGTGGGGGCATAAAGAAATTTGTGGGGGCATAAGGATGGATGTGGATATGTGTGGTGAATTTTTATTGGTAGTTTGTTACTGGTGGATGCCTAATTCCTATTGGGAGGCATAAGTAGCTTCCCCCATAGTCCTTTCTCCCTTGGCTTGCATGATCAAGCCTAAGTTTTGTTTAAATTGTTTTCAAATGCAGTTGTAAACTGTTGTTTTTGTGTAGACTGTGTTTTATATTGAATTTTACATGTTGAAAGAATGTTGTGTGTTGTGGAAGCTAGTTGTTTCCATGGGTTGGATCACACTTGTTATTGTGTTGTGGTTGGGGCTCGGGGGCCAATGATGAAGGATGGCTTCTCCTTTCATTGGATTTCTTGGTTGGGTGGAGAGTGTTTCCTTTCCCCACTTTTGTTGTGATCAAATTGAAGAAAAATAAAACTTGCATGTTGTTGTTCTAGAGCAGAAGAAGATAGTTTTTCCAGCCCCTTGTGAAACAAATTCATTTGTATTCCTTTCCCACTTGATGTGGATGAAATTGTAATATATATTTGTGAAGAAAAGATGTTGTAATTGGTTATGAAAGTTACTTATTCGAATTGTGAAAGATATTTATATTTTGTTCTGTACATTTGAAAGAAAGAGAGTGAAATGTGTTATTTGCATTCAAACATGGAAAGATGTAAAGTTTTATAATTGAAGCCAATAAAGAATTGCAAGATCTTCTCTCATATGCATTGTTGGATTGAATTCAATGTTTCATTGTATGGCAAAAGAGATAGTTAGATCTCTGTTTGAAAAGAAGAAATGTACGTGGAAATAATGTTGTATTTTGTATCTTTGGAAATGTGTAAAATGGAATTCAGTATTTGCATTTTGATTTAGAATGGTTTGTTTAAAACAAATGAATGTATTAGATTAGATTGGAAATGAAATGCCATACTTACATGATGAAAAGTTAGATGGACCTCTTTTAATTTGATCTCTTGTAAATTTTTAAAACTGGCAAATAAATTTAATTAAAATGTACAGTTCGGACTGCACATTATAATCAACTTGGAAATGATAAAATTTAGCATGTTGCATTATCAAGGAACTCAAATTGACAAAGAACACTTAAGAAAACAATTTAAACATTGCAAAATCAAGCCCAATCCCTTTCACAGTCATTTTCTATCAATTGTTGGAAAAATGTAAATTGGAAATCAATTGAGCAAATTTACCTCCCTAAAACACTCTAAATCCTTCCTAGAATAATTCTCCATGTTTGTTTGGCATGTTGAGTGAAGGAGGAGACCAAATTGAATAAATTTTATAAGTTAAAATTTACCAGTTGGCTATTTAAAATCCTGCAGGACGTTTTCACAAAATTGACCCCTTAAACTTTATCAAAATGTAAAATTTATGATTTATGTGCAAAGAGGGCATCGAGAGCTTTCTAGAAAGTCCTCATTTTCCCAAAACTGAGATTTCTATTCCATTGGCGTTAAAAGCCTTAGGAATTTTTTTTTTTTCAAAAATCTTATAGGGAATTTTTTTAAATATTTTTAGGGAATTTTTTTAAAATTTCCCAACCAACCGCAGGTCGCCACATGGCACCTTGGGGGTGATAGCGGGGGGGGGGGGAGAACCTTTTGTTTTTGCAAATTTTTGTTTGGGAAAATTTTCCTTAAAACCTCCACGGCCCCACACTCCCACCCTTGCCTTTGGAAAGTCTCGTCCATGGGTGCGCAGAGTCGCGCACGCCATTCACCCCTTTTCCACCCTTTGGTGAAATTTGTAGACTTTCCCCGCCGCTCCATCCATCCCTCTCCTTTTCTCCCCACCATGGTTGTTGGGCGCCACGTGTCCCTGGTAGACCCGCGGGCACGCGAACATTTGTGGGAATTTTCCCCTCCTTGGTGAATTTTCCCCAACACCTCCGCCACCCTGCCCTTCCCTCTTTCCTCCCGGTGATGGCTCGGAGCTCGAAATGTGTCCCTAACGGCACAGTGAAGGTGCAGGCACAAATTGGCATTTTCTCCCCACGCAAGGAAATTTCTAAACACCACCCCGCGACCCACCAACCCAAAAATGGGCTTTCTTCCCCACTCGACACGTGTCCCCTTGGAGGAAAATTTGATTCCCTAAGTCCATCGGACCATAACTGAGTTTTACAAGGATTTAGGAGGACTTATTTATATCGTTGGAAAGCTGAGAAAATTTCCTATCCAATGGGAATAATTTAGGGAAAATTTGAAGGTGTTAAGTGTGAGAAAAATCAAGTTGAAACTCTGAACCTGTGAGAGAGTGGGTATGGTGATAATTTACCCCCTGTACCTAACTGAAACTTCTAACCCTAAAATTTGGACCTTATGACCTATGATAATGGTAATAAAAGAAAAGTATGTTATAGGAAATTAAACTTGTTTCATAATCTTTTAGTGACAACTTTTGCCTTACAACTTGGTTGTAGACACTTCTAATAAAAAAAAATTATCCCGTAATTTTCCTAACTAACCCTAGGTTGTTTCTTGGGTCTCAAGTGGGTTGTTTTAATGGGCATCACAATTTCCTAACATTTCCTCTCTTAGTACAAACATGGTAGAAAAACAATGACACTTCCTTCACATCTTACCACCTCTATGTTCTCATGATATGAATGCATTTTTTTAGAATAGCCAACAACCTTCAAGGATGGTTTTACTGACAACCACCAACCAACAAAGATGGTTTTTTAGGACAACTAACAACTTACACATATAAATGGTTTTACAGGACAACCACCAACTCAAATATCATGATGTTGCTTTTCCTTGTGCTTTCATTTTTCCACTATATTATTCATTTAGGGAATACATAGGAATCCACCCACTTATTACAAAATTGAACAAATGAACACTATGCAAGATGATTATGAAAAATATAGTTAATATGAAAATGAAGCGAGACCATAACACAATGAAAAGTAAAAACAACAAGCGCACCATAGCTTTATGTGTCCTCGTTGTTGCTATCGATTAGAGGTCATTTTTGACCTCCAAACTCCTGCGCCTTTGTCCTCCAATTTACATGGTGCTTACTCAACTAAATTTGGATATGAAGCTCAAATATTTCCACATTGTTTATTATCTCCACCTCATAATGTGAAATCATTTATTTTGAATACGTTGAGTAACACCAAAATGCATTCAGGAGGTTTAAAAAAAAACATTTTTAGACTTTTATCGACACGACTATGACAAGGACAATATAATGATGCAAAAATGATTCCACATAGCACACTTATACATATATCAACGCTTTTATAATGAGATGACATATAACAACTAATTAGATCTTCCAATTAAATATTGGAATTAATAATGAATGGACTTTAACTAAAAAATAAAATATCTAGTTCCCAATTAAATGCACTTCTCAATCAAAAAAATAAAAAATAAAAATAAAAACCTCGTTAAAATTATAAAGTACTTTGTACTCTAAACCTTAAAATTTGAAGACATATGCTTTTGAGCCGACACTTTATTAAGACAACTATACTAAAATAACATACTATTTAAACACCTAAACAATAAGAAAATAAAAACTAATAAAATAAGGGCTGCATTACATTAATAGTACCTACCTTGAATGTGGTTTGCTAATGTTGGATTGTTATTCACGAAATATAGAAAATGGTTTTTTAGCTTTGGAGAAGTCAAACAAATGCATGTATGGCTAGTATTTCCATTTAGAAGTACTTTCATAAATTCCAAAATCTAATATCAACCGAAATGCACAACAAAGTAATGATATTATAGGAAATTGTTTTGTATACATGAAAGCATAATTATGATATATCATTTTCTTGTATTTTGTCTCATTACATGTGGTATTAGAGCTAGATTAAATATATTACAACAGACACACCTCTTTAGAGCCTAGAGCATGACAAAAGGCTTTTTAAGAAAGAATCAATTATGAATAATGTTATTTTTAATATTAAACAACCAAGGGGAAACCAAAGCAAGAAAAATGTAGCACAAAAATGGGAATTATATTAAAGACAGAATTGAAATTTTCTATTGTAGAAAGTTTTTGTTGGGTGATACAATGTTTGCTCATGTCAACTACACATTGATATTCTAAGAGCTCTAAGCCAAACATGTAATTCATAGTAGTCATACTAGACCTAATTTAAATGGAAAACATTACAACTTATATTCCTATTCTAAACTGTTTTTACATGCCTTCAATAATATTTTGTCATAAAGGCTAAAAAAAATCCTAAGCGTTTCTCCTTATGAGACCACGAAGCCATGGAATCTTAAGATACAAATGATAAATTATAAGCAGGAGGTGCATGAAACATTCACAATTGAGAAATATAAACATAATGATATAGCTTCTTTTCTTCATTTGAAAAAGTAATAAAAAGAACAAAAAAATGAGTTCAACCAACTTAAATAAATGTACTAGAGACTTATTCATTTAAAATTCTAATAGTGGGAATGAAGACTTTGCAGTCTCATTTGGAATATTTTCTTAGATCATGGAAAGTGACATTGTTGCATATTACAAATAAGAAACTGAATAATCTTCATATGCCGAGGGTATTCGACCAGACCTTGCACAAGAAAAGCATGAAATTATGAAAAGAAATGGCCATTGTTGAAACTAATTTTCTTAGGCCATGCGACAACAACATGCACCGCAATAACAATGAATGAATGACTTTAGAAGAGAAGACATTTGTGGATTTATGGTTTTGTGGTTTTTTGTGTTGGGAGTAAAAGTCTTTGAGTTCTCCCATTACTGTTGAAATGGGGTTCAAAACATTGTTTTGTATTTAAATTTGTTGCATTAACCATTCTGGTGTCTTTTGAAGATAGAAAGATGCAAAGGTAAAAATTGGTGTCTTTTGAAGATAGGAAGATGCAAAGGTAAAAAAAGAAATTAGACAAAACTATTTTGTATGCATGAAATTTAAAGTATGATATAAATTGGAGTAGATGGTAGCATGGAGAGTAGTAGAATATTTAATGTACAACATATTTTAAACAGCAAGGTATGGCCAATATATTTTTAGTATGTTAAAAAAACTGACTTTGTGTTGCGGTGGGCACTTCATATGACAATAGTGGTCACTGCTGCAATGACCAGTCAAACACAAAATTGCAGATCCAACAATGAAAGCAATATGAAGCTGTCTTATCTGATTTTGTTTAATTTGTTGTTACATTAACAATTTGTGTGTGATATGAAGGTAAAAAGTTGTAGAGAAAATAAATGACATTACATGAACTTATTCTAATCAGAAGCATGAATAATAGGTATCTAGAAAGAACATGCAATTTGATTGTGCTCTCATTTAAATAATTTATTTGATAGATATACATTTAAAATCTAAAACTTCAATTAATTTTGATAACAAAGGACACAAGCTGTTCATAGATGGACTTGCGCCCATGTTCAATGAAATTATGATTAGTTTTCTGTGGTTATTTAGCTTGTTTCATTTTTCATATGCATAATATGTGGTTAATTCCTATTTATTAAGTTGGAATTTAAGTGTTTTTTTAGTACATATATAATACAAGTGTATCCCACACCGTATCTTCATATCAGATACTTCGTATCAGAACTCGTACTCGGCAACTTAGAAATTTAAAAACCTCAAAACATATAGCAAGTCCATAAAAAATGTCACTAAGGACTTGGAAACTAAATGTTTTATTACTTGTCACCATATAATTCGTGCTATTTTTCTTTTTGGTCATATTTTTTCTTTAATAAAAAGTAAAAATACCCGGTATTCGTAAAGCCGAGATACACGGCCAAAAACATCATGGAAATGCCTGGGTAAGGGCGGGTACATGTGCAGACAAGACATGGTTCCTTCTTAGCTGAACACCCGTTTCTGTTTCTTCTAAATCCGAAATTGGGTATACTTTCCGCTATTTTTAAGACCACCTGATTCCATGCAGACATCAGAATCTAAGCTATGAGACAAACCTATTCTGAGGTGTTTGTAGCTTTAATTCTTATATTGGCTCCTCCTTCTAGGGCATCTTAAGAAAATTTTCTTTCTTAGATTTGACGTAATTGTTTTCATTTTGTCATCATAATAATTGTTTAGAGGATAGGCAAAAGGTTTTTAGAACTTGAAACTGTATCTGTATATCTTCCTGAATTTGCATAATTACTAATTTGAGGGCATTCTTCCTACAAATGCTCTGTTCTTTTTCAAATTGTCAACGTAACTTACACATTGAGAGGCATTCCTCATCCCATTTGATTTTACATCTGAAGTTCGCAGGGAAAGCACTAATAGCTAGCTACCCACGATTCAACGTTGCCCTGGCATAATCGAATAGAGTATGTATCCAAGTAGCATTCATACAAATTACATTAGGCTTGCTTACAACTGAAGAGTTTTATTTCTGCTAGTTAAAATATTTTTGTGACTTAGGAGGGTGAGCTGTACTAATGAAGGCAATACAGTAGACCAAATTTGTTAACAGGATATTCACACAAAAAATTGATTGAATATTAATTTCTTACTTGGCAAGTTGTACAAAGTCGAGTCTTTAGAATATCAAGTTCTGAATTTAGCTGAGAAATTTCAACATTTTCTGTCTTGTGCTCTCAAGTTCCTATTTACAGATTACAGGCCTCTAAACTGTCAGCTTTTAGCACTGGACGAGTTCTATCTCTGCTCATAGCCCTTCTATCTGCTTGCATTATTTCAACAACTTTATTGAGATTATCTTTTTCATCTCCCAAAAGTTTGAGAAAATTTTCGAAATCTTCTTCTGATCTATAAACTTGTTTTTGATGTTTTAACAGATTCTCAATTTTTGTTTCTACGATTGATGGCCCTTCATATATTCCTGCAGAAGATAAGTTGGTTCATATGAGTTCATTTCCAAATCCAGATACAGTGTATCTCTGTTTGAAATAATCATTTTCTTCCATCTCAATCGACATTAGCTCTAATCTTTGCTGCTCATTATCTCTAGAAGCATGTACTTTTTGAGAGCTGCTTCGATCTACATTGTTAAAGTTTGGTCCTGGATGTCCTAGTACCATCTGTTGACTATATTTACTTTCTTTTGGATGATTGAAAGAACATGATTCTAGGTTCTCATGTGCTTTACATGGCAGTTTATGTAGAGCTACTCCCATCACAATTTCACTGTTAGAGTCAGAAAGCTTCTCCAACTTTGACTCGTACTCACTAAATTGATCCCTCTTGTTTTCTATGGGAAAATAAGTGTGTATATTTATATATTTAGATATTGCAATGTCTGAAACCCCCGTGGGCTGCAACCATGAATACAAGTTAAAACAATAAAACAGGTCTGAAACCCCTGCAACAATCCATAATCCATAAGGCAAGGACAAAACTAGAGATAAACCATGAGTGCAGCCAAGTAGAGCCCATGCATGCAGCCAAAGAACAACAAATAAAATATGAGTCCAACAATGAAGAGGAAAGCAAGGACCAATGAAAAGAAAAAGGGCAAAAAAATTGAGCAACATACACGATAGTCGGCAGTGAACATGCAATCCGACCTTAGATAAATAATGACATTACAAAAAAATATGCCAATAAGAAAACACTGTCCTGCGACATTTCAATTAATGAGTTAAAAGAGAAAACAATAGTATCCTGTCGAAGGCAGGTACTAATAACCAAAAAGAGCATTCCTAAAGACACTCAGAAACATCAAACCCAAATATAGAATTTGAACATACCTAAATAAAAAACTTGATATTTGGGTAAAATCTAAACAAGACTATAGACCTTAAATAATAGATTATAGTAGACCTTCTCGGCATAAAATGGAAGCCTATTGAAAATGTTTGCGGTAATGGATAATGCTAATCTATGAACACCAGTTGGCGGTGGAGAAGAAATTTAAATAGGATGATCATGAGATATCTTCTTCAGGATTCTGCCAAATACATATACCTATTTTCAACAAACAAGCAAAAGAAAAAAGAAACCAGTTTCAAAATGTATTACCTCTATTTTACACTCGAGCTCCTTTTAGCTAATATGGGATTATTCATACCAAGGAAAATTTCCACCCCAATACCAATCACAGGTCTGAAAGGGGCATATGAAAGAGCCATACATGCCTGAAAAATAGCCTTCCATAAAATTTCCACCCGTCCTTTCTTCACCTTTCTACCATTGAATTTTATGAACTTTATTTATCATTTCATTATCATATCTTATTTACTATTTTTTCCAAAAATTATATTCCACTATATTAATTTTTTAATATAATTAAAACAATGGGACTAGAATCTCCACTGAAAAACAAGATGACTGGTTCAAGGTCAAGTTCAAGCATGATAAAGAAAAATTCAGTTCACGTTATATAGAGGAAGATGTTAGAAAACAATTCCTGAAACTCAAACGATACTATTCTATTATTATCGTTGTTATTATTATACAAAAATATATATTTTATATATTAAACACAATATTATCCAAATATAGGCCTGCAACGAATACTAAATTGGGTATTGGTGAGGACCCATGATTTTCTCAGAGTGGTCTTTCTCGATCAAAGGCTAGCTTGCTTGGCATAGACATGCCAACTAGCTTGTATTACAAGGGTGGGACAGGGGGCAATCTTAGGGAGAAAAAACCAAAACTCCATCGTGCAACCAAGATATTAATATTTTTTTATTGAAATCCCTTTGTAAGGAAGGGGTCTGAAAAAGAAATCCAAATACCTCAACCTTAATTCGAGATGAGGTGAACCCACTCATGATGGCAATGTTGGCATGTGTATAGTGAGTTGTTATTGATACAAAAGGCACATTAATGAAAAAGAAGGATGCGGGAGAGCTAGAGGGAGCTTGGAATGAGTTTGACAAGGCCATGACAAGGCATGGTCATGATAGCACCTGTTTTTGAGACTTAGTTTTTGAAAAGTTTGTGACTACTACGGGCGGGGGTGATGATGTGAGAGCATACTAGGATGATGTCATACATGTTCCAACATATATTTGATGTGGGAAAAAGATCGGAAGGATGAATACATGAGTACATGAGTACATGAGTTGAATTAGTCAGACTAGCTCAGTTCAATAGGCCTAATCCCTAGGCCTAGTCAACAAATGGACCTGGAATGGTGGAGTGAAGGATTGAGGTTGATGGTAAAGCACAATAAAGGCATGATACACATTATAGGACATTTTTAAGGGGCTACATGAAGAAGAACATATAATTTTTGATGAGTTATGGTGTAAACTAGCTCATTTAGGCCTAGTTCAGGGACCTAGTAAGGAGTATGAAGCAAAATCAGGCCATGTCAATAAAATAAAATCATTGGAAGTATATAGGGATGTTGTAAAAATTCCCCATATGAAGCTACATGTCATAATTCATCTTTAGGAGGCATCTAAGGGTCAATTCAATGGTGCCCTTGAGAACAAGCAAGAAAGAATACACAAATGAGATTTGACAAGAATGTACATGTACATTTATGAAAAATCAAGAATTGGTACATGTGAAGGGACCTATCATAATGATATGGTACAAATTTCAGGGAAAAATTAAGAATATTTTTGAAGTTATGAGGTTTTTAGTGAAATCTAGCTCTTAGAATGCCCTTCTCCAACTCGAAGGTCAACTTTGAAGACTTCAATGGTACACAAAACTTGTGCATTGTGTCCAAGCCTCTTCACCATAGTTAAATCATTGAATTAAGATAATTTTAGAGGTGGAATGAATTAAAATGATGGATTGAGATTTATGAACGAAGGTTAACAATGAAAGTCACTCCAAACCCTCCCCAAATCCTCTCCTTGTAGAGATGGAAGAAGAATTGAGTTTTTGGTTATGAAATGTATCTATGAAACAAGTGTGATGCTTAGGGAAATAATAGGACTCTCTTCACTTCAATTGGGTAGTATTTTGCAGCTCCAGGTTAGCTCAAGTATGTTGGCATAACAACTGATTAACACGATGAGATCCCTCTCCACCATAAGTTCGAGCTTTTGGTGTGATGGCAAATCGTTTGGTATCAGAGCCAGGTAGTTAAGCGCGCCAGCCCCAGAGTAGTGTGGCGATGGGTGACCTCTGGGAAATTCCTAGTGTCATTGCCTCCTAATGTTGTTGGGCCGATTGGGTGTATACCGGCTCCATCGTGCGGGAGGGTGTTGGCGTAGTAGCTAATTAACATGATGAGATCCCTCTCCACCATAAGTTTGAGATTTTGGTGTGATGGAAAATCATTTTTTTAAGTTGGGGTAGCGACAAGGATGAGTCAGATGGAAAAGGAAGACACCCTAAACAACTAAGAAAGATGTGTCAATGGGGCCCGATAACTAAAGGCCTGATGAGGTGCCCATATACAAACACAATCTTCCTAGAAGAAGAAGAAGAAAAGAAGGACTACATAGCCCGAAGGAGATGAGCAACTGCAGAAGACCTCACCCCAAGAAGAGACTATAAGTGAAGAAACTTCACCTCAGTGAAGGGCTTGGTGAATAAATTTGTAATCTGATCAGCTGTTTGAATGTATTGAATGTCGATGATACCATCATGAATAAGCTCCCGTATGAAGTGCATATGGATCTCAATGTGCTTCATCTGCTGATGCTGAATTGGATTTCTACAAATGGAGATAGTGCTTGTGTTATCACAATAGATAATGGTAGGCCGCCGAAAGTGGATGCTAAACTATGTCAAAATACCTTGTAGCCAAATAGCTTCTGTGGCAGCGTTAATCGCTCCTCAGATTCGCCTCTGTAAATGATATCACAATTGCATTTTGCTTCTTGCTAGACCAACTAATAGAACTCGAACCAAGAGAGAAACTATAGCCAGAAGTAGATTTTTGATGATCTAAGTCACCGCCCAATCAGAATATGTGAACCCAATTAAGTCAATATCTACTCCTCCATGATAGTGAATGCCATCAGTATAAGTGCCACAAACATAATGAAGGATCCATTTAGCTAATTTCCAATGCACCTCATGTGGATCCTGCATGAATCTGGACACGATCCCAATAACATACGATAAATCTGGTTGAGTGTGAGTCAAGTAAATCAAGCTCCCCACCAACTGTCGATAAAGAGTACCATCAACCAAGGGAGTAGAGCAATCTAAAACCAACTTCACCTTGGAAAGAAAAGAAGAAGGAGAAGACTTGTAATCGGTCATTTGAAAATGAGCTAGCAAATCAAGAGCATACTTAGGCTGCGAAATCAAGATTCTCGAGTCGATTGTGAAATGCTGGATCCCAAGGAAGTAATGAAGCGGACCTAAGTCACATGGAAAACTTGTTAGCCAAGGCAATCTTCATAGAATCAATAATAGAGGAAGAGATGCCTCGTGATCAACAAGTCATCAACATAGAGAACAAGAATGAGTATAGAGTCATCTTACCGTAGAATATAAACATTTGGATAAGAGTGACACCTAGTAAACCCTGATGTAAGTAAGAAGGAGTCCATCTTGTCATACCAAGCCCAAGGGGATTGTTTAAGGCCATAAAGAGACTTCTTTAACTACTAACGAGGGAAGAATCTTAGACATAACCCGGATGTTGTTCCATATAGATCTCTTCCTCTAGGTCACCATGAAGGAAGGCACTTTTAACATCCATTTGATGGAATTTCCATCTGTTCGCTGTGGCAATGGCTAGGGTCAGTCAAATAGAAGTCATCTTCACAATCAGAGCAAAGGTTTATGTATAATCAACCCTAGCTCTCTGGGAGAAATGATTTGATACTAATCGCGCTTTAAAATTTTTGACGTCTCCATCTACTCCATACTTTTTTCAGAACACCCACTTATACCGAACAATTTTTCTTCCTTTCGGAAGAGTGGTGAGATCCCAATTATTGTTCTTCATGAGAGAGGAATACTCCTCATCCATGGCGAATCCCACTTAGGAATACCGAAGCCTCCCGATAGAATATGGATCGGAAGCGGGCGAAGAAAGAGTGGGGTCCAACAAAATCTGAGCGAGTACATCTCATATCCGAATTATCTCTAACTAAATCTCCAACACTTTGCAAAGTTTTCTTGGCCCAAAGGGGACTAGGAGGATTAGGCTTAGAGTCGGAAGATTCTTCACTTGAGTGAGAAGGGACATAGTCCTTGTCATCACTACTATCAGAATCAGAAGACTCAAAGTTCTAATGGTCGGAGGATCAGGAAGAGGAGCACACTCAACAACATCATCATCTGATGAGTCGAATCCGAGTCAATGAGCTGAAGAACCTCAATAGGTGGAGAAGTAGAATTCAAAGAAGACTCATCAAACTTAACACTTCTCTCAATATACAACTCATGAGAAGTAGGATTCATCAATCGATATCCCTTCACGCCATCAGGATACCCTACAAAGATACAAGGTTTGGATTGTGGTTCCAAGGCCTTACGTTTCTTCTTGGGAATCCGAGCCATAGCCTTGGATCTGAAGACTCGAAAGTTCTCAACATCAGGCTTGCATCCAAACTAGGCTTCAAAGGGTGTCATCCCTCTTATTGCCTTGTGTGGAACACGGTTTTGAATGTAATTTGCATAATTCACGCTTCACCCAATCTTTGTCATGAGGAAGAGACTTCGAGTGAATCATACAAGTGGCCATCTCCTTAAGAGTACGGTTCTTTCTTTCTGCGACTCCATTCTGCGAAGGGCTATAAGCAACTATATGCTACAAAGAGATCCCTTCAGAAGTATAGAAATCCATGAACCTATTGTTTACATATTCACCTCCATTGTCGGTTTAAAGAACCTTGATAGACTGTTCCACCTATTTCTTAGCAAGAGCCTTAAAGTCTTGAAAATGTTCAAAGACTTCAGACTTAAGCTTAAGAAAATATACCCAAGTATATCCCAAATAGTCATTAATGAAGGTTAACACATAAAGAGTTCTAGTAAACAAAGGAGAAGGAAATGGACCAGTAACATCGCTGTGAACAAGATCCAAGGGATGAGTGGCTCTCCAGGATTTTCCTTTGTCAAATTTCTTTTTAGGATGCTTTCCAAGGGTACAACCCTCACAAAGACCCTTAGAAACAGGGATAATTTTAGCGGCGAATATTCGTAATATGGTAAAAATTTCATTTTAGGAAAATTTGAAAAGGTGAATTATTCGGAGTGGGTCGGTGTCCTGTTCGCCTAAAATATATAGTATATTTTTTTGGGGGTCGGCTTCGCCTTCATTTGAAAACATCTCCTATAAAAACCTAGGTGATTTGTCGGGTAGTATACCTCAAGTAGCTTGCCAAATTACCAATACTGTGAAATTTGAACTCGCATACCCTTGAGCACCAGAGATTCATATTACTGTTAGCCTGTGATTGTTGACACGCGACAAATGCAGTGTTGACGCGCGACAAGGGAATTGTTGACGCACGACAAGAGCTGTACTGACACGCGACAAGAGCTGTACTGACGCGTGCAAAAGGTGTTCTGACGTGCGACAGAGGAAGTGTTGACGCACGACTTGGGCAAAGAAGTGACGCGCGACAGAGGAAGTGTTGATGTGCGACGAGAGAAGTATTGACGCGCGACGGGTGCGTTGTTGATGCGCGGCAAAGATATATTAAGACAGTGGGCGTGCGACCTCGAGGCATGGGCGCGTGACAAGACCTCGAGACCTCGGGGAGTCGCTTACTTGGTTCTTTTGCTAACGCAGGACTCTTTTCAGAATAATAGAAGGTGCGCCAAATAAAGAATATGAATAACGTAAAAGTAAGTAAGAAATATTAGAAATCACTCTTCAAGTATTTTGGAAACTCTGCGAATACGTATATTGTAAATACCAATCATATAGATGCCACCACAAAGAATCGAGAATACACGACCGTGGTGGAAGGTATTATTGAGGTGGACATGCTTTCTCGCATGATATCAAAGTCAAACAAATGAAACCTATGATAATATGCCGATCTTGAAGATATTGTTCTGTTGGGGTGCAACTGAAGTGCAGCTAGATATCACGATACAAACACTCAAAAAATGGAAGACAAAATCAAAATCAAACTCCGGTCCAAGAAAGAGGAAACTTGGTGATTTTGATATTGCTCAAAATTCTACTCAAAAAAGTAAAGCATTGAAAACGAACAAGAATATGTGGACCATTGGCGGGACATACAAGTTTTATTGGGCAGCTAAATTTCGTTTATTGAACTGCATAAATCATCTAATTATGAAGAAATCCCATCTGAATGTACATGTACAATATGTACGTGGAAATTGGGAAAGCAACAAAAAATGCAACTGAAGCTGGACACTATAGAAAAACATTGTGGAAAACAATATTTAACTGTAACAGGGGCGGATGGCCAGAAAATCAAAACACATAGGTGGAAAACTAAAAAAGAATGCATGCATGTTAGATACGCAGTGGAATATGAGGCAGAGCAGAAAAAACACAGACATCTGTTGGAAAAGGGAGGAACGATCACATCACATATTGGTAAGATGAAAGAAACAAATCTACATGCAAAATTCATACAATTCTCTACTCTTTTTCAAATACTAAAAAAAGGAAGAGTGATTTCGGATTTCCTCGATTTCAAAGTTTTGTATCAATTTAACGTAATCTTGAATGTACCTCGCCTCATTGGTTTGAGAGTAGTGGATGGGAAATGGCAAAATGCCTCTCGATGATAGAGAAGGAAGATTTGAAAGAGAATGTAAAAAAGAAAACTTTATCTCTCTTTCAATTGATGAAGTGACAATAGAGAATGACAACACCGCATGGGTATGCATCCACATCTATACTTTAGAAAATCATATAAGGACACCTCATCTGTTGGGTGTTATGAAAATGGTTGAAAACTGCAATGCCGAAAACCTATATAAAATAGTTGTTTCTCATTTGAAAGATGTTGCTAGTATGAATGATTATGAAATTTCTATGAAGTTGGTATGCATTGGAGAAGATGGTGCATCCGCTCAGCGGGGTCACCGAACAGGCTCTGTGTTAGATTACAAACAACAAAAGGTGGCCCCATATATGCTACCAATTCACTGTATGGCTCACAGAATGAATTTAGCGTATAAAATGGTAAGCAACCACAAAAATGTTGCTAAATTAGAAGACCTTATAAGAGAACTTCATGCCTATATGTCAAGCAGCCCAAAGCGTTTTGTCGAGTTCAAAAAATTTGCAATTGGAATTACAGATGGTAAAAAACTTCTGAAGGATGTGGAGACTAGATGGATCTCTTTGTATGAACCTGCATGTAGAGTTTGTGAGGAGTATCCTTCATTGGTTGGTTTCATGCACAAATACCGTCATGAAGTTGATAGGGCAAGGGACTTGTTGATCCGTTTAACTGATTTGGAGACATTGCTTACATTGGTTGGTATTCTTCCAATGTTAAAGGAGATCAATACACTGCGATGAAGCATGCACAGGCGATTAATCTATATTGTGGATTTTATACGGATGAGGAAAATGGTATGTCAAAGTCTTGATATATTGATCTTGCTCCAATGATAGTTTTGATGCACTGTTTTTGAAAATTGGAGAGATTTATTAGATCTTAAAAATCCTAACACCTTTTTGAGATTTAATATCCACGATCACCTCTCATCATCACCGTTAATGGGAGGGAAATACCTATTCACATTTTACAAAAACGTCAAGATATTACAGGATCAGAACGAGAAGATGTTCCCGTGACACGTAATTTTTTTGAGTCTGTTATAGTTGAAACAAGAATAAAGCTTAAATTTTTTTCAGAAACCTTGTCATCAGAAATTAGGGAACGTTTCTGTAAAGATAAAATTCTGGAAGCCATGGGTGTGATGAATCCTAATTTTTGGAATACTGAAGGTGGCCGTGTAGACTTTGTCAGTAAGCATTTCCATAAATCAATGGGTACAATAATGGAACAATTTACAAAGACGTCAGAGCTCAAGGGTGTGGAAATCAAAGGTATACTGAATGCCGATTTATTAAAGTTTCAATCAACAAATTTTGCAACAACAATGAGGAACCAATATAAGAATTTAGATCAACCTTCTGAAAGTGGTGCTATTACAAGGCTGTGGCGAGGAATCTATCAAAGTTCTATTTTACAAGAAGATATCAGTGAATATTTCAGATTATATGAGTTATGCCAAACAATGATTTTGGGGTCTGTGGAGGATGAAAGGGTTTTCAGTGCATTGTCATTTATAAAATCAAAACTGAGAAACAGGTTGGATAAAAATCTGGAAAGTTGCATGAGGTGTTATGTTTCTCGATACTCCATCGAAACCTTTCCGTTCGACAGAGCAATTGCACGCACTGGAATTCCCTTTGCGAAAGAAGAGGTGTGAATAATACAGCTACAAGTACAAATATTCCCAACCTTGAGAGTGTAATTGGCTCTTCGTCACATTCTACAGAAGACAACATCGAGTTTGATGAAGCTATTGATAATGGATTGTTTCAACTTTAAATAGGTATCTTCTTTATCTATCTTTTATCTTTATCATTAAAGATGTTACAGGTCTATATACTAAAAATGTCAGGCAATTCACCCATCTATCTACTAATACATTTCTCGTGTTGGGTTTTTTTAAAACACAGATCTAGCTCATTACCAGTGGCAATGATGATTTCAACTTTAAGGAGGTATCTTTTTCCCCTTAATCTTATTGTTTGTTACTATTCATTTTTTTCAGCTCTGGTTATCATTAAAGATGTTACAGGTGTATGTATTTACATTTAGTTAAATACAATATTTTTATTTTTTGAAAACGTGGGTAACTTCTCGGGACTGACAATGTCAGGCAACTCACCCATCTATCTACTAATCCATTTTTTGTGTTGAATTTTTTTAAGACAAAGATCTAGCACATTACCGGTGATGATTTCAATTTTAAATAGGTATCTTCTTCAACATAATCTTATTGTTTGTTACTTTACATTTTTTCAGCTCTTGTTATCATTAAAGACGTTACAGGTCTAATTCTATATATTTACATTTATTTAAAGATATTGTTGGTCTATATATTTAAAGATGTTGTTGGCACTTCTCAGAGTCGGATCGACAATGTCGTGTGCAACTCACCCTCTATCTACAATGTCATGTAAAACAAAGATCTAACCGTTACCCTTGATGATTTCACAAAATCTAATACGCAAGAGGTAAGCTAAACCCTATCATATTTGCAATTATGTTTAATTTCTTACCAGTGATGATTCTTTCTTGATTTCTCAGAATTATATTTAATTTATTTTTAAATATAAGTCCACATAAAATTCGGGATAAACAATACATTATACGATTTTAAATATAAGTCCACATAAAATTCCTCATCATCCATATATATCATATCATCACCATATCATTATCATATCCTGAGTCCTGACACTACAATTATTATTAACACAATTATTTATCTAATTTTAAATTTATTAAAACAATTTCATTTTTTAAAATAATTCATAATCATATCATTACAATTCTATTCGTTCTAATGTCATCTATATCCATTCTAATCATTAATGTCATCTATATCCATTATAACACATTCCATTTATTTATCATCTATATCCATTCTAATGACATTATGATCATATCGTAACAAGTGTAGAGAATAATTATCTTAAAACAAGTTCAAAATTCTAGAGAAGAAGAATTACTGTGCTTGATGATAAATCTACATCCACATTAAATTGATCATCGTCTTTCATCATCATCTATCATTAATTATCAATTATCATCATTCATCATCTACGTCCACATACAATTCATGACAATGCAAGTGAACATGAAACATACATATAATTCATGATAATCACCATCTAATGCAATTAAAATTAAAGATTGTATATAAATCCATATAATTAAATTCAAAACCATAGTACATACTCAATAGTAGAAGTTTTCAAATTTAATATTTAAAGTTTCCTCAATAATAAAAGTTTCTAGTTTTCAAAACCCTCTCTTTCTTTATCCAATTCAACTCCTCTCGCACTCTTCCCCAACGGCTTCTTCCACTTTATGGCTATACCTCTTTCCCCAAAACCAAATCTCCATGCGACAAAAATTTGGATCAGTTGCAGCGTATAAACTATCCCTGTTGCCAATAATTTTCATAACGACTAATAATCTCATTGATAAGAACCTTAGCCCTTCTCGTCCCATTCTATAAGCTGATTGATATGAGGAAGCATCTCCATCTTTCTCATCAGCCCACACAAAATCTTTTTGTGCTTGTCCGAATCTATGAAATACTCCTTGCCCTCTTTAAAAGTACTTGTGCCAAAACCCCGTATGGTCCAAGCAACAAGTGATACCTAATCAACAAGTGAACAAAACCGTAAACTTGAAAACATATAAAGAGAAAACAAACTAGCATTAATTTGTAGTACTATATGGTCCAACCAGTTATCAATCCACTCAATGATTCTCTCCAAGCTTCATACTCGAAATTGTGTAAAAGATAACACATTTCCATTTTTGTGAGTTGCCTACATCAACATGTGCCAAAATTAGACATGGAGATACATAACATCTGGAGGCTTAAAAACAAATATAAAGAGTCTCAATACACTCAACCAAATATACAGGGGGAACATTTACCCTGATAATAGGAGTGATAAATTCCACAACAAATGAAGGAATTTTAAGTAGTGATGGCCAGGTATGGTGTATGAAATTGATCAGCAATCCTTTGATGTGGGAACCATCATGGTCCTTTAAGAGACAAAGGACAAGTCAAAAAGGATCTCACTAGAAAGGATGTGTCAGAATTAAGCAGAAACTAAACAGCGCTATACAAAGATCATGTACCTGGTCTGTCATTATCATCAGATGGCCATATCTTAAAGATTTAATGCTGTCATATATTTTATCTTCCTGTAGACCAAGGATTTTTTTTATATTTACTATCTCTTTATTCTCCATTTGTTGGTGAGTGGTAGCTTCCCTGACATTGAGCAGCTTACCTCTGAGAGGAAACACACCATAATAATATTGACCAACAATAGATATTCCTGCCACCTGATAGGATAAAGATAACTAAAATAACAAAAAATTAAATTGGAAAGTGATGTCGAAACATGTCACAATACTACCAAATTCAGTATTCACATTTCCCTGATTCAAGGCACAAACACTTACAGCAAGAGCCTTGGCTGAGTCACCCTCCATTAATATTAAAGTACATTGATCAGAATTCTTCCCCCCTGCTTGATTTGCATCATCAAGTTTGGGAACATCAATTAATTTCCCCTTCTTGGTTCCATTAGTTTTCTTAAGATCTTTTTTTGTTTAAACTTTTCACTGCACTCATCAGTCAAACAAAGTTACAAAGCTCATCTTAGACACTAGCATTGCAAAAATTACATGTACTCGTAAATGCTACATATTATAACAAAGAAATTGTATCGTAATAAAAACAGAATAACAAATATGAATTAAAACGAATTATACTTACAATCAACATGGAAACCGAACGTTGATTCGAGAAAATTCTTTTCTTCCACGAGTGTTGCCTTGGTTGTAACAATTGGTAAATTTTTTTTGAACGGAAGGCTCGTAAACCGATGGATGTCATTTGTTTCGATCATCAATTAAAAAATCGCCATCGCTCGTGAGTCACATAAAAATACCGTCCTCTCAATTGTAGGATGACATAAAGTAATTCAAAATATTCGGATCTGCTTTTGAAATAGGGCATATTAACGAGCCCTGTAAATTCACACGCATCCATTAAATCTTTATATTCTGAAGACATCTTTAAAACAGTATGGATGTGAGGGCATAAGGGACATCGATTGAATTGGATTCTCTTGATTTTTGTTACTGAACTTGCAGTTGGGAAGCATTGAGACCTGCAAAAATTCAAGAGCTGGAAGGTGAAAACGAGAAAATGACCGGTTGAAGGGTATTTATAGGCTAAATCGGGCATCAATGGCTTCAATTGACGCGCGTCAAAGGTCCTAGCTGACGCGCGACAATAGTCCTAGCTGACGCACGTCAATTGGATCCAGCGACACGCATCAATAAGAGCAAGCGACGCACGTCAATAAGATCCAGTGACGCGCGACAATAGGAGTCAGCGACGACGTGCGTCCAATAGGAGCCAGTGACGCGCGTCAATAGAATCCAGTGACGCACGTCAATAGGAGTCGGCCGCGCGAGTCGATAGGGAGCCGGCGGTGTTAAAAGAGCCGATGACGCGCGCCAATAGGTGTCCGCGACGCACGCCAAAAAAATCTAGTGACACGCGTCAAAAAGATCGATGGCGCGCGCCAATAGGTTCCGATGTGCTGACGCCGTCAATAGTGGCGCTGTCGCGCGTCGGTCAAGACCATTGACGTTCCATTGACGTGCGTCAGGAGTGATGAGTGACTAGATGGATCTCTTTATGCACAGAGAAAGCCTGAGACTACCAAATAATTGATTTCTTATCCAAAATTTAATGGAATTCAAGTTTTCACCTCTTTTGCACTAGAGGAAATTCCCTTCATGTTTGCAATGCAGCCAATTGAGATGAAGCCTTCAAATTTATCCCCAAACCAAAGAAACAAATAGTGTTTGGTGTGTACTTGATGATGATATAGGGTCTTGTTTGATAAGTTCAAAAAGAAACTTCATGATATATGCTAAGACTGAGTTTGAGATGAGGTACCAGTAAGGCACTCTTGACAAAATTTACACAATGTTACCTTTTTAAGATGATCCAACCTTGCACAGAGAACTTTATGTTGAGCTGTAAATTTTTTTTCAATATTTGAGACACTTCATTTTATCAATTGTACTTCAAGAAGATCATGATTAATCAATTCAAGGCATAGAAATGGGGGAGCTTCAAGAAAATTGTCTTCAAACATACACTTGAACATTGTATCTTCAGCAAAGGAAAACAAAACAAGGTGGTAGCAGGAATTTTATACTTTGATACTCATTGCAAGGGTCAACCAAGTATTTCATCAGCTCAACAATGATAATTAGAAGAAAGTAAAAACAACTTTCTATTACACACAACAATTTTGATCACTTTACCCTTATTGTATCTTTCAAACCTCATACTTGTGCCTGAATATCCTTACATAGGATGAGATGAATCTACTAAAGGATCAAATATTTCAAGTTCATTCTTGTAACTAATATGATATGTAAACAACCTTATTGAGCTATGATCATATGCACCACCTTAAAAATTTGAAAAAAAAGAGACATATTTTAATTCAACCACTCCAAGAAGCAGTCCTGAAGAGAGAATCTCAAGATGTGAATCCTATACAACATATTTTGATACTGATCCATTTTCCCCAAAACATTTTACAATATCTCAAGATGTGAATCCTATACAAAATTAACTTCTATGATTTATCTGAAGAAGGCACTGTATTTTTTCTTGGATGCTAAGAAGACAGGTTGTTTAGTCTGCATTTCTAAGCGATCCAATTTTATAAAAACTTGAATAAGTTTAAATACTCATTTCAAAATTTGATTAAATTTGGCATGAAGCACTAAAAGACACTCCTATACACATTTCATGTTTTGGTTAACCATGGGTTTTCCTAAAGATGTTACAGGTCTATATACTAAAAATTTCAGGCAATTCACCCATCTATCTACTAATCCATTTCTCGTGTTGGGTTTTTTTAAAACACAGATCTAGCTCATTACCAGTGGCAGTGATGATTTCAACTTTAAGCAGGTATCTTTTTCCCCTTAATCTTATTGTTTATTACTATTCATTTTTTCAGATCTGGTTTTCATTAAAGATGTTACAGGTCTATATACTAAAAATGTCAGGCAATTCACCCATCTATCTACTAATCCATTTCTTGTGTTGGGTTTTTTTGAAACACGATATAGCTCATTACCAAAGGGCGTGATGATTTCAAGTTTAAGGAGGTATCTTTTTCCCCTTAATCTTATTGTTTGTTACTATTCATTTTTTTCAGCTCTGGTTATCATTAAAGATGTCTATGTATTTACATTTAGTTAAATACAATATTTTATTTTTTGAAAACGTGGGTTGACATCCGTCCAAGGAAGTTGTTACCTCTCGGGAATGACAATGTCAGGCAACTCACCCATCTATCTACTAATCCATTTTTTGTGTTGAATTTTTTTAAGACAAAGATCTAGCACATTACCGGGATGATTTCAATTTTAAATAGGTATCTTCTTCAACATAATCTTATTGTTTGTTACTTTACATTTTTTCAGCTCTTGTTATCATTTATTTAAAGATATTGTTGGTCTATATATTTAAAGATGTTGCTGGCACTTCTCAGGACTGACAATGTCAGGCAACTCACCCCTCTATCTACAATGTCAGGTAAAACAAAGATCTAGCACGTTACCCTTGATGATTTCACAGCAATCTAATACGCAAGAGGTAAGCTAAACCCTATCATATTTGCAATTATGTTTAATTTCTTACCAGTGATGATTCTTTCTTGATTTCTTAGAATTATATTTAAATAATTATATATTAACTATTAAACAATACATTATACTATTATAAATATAAGTCCTGACACTCTTCCTAAAATTCCCTGCTTTGTCATAGATCCATCACTTCTTCAGATTTCTCCATGAAGAAATAGATCTATTTTTAGACTTATAATGATCATCCTCTAACACGAAGTTATTCAAACTCAATTCTAATGCTATCTTCCATATCCTATAGTCACCCACCCAAATCTACACTAATCACAACTATTTAAATCAAAATGCTGAATTTGTTCACCGAGAAAGCATTAATTTGATACTACATATTGGGATTTTTAGAAATCATGAATGTAATAAACTAAACCAAAGAAAAAAATTAGATCTAAATGGAAGAATGAAATGCGCAAGGGAACTTGACAGAGTCTTTATCTAATAAAAATCCTTTCTAGTAATAAAACTGACTAGAACATTGATAATTCTATTAACTTCAAACTATCCTGCAAATGTAGTGTGCCTTCTTCAAGGCTCTACATAAATACTTACACACATAGTTTACTATGATCTAGTTTACAACCTTCAATATTTTCTTACACACTCAAAATTATTCCAACTTATAGCCTCCCAGTTCTAATCCACAATTATTCTTCACCCTTATCAAATATAAAAAAATGATAGGATTCTTCAACCTATGAACTTGATCTATACAGACTAATCTTCATGATAAAAACCTTATATGTTTTACATTAAACTTCAAAGTTCTATATCGACTATTTACAGCAACTTGTCAATCTACTCTACACAAAACAATATCCATGATAACAAAACCATATCTTTTAAACCATGGTCTTGATTATTTCCCAAGCTCTAATTCTTATGGCCTGGAATTTAACTATTTCATAATTGGCTAATCTAGCCTCCACATCAATGATTGTTTCCAGCAAAACGTTATTTTCTGACAAATGGTCTTGACTATTTTGGATGTCAAACAACCTCTCTAATGAGAGATTATGCACTTATATAGAGGTGAATCTCTTTAAAATAGAATTTTCCTACACCATAAGTCTATTAAGGAGAAATCCTAAAGATCTGTTTCAAATCTTAGTTGCTATTTTTTCCCAAAGACATAATTTTCAAGATAATTAAAGTCCCACAAGATATTTAGGCACTACATTTTACATTATACACATTAAATTGATCATCGTCTTTCATCATCATCTATCATTAATTATCAATTATCATCATTCATCATCTACGTCCACATACAATTCATGACAATGCAAGTAAACAAGAAACATACATATAATTCATGATAATCACCATCTAATGCAATTAAAATTAAAGACTTTATATAAATCCATATAATTAAATTCAAATACCATAGTACATACTCAATAGTAGAAGTTTTCAAATTCAATATTTAAAGTTTCACAATAATAAAAGTTTCTAATTTTCAAAACAGTCTTTTCTTTATACAATTCTACTCTGCTCTCTTCCCCAACGGCTTCTTCCACTGTGGCTGTACCTCTTTCCCCAACACCAGAAATAACCCTTGAACTTATAAGATCTTCTACAGCACTGTCCAGATTTTTTAAAATTCTTTCTTCTTGATTTGTTGCATCTCCATGCGACAACAAATTTGGATCAGCAGCTGCTTTGGCTTTGAATAATATGTCAGGGTCGAGACCATGCTCTTTAATTATCCGCTTTAGTGTATTGTTTTGTTTGTTAACCAAAACAATATTTTGCTTCAAATTTTTTGCTGCGGATAAGTTGTTCTTTGCTATTTCCAAGTGAACTTGCAAAACCTTCGCCTGACTCTTCAAATTTTCATATTTCAACTGCACAAAAAGAGTAATGTCAATTCAAAATATTAATGTAAATTCAAAATTTCAAATTAACAAGAATGATTGTTTGAATGTAATAGTACTTACAACCGCTCTATCTCTTTCGGCATTTGCGATTGATACCAAATCCTTGTCCTTGGACCATTTGTTAAAATATGCCTGGGCCTCGGCACTAATATTTTCCAATTTGTTTAGTGCCTTATCTAAAATGTCGTCTTTATAGTTGTTGTTAAACGTGATAGTCCCACATCTTACTTGGGTAAGTAAGGAATCCATCTTTGCAGGTTGATTATGGACTGCAGCGTATAAACTATCCCGTTGCCAATAATTTTCATAACGACTAATAATCTCATTGATAAGAACTTTAGCCCTTCTCTCCCATTCTATAAGCTATTTGATATGAGAAATAATAAACTCACTGACATGGGATTGACAATCATAACCAATTAAGTTCTCCAAAGGAAAACGTGGCAACCGCTCACTATCTCGAATCGATGCGCGGCGATCTTCTTGAGAAGTATGGGGGCTTTCACCAAGATCAACCGCTCCTTGTTTTCGCCTTTGGGTGGGCTGATCCTATTTTTGAAAAAATTGATCAAGATTTAGATAAATAAATTTAAATCAGAATGTAATTCAAAATTGTAAAGCATATTAAAATTGAAATTTGAAGTATACCTGCTGGCCTTGAATCATCTCGTGGGTATCGAAAAAAACCAGTTGGGTCATTGCTATCAATGCCCAAATAATCTTCATCTAAATTTATATTGTTCAAAACAGATATGCCCGTTGCACTGGGCAAGCCACCAAGTGATAGAGTTGGAATTCGAAACGAGGAGGCAAGGTTTAGTGTCCCACTAGGGGTGAAGCAAAAGGCATGCGTTTACCAATGTTCTTTTTCACTGTTCCTCTGGTTGGCATTTTAAAAATTAATGGTTGAGTGGGTGTCGGTGCTGTGGTTTGATCATGACTGACATGTGCTGAAAAGTACAAGAAAAAATGAAAAATATTAAAACAATTCATAAAGTCAAAACTACGAAATTAAACGTACTATAGAAAAGTTGTACCTTGTTGTCGAGGGGTTGTTTTTCTCGGTGCTACGGGTGGCCTTGTAGGAGTTGTACTCAGTGGCTGTTCAGAAGATATGAATGCATGTGAATGTATGGAGTGAGTTGGGGAAGAAGGTTCCAAAGTCCCTGCAATTCATCAATATTAAATGTTGTCAATTCATTTGGTTAAAATTTAAATAGAAAAATAAATATACAACTTTGGAATTTGTAAATAATATATGAGAATGTATTACTTCTCTGGCATTTAAAGAGTTCAAACTGTTGAGGGTTTGGAGAGGAGTGAGCTTCCATTTTAGATTGGGAGTCCACCAAAGCCTCCGCGTGTTGTTGGCCTCTTCCTCTCGATCACTTATTTTTTCGGGGAAGGGCTTCAAGATATCTTCTCTGCAAAACATTAAAATTTAAGTTTTAATAACTGTGCACTGTAATGTCGAAAATTGAAATACAATTACAAACTAAATAGTTTATAGCATGTTTTTTTTAAATGGAATTGAGAATTTCTTCAAAGCCTCATCAGAGCAAGTAGGAATTTGTTTATCTTTTAAATTTAAAATTGCCTCATAGTAGAAGCCGAGGAGATAGTTTGTTGAATAAATGAAAGGTTTATCTGAGAGTTTTGAATTTGTTATGTCAGTTCTTATTTTTTTGGATAGATATGTGCACCAATCAAATTTTCGTTTTGAGATAGTGGCACAAATGTATGCAATGGCCCAATTTGGTATATCTGTTTGGTGACCCTGCAAAACAATTCTGGCTTGAAAAAATGAAATAAGTGCAGCAAGAAAGTGGTGTGCAATTGATTGTGTATCTACACCACGCCTGGATTTATTGACATGGGCTGCAAATGCGAAACAATGAAAATTACTATAAATTTATAACAACAAATTGTATCAGAATAAAAAACAGAATAAAAAATATGAATTAAAATGAATTATACTTACAATCAACATGGAAACCGTATGTTGATTCGAGAAATTTCTTGTCTTCTTCCAGGAGTGTTGCCTTGGTTGTAACAATTGGTAAATTTCTGAAAGGAAGGCCCGTAAACCGATGGATGTCATTTGCTTCAATAGTGAATTGGAACATTTGGCCATCGTTCAGAGTCACATAAAAAATACCATCCTCTGAATTGTAGGATGACAGAAGGTAATTCAAAATATCCGGATCTGTTTCGAAATGGGGCATATTAACGAGCCCTGTAAATTCACACTCTTCCATCAAATCTTGATATTCTGAAGACATCTTTAAAGCCGTATGGATGTGAGGGCATAAGGGATTCCTGTAGTTGATCTTGGAAATCGATTGAGTTGGATTCTCTTGATTTTCTTGCTGAACTTGCAATTGGGAAGCATGTGAAGTCGACATTATAGTTGTAATTGCATCTTTGACAACAATTTAGACCTGTAAAAATTCAAGAACGGGAAAATGAAAATGAGAAAATGAGTGGCAGAAGGGTATTTATAAGCTAAATAGGGCGTCACTGGCCCCTATTGACGTGCGTCATTTTCTCCTACTGACGCGCATCACTGGCTACTATTGACGCGCGTCAGCTAGGACTATTGTCACGCGTCAGCTAAGACCTTTGACGCGTGACACTGGCTCCTAGTGACGCGCAACACTGTCCCCTACTGACGCGCGTCACTTCCTCCTATTGTCGCGGCGTTAGCTAAGACCATTATCGACGTGCATCAACAATTTCCAGTGACGCGTGTCAATAGAAGCAGACGCGTCGTCATTAGGGTGCGTGTCGCCGCGTCAAAGGTCTTAGCTGACGCGCGACAATAGTCCTAGCTGATGCACGTCAATAGGAGCCAAGCGATGACACGCGTCGAGGGAGTAAATGACGCGCGTCATTAGGGGCCATGACGCGCAACGCTGACAAGAGGCAATGAGGAGGCATGTCACGCATCATTTCCCAGCCGATGTGATGCGTGATGAGAGACAATGTCGCGCGTCATAACGAGCTAGTGTCATGTGTCATTGGGAGCCGGCGTCGTGCGTCATTACCAACTAGTGTCACGCCAGTGATGCGCGTTAGTCTAGACCATTGACGCTCCATTGACGCGTGTTAGGATTGGTTATTGATGTCTTGTTGTCACATGTCACCGATGGAACCATGAAAACCAGGTGAAAATTTTGTTTTTGAATCTTCAAATTTGCCTTTCACTCAAAACCGGTTACTGGGGATATTCACTAGGTATTTTCCACCTTCAATTTTATAGGGGTGTCTTAAAATGAACCCCGCTTAGAAAACTTGACACAAGGCAACCCGTTGACCATTTCGCTTTGGCTCAATTGTTCAAGGTAGTAATAATTTAGATGTCCAAAATTCTCATGCCATAACTTACTAACCTCATTTGCATGAGTGAGAAAGGCGGTGGGCATAGAATCGAAGTAAAGTGGGAGAAGGTGTACAATCGTGAACAATGATCTCGCCTTTCCCTCATCCACCGTAGTGTCATCGTTAAGCTCATGAATAATTACCAAATTAGGACCAAATTCCACTCGCATTCCTTCACCAAGGTGAGTAATTTGGTAAACCGATAGGAGATTGGTAGAGATATCAGGAACACTCAACACTTGGTTAAATGTTCCCACATCCATCTCTACCAATCCACTACCGGAAACTGACATTGTCGTGTCATTACCCATCGTGATTTGGGACATTCCACAAGGTTCGATGTTGGAAATCTCAACATGTAAAGAACCCATGTGGTGCGAGGCATTGGAATCTATAATCCATGTCGATGAAGTAAATGCGACTCTACCTACAAGGGCCTTTCCTTTCTTCTTATCATTTTTAGCACCTTTTGTAGTAGAAGACTCGGCCTTCGGAGAACTTTGTTTTATGGATTCAGGAACACTTATTTTATTCTTCTCAAGTAAATGAGATAAGTGATCAATCTGTTTCCGAAAATAGTGTTGCTCGTCGTGACCGAATTCTTGTAATAGGAACACAAATACTTACTTTTTGTGCCTTAGGCTCGTAATTCAAGTGTTTGTGTCATTTTTAGGTTTGGTTTTGGTTTCTTTCTTAGGTTGATCCTTTGTTTCAGATTTTTCTTTTTCCCTTACTAGTACTTGCTACAAGGGCATGTGACTTGGATTTGAGAGACCCATTTGAATGAGTTTTTCCTGTTCTCGAATGAGTTGGGATGAAAAACAACCAAAGGAGGGCATAGTCCAAGTATCTCCCAAAGCAAATTTTGTAGCGTAGAAATTTGACACAAAGACGAATATTCGGGACCTAGCTTAGAGAGAATTGACAAGATCACTTGAGAATCTTTCTTCTCTACTTGACATCCTTTTAATAACAATCTAATGTGGACAAATTTCGAGAAGAAGGCTTGTAGGTTTTCAAAGTCACTAGGATTTAACCCTAGTAGTTCGTTTTCCAACTCATGTGCTCTCATGTCATCTAGTTGTCCAAACATCGCATCTAGCATTTTCCACATAGATTTAGGTGTTTCAGACGCCTCAATGTGGAAGAGCAAGTTAGGAGAAACAAACATGCAAAGAAGACCTAAAGCTTCATCACTATGGTTTAACCACTTAGATTTTTTAGGTTCGTCATCTGGTTCAGTCTCAGTTCCCATGGTGATGTGGTATAACCCTTTACCCCTTAGTTTCATTATTATTTTCGATCTCCATTCAAAAAAGTTGAACGGCGTAAGCAAAAGGAATTAAAAGTGCATCCATAGTGAGAGAGAGAGAAAGAAATGCAGAAAATAAATACAACCACCCAGGACAATAACAACCCCCCTGCTTTCGAAACTTTAAAGTTTAGTGCATTGATTACAATTGGGTCCGTGCGTGTAGTTTGAAACACTTGGTAACTCGTCTTATAATCAGTGTAATAACGCGTAAGAGAGAGACCACAACAGTGTTTCGTGGAGCGCAACAAATAGGACACCATAAACAAGCACAAGTAAAAAACAAGAAAGGAGGCGAAAGCCAACCCTGGTGGTGAGAAAAAACATCTCACTTCGTAAAAGGAAACCCCCTTGTTGTAGACTATGGTGGACGTGCTCACTAGTCGGAAGCAATAATAAGGGTGAAAGACAAGGTTTTAAATGAACTCAAGGAGTTCAGAGAATCTTCAGAATGCCGGAAAAGAGCTTGGAAGGAAAAGAGGTGCACGAAGTGTCACTACACACTTGAGCGCACGATTAGCAAAAAAATTGACAATAACGCCTAAATTTTACCGTTTGGAAACGCCCAATTTTGCTTTTTTAGAGCTATTGGAGTTAAAAAATGATAAAAAAGGGTTATTGAAAGATTATTTTTAATTTACTATAAATCGTAAATGAGATAGGATCAAATTAATTTGTAATTAATAAAAATAAATTTAATTAAATTAAATCTAATTAATTACAAAAATTAATTAAAATCTAAAAAGAAAAAAAAAGACTAATTAAAGATACTTTCCCTTTTAAAAAAGTGATTTTAAATTAAATAAAACTAATTTGAAAATATATAAAAAAAGCTTCTTTTTAGATAGAAAGAATTTTTAAAAGATACTAAAAACAAAGATTTGAAGTTTTGAATAAAAAAACTTACCAAAAATTTACTACCGGTTTTTGTGTAAAAAGGATTTTTGAAAAAACTTAATGTATTTACTTACCACGTTTGGAAAAACTTTACCAAAAAAACATGAAACTTACCAAATAACAAAAAAATCTTACCAAAAATGTGTCGGTCGGGGATTAAGAAAGAATGTATTTTTAAACTTTACCAAAAGGAATGAAAAATTAAAACACTTACCAAAAAGGTGTAGGATTGGAAATCGCGTGGAGTTTTTTTGTTTGTTTGCTTTGTTCTTCTTGTGGTTTTTTTTTTTTTCGTGCCAAAGTGGCGATAGGGCATAGGGGCCATGGGTTGTGGGCGAGAGGGCCATGGGCAAGATGTGGGAGGGGGCACATAGGTCGAATCCAATAGGCATGCGGGGAGACGCCACCTAAGAAAAACACTAGAGTTGAAAAAGTTTGTGCGGTGTGAAAAAGGCTATCCAGAGGTAGATTCCGGGCCACGTAGGTAGAACACAGGCATGATAGGCACATCGGGCTCCAAACATGCATGCGAGAGAATGGTTCGGTTAAGATCCGAACGAGTAGAAACCACAAATATCCTGCAACCACAGACTAACATGCATAGCCAAGCCAATTTTTCTCAAAAAAATTGGAACTGAAAAAAAAATAGAGATCTTAAAAAAATTTCACTTCCATTTTAATAATTTATTTAAAAAAAGAAATGAAATGAATCTCTATTTTAGATTTAGTTGTAGCCAGCTAAAAAGGTGGTAAAACCCTTGATTGCTCAAGGTATTATGAAAACATGCACGTGCACAAAAAAAACACAAAAACCGACACAACTTTCCGAGAAAGCTTGTTAGAGAGGTTAGCAAAATAATTCCAAAAAATAGTGATCGAAAAAATTGCATGCAGAGTAGAAGAACGAAACCAAGAAAGAGTAATCGCAACTAAAAAAATAATGAGTGCACGTTTACCCGATCTCAGCTCTAATACCATGAAAAGATTTTGAGAGAATCGAATCAGAAACGAGGCACCACGAAGTAGTTTCAATCCAACGGAATTGTGATAGCTCTAGTGTAATTGCAAGAAGAATCAAACAGTAATGGAAGAACTTGCTCAATAGAAACAAAGCTTACACATAGAGGAAAAACAACGAAGTGTCTTGGCATGCTCATAAATGAATAGTAAAGGGGTACATAAAGGGTGCTAAGTAACCCTAGTGCATGACACACATGAAACCCTAAACCTAACCCATGTGAGATGACCCTCCAATATGAGAGGAGGACACATAGGGTAACTCACACTAACAAAGTACCATATAATTTTAGCCCTATTTCGTAAAGAATTGACAGTATAATCTTATGTAGAAGACTTCATGGTGTAAAACCAAGTTTGGTAGCATAACAAGTATGGTAGATTACCTAGCTACTCATGATAAGATATAAGCATGGTATGTGCAAATTTTTGATGAATCATATTAGTTTAGTGGACCTACTCCTTGATGACTAAACAAAGAAAAAACTAGTCTTTGTGTTTGAAAGGTAAATGTGATTTTATCTATATAATTCTTGGAAGTGAAGGTTTGAAAGTGAAGTAAATATCATTTTATAAGTGTTTAGTGCATCTTTTGAGAATGAAAGTGCAATTGAAGTGTTTGAAGCCATACAAATCAAGACTAGTCTTTGGGTGTTTTAAAACCAGCTATAGATGTGTTTGAAAGGCAAGGTTACTTGGTCTATATATCTTGAAATGATGCTTGATGTTAGTATGATGAGTTGAATAAGCATTAGTACCTTCAAGAAAATTTCTTTAGAATCCATGATTAGGTGAAGTGAAGAGAGAACAAGCTCACCATGTAAAGGAAAAATTTCTGAGTTTGAATGTTTGTGAGTTGTATGCTCAAATAAGCATGTTATTGCTTGAATGAGAGTGATGGAGTAAATATTTGTACTTGAAGGTGATATACAGATCATATAACATCATATCCATGCTTTATAATGGTTTTATGGTGCATGCATCATTGATAAGAAGAACATCTATGTGATTGTAATTTTTCAGTCCTCCATGACCAAGTTTGAAGCTCCAATGAAGAATGAAGAAGAAATGGCGATATGGAAGGCATGTCAAGAGGTTATAAAGATAAATTAGGATTATTATAACGTGCATGCATGATGGATACACTTGGCATCAAGTTTCTTTATCTAGAAGAAAAAACCCATATGTTGGAGGATAAGACAAAATAGTTGTTGACATTTACAAATTAGGTCTACAAGATGATAGAAAGAATATTTGTAGGTGTATTTAGATGGTCATTTAGTTTAGAAATCCCTCTTAGTCATCATTTGCATAATAAAAATCTTGACAGGTCCTGAAAAGGAATCATATGTAAATGATCCCATGTCAGGTGAAATGATTGCAAAAGTGGACAGTTTTGTTTGTTGACATTCCTCCTTCCCTATTCAAATTGGAGAGTTGAAGTTGAAGAGTTTCTTTGCAAGATGAAGTGCAAAATTCTCTTGAGTATGTCTCCTTGAAGCTATAAAAGATTTCATTACACATCAAGGTATTTGTTGATGAAAATGAGAGCTCATCATGTATGAAGACTAGTGTAACTAAGTGAAATTTTATGAAGGAGTTGATATGAGACTTTATTGCTGATAGCTATTTTATTGAAGGTGGATGAAAACATGAAAAAAAAAAAAACTAAGGTGCATGTGAATGTCTTCATGACTGAAATTTTTGCAGCAACATGAATACTTGAGAGAGGAGAAGTTTGAAGGTGAGAGAAGCATGACAAGGGTGCTGTGTGTGAGAGCAACACCGCATGAAAGTGTTTGTAGAAGAGTGAGAAGATAGATGAGATGATTTAGTGGTCACAAAATGTTATGTGAGACAACCAATTAAGAGTGATCAAAACATTGAAAAATACTAAGTAGTGGCTTAATAGAAAGGGAGTTGAATCTTCCTAGTAAGTTGTATCTTACAAAAGAATCAAGTAGAAGCTTGATTAGAGTTATTTTGGGGATTTGTTGCTTCTAATAAATTAATGGCTTACAAAATGTCAAGTGGTAGATTGAATAAATTTTGAAGTTTTAGCTTAAGGTTAAGTGGTTGCTCAACAATGAAATCATTGTAATCTTCATAGACAATTTTTCAAAGCTAGTGCTTTGGTTTTAGTGGGTTTTTTTCCCTTCAAGGGTTTCCCACATTAAATATTGTCTCTCTATGTGTTCTCTTGTTGATTTCTTGTGAATGATGTTATTTTTTATCATAACAAAGTAAAGTAACTTTATTTGTCTCTAAAATTTTGAATTATCACCGATTCATCTCCCTTCTCAAGTGCGTAGAATTTCCAACAGAAATTACACCAAGACATGACATACATAGGTAAAACATAGTTACAAGGTCATCTTGAGGATGCAAATGAGGCCACAAGGGAAAGAAGAGTATTACAAAATTATAGGAAACTACATCTCCCTCCCCCTTATAAGAGCATCCTTGATATGACCATAAAGGAAAGAAATCATCATTGTGAATGCAAACGAAAGGAAGAAGGTGATAATATCTTATATTGAGGAAGGGACCCCTTGATGAAATGCAAACCACTTTATGAAAAAATGAATTGGTAATTTTGTCAAATTTTCATGTTCTATGAAGATTATTCGTTCTCTTACCAAAATTTTCATTAGTTCATTTCTTTTAATAATTATAGTTAATATTTTTTTTTCTTTTTTCACAACTTTCCAATATAACATATGACATCCCAACATCATACAAGATCCATCAAAAAAATGCAAGGATGAATCCACAAAACATCCTATATTATGCATCTTACACATAAAGGATGGGAAGTACAATTCAAATATAAGAATTCTCAAACCACATGCCTCATGCGTAGATATAGATCAATGACATGAATACGTAACAAAAGAATGTATCATACCGACATAAGTGTAGGAGGGTCCACATGACCTAAAGTAAAAAAATATTTCCAAGAGTAGTGCTAAAATATTGATTCAAGTATCATAACCTTTGAGAAAAGATAAATCATAGAAATAGTTCACTTGTCTCGTGATACCTCACAAGTAAAAATCTCCGATGTCTCTCAAAATTCAAATCTCTATATGCCTCCCCAAAAATATGAAACATAAGATTAAGTGAGGCTATGTAACATTTTTGTCTTGTACACATATAGCCTAGTCACCTTAAAGCCAAGGGCATAGTTCCAAGCACCCACACGAAATGCACTCCTATGGAATGTTAGGTATACTTACATTGAATGAATTTGGTCCGAGAGACCATATAAATTCATGATAAGGCCCATGACCATAGTCATGCATATTACAAATATATCCTACAAAAATTACAAATAAATCAATAAATCCACTATTAAACATTGGAAGATGAATATCCAAGCAACATCAATGTAACACACATGTTATTATCTAGCCAAATTAAGGATTACAAAAAAACCCCTTGATTACAATTCTTTCCTTCAATGCTTTTCAACATGCAACAATTAAATCCAACATAATTAAATGTTTACAATCCATTTGATAACAAATGATAACCATGTGCAATTGTAAGGGTCAACTAGATCTTCCCGATCCCCCTTAAATCACTCTAATAGAGCGGGTATAACTTGTATACTTTTGGTTAAACCCTTAACAAGTCTTGAGAACTATGTGCATATTCTAAGTGTCAAACTGAAAAACATAGAATCTATAATCCATCCTTTATTTGACACAAGAAGTTAGGGGAATGGTGAGAAGACACTACAATTAATTAGTTAAGCTATGGAAAAATATTCAAGCGTTGCAGTGCAAGATTAGTTTCATGACCACACACTAGTCAATGAAACTTGTCTCTGTCACCACACAACCATATCTACAAAATTATCTGGATCTTTTTTTAAGACATTAAGTTTCTGTTTTGAATAAGTAAGAACCATGAATCACTCTTCTAATAGAAAGGATCCTACCAATCCCATCTTAGGATCCCTATGGGAAATATAGGGACCACGTAATGACTTTCATCATTATGTACTCACTATCCTTCCCATAGCCATCTAACACCGCACGGTTAGGATTATATTGAATGGAACTATATGTCATAATACCTACAGGTTCATTTACACTTTTAGTATACATTTTAGATAAGTAAATAAGTTCATCTTTACGATAGGTTATTAGGTATCATAACACATTATTCATTTCTTGATATAGGATTATAGTAACTCATTGATTTACTATCTTTAATGAGTACCTCTTATCAAATTATGACAATATAGTGTATGTTTTTAAATAGCGGTTTACTTAACCATGCCTCATATAAATTTAATCCATTCAATACTTGTTAAAAAACTCCTTAATCTTATATGATCATCATTTAATAAGATTAGTCCATTTTATTTAAAAAGGTACAATAATAATATAACATTGTTGTTTTTATATTGATATCCTTAATGTGTTGTGTTCAACATTCACATATTTGTTCATTCTAAATGAATCAATAACAACAGATTGTAATTGCATATCATAATATCAAATTATTTTATTTATATTCTGTTCTAAAAAAATTAAACACTTTCATATCCAACAAAATATGATACAAAAAAACAAAGTATTTTATTAAATATTAATAAGGATAATCCCTTATTTTCAGTAATAATGATATACATTTAATCATGATAGTACAATAAGAAAAATGTCTTAAATCATGTGACAAAGATACTACTTTCACGCGTTAAAATTAAATACAATAATCCTTATCATATTTTAAACAATAGTACATGGCGTAATCATGTGTATACAATCCAATCAGTCACTTCATGCATATCTTTCCTTCTTGCAAACTGTAGGAAAGAGAAAATGTATACATGGGTCAGTTTAAAGAACTAGAATGAGTTACCTAACTCATATTCTTGTTGTATTTAAAATGAAATAATGGAATATGTTAAGGTTGTTTTAGCTGATAACTTATAAACTTCCTAATTCATTAATTAAGTTTATACATCATTTCTCAAATGAAATTATACTATATAAAGTATGGTATTTGTCAAACAATCCAAGATTCCTACTGATAATTATATCTTTAGACTATTTAAATAACTTACAAATGTAATTTATTATTTCCATAATCAAGACTATAATTTCATAACAACATCAATCAATTCTTAAGAGTAACCCACAAGAATAATACTAACAAAGAAAACTTCATCAATGTATAACAATCATATTTTGATGAATGAACTTAACTAACCCATCATCCATTTATGAAAATATTACAAAGGAGATGGAACAAAATCATGCTTTACAAGTAATCATACAATTCCATTAACTATTCCACTATCATTACTTAAATCAAAAATTAAAACAATCATGATTACAAACACATAATCATTGCTACAGAAAAGTTCATAGTTGAGTTTAATTTGGTACACTTCTAGCCAAAAACCTCATGATATCTACCTTTCCTACATATCATTATAAAAAAATCATTCAGATAAGAATGCAATAAATAATCATGCCCAAATAATAATTAAATGAGGGGTTCCTACATCACATTATCACTTCAACCAAACCAGATATTCCTTTATTGTTGGTTAGAGAAAATGGCTAAGTACTAGCCATGCATGAGAGTATGTGTGCAAGATCAAATAACATGGAAAGAAGGAATGTGTGAAGGTGTGTGTATCATAGGTTAGTGCGTAAGGTTTCATGCACATGCAAAATATTGAGGAATTAGCTGATTTTAGGGATGCGGCTAAAAATAGAAAAGAAAAAGATGAAGTGTTGTGCACACAAGAGCAATAAATAGGAAAAAGAACATGTAAGACAATGATAGAGACAACACATGAATACATCTATTTATAGGATTAAATCAGATAAAGCTGAGTTATTTATAGCTCAATCTATTGTTAAACAAAGAGTTAAAAAATCATGTAATTTATTGTTAACACACATATTATTAGGATAAACACATATGAACGGTGAAGGGAAAGTGCCCACCATGTATAAATAGGTGTAGTTCTCCTTCTATTAGATGAATTTTGGTTGATACACCATTGATGGGAATTATGGATGTATGTCTATAGTATGTGATCCATTTTGTATGCATGCATGGTCTAGCACAAGGATGCAAATTCACTTGTGGATGTGGTTAGCTTCTTTGTTATGTAATTCATTATGGTTATGATGGATAATTGTGTTTGGGTAGCAAAGATCACCATGTTTGAGTATGAAGTTATGGGAATTCAAATAATTTTAGTAATTCTGTATGTTGAATGATTTTCTTATTATATGTGTTTCTAAATTTATATGATGTATCTCCATTCTTGCATGTTATAATGGTTATTATGATTATGTTTGTGCTAACCACATCCTGTGAGTGAACAAAGGAGGGACCTGGTGGCTACGTGTGATTCGGGTGAGATTTTAGACTTGTCTAGATGAAGTGCCAATGCCCTCACTAAGTATTGGTTTAAATAAAGACTAAATTTTGGTTCCGTTGTCAGGACCTCTTTTCAATCTTATCTCGGGATGTGACATACATATGGTGTTCTAGTTGTCCTTGGAGAATTTTGAGATTTGGGTGCATGATGACCAAGATGTGTTTGCTCAGAGGTATAACACTGGACCTGATTTTAATGCACACAAGTGTAAAGAAGATAGACTCTATGATTGCTTGTATGAGATGTTCTTCAACTTTTTCTTAGTAGAATTTTACTTGGTGGTTGGAATATTACATGGATAAGCGAGGTTTCTAGATAGGAAGAAAGTAAGTGTAGAGCCAAGATGACTATCAAACACGTTCTAATTAATACGCACTATGGACTAGAGTTACAAATCATTGGTGAGAAGATATGTTGCATAGTTATACCTTGGAGTACATTATTTATACATACTCGTGCCCTAAGGAAGTAGAGTTCGGTTTTTATGTGAGCCAAGAAAATTTTATTTGTGTGTGACACCTTTAGCTATTAAGATCTTGATGATTGAGCTTGGGATGAAGAATTTTTGATGGTACGATAGGAAGTAGGTGTGGGAAGGATGGTGTTGGCTCAAATAGAAGAAAGAGAGAGAGAGAGAGAGAAGAAATATGAATCAGAAATAATGATGCATGAGAGAGAGTAGTGGCAGAGGTAGTGAGAATGAGGGTAATGATGACTAGTGGTAGTGATGAGAACCCTACAGAAGGTGAGGGACAACAAGATCATGTATTTCCAGTATTGGGGAACTATAGTAGAGAGAACCCTTTAGTATATGATGAGATTGAGAATAAAGAGAGAATGAGAACCGTGGGCACACATCTAAAATAACACTGGTACCTAGCCCTTGTGCAAGGTGCTTGGAATCTAGAAGTTGTTGTAGAAAACCATCATAGTGAAGGTGAGCAAGAAGATAATTAGGTATCACCATGTTGGGTAGGAGATACATGTAGGAACATATTGGTATCATCTCAAGAGGCATATCAGATTAAGGACACACACATGACAAAAAAACAAGAGCCCATGTTTGGAAAATTTTTATTTGGGACCCATTTGGTAAGCACATATTTAAGACAAAGCAATGTCGTGCTACCCGTTGGAAGTAGTACTATTGGTGGATTTGTAGGACATAAAAATGGTGTGTAGTTTATCATGAACACATGGACATAAGGAAGTTATTCAATAGGCCCATAGGTCGTAGTGGGAGGCTCAGAATTTTAGGTTAGCTACCACGTGAAGGTAATCCCAGTGGAGGATTAGGTCCGAGGATTTGGCCCCACTCAAGAACAAGGGCCACAATATCCAATATAATAACCTTAACAACCGCAATAACGAACCCTCAAATCTTCTTTGAGATGTATCTTCATTTTCTAGAGTATAGGGGTGTGGAAGATGTAGCTGAACATGTGCATAAGTGTGAGTTATTATAGAGAGATAAGGGAATAACATCCACAAAACTTCAAGGGCACGCACATAGTTGGTATAGAAAATATGATCAACATCAAAGTGTAGTTGGTTATGATGCATTGTGATCTACATTTTTAGTTGAGTTTCATATCCACGAGTTTGAGCAACTAAGCATTAACGTGCCTAAGGATATCAAATAAGGCCTATTTGTGAGTGTTTAGGAATATGATGCACATTTTAAGACCTTATTGTCTAAGCTCTCGTATGAAATTCGTCATATCTAGCATGCTTAATGGTTTGTAGGAGGATTTTGACACCATTTTAGAGAGTGATTTCACACAAAAATTCATTGATCCGATTGAAGCCTTTAAAGAAGCATTACGTGTAGAAATAGTAGAAAGTTTTGACACGCTTGTGGTACCTTCCTTAAATCCCATATAGCAGTGATGGCTACTTAGTTTGAAAATTTGTCTACCAATTAGGAACATGGGACATGTAATGGGTTATGGTGCACAAATTGTGAGGTTGAAGGACATACAAAGGATAGTTGTTTTCTCGAAATGTGTGCCTGTTGTTGACATCTTGTGAAATCTGTCATAAGAATCATGTTATTTGTGATTGTCCACTTTTACAATACGCAACATAGAAGAATGTATCCATATATTACAAGATCTATGATGCACATACCCATAACATAACCAACTACCATTTGATTGATCATTTTCATGAGGCATGTGAGATATGGTTGTTCCGGACCAATGTGGAAAGAATCTCGTAGTGTAAGAAGGATAGACTAGTGAAGTACAAAACAATGGAAATGGAGGTTTTAGAGGTGGATTCAAAAGTAGAGGCCATGACAACCATGAAAGGTGTTATCTATTTTTGCACCCCTTGAAAAATGGACAACTTGGGAGAAAGTTAGACTTGGATAGTTTGATGGAGCTTCAATGAAAGATCTCAGTAAAATTTCATCCCGAGAAAAATCCAATTAGTTAGGATAAAATTGGAAAAAATGGCCTTTTAATGTATTGCGAGATACTTTGGATCTGGGAGGTATAGAGGGTACAAATTCCATTGGGTCATGAGTTCTCTAGCTTTCAAAAGTTTATAACATACTAAGGGTAGTGAATGGGTCCTTTGTATTGCGGAGAGAAGGAGGAAAAGCGTGGCCTAGATGGAATGTATTCCCATGGGTCCCAAGTTCCATGCGGGACTGATTTACCTGAACCAAGAAAGGGAGGTCGAGAGTTAAGTTAAATGCAAAGGATGTGGAATTTTGTGGTCCGGAGGGCTTGGATGGAACTGGGGATGTGAGGACGTGTGTTCCTTGTAGGTATAGAGCTTCCACAAAGGTGAGGGAAGAAGTGTGGAGGTATAAGGAGTGTGGAGAATAGAGGGGTACGAGGAACAAAGTTCCATGTAGAACATTGTTCCCCATGGAGTATTTAAGCCCACAATATTAAAAAAGTGATGGGGGTAAAATAGACAATGTGGGCCTGTGAAGCACAAGAGGCTCGAGAACCTCGAGTATCCGAAGTGATCAAATCACACACATTATTCGAGACAAAGGAAAAAGGATAAATGAAACCCATTATAATGCAGATTGTGGATGAATTAGAAGCCTAGAGGTCAAAACATTGGGAAATGAGAAAAATGGAGCCTCCCCGACTGCATCCCTATAATTTTTCCCACGTGCGCCAAATTAGACAAAAAATATGGTTGGATTCGTATTTTAGATCACTTCCTCATGAAATCGTAAAATATGAGAAGTATGTGGAGTTGGTGGGAAAAATTTCAAGGAAATGTCCAAAGTCAAAATAATCATGTCCTAGGTGGATACAAAATGCATTAATTTTGGCATGGGGTAATCTCCTTCTCCAACAAAAAGAGGAGATGAAGGGATGGATTTTGCGGGGTCTCTATAATGTTTGCAGGTCATTTAATGAATTTTATTAGTTAGTGAAGCCTAAAATACGATCTCTCTCTCTCTCTCTCTCTCTCTCTTTCTTTCTTCCATATATTGTAAAAAGAGAGATCATTTGTTAGGTTGGACACTTTGGAATGCTTCTCTCTCTTCTTCTCAAATGTTGGGTGGATATTAGAGCTCCAAGCCTCATTTTTGAGCATTGTAATGATTAATCATGCCTTCTACCTTTATTATGATGTATTGTACAAAATTTTGGAGCAATAAAATCAAGTTTTTTGATTATTTATCTATCTTAGCTGGATTTTTACTGCTTTATCTTACCTTTCTTCATGTTTACGGGTATTTTTTTGCAGTTCCTTATTCTCATTACAAGAGTGAATGATGCCGTGATTATGGAAATGATGTATTGACTGTTCTTATGGTCTCTGGTGCTTTTTTCTACCCTATCTATTTATGTTTTCTCCCATTTTCATTCATTTTGAAGTGGCTACACCTCTTTTTTGATCCTATCACCTCTTTTAGTGTAGTTTTCCCCTTTCATGGATATTTCTAGCCCCCTCTCTCTCCCTAGTCCCTTGGTAGTTTAGGTTAGCATTAGTTAGCTTCATTTTCCCTTCTAGGAGTAGTTTAGTGCTAGGATTAGGTAGAGGAAACTGACCTTCTCCGGAGGTCCATCTCAAGTCACAAGTCCCACAACTTGAGAGATGGTCCGATGTTAGAAAAAGTAGAGATTTGATTAGCAAAATATCGGGGTGCTACTTTTTTGTGATAATAGTTTTGGCATGCCTAGTAGGACCAATTTGAAGAGATTCATATCTTTATTTCATCAAGTTTGGTGTGCTCTTGGTGAAATTTAAGCCTTTGGAGATATTCTCAAGCATATCTAATGACTCCACTATTCTAGAAAACCCATTTTCTCATCAATGCACCTTTCTATTTCCTTCCATTCATTTTTTCCTTTCTTCCCATTTTTCCATTTTCTTTTTAATGAAGTTGTGCAGTCATGACTTCATTCCCTTCATGGAATTATTATTTAGAGAAGGAAAACTAGTTCAATCCATCCCCACAATTCCAACACCCTCCTCTCGAATAATTTATATGAGCCATATCATGATGAATGTGAATAAAACCCAACCCTAATGATATATATGGTTATCCTTCTAACCTAGATGTTTTTGAAGAACATGGTCATGCAGGTGATGGTGGAAACTTCATGACAGATGCTAATTTTCATATTCATATTCAAGAAATGGAGTTGAACATGGTGTAAATCAGGGCTAAATATACAATGAATATTTTAAAATTGGTTTTAGGGTCCTTTGTCCATGGGTTGACCCTATGCCAAACTGGTTTGGCCCTCATAAGAAGTTGGATTTCATAGTTGAGATGTTGCCCCAAGTTACAAAATGGGAAGAGTTAATGGAGGCTTATGAATCTAGTGTTAGGAAACCTTATCAATGGGGAAATCCTACACTACCATCTTATAACCCTCCCATTCCTCCTCCCCAACCTACACCATCTCAACCTAAGTTTCATATCCATCGCTTTATGCCTAATGCCCCCATTAAGAATTCCCTTTCTCCATATTCTTCCCTTATAGAAAACCTTCAAGTCTCTTCCTTATTTTCTTCCAATTCCCCTCCACAAGAAGATTATACACCTTCCTTTCCACCTCAAAATTATAGAAATCAATTGAATCCAAGCCCATCCCTCTTGTATTCCCAAACCCATTTTGGGAAGAGAAAACCAAAAAAATCAGTAAATGAGGGTAACAAGTCAAGAACACAAAGAGAGAAAATCTTGTCAAAACTTGAAGGATTGGGCTTCAAAATTTGAAACCAATCAAATGAAACTACTGGTTAAACCTCTAATAGAGGTCGAGTGAGAACACAAGGTAGAGGCTGATTTTGCAGAAGAGCAAGTACAATAAGAAGATGACAAACAATATCTTTGTTTTGAATATAGTGTGCATGTTGGAACAATATTCACAGAGGTTGTTGATTCATCCTAGCTTGTAAAATCATAAGAATAGGAAGGATCGGCTCTAAAAGAGGAGGAGAACATAGAGGAGGGAAAATCGGATACATAGGCCTTAGATGAAGAAGATATCATTGGAAGATTATTTATTTCATTTGTTGAATCTAATTTTGTTGATGAAACTTCCATGGAGGAATATAATGGTGACACTATTGCAAAATCAGAAGTCATCATGGAGGATGTAGATTCTTTGGTAGCGTTGTTTGAAGAAGTAAAATAAATTTTAGACTAACTTGCAAAAATCCACCACCTTCTAGAAATTTGGTAGGATGTCCCCATCCATGGGGATGAGCTTCAAAGAAATAGGAAAATTAAAAGGATTGGTCCTTTCCCAATTAATTATTTGTCTAGTTTAGATCCAAAAATAGAGTTGCCACTAGTCATGCTCATTTTAGAGCATGAGGAAGAGCTTCATTATATCAAAGGTCAGCAAGTAATGCCTCTCAAATCTAAATACATAGAAACTAAAAGAGGTATTTGTTTTGTTTGTTGATACTTTGATGGGAAGGGTGAAGAAATAGCTTCATGATAGTTTTTCATTCTTATTAGAGGCCATTTCCTTTGAAAAATTAATTACATGGCCACACTTTGTAAAAATGGAAACTATTTCTCCATACATGTTGCAAGATTTGTTTAGATTACTTTGCCTTTGGTTAGAGTAGGGTAGGAGTAAGTTTTTTTAGCGGAAGAAGTGCTTATGCACTCTTTACATGTTTCCACTTGGAACATGTATGATCTTCCCTTTTGTACATAGTTTTTGTGGTGTTTTTTTTTCTTACATAGTTCATTGGGAGGCAAAGTGTTCAAAGGGAAATTAGTTCTTTTCGTGAAGTTTCAAGTGCATCCATCAAATTAGCATGTGTCCTAAAAATACACAATGCTTCATACTTTCTAAGAAATCAATTCAATTTAGCCCTTCATACTTGGCGCAAGAGAAATTAGAATTTGGGATAGTTTTAGATGTTCATCCTTAGTCTTAACATATCACTTGCAGAGGAAAGAAATGAACTTCGATTAAAATCAATTTCCCACTCACATAAAACCTTATTCGAATATTTTTTCATTTGTGAGTTGGAAAATTTGAGCAAGAAATAGATCAAATCCAAGTTCAAGTAGTGCTTCAAGTGGCTCAGGGGAAGAGTTTCAAAGTTTAAGATCATATTTCATGCTTAATAGGCTGAATCCATGCCCAATGGATGCTTCAAGGCCACTGATCATCACATCTAGCAGACATATGTACTTGTGAGTCACAAAATTGTTATCCATTTTTACACCCCTTGAAAAATAGACAACTTAGGAAAAATTTAGACTTAGATAGTTTGATGAAGCATCAATGAAGGATCTATAAAATTTTAGTCCCGTAAAAATCCGAGTTAGGAGAAAATGGAGAAAATTGGAAAAATGGATTTTTCGGTGTATTGCAGATACTTCGGCTCTAGGGAGGTACAGAGGGTAAATAGTCCATTGGGTCACGAGTGCTCCAATTTTCCAAAAGATCCAATTTTCTAAGGGGAGTGAATGTGTCCTTTGTATTATGGAGAAGGAGAAAAAGTGGGGCCCAGATGGAACACATTCCTGTGGGGCCAAAGTTCCCCATGAGAATGCTTTACCTGAAGTGATAAAGGGAGGCTGAAAGTTTAGTTGAATGCAAAGGATGTAAAATTTTTAGGCCCGGATGGCTTGGAAGGAACTTGGGCCATGGGGACATGTGTTTCCCATAGGCACAAAAATTTTGCAAAGGCGAGGAAGTTGTGCGAGAGGTATAAGGAGTGCAAAGAATTGGGTTGTGGGGAACAATGTTCCCTGCGAACATTGTTCCTACGGAGTCTTAAATCCCGCAATATTAACAAAGCATCGGGGTAAAGTGGATAATGTGGGCCTTTGAAGCACAAAGGCATGAGAACCTTGAGTACCCAAAGTCCACGAATCACCCGCATTATCCGAAATAAAGGAAAAAGGGTAAAGGAAACCCAATATAATGGAGATTGTGGATGATTTAGAAGCACAAAGGTCGAAAAAATAGGTAATGAGCAAAATAGAGCCCTCGACCGCATCCCCTTAATGTTTTCCCAAGTGCACCAAATTGGACAAAAATATAAGGTTTGATTCCTACTTGAAAGAAATTCCTCATGAAATCATAAAATATGAGAATTAGGTGGAGTTGGTGGGAAAAAATGCAATAAAACTTCCTGTGTCAAAATAATCATGTCTTAGGTGGATATAAAACACATTAATAGAGGCATGAGGACAATTTTCTTCTCCAAAATTCTAAAGGACATGAAGGGATGGGTTTTTTTAGGGGTTTTCATAATGGTTTCAGGTCATTTAATGAATTTTGTTGGTTGGTTAAACCCGAATCCGAGTTCTCTCTTTTTCTCTTTTTCTTCCATATATTGTAAAAAGAGAGCCCATTTGTTAGGTTGGACACTTTGGAATGTTGCTCTCTCTTCTTCTCAGTTGTTGGGTGTATATTGAGCTCCAAGCCTCATTTTTTATAATTATAATGATTAATCATGCCTTCTAACTCCATTATGATTTATTGTGTAAACTTTTGAAGTAATAAAATCAACTTTTGTGATTATTTCTCTATCCTAGCCGGGTTTTTTACGCTTTATCTTTCCTTTCTTCATGTTTACGTATTTTTTTTTAAAGCTTGAATGATGTTGTGCTTATGAAAATGGTGGATTGAGTGTTGTTATGGTCTATGGTGCTTTTTCTACCCTCTCCATTTCCATTTTCTCCCATTTTCCTTCATTTTGAAGTGGCCACACCCCTTTTCTTGGTGTTATCACCTCTTTTATAGGATTTATCTTTCATGCATATTTCTAACCCTCTCTCTCTCTCTTTGGTCCCTTGGAAGTTTAGGTTAGGATTAGTTAGCTACATTTTCCCTTCTAGGAGTAGTTTAGTGTTAGGATTAGGTAGAGGAAGTTGGCCTTCTCCGGAGGTCCATATCAAGTCGCAAGTCCCACAACTTGAGAGATGGTACCATGTTAGAAAAAAGTATAGATATACATTGTCAAATCTCAGGGTGCTACTTTTTTGTTATAATATAAGGTTTGTGTGAGGGACATTCTATACGTGTGGATTGACTCGATCACTATCAACACTTGTCAAAAGAATTAGGTATACACGTATTGTGGAAAGGTGAACAAGGCTGGGGATTATCCATATTTGTATGAACATATGTGTAAGAATAAAAAGAAGGAAAAAGGTGTGGCTATGATTAAGGTAGAGTGTGTGAAGCATGAGAAGTGGGCACCTAAGAAGATGATGGATTTTGAAATTCAACCTTTGTTTTTCACTACACACCCAGAGGTTGAATGCATGTGCAAGTAGGGTTAGGAAATACCTCTCATCGATGGGAAGAAGTGGTCTATACAAAGTATCTAGATGTAACCCAATAGAAGGAAGTTTATCATGAGACCATGGGTGTCATCAGGGAGTTACAGGGAGAGATACATTGTTTGAAAGAGAAAGTGTATGAGACAGAATGTGCAAGAGGTACTGAAATCCCTTAGAAATATATCGATGAACTTAAGAAATCAGCAAGATGTTGAGTAAAGAGAACATCATACCTTTGTTGGGAGAATGGTAGCGAGAAAAGGTACCACAAACAGGGGTTGAAAGAGACTGAGATCCTTCATGTTAATTTACCACCCCAAGACCATGAATATGACAAGGATATTTTGTTGGATGTAGTGATTAATGCATGGTTGGTGAGTACTATTCTTATTGATATGGTCTTAGAAGTTAATGTTCTCACCCTTGATGCTTGGAACCAAATGGGAATTCCGCTATTGCATCCATCTTCAAATGTGTTTTATATGGATAAAAAGACAAGATCCATGTGTATTGGAGTCTTAAAGGATGCATCTATCATTTTTAAGGAACCAAGTTCACACGTGATATTGAGGTTCTGGAGCTAGTCGAAGCATATAATTTACTTTCTCTACTAGGATGTCTCTGGCATTATGTTAATAAGGAAAACTTGAGATTTAAAAAGAGGTATATCAATTTTGAGAACAAGTATGAGCGTGTTGTGACATCCTTGGATGATTTGAAGGTTGTACCTTACCTTATACAAATATTTTCAAAGAGAAAGATCTCAACTGAATATACCCACATATGGTGTAAGACCACGAGAACATGGAGCCATCAAAGGAGGGTGTGCTTCATTGGGAAGACATGTAGTCTATTAGTGATATAACTAGTGTGGATATGGAAACTTGGGCCCATAACACATATGAAATGGTGAGTCGTGAGGTGTGAGGATGTGTTACTAGGATGATAAGGCCACACATAGTCGGTAGTTAGGTAAGACCAAATTTTTGAATTATATTTTAGATGAGAATGTTGAGTCATTTTTGTGCACAATATAAGAACAATTGTGAAATGAGGGAGATATGATAAATATGATGGTATATACATTGCGGGGGATAATAGCATGTTGGTAGGATAAACACTAAGATAATTTATTGGGTTAGAGTGAGATCAGGGTGGAAATTTTGACAAGGTTTGTAAGGATTAATCTTCCTTATGTAGTATAAGATTATGATGAAAATACCCCTCCTATGGTACATGTTCACAAACAGTGAAAGGAATTTGGCACAAGGGAAATATGTGCTACTATAATCTCTATGGGTACAAAAGTTTTAATCTACTTTGCATGGTTACACATGTGCATGTTGAGTTAAAGAAAGAGACAACAAGCTGTCATAACCCGATTAAAGGTATTGTTCATACTTTTGATTAATTTTCTACTAAGCCTACAGCCATGAAGCCTTAAAATTATGAGGCACATCACATTGGGGATAGTGTGAAGGCTGAGGAGATTTTGGTTTAGTTTTTTAGTGATGTTGATATTGAGGTATGTGAAGACCTAGCAGAAATAAAAGAAACATAGTTGGGGTGTACTTAGAAGGAGAAAGAACAAGGAAAACTAGTCTACCTCACAGATGATGAGGAAGTTGAAGATTTGGATATTAAGCACATAGAAGGTGTGTCCAAGGTGATGGACTCCATAGATGAGTATGCACATGTATACCACGCCCTTTGAAAATTAAGAAGGTAAACATTGGGACTAAGGATGCACCAAGGGAGGCTATTATTGGTGATTATTGGCATGAACCTGAAGTTGCAAAGATAATTGAGCTATTGTGTGAATTTTAATATTTGTTTCCTAAGGGATACCACGAATTGAAAGGTGTATATCCATAATTAGGGGAATGAGAATCAAGCTTAAGGTGGCGGTGTGACTAGTTAGGAACATACCTTATCGGATGGATACATATTTTAATGTTAAAGTGTAAGAAGAAATTTATATGTAGTATTTTATTTACCAAAACCAAAGTTATGCACACCGACACTTCATTAAGACACATTTGAACTCTCACCGTAGCACATGCAACTACTAGGTCCCTCCTTTTTTTTTTTTGTTTACTAGAATGCTAGCATGCATAGTTACCATATCCATAACTAAAAAACCATTCATGCATAGATAATCATTCTAACCATGGAAATTTGGAAACACATATAATAAGGAAACAAATCATAGTTCATTCAAGAAGAATAATAACACTGGAATTCCAAAAGATTGTCATGAACATAATTTTATCACATAACACAAGATGATTACATTAACCTCAATTCATACATGCACATGACTTGTGTGCAAGTTCCAAATCTCATGATTACATGACATCAAAAAACCCCGAAACTCTAACTCATACACAAATTACAATACCCAATTGATCGACCCTTCTAACATAGATGAACTACCTATATAAGGGTGGGGACTTTCCTTCAATGCTTCATGTACCTTCCTAATAATAGACATGCGTACAAAAATAGACCATACGATTTTACAAAGATTTAATAATAATAGATTAACCTAATTATAGTACTTTCTTTAATCCTATTATTAGCTTTGTGTGTGCATGATCTTCTTTGGTATCTCGTATGTGATTTTTCTAATTATAACTTCCTTTGAGTGCATCCCAAGATATCCTACTTTTGTCTAAATATAAACATTGCTTGGACACCAATCCTCCCCTCCTTTCATATTTTTAGCCATTTATTTAGAAAATCGAAAGTTCCCAACTCTCGCTTGCCTATGTGTAAACCTCTACGCATTGTTCCATCTTGTATGCGTGTGCCCCTTCGCGCATCCTTGTGTGCCCATCTACAAACCTCTATACGTGGCTTTTACTTAGCCATTTCTCCCGATCAACATTACCCCAAACTAAATTCATTTCCCATCCTTAGAAATGTGTCTTCCAACTTATCCCTTTAATGAATGAATGAATAAGAGAATGTTTAAAGATTAAATAATAAGGCCATGAATACCATGAATCCAAAGAATGACTTATAACTTGTACACTAGACATGTCAAGCCTCGTGTTCTCAAGGATATCTAGAAAATTTGCATTTAAAGAATCTTCATATGTTTTTCATGCCGTGAGCTCTATGGCCTTTCCGGGAACCAACTCTAAAGTTTATGGAATTTGGTCGGCACCACTTCATCCACTCTCCCTTTACTCTTTGATGACCACACTCAATTTAGTAATCACTCCTCCAATATATCAATCCGCTCCAAGACCAAGATTTGAATCTTCTCGGATCCGGAGTTCCAATGTATCCTCATGGCCGCTATTAATTCCTTCGTGTCAATACTTCTACCATGAATTTTGTGTGCTCAATCTTATTGGTTGGTTACTTTGATTGTATTGATTTGAGCTCTACTTCCTCTTTGGTGATGCGGGCGTTGATGATAGGGTCAATCTTTTGGCACATATCAAAATCTAATTCAGCCTTAATATTGTCCTCCCTGACCTATGTGAATACAACCTCAAGCTCAGTTATCTTGGCCTCCACATCTATTTATTTATTTTACTTCTCCTTGGAAAATTCCTCTGCTAATGGGCCTTCACCACTCTTAATATTTAGGAGTAACATACCAGCCAAGTCTTCAAGGTATTCCATTTCATCATTATATTCATTTGAGCTTAGATCACCAAAGTGGGGAATGTAATTATAATATGTTTCACCTAAGACCCTACCCTTTCATAGGCCTCCTTGGTGATCTTTTTCCCTTTTGATATCATTCTTAAATCCTTAAATTTTGAGCTCCTTATTCTTCTTGTCTTCTACCATGAGCCTCATGGTAGCCCCCTTGTCTAGATTCTTGCATGTGACCTCCTTTGTCAATTTATTTAAGGCATTACATTCCTATTCATCACCAACCTCAAGGGGTAAAAATATTGTACTCCTTTCTTGGATCGCTTCTTCAACTCCAAGGTGGAGTAGGACCTATGTTAGCATATGGATTTGCATGCATACAAATGACATGCAACAATGTGGGAATGAAGTCCCTCCTCAATGAAGGTGAGGATGCCTTTATTGAAAAAAAAATTGTTTTTACATCTGTACATTCAAAATTGTATGTGGGGGGTGTTTTGGAACATTAATGGAAAGAAAAGTGAATGAGGGAGATGGAATGGAATGAAGGAAAGGAGTGGAATGGAATGAATTGAAAGAACATGCAAGATTTAGGTAAAAATAGAGCCTAATATTGCACGAAGAGGAAAGATGAATAACTAACACAAATAAAATGGAGTTTGAGTTAGCTAAACAAGAATATGTAAAAGGGAACACACGTGAGCAAGTAGATAATCGAGCTTGATCACTGTGAACTAGAACAACAGATTAATAACGTTGACAATAAGATCAAAGACAATATTTGCATGCAAGATTCAAACACTAACATCTAATGAACATAAGAACATTAAATGCTATAAGAGACAATGAATGGGACACAAAGTTCATATTTCATTAACTCCAAAATGTTTTCACAAAAGAACACAAAGTTTCTTCCTGAAACAAAGCTTGCACACAAAAGTATTTTCTTCTCCTCTCTCAAATTCCCCTTTACAAATGAGCCCCTGACTTCCTTTTATAACCCAAAAGTTGGTTACAAAGTAGTTAGGGTTTTAAATGCACATTAAATAGGGCACTTAAGTGACTTTGAATTTTTCAACCAACTTTATTAAAAGCAACTAAAAATAGAAACCACTTAAGTTTCTTCAAACGTGAAATCAACAATAACATTATTTAAAATACCACTTTCAAAACATTCGCCAAAAACCAGTGCCTTATCCATTGGGTGTGGGGTCTGCCTATCTCAATTGTATGAGAAATGGACTCTCCCACCCATGAGGAAATATAGGAAATCATCCTACTATGTTGTTGGCAAAACAAGGATCCTGATTCTTTGCCATTTCATAAGACTTGAGATTTTGCAGTGTCTGATGCATCTTCTCTTCTTCTAGAAAACAACTCGGGAGAAGACCAACCTCATAGAGTACTTGCATTTCAAGAATCTTACCTGGTATGGTATGTAGGTCTGCAACTTTATATTGGATTTCTTTGCAAATATGTTTAATTCTGAAACATTGATCCATAGAAGAAGTGGAAAAAACATCAACAGAGTATACATTTCATGTATCAATTTTGTAAACTGCTCCACTAGGTGTTGTACTGAATTCCTTTGGTTGTGTTCATTGATGAAGGTGCATGGAATCTCTTCGATGAAGACCTGAATGGAAGAGAGCGTGGTATAGGCTTCGTTGTACAAACCATCAAACTGAATTACCAAATCTTCTAGGATCATTTTCCTAGACTTAGCATGATTTAACCATAAAATTTGTGTCATGCGATGATCGAACTCAAGTATTCCCTCTGAAGCCAAGAAAGTAGATTCCATGTGGGCGAGATCCTGAAGAGTTGGAAAAATATGATCCAGTGTGATTAATTCTATAATGAGGCACTCCTTGAATGGAAACACTGGATCGAGGTAGGCATAAATATTCTTAGATATTTTTATCACTTCAGCAATTGTTTTCAAACCACCACTTTCTATCTCAAAAACCCATGACCTTAGAGTGTTTCCTAGAGTGATCACATATTTTGATTGATTGAGAATTTCTTGATCCGGGATAGCCATCATTTCTAGAACAGGAAAAGAAGACTCAATTGATCAAATGTTGAACATATGAAATCAACTGATTCTTTTCTTCCTTGAGTTGGGAAATTTGAGATTTGTATCTCTCCAACCTTTTAAGCACACTATTCATTGAATATTTTTCCATAGAAACATCGCTTTCAAAAGTGGTCTTACCAAGGGCTATCTTGGATACTTCATAATCGGTGATTGTCATGTCTCCACGATCCTTCTCAGTAGTAGGAACTACAATTTCTACAAACTTATCTCCGCTATCATCAATCACTACTCTGGAGAAAACCTTAGGCTTTTTGGGAACCACTTTATTGGAGAGGGAAGAAAGAGATTCCAAATCAATGTTGGCCACTTTGACCAATCTCTTTCTCTTTTTTATTTCAGAGTCAACCTAGGTTGGTGTTTCATTCATTAATTCGACACAAAAATGTCGAGAACTGGAAGAAAAATCCTCTTTTCCTTTTTCATGACTAAAACTAGTAGGCAGTGGTTCTGTGGTCTCAATCCTTGGTGAAGTAGCATCTACAACACATTCTTGATTATCCTCATGTTCTTGTGTAATATCCTTAACACCTGGATGTTCAAAAGAATTAGATATCTACACTACTGGGATTTGCTTGGATTCTGGTGTATGACATTGATGATTTAGATCTTTGGTAGGTCTATTGGAACTCTCAGTGATGTGAATAGATGAGTTTGGGGTAGAAATACCAGAAACACGTTCTTTTCCTTCCCAAAGATGCACACTCTTTACCGATCCTTGAGACACTACTTCTTTATTAGGGATAGGTTTGGGTAACCACCGGCTTTGCCTCTGAGATGCATGTGATGATGTTGGTGGGGACTGGTGTGAAGAAGTTTGCACCACCTTTTTCTATGTCACTCCTCCTTTCACTGGAAACCTCTGTATTTCTGACATATGTGCCTGAAATGGGAGAGGATTGGCTATCTGATTCTCATACCACTTCATAGTCCTTTTTAACACAGGTTGGTTTATAACATCTAGAGAAGTTTCATCTCCTCTACTCCAATCAATACCAGGGAGTGGAGTGAAAACTATCTGATCATAGGAAGGATCCATAAGATCAATTCCACTATCGGAAAGGGTTAAGGGAGGATCCTCAATCCGTAATTCTCTATTTGAGCCAATGTGAGGTGAGAAAATTTTCGTTGTCTTACCTCCCTATCATCCGCACATTCCACCCAATAGTCTTCTATGTTTTCCTTGTGCTTATATCTTGCCCCTAGATATTTTTCCATGGATCCTTTAATATCAAATTGAGCCCTGCTTGTGAAAGGATGTATAGTTATGAGAGAAAATTCTTTTTCCATAAGTTCTGCACTATGAGAATTTGGACATTTGTATTCCCCAATCTGAATTGGGAAACAAATGCCTTCTTTGTGTTTGTCCACCAATAGAAAATGGATTTTGAAAAGATGACATGAGAGTTCCATCAACACTATTTTGTCACTGACATATTTAGGAAGTCTATAAGGAGCTCCCACAAATCCATCAACTCGTATATAGGAATAAGAGGGAAACTGGATAAACCAAGTTCCCCATTGTTTTATCACCACCTTGGCATCTTCTGAAAATATTTCCTCCGGGTTTCTTCTTAGTGACCGGATTATATAGAATAAGAAAGCATCGTTTACCCTCTGGAAATGGTGAGAACCATTCTTGAACTCTAGTTGTGGGTAAAAATGAAAAACACTATTCTTGCGGGACCATTGTACCTCTAGTTGTTAACCCTGAAAATATCCTCCTTCTCGCTACAACATAAATCAAATATGAAGTCATGTAAAAATGACCTGTCATCCTTACCTCAATCAATTTCTTATGGAGAGTATTGCTGACGATACTTTCCCAATCAATGAACATCTTTACATCAAGAATGATACAAATGAACTTGTACATCCAAGGATGAAATTTTTTGGCAGAAGGAAGACCAAAAACCCTGTTGAGGAGAGTAATCATATCCCCTATTTCTTCATGAAACTCTACTCAAACAACTCTTTGGGAATTCTTGAAGTGTGAGTATTTGGTTTGACCAACCATTTTTTACCAACCATCTTCGACCATCTCAGAGGATTTTCATCCCATAAATGTTGTGCCAATTCTTGTGTGATGTCAAAATTTTCTTCATGGAGTGGCACTCTTAACAAATATTCCATATGATCTAGAGAATTGAGCAGAAAAGGTTCATTTCTGTCATTAAAAATTCCTCGATGCTTAGGATCATAATGTTCAACACAAGCTAGGACAAATTCAGGGCATTGTATGGAAACGGGAAATGTTGCCGCTTGAGGTAAACCACAACGATAAAGCCTTTTTGAGAAAATAGTTCCCCCTTCCCATCTTACCCTATCACATAACTGAACCATATCTACGTGACCCATATCGGTATCCAAAATGTTGTCATATGCTGAATTTAAAGACGATGCTGGAACTAATCCTTGGTATGCATATTTTAGTGCCGACTTATTAGAACGTTCACCCATTATGAATTCTTTTTTTAAAAATAATACAGAAAGCAAAAGAAAACCAAGACATTGGGAAGGTGTCGAGTCTAAGTCTCTGGACCACCATTGTCGCAAGAATAATACGACTCTTTCTATTATTTTTTTTTTTAAATAAAAAGAGATTTAAATGCTTGAATTCAAAATGACCATACAACAATATTGAGGCAAAGCTCAAATCACCATCGAAAAATAATACAATTTAAGATCATTGTTACACTTTCAACGCAACATGTTAAATCTTGAAGCTCCTTATAATAATAATAATTATTTTTAAATATTCACTATGTGTGTGAATATCTCGATTCACCCTTGACGTGAGAAAGCTATTGTCTCCTCAGCATGCGTAGCACCATGAATATATTTAAAAAATAAATAAAATAGATTTGCACTTTGAACTCTAGTCAATTGTGCATGCATGAAATCTAAATTTAAGCTTTTGAATGTGTGGGAAAAACAAAGTTATTCCTCCTTCCTCTCAGTATGCAAAAGTTTATAAGCATTTGTTTTATCCTTTGTGTAGGCTACGTGGATATCCAAATGGATGTGTGGATTTATTTATCTTCAACTAGCGTGGGATCTAACTTCATGCATAGGATTTGACTTCATTTGACTGGTTTGTCAGTGCGTGAGTGTATGATCTCCTTGGGTGAATGTGTGGAGATCCAAATTTTTACTGCTGTTTCCCTTTCTGATCAGGTGTAGAGATATAACTTTTTGCTGCTCCTGCGTGGGCACTATTGCATTAAAAAAAAAAAAAATGTCCCTTTTTGGACTGATATGCTTTGATTTTCCGAAAAAATCTCTTTCCTTCCCAAGCATGGACACTTCTTGTGTGTTGGCGTGGACTCCCTTGTGGCTGCGTGAATCTCTTTTTCTTGAACTTGCATGGGGACTATTCTCCTTGGGCTGCATGGGCTTTGGAATCTTTCTTATTTTGCATAAAGATGCATGGAAAATTCTTTGGCTTTTTTTCTTTTGCTTGCTGTTCTCTTTTCACATGGCCATAAAAAAAAAAACATAGGCTCACCTTCTTTTTTTTTTTCTTCTTGTGCAAGTGCGTGGATAAAACTACATTCTTCCTCCCCTCTCTGGCTGTGCATGGAAAATGTTGGTTATTTATTTTTCTATGTGTAAGATCTCCTCTACTTAATGCAGGGCTATTGGATATATCTCCCGCTCTCTGGGTTTAGGAAATGAGATTTCAAATCAACCTAGATATGGTATGCGTGAAAGATTTGGACTATCTTCTTTTCTTTTGCACAAATCAACAACAAACAAAAACAAACTACCAGCTATGGGAAATTTCACCTTCTTTGTTGCATAAGGGATTTATTTGGGATTCCAGATCAATCCTTGCACGTGCCTAAGATTTCCTTCACCTTTGCAAGCATGGATCTCAGAAACTTCTTGCTATTTCTTCCCTCCAATGAAGACAAACTACCTAAAAATCTCAAGGTTTCTGGCTCTAGCTAATGCCCATGCCAGGTTTCCGTGTGAAAGCCAAATAACGCCTATAGAACAAGCTTTCCTTCTTCTAGCTCTAGATATCTGCAATATCTCCTTGTTTCTCCTTCTTCCCAATTTCCTCTACTTCTGCAACCTCTTGTAACCATCTCCTCATCAATTCCCGGATGATAGAAGCAAAATTAAAATTGTCTACGACAATTGGAAGCAGAAGAAAAATTGCCCCCGACACTTGCTCACGACAATTACAACAATTAATAAAAAAAGAAAAGTTCTCCCAAGTTTGTCAAACAACTTCCATCCAATATTAAAATTAATATTTATTAATTAAAAACCCTAAAATTTAATAAATATTAATTTTATTAAATAACAGGGTAAATATTAATTAAATAATTAAAATACGGTTTGTGGTGTAGTGGGAGAAGGGCTTATTCAAAATGGATGAAACGAAAGCCAAAATGACCGTGAGAATAAGACGATTGTGATGGAGGAGAAAAATCACACAAGATAACAATTTTTTTTTTTTAACAAATTTCACGTTTACTAATTTTGTGAAGTCAAAATTAGCTGATAATAATTGGCTCTTATTGGGGACAAGGACTTTACGGATGTAGCAATGGACCCAAACCCAAATATTCAATGAACATGATCCCAAAAATGATGAAGCATAAAAATGGGATGACAAAAGAGAGGAAACCAAAAATAGGGAAAACAAAAAAACCAAAATCCTAATTACCTATGTACATATGGGGGACAACCCATTTTCAATTTTGATAGTGCTTGAGATATTTCCCATTTGTAGGGCAAAGGCAAATGAGTTCCATCGGGATACACCAAGTAATAAGTGCTATCTCCACAAAAATGTCTAATCTTGAATGGGCCTAGCCATAGTGAATCAAACTTCCTGTTCTTTCCTTTTGGTTCATGTCTTTTGTCCTAGATAAGAACTAAGTCATTGATTTGAAATTGTCTCTCTCTAGTTTTCCTATCGAACAATTTCTTTACCTTGGATTGATGTTCCTCGATCTTGTTTTCCACATGAATCCTCTGCTCTTCAAGCTTGCTTAGAACATGATCATTTTATCTAACGCATTGGCGAAGCATTCATCATCAACTGCTTGAGCCAATCGTAATGCTGGTAACTCCAATGTGATGGGAATTTGAGCATCGGTTCCATAAAAATTTGAAATGGAGACATCTCGATTGCTCTTTTGGGAGTTATGCGGTCAGCCCATAATGCATCATATAACTTTTTGTGCCAAGTTCTTTGATTTTCTTCGACTAACTTACGCACGATAGTAATGATGTTTTTGTTACTAGATTCTTCTTGATTGTTTCCCTAAGGGTAGTAATCTGATGAATGAGATAAAGATATCCCATACCCATAACAAAAACCTATCATCTCTGCAGAAGAGAAATTGGTGGCATTTTCTGTCATGATCTTTTGTGGAATTCCATAACGAATCAATATATTTTCTTTGATGAAATCACATATTACTGTAGTAGATGTTTGTTTTACCGGTATAGCTTCTACCCACTTTGTAAAGTAGTCAGTTGTAGTGAGCACGTGAGTATGGCTAGTAATAGAATTAGGATTCGTAACTCGATGAAATATAATTTCCATTGTTGAAAGGGTTCCTTAGTGACAACTGGATTCAAAGGTAAAGCTGCAATTTTGGTCTTCCAACAAATTGTTGACAAGCTTCACATATTGTTACCCATTTTTGAGCATCGGAAAACAAAGTGGGCCGGTAATAATGTGGTCACAAAATTTTATGAGTCACTGGGCCAAAGAAATGACCACCACAAGCATGATTATGAAAGGCTTCAAACAACCTAGGTTGTTGTTCCTTATCAACACATCTAAGGAACATGCCATCAACTCCTTTCTTGAACAACGTGTTGTCCCAAATGACATACCTGACAACTCTTAGTTTGATAGCTCATTTTTCCTTAGCTGTCAAATTCTCTGGACACTCACCATATGTGAGAAAGTAGGCTATATCATAATACCATTCATCTGTGGTACTGACAAAAACTACCAGTGGTAAACTTTCCTCAACTGGTTCTTACTTTTGCACATCGGCTCATGGTTCATTCTCTACGATGAGTTGGTAGAGTCCTCTTCCTCGAACCAACTTGGTAGGATTGATATCCAAATCATATTCTTGGATCTTAATGACCTAATTACCTCTTTTAGATCCCGGTTCTTGTTGTGTCAACATCGATTTAACTACATTGTGTGGAACTAAGACTTTGGTATGATAATTCAACACATAGTACCTGAAAATTTTTAAGGCTCTCACCACCATGTACGCATGCCTCTCAAGGGGAGTGTAATTAAGTTCATGTTTCTTGAATCTAGAGCTCATGAATGCAATAGGAGATTTGATTCCTTCTTGATTGTGTTGAGTCAAGATGGCAGAGATTTTGTGTGGTGAAGCATAGTAATAGATTATGAAATCCTTTTTAAAATCATGACACACCAATCTAAGGACTTTTGCAATAGCACCCTTGATTTTTTCAAATTCCTCTCTACCTTCCTTAAACCATTTGAAGGATTATTTTCCTTTCATCATATCGGTGAATTCTTTAGTCACTCGGTGAAATCATGCACCGAACCTTCTCCAAAATTTTACCTTCCCAAAGAATGAGTGGACCCCGGAGTGCTTACTTGTAGGCAAGGAAAGATTCTTGATATCTTGAACACGCTCGGGATTGATCTTAATTCCTTAGAAACAGTATGACCTAGGAGTTCCCCTTCCATAACTCTAAACATAGAAATATTTGGATTCAGAGAGATCTTATGAAGTCTACACCTTTGCAATACTTTTTCTAAATCTCTAAGGTGATCTTCTCACTTCTTTGAGAACACTGTCAAGTCATCTAGGTATATCATGATGATCTTGTATTTATAATCTACGAATGCCATATCCATATCCCTTTGAAAAGTAGCACCAACATTGATCAAACCAAAAGGCATTCTTCTATACGTGAATGTACCCCGGGGGTGGTGAACACGGTTTTATGTTGATCTTCTCTAGCCACTTCAATCTGATTATAGCCAGAGAAACCATCTAGAATAGATAGCATTTCGATCTAGTTAATACACATAGAATATGGTCCATGACCGGTAATGGATAATTATCTTTCAAGGAATCTTGATTAAGATTGCGGAAGTCCATGTAAATCATAATTTCTACATTTTTCTTGCAAACTGGTACAATATTAGCTATCCAAGTCAAATGTCGAATAGGAAACACTATCTGTGCATCTAACATCTTTTGAACCTCATGAAATATTATCCCTGCAATCTTGGGAGTATATTGTCTTTGTTTCTTCTTGAATGGAATTGCACCAAGTTTCAAGGGTATGGCATGCTCCATTTACTTAGGTTAGAAATACTTTAAGTCTTCATATGATTAAGCCAAGACGTCGAATATTTAGTAAGGAGGCTTATGAATTTCTTGCCCTCCTTAAGTGAGAAACACTTACTTGATGTTTACTAGGTGAGGTTTGTCCTTGGTACCAATTTTAAATTTCTCATAGTCAGCAGAATTTGTAGGTCCTGCCTACTCTTTCTCTTTAATAAACCTGTCATGTTTATCAAAAATTTCTTCAAGTGAAACCAATCCTTTTGGAATTTTATTTCCTTTGAGTTGGATGATGCCATCACCAGGATATTTGTTCTCAAACACTTCTTGAATGGGTGAGGTCGTCGATTCACGAAATGCAAAATCACTTCCTTCAAAGTAAAATTGTTTAAAATTATCCCTTTTTTCCAAGAAGGCAATAATTTGTTGATCATCATTGAATACTTGCCAATTTAATGCATTGTCAGGAACACTTGGTCTAAAAACCATTTCAATGGTGTATTTTTCTTGATCAAACTCTGAATGTGGAATCATTAATGAAGGTGAGATTGCTACAGAATATACTTTGAAATTATTTTCGCGAGGGACAAATTTTATGGAAAAAGCATCGAAGACTTCTATTGCATCCCACACTTTATTTTTGTAGTGTCTCAATTGATCATTCTTTACTTGGAACTTATTTTTAACTTGTTTCAAGATCAATTCTGGATCTCCAAAGACTTCCAAAATTTTGATCCTTTTCTCTTCTACAACTTGGAGGCGAAGGATTAATGCCTTGTATTCTCGGTGTTGTTAGTATTTGAAAATTCAAGTTTGTAGAAAAAAAGAAATATTTTACCATCGAGAGATATGAGCACCACTCCTGCTCTAGAACACATTGAGCAAAACTTCCATCAAAATCAAGAGTCCATATCTCATTAGGGTTTTGGAAAGTGATCTTAGGGGTATGAATTTCTGCAGTCATCATATAATTACCCATACTTGAGCCTTGGAAAAGGATTTGTGCGCGAGGATCTTTGGTTTTAGTTACTATGAACTTTTCTTGAGTTTCGGCATTATCTTCTTCATTATTCCATTGATAGGGATCATGGCATGAGACCCCCAATTACCACATATGGATTTTTTTGATGATCCTACGAAGGTATTAAGGGTGATATTTCAAAGCACGGTCTACAGGGAGAATTTTTTTGGATGGAACATGATGGACAAGGAAGGAGGGCTCTTGAACACAACAAGTAACATGCAATTTTACTCTCGGATGGTAAAATTTTATTCCCCTCATGGCTAGTTGCATAATTCCTTTTGGTGTCATCTAGGAGCAAGTTTTCTCATGTCTTCTAGTTGCATTTATTTATCTTATCTCTTCTTTATCAACTTTGTCGCATGAATGCAACCGATCGATAAAAAGTTTCACTACTACCGGTGCCTTATTTCATCATGGTGCGAACACTTCCCTTATACTACTTTTGGTCGTAGTATGAAATGACTTACCAAAACCCTTGTTGTTGCTTGTTTGATCCTCTTATTCCCGCCTTCATGCTACTAGGTGACAACATCAAAAATGCTACCGACCAAGGTAGCATTTGATATGTTACCGCATGCGTTCTTCCTCTATAACCCTCCGTCGGTCCGCCAATGTCCTACTATCATCCTTGCTACTCACAGGTTGGTAGCATTAGACATGTTACTTTGGGAGGTAATATCCATACATGATACTAGACAAGATCATTTTGAGTGTTACGATCAGGTAGCATATAAAGATGCTAGCGACATTTTACACTGCTTTCTTCTTTTTTAACCCCACCGACAACTTGTTTCACCATCGTCCCCGCTAATGACTAGTAATGATTAAAATGCTATCAACCAAAGAGAATTATTTCTACCTTTACTTCCTCTAATCAATCAACTTAACCCTTTAAAAATTCCTCACCCAATTTTTGTGGCTCACTAGCTCGTCGTACATGAAGACAAACTTGGTCAAGGCAACTTACGAGCTACCCTATAAATTACAAAGCACATCTCACCCGAAACACCCATATCTATTACATTATCCATTTTTTAGGGGGTGTAAAAAATGGATAAAAATGGAGAATCACATGATTATCTTCCTATTAGATCTGAAAGACCATGGACCCTGGAGGATCCATTAGGAATTAAGTCATTTTGATTGCTTTGAAACTGATCTAACACCGAGAATTCACCCTTAAACCTCGAAACACTAATAGGACTTGAAATTAGTTAAAACCCTAGGTTGGAGACTGATTGTTCCATCATAAGACCCTTCTTGAAACTAGAAAGTGCAACAACAACAAGGCACAACTATGTACAAACAAAAAAACCATACATATCCCAAATGGAACATGCAGAGTGTGCACAAACACTTATTACAAAAGTAAACCTAAAATAAAACATAACAATGTGCTACAAGCACTTGGAGGAATTATAAATCTAATCTAATATGTATGAGGAAGATATTTTAATTTAGTAACAATGCTTGAGATCAATTCCAATGACTGGAATATGAAATTCTTCTCTGTCCAACTTTGACAATTGGAAAGCATTATTTTCCTTACATCCTAAAATCATGTAAGGGCCACTCCATATTGCATAAAAATTGGAGTTTCTTCCTGGTTTGTCTTTGTCTCGCATCCCATTTAAGGAACAAGTCTCCTTCTTAGAAGGTTTTATTTTTTTCCTTCTTGTCAAAGATCATCTTGATTTTAGCTTGGTATTTCTCTATTACCTCAATGGCATAGTTTCTAACCTCTTCTAGTTCCACGAGCTCTGCATACCTGAATTCCATGGATTCAAACTCAAATAAGTCTAGTTGATTGATAAGATCCAATGCTGGTAGTTTAAGGGATATTGACAGCTTTACTTCCATGCCATAAACAACCTTGAAAGGAGAAAACCAGTTGACTTATTAGGAGTGATTCTATCAGCCCACAAGGATGATTTTAGTTTGGTATGCTAAGTCCTCTAGTTCTCATCTAGAGTTATCCTTATAATATTTAGCATCCTCTTGTTGGTGGAATCAACTTGGCCATCTCCTTGAGGGTAATAATTAGAAAATGTGATGAAAAAGATATTATTCCTAATATCCCAATCATATATTTTTGTTCCAAGAAAATAGAAGGAATTATCTGATATTCTAGCGGAAAGGAAACCAAACCTTGTCACAATACCTTCATAAAAATCCATAATTATAGATTCATTTACTCCTTTGAGTGCAATTGCCTATGTCCACTTGGTGAAGTAGTTTGTGGTTGTAAGGATCCATTTGTGGCCTAGGATGGAATTTGGGTTGATCACCCCAATAAATTCCAACCCCATTGCATGAATGGTTCATTTACAAAGATGGGGTGTAATGGGAGGGATGTTAGTCTCTCTTTTCCTGTGAAGAAGGCACACTTCTTACATTTCTTGATCCATGAGTGGAAATCATTGAAAATATTAGGCTAGTAATAACCAAATTTCATGATTCTAAGAGTTGTTTCTTTTGGGGAAAAGTGGCCACCTATTTCTCCATCATGAAACTCATGCAATACCCTCTCTATCTAATTTATTTTAATGCATCTTAGGAGGACACCATTCACATCCCTTTTGAACAAAATATTATCTACAAGCACATATGGTATAACTTGCATCATGAAATACCTTCTCTTTGCCTTACTCAAATATTGAGGGATTTGATATATTTGAAGGAAGTTTACTATATCTTAAGTCCAACAATGTGTGGGTAAAGCATTAGCTTATTGTTTTTGATCATCCTATAGCACTAAACATGTTCCTTCTCCATCTTTTGACTCTGCATACTGATTTGAAGATAATTGCTCACAAATACCCTTACCTCCGACCTTATTAGTCACCATAATATCAATGTCATATTCCATGACCTTGGTTATCCAATTATCTCTTCTTAAATTAAGGTCTTTGTTTACAAGAAATTATTTTGCACCAGTATATGTAACTAGTAGATAAATTATGTTATTTGACACTAGATGCCTATTTTTTAAAACTTCTTATCATAATAAGGAAATGTTTATCAATGAATGAATACCTCACCTCATAATCATAAAGACCTTAGATGAATAATGTAATAGGATTCTCCAATCCTTCTTGATTTAACTATACTAGTATTGTAGATATTGCATCTTTTCCACCAAAATCATGAAGAGTGAAGTCCTTCAAAAAATATAGATTTTATAAGGGTTGGATCCTATGCAATGGCATTCTTTATAGCTTCAAATATTTATTTTCATTCGGTAGTCCATGTGAAATCCATGTTATTCTTCAAAATCATTATTAATGGATTAACAAGAGTGGCAAAATCAGGCATGAACCTTCTAATGAAATTGATTCTCCCCAAGAATCTTTGGAGATCCTTCTTGTGACTTGGAAAAGGTAGAGAAAGGATAAATTCAAATATCTCAGGATTGATAGTCACCCCTTTATTTGAAACAATGTGACCCAGGAGCTTTCCTCATGTGCCAAGAATATACATTTTTAGGATTCAAAGATACTCCAAATTTCCTGCATATCTTGAACACTTCCTTGAGGTGAGAAAGGTGATTTAATATGTCCTTAGAAAACCCCATAATATCATCAAGATAAATAAGAACCATCTTGTTAATCAGCCCCTAGAACACAATGTACATATCCCTCTAGAATGTTTCTCTAACATTTGATAACCTGAATGACATCTTCCTATAAGCATATGTGCCCCATTTTGTGGTGAAGTTTGTTTTAAACTGGTATTCATTTTCTCCATGATTTAATTATAGCCTGAGTAACCATCTAGCAATGAAAATATCTCTGAACTAGATACTACTTGCAATATTTTCTCCATAGAAGGAAGTGGATAATGATTCTTGAGATAATCTCTATTCAAGTCCCGAAAATCCACACACAATCTGATTTCCTATTTCTTTTCTTGATTGGAATGAGGTTAGCAACCTATGAAGAGTGCTTGATTGGAAAGATGATACTTTCCTTTATGACGTTGTTAAATTACTTTTTCATGAGAGGCTAAATATGAGGGTTCACTAGCCTTTGCTTCTATCTAATGGGCTTGGCTTCTGGATCTAGCTCTATAGTGTGTTGGGAAAAATGTGGAACAAATCCTCTCAAATATTCATAACTTTGAGAAAATATATCTGTAAAATCTTGGAAAATTTGTAAAAAAATAGTTTTTTCTTAAAGGGTACTTACTTTACCAATTTAGAGAACTTTTCCTTCTCCGAAAAAAAATGGTTCTGAATCTTCACCCTTGACTTGAATGTTATATTTTTCCTTCCAGAACTAGTCATTAGGATAGTCATTAGGATTGAAGATTGACTCTAGAGTTATCAAAACTTTTGGGAGTTTGTTTGTTTTTAGCTGGATTACTTGATCCCCATATCGCCTTTCCAATTTGTCTTAATTCCTTGCAGAGAACTCAACTTCTTCCTAGAGTAAATTTATGATCTGGTGGTCATTCTCAAATAATTTCTAGCTCATAACATTATCGGTATAACAAATCTCACCACCATTCTGATATGAGGCTGAATTTTGCTTCTCCTAATATCCTCAACCACATCAGACCTTACTTCAATCGAAACAAGTCTATCTGCAGCCTCATTTTATTTCCTATGGATGGTATGGATGTTGAAGGCTTCAAAATATTCTATTATACACCAAATTATGTGTTTATAGGCTTTGAGAAGATAATTTTTTGCAGCATAGGATTCTCGACCTAATTTACTATCAATTTACTTTCTCAAAAACATGTAAGTTCTTGATACCTCTTTTCCTTGCCCAGTGTAATCCATGGATTAATGCCTCCTACTCAGCTGTGTTATCTGAGAAACTAAATTGGAAATGAAAAGATGAGTAATACTTGTTACCTTTGGGAGATATAAGCATTGCTCCTCCTCCTGCACCTTGCTTGCTCCTTAAACCATCAAAGAAAAATTTCCAAACTTCATTATCATCTTCATCATTTGGTTTGGTGATGCTAGGAAGAGGTGGATTTTCCTCATGTAGATAATAGATTCCCAATTCAACTTCCTCCATCTCTTTATATGGATCATAAACATGCATTTTGTGAGCCCACTCATCAACCGTTAAATCCAGAATGCCTCCAACCTTAGTTTCTGCTTCATGAGTATTTGGATAATCTTCTTAGTCGAAGATGGTACAATTGACATTGATTAGACTTGGCATGTAGGGCTCAATGTGGTAGCTAGAAATTGTCTCAAATATGATTATAGCTTTAGCTCCATAACTTGTTTTGAAGAGCATGTGGGACCAATCACTGATAGGTACCCACCAATTTTAGCTATGAAATCCCTTGACAAACATAACAAAGAGTGGTGGTAAATCAATGAATGATATGTCTTGTTGAACTATGAAATTTGGGCATGTATGCAGCGTTAGATTCATATTCTTGATGATTCCAACTATTCCCAATGCTTTACCATCTAATTGTACCTTGCCTTTTGAGACAAATTCATACTTTAGACCCGGGTGGTTTGTTATTTATTTAGGCATCACCGAGGTACTTTCACCGGTGTCAATCATATAGTTGTGTACTAGGTTGTTCCCAATGATTAGAGATACATAAAATGGAGGAGGTTTCATGTTTCTACCTGGTTGACCTCCTTATTTTTGAGTTTCATTAGTGATCACCCTTTCCTAGTTTTTGGATGCCTCATTTTGAATGGATAAATTTGCCATGACATCTTATAATAGATCCCACAATCCTAGAATTGTCAAAGATTCCCATGGAGATGTTTACATTCATTTTATTCATCTAATCAATGATGTTAAATGGGGATGGGTTGTCCTTCTATTGCCCTTTTCTTAACACAAAATTCTCTTACACATGAGCTGATACAACCGACGTTTTGGGTTGATTCTGTGAATTTGGGACTGCACTTGAGTTGTTAATTCCTTGGAGTGTGATAGAAGGATGATAAGAATTTAAATTTGATGATTTTCCTTCTATATTTCTATTTTTAGACCTTGTGTTATCTGCATGAACACCCGAGAAGGAAATCGATTAAGTCCATAATTCCTCTTCTTGCTAGTTTACTAGTGAAGTATCATTCAGGATGGCTCTTGAGTGTTTTCTTACTACTGATTTTCTTCTTCATTTGTCTCTTGTGCAATACCAACACTATGTACCATTAGAGCCTGATTTAACATACCATTGAAACATGCTTTGCTTGATTATGGGGTTGTCCATAAGGGAAACACTATTCATGTTCATGTGCAAGGTTATTCTAAACTAGAACCAAGGATCTATATGTTGAAGTTGCATCAAGATTATATAGTTGAAATAGCCTAGCAATAGGAGGTTGTCCTCGGTTTTGATTATTATCTTGAGTAGGAGGTATATTATACCGATATGAGGGTTTATTGGGTTGGTACGAGGCCGATAGGGTTTGAAATGTTGAAATTTTTCCTCTTGAGGGTTACCAACTCATTCCCTAGGTTTTGTAATTGTTTCATGACCTCTTGGAGTTAAATTGAGGTGATAGAAAAAGAGATAGGAGATTCATTGGAACTCTAATTTTAGGGGCAGGAATAGGGGCTAACTCAGGTGTCTTTCTAGAACTAGGATTCCCCATTTTCGGATAAATATGCATATGTAGCCTAGGTGCAATTTTACTGGATTGAATTAGGAAATTCTCATCTCTAATGGCTATGACATAAGCTCCTGGTAAGGTTATCCCTCCCATAGATTGTATCATGATAGATATATCATAATTTAGAGCTTTAAGGAAATAGAGAAATGCACCTTCAACAATTGGTCTTATGGAAATTAGAATCCTATCCCATGTTCTTTGGAATCTGAAATTAAAGTCAACCATTTGTTCATTTGGTTCTCTTTTGATTGTAGTCAACTGCTCCAAAAGAGATAAATTGTCTGCTCTTTCCCTAAACTAGTTACAAAGTCCTGAGCATAGTTCATTCCAGTTACAATTGATCCCATTGTTAAGCTTATGAACCATTACAAAGATTTTCCTTTGAGATAAGAGGCAAGAATTTTGACTGCCACATCCATATCAACAATCTCATGAATGGCACAAACATTTGCAATGTCTTGGATGTGATCAATTGGGTTGTGTGATTCTCTCCAGTGAAATATGGAATGTTTTTAATATTTCCACTTTGGAATTATATTCTTTGCATTGATATTAAGTGGACTACTGCGATCATGAAAATTGACAAATGGATTTGGTGGTTATTGAGCCATTCTGATTGGCTTAATAACTCTAGTTGATTGAATAAATTACCTACCAGGTGGAGGTGTTGAAAGAGTCATGTTTGGTGGAGATGGATGTCTCTGAACTTGTCTCCTCTCTTCTTCCTCTTCCGGAGATAGTGTAAAGTATTTGGATATCCCTTCTTCTCTTGTTCTAGACCGAGTTTGGATCCTTTTCATGAATTTGAGAAATTTGGGCTATTAAAACCACTGAATTATGATCTTAGGAGTCACCAGATGTGCTAAAGAGAGCCACTAAAGGCTATAAATTCACCAATACACACATCCAATCTTGATAAACATGGAAGAATTGACTTCTTGTTCCATTGGGTGTGCCAAAACTATTATGTTAAAAAGTATCACCCTAGGATTTGTACATTACAAATCCCTACTTTTGACTAACATGGGATTGTCTCAAGGTGTGGGACCCTACAAATGAGAAAAACCTCTAGAGAAGGTTGGTTCCTCTACCTATTCCTAACACTAAGATACTCCTAAGGAAGGAAATGAAACTAACTACTCCTAATCTATCAATTCCAAGGAACCAAGGGGAGAGAAATGCATAAAATTAAAATCCTACACTAAGGGACGTGATAACACCAAGAATAAAATGAGTGGAGATATTATAAGTGAGTGAAAATAGGAACGAGCAGTTGGGAGAAGGCGAGAAAAAAGTACCACGATAGAAAACAACATTTACATCTCCATCTTCACGGGAACAACAAGTTGGGTCCTATAAAGAGATTGAAACATGCGAATATACTTGCAAATATTGTAGAAGGCAAGAAATTCAATACAACTCGAGTTAGGGAAGGAAAAGCCACAAAAATAAATTTTATTGGTATAGGGATGTAAAATCCATTACGTGAGTAAATACAAGGAAAAAATATTTCACAAAATGCCCAAATTCGGCGTGCATCTCACAAAATTATTGGAATAATTTTGACAGAGTTCCTTTGCATTAAAAAATGTCTCCCTTCAAAATGAAGTGAATTTTACAATATATAGATGAAGATCATTGAAATTACCTCACCAATCGACTCCATTAAAGAGGTATGATAAGCCATACAAATTAGTACTTTGATTTCACGGGAAGCCATGGGTGCCATTCCTCATTAAACTGGTGGTTGAACAAACTTTGTACTGCTTCCATTAATACCTAGTTCACTCCCGCACGCAATCGGTAGTATTCACTTTTACTCCTAGAAAATAACATTTTCTTCCCTCATGGTCGGTTACATAATTCCTTTTGGTGTCATCCAGAGCAAGTTTTATCTTGTTTTCCAGTCACATTTCTTTATCTTATCTCTTGTTTTCAACTGGTCGCATAAATGAAACCAATCGGTAACAAGTTTCACCGCCATTAGTGCCTTGTTTCATCATGGCACGAATACGATTCCCTTCCACTACTAGCTAGTAGTAGGAAACTCGAGTGTCGATGGTAGCATGAAAATTATACCTATGCCCTTGTTATCATCTCATGTCCTGATCCTCTTATTCCCACCTTTGTGTTATCAAACAAGGCATAAAAAATGATATCAACCAAGTAGCATTTAATATGGTACTAGTGTGTTCTACCTCGAGTAACCCTCCATAGGTCATGTTGTTGTCCTTGTATCGGCCCTTACTACTAGTGGTAGCACTAGACATGCTCGGCTAGTAGAATCCATACATACTACTAGCCGGTAGCATTTTGAGTGCTTTCGACCGGTAGCATCTAAATATGCTACCGGTGCTTTGCATTTATTTCTTCTTTCTATGACTTTGCCAACTACTCTTTTCACCATCTCCTTGCTACCATCCAAGTAGCAAGTTAAATTGCTATCAACTGGTAGCATCATTGGTACATTTCTTCTTGTAACCAATCATCTCAGCCCTTTACAAATGCCTCACCTAGTTCGCCCGGGCTTGTCATCTTGCGCGCATGAATACCAACTCGGTCGAGCCAACTAATAAGCTACCCTATGAATTGCAAAGCATGCCTTAATCGGTTACATGATACCGATCTGTTAAGTTGTCCATTTTGTACATGGTGCAAAAATGGATAAAATGTCTTGCACTCTCGGTGTGCTTCCTCCTCTTATATTGAATTTATTTTTATTTACCCTTGATCTAGTGTAAAATTTTGTTGTTCTCGCTTCTTCTACTAGAGACTCCTCTTGGATAATATTAGGGATCCCCACTTTACACTTCTTAGGTTGTGGTAGGAAAGTATCACATACTTCTACATCCACTCATCAACGTGTCTTTGGGTGTAAAATCACAAAAACTATGCATATCATCCCCCGATTATCACATTCATCATTGGGATTAGATCCAATTTATATGACTCGATGTCTCTAAGTATGTTGGCCTAGTAACATATCTACAGGTGGTGCACAACATATGCCGCCTAAATCTACCTTCTTTGCACCAAAATTCAACTTTTATGCATACTTAATCCTTTTACAACTCACTTGAAATATTTTGCTATGAATACAAATGGAATTTTGTACACGACCATCATGAAATGTGCAAGGCTAAAGTGTTTCATTACTGCAAAATTTTCCTAATCCATAAATTCTCTAGGTAGCTCCTATGTATTTGTTCTCAAATGCTATGTGAATCCTATTATACCACTTATCCAAGTGCACCTTTTATTGATTTTTGAATGCACCTTCACATTTAAACTCTACAAATTAAACTGTGGGTGACTAATATTTTGTAGGTTGGACTCACATATATTCTTTTGGCCCGTCCTAGGACACCAACTTCCTAGAACATAATCAGTAACATAATCAAGCCCCATGTTATCTTATCTCCTTCCTCACTCTATGCCTCCACCTCCTCAAATATTTCATTGGTGATAAAGCTGCGCGAATATTGTACTATATTTTATGAGCCATCTTATGTGTGATGTATATGAATTTTCTATTCACCTCTCCCCATATTTTCGAGGCACTTAGTTTGTAACTCACTAATTTGATTGCTACCCTAGTTGCGGGGTTTGAAATTTTTCCACGGTCATGGTTCTACATCCATTTCATATTGTAACTTAGTCACCGACTTGATAATCTTGGCTTCATCTCATAGATCCAAGTCCAAGTCTCCTCCCGTATTTTGCAACCCCGTGACCCTCCCAATCAAATGAGATGTAATCCTCATCTTTTGGCTATCGAAGTAGAAATATTATTCGTGCACCCTTGAAATCAACCATTGGAATAGGTGGGCGGGTCTTCCAAGTAAGGAAATTCAAATAATTGTAGGACCCTACCTTATCTCGACTCTTCCTTACCGAGTCATCAATCAATCAACCCTCTTCATTCCCCAGTTGGAAACTCTTGTAACATGTATTTGTTCAATGTTTCCTCATTTCTGACACCCTATGGTTAAACTCACTAATTTTTCACTTTGTGATCTATGTGGTCCATTGTTGTGACATAGTTACTTTAGGAGGATACTTGCATTTCTTTAAATACCTCTTTTGTTAGGTCCTCAAATTCGTTCTTCTTAGTTCAACCCTTTCCCTTGCCCTTTAGTGATGTTGAAGTAGTCTTCTTAGGTGTCATTTTCTTCACTTCAACCTTTCCTCTAGGTATTCCTACTCACCCACCCCTATACGCCAAATTTGTGGTATGCCGTATGTGCCCTTACTTTGTGATTCTTGAGCCCTACAAAACATAGTCGATCAATCTCCAATCTCAAAAACCCAAACTACTCGTGCCCTATCTTCACGCTCAAAATTCTACTAGTTTATGAGTTTCCCATGAAGGAGATCCACGCCAACACCCTCTATAAACTACTTTTGTTTTCTCACCGGTTGATTCTCCTTGTCACTTTTTATCATTTGGCTGCTTGGTTTCTCAAATTTATTAAATGGAAGGTAGAAAATAACTCAATTTTCCCATTTTATAGCTTTCTCATACTTTAAACTCCACCAACGTAATTTTTAGATTTTAAAATTCTTTTTCACATTTTTAAGTTTAAAAGTACTTTTTCCATTTTAATACATCTTTTTCCTCCTAATGCACTTTTAACCTTCTTCCATGCCTTTATTTCAAGCGCACTATAGTCATAACCTTAGGGCACACTTACTACTTCCCAAGCCACCAGTCATCTAAGCACACACTTCCTTGCACTGCAAACCATCTTCCTCTCGTGTCACATTCCAAGTAGTATACCCGATGCTTCCTCCGTCACATTACAATTTGTGGCCTTGTATTTACATTGGTTCCCTCTTGAGAAATTCCTATTATGAAGCATCATACCTAGACACTTGTAACACCTTTTTTCACCTTCCCACATTCTCAATTCTTATTGAGCCAACACATGTCTTTCTACTAATGTCACATGCACCACCATACTAAATCCACAACACGAAGCATCATTTGAGATTTCCTTGTCATACCATCTTCCACACCATAATAAAGGTATGCACAATCCTCTACACATCAACTCAATCAATAATAATCAAATCCTATGTGCAAACACACTTATTAAAACAAAACAACCAAAGAAAAAACAAAATATGAACGAGAAATCTAATCTAAGTGGAAATACTACATTATTACAAACACAAAGAATATTATTTATAGTAGGGATTCATCCTACTCCCATTGAAGTAACTGGGAAACATGGTGCCATCCAACACCTATAATTGACATCTCTTGATTCAAGTATTTTGGTCACTACAAAGAGTCCCTACCAATGGACCTTTAGTTTTCTGGGAGGTGTGAAAACTTGGAGTCATAAAGAAGGACCATATTATGAATTATAACAAACTTTCTCTTGATGTGCCTATCATGCCAAGCCTTTTGTTGTTCCTTCTTAGTCTTCTAGCTCTAATGCATAATGGAACACCACTCATATAATTACATTAATTTCTCAATGCGATCCTCCACATACTTTTCATATGATAAACCACCTACACATGTAATACATAGGGATGGTAATAAAAAATCCACAGGTAATACAACCTCCACACTAAACACCAACTGAAATGGTGTGGTCTTGTTCAATCATTTATAAGTTGTTTTTTATGCCCAAAGAAAAATTGATATCGTGTCATCCCAATCCTTTCTACCAACATCACATATATTTGTAGGAAATGATATTATGGCTCCTTGTCTTCCATGGGGATCTCAAAACCTTTTCTATTCATCATTCTTCTCAACAACATTACGTCAACTACCCTCTATCATGCTTTATTATACTTGAGCCATATTTCCTCTCTCTTCCTTTCATCTTCTATGGCTTCCACCATCCTTCTCCACACCTGATCCTACCTTTTCACGTAATGAAGGTTTAGTTAGTCATAGGTAATTTATATAATTCCCAATTTTATCATCAAGATCTTGATAGCTAAGGGTATCGTGCAAACGTAGGATCCTTTGGGATCGAGCAAGAAATTGAACTCGCTTCCTCTGGACAGGAATATGTGGAGATCACGTACTCTAAAGTATAGTTGCACATCATGGCTTCTCACCAATGATCCACATCCCTACTCCTAGTGCACATATTTGTTGAATCAAGTAGAGTCTACTAGTATTCTTGCGTCGAAGATATCATTCCCGGGTAGAAAATTCTATTTGATGTGTAGGATGCCAACCATTGGTATAGATATACTGGGAAGAAGATGAAAAACATCTCATACAAGTATTCATACAAATTATCTTCCACCCACTTTCGCGCATTAAAGTTACAATATTCAAGACCTCTTCTTATATACATTTGGCCTCACACATATACAAGGATGAACATATCTATTTCATTAGCTCATACTTTTGTAATGTATTCATCAAAAAACTATTTTACATGCACATTTTTTTGGTTGTGGAGACCAATCAAGCCAAAGTAATTTTATATATTTTTATATAAAATTATTTTTGCTGCATATTCCCAAAAATATAAGTATGCATTGACTTTAAATCAAGGCATTGTGTTTATTCCTACATCATGCGTTGTAACTACTGCATAACCGATTTATTTCCTCTTTTTGTGAAAACTATATAAATGGAAGAGGAAGGGGCATGGGAATTTATATATGCACACTGCTGATTATGCTAGAGATATGGCAGTGTAGAAAATTGTGAGAATAAGAGTTGCGTAAGAAGAAGGAAGTGCCAAGTAGAAAGAGAGAGGATAGCTTTGCTGTAGATTTATGCATGAATTTTGTGTGTTACAGTGTATTGTTACAAGTTTATTGTAATTATATTTTCACTAGATAAATAATAAAAGGGATTGTTGTTGTTGGTGGACATAGCCCAGGAAAGGGTGAACCACGTTAAATTTGTGTCACTGTTTTGTTCGTAATTTCATCTTTCCTTTATTCTATATATCAATATCTGCATATTAAATTTTTCTCTTCATTCCTACTGGTAATGCCTAATAACTGGTATTAGAGCGGTGGTGTTTGTTTGATTAGTAGGAAAGTATCATGGTTGAGTGGGAGCAATGTCAGAAGAGGGAAAATTAAAGGTTGATAAATTCAATGGCGAATTATCAACTGTGGAAGATGTAGATGGAAGATTATTTATATCAAAAGGATTTGTGGTGGCCATTGTAGGGGAAAGAAAATAAACCGTCAACAATGATAGATGAGGAATGGGAAATTTTAGATAGAAAGGCACTAGGAAGTATTCAGTTGTGCCTGACACAATCAATGACATTTAATATTTTAAAAGCAAAGACAATGGATGAATTGATGCAATCATTATAAAATTGTATGAAAATCCCTCTACTTCAAATAAGGTATTCTTGATGAAGCACTTATTTAATATGAAATTGGTAGAAGGTGGTTCTATTACAAAACATTTAAATGAGTTTAATACGGTTACCAATCAATTAACTTATGTAAGTGTTAATTTTGATGAAGAAGTTAGAGATCTCTTGATTTTATGTTCTTTTCTTGAAAGCTAGAATAGCTTGGTTATGATAGTTAGTAATTCTATTTCTAGTTCAAATACATTGAAATTTGATGATGTTGTTGGTGTGATTCTGAGTGAGGAAATTCGAAGGAAAAGCACTAGTGAAACTTCCACATCGGGTAATGTTTTGAATGTAGAAAATAGGGGCAAATCAAAAGAGAGGAAAACATCCTCTAGGTTGTGGGAAATCATAAGGGAGATATGAAAATGATAGGTCTCAATCCTGGGACAAGAAATTTTGCTGGTACTATGGAAAATGAGGTCATTTAAAGAAGGATTACTGGTCTCGAAAGAATAAATAAGGAGACAAACAAGAAGGAAACAAAGAAGAAAATGTGGTAAGTAAATATGAAGATGATGCTTTAATTATTTCCCTAGATAATGTTGATGATTCATGGGTATTAGATTTAGGGGCTTCATTTCATGCTATGCCCCATAGAAATTATTTTCTTGATTATGTCCAAGGAGATTTTGGACTAGTGTATTTAGGAGATAATGAACCTTGTCATATTGTTGGAAAGGGAAGAATCAAGATTAAATTGCAAAATGGAAATCAATGGCTACTACAGGAGGTAAGGCATGTTCCAAGGATGAGTAGAAATTTAATTTCAGCATAGGCAACTTGATGATGAAGGTTGCACAATTACTTTTATGGATAAAATTTGGAAGGTTACAAAAGGTGCTTTAGTAGTAGCTAAAGGTATGAAGGTTGGAACTTTATATCTTTGTACAAGTCATATTTTTCCTTTAATTGTTGCAGGAAATAATGCAACAAGAAAATTTTCTAGAAAATCAGCTACAACATTCTTTGTAGACACTGCATGCACAACACTAGCTACTACAGTCTTTGTAGGCAAACAACAATTATTACAGCACAAATGTAGTTCTTTGAAGGCATAAATATAGTTGCTACAGACACAAATATATTTGTTATAGGTTTGAAGACAACACTGTGGCATCATAGACTTGGGAACATGAATGAAAAAGGTATGAACATACTTCATTCTAAAATTTTATTACTAGTATGAACAAAAAGGTTGAGTGTATGGAAAACAAAAGAGAGTGAGTTTTCTCAAGCATGGGAGAACAAAGAAAGATGAGAAATTAGAGCTTGTGCATACAGATGTATGGGGACCAGCTTGGGTAAATTCTCATGGTGGATCTTGTTATTATGTTACATTCATTGATGATGCAACTAGGAAGACATGGGTGTATTTTCTTAAAAATAAATCAGATGTGTTTGAAACTTTTAAGAAATGGAAAATCTTGGTTGAGAATGAGACAGTAAAAGATTAAAATGTCTTAGGTCTGACAATGGTGGTGAGTATTGTAGCAAAGAGTTTGAAAACTATTGTTCATCAAATGGAATCCAAAGGAAAAAATGGTTCCAAGGACTCCACAAGAAAATGGTGTGGCTGAGTGGATGAACAAAACAATTATGGAGTGTGTAAGGAGTATGAGATTGCATGTGGGGCTGCCCTTGTACTTATGGGCAGAGGTTGTTAATACTATTATTTATCTAATCAATAGAGGACCTTCAGTTCCTTTGGGTTGTGGTATTCTAGAGGAAGCTTGGACCTGGTAAGAAGGTAGATTATTCTTTTCTTAAAACCTTCGGTTGTGAAGCTTTTGCACTTGTTGATCCTAAAGATAGACACAAGATAGAAGAAAAATCTAAAAAGTATACCTTCATTGGATATGACATTGATGAATTTGGTTATAGATTATGGGATTTTGAAAATCTGAAAGTTATTAGAAGCAGGGATGTTGAGTTCAATGAGAAGGTGTTGTATAAATATCAGATACAAGAAAAGAAGCATGAGAAGATAAGAAATGAATATGTGGTGTTGGATGATATTCTAGTTTGTAATACTCTAGTGGTTCCTCATGTTGAACAACAACAAGAAATACCACAAACTCTTGTAAATGTTAGACGTTCTATAAGGGTAAGTAGACCTCCCGACATATTTTCTCCTTCTTTATATTCTATTTTATTGGTAGTGACGTTGGAAAAATAGTAGGGTATGAAGAATCTATGCAGGTGAATACACATAAATAGTGGGAGTAAGGAATGAAAGAAGAAATGGACTCCCTACTACAAAATTAGACTTGGGATTTATGCAAGCTACCTGTAGGTAAAAGAGATTTACCAAATAAATGGGTTTACAGGCTGAAAGAGGAAGGAGGAGGTAAGAAAATATTTAAATCCAAACTTGTGGTAAAAGGATTTGCACAGAAAAAGGGTATTGAATTTGATGAAATATTTTCTCCAGTTGTTAAAATGACCTCTATTGTACTGTTCTAAGTCTTGTTGCTACAGAAGACTTGCATCTTGAACAACTAGATGTGAAAACAACGTTTCTCCATGGGGATTTGGAAGAATAAATATATATGCAGCAACCATAAGGATTTGAGGTCAAAGGTAAGGAGAAATTAGTGTGCAGATTGAAAAAGAGTTTGTATGGCTTGAAACAAGCACCTCGGCAATGGTATTTAAAATTTGACAATTTTATGGTTGAGCATGGCTACAATAGGTGTCATTCAGATCATTGTGTTTATTTTAAGAGGTTGGATAATGGTAGTTATATTATCCTATGTTTATATGTTGATGACATGCTTGTTGCGGGGTCTAACATGGATCATATTAATGAGTTAAAACAAATGTTAGCAAAGTATTTTGCTATGAAGGATTTGGGGGCAGTGAAACAAATCCTTGGTATGAGGATTTCTAGAGATAGGAAAAATAAAAAATTATCTCTCTCAAAGTGAGTATATTGAGAAGGTGTTAAAAATATTTAACATGGAAAATGCTAAAGCTATCAGCACACCTTTTCCTAGTCATTTTAAATTGACTAAAGAGATGTGTCTGAAGACACAAGAGGAGGAAGAAAAAATGTCCAAGATTCCATATTCTTTATTTTTGGTAGTTTGATGTACGCCATGGTATACATGAGGCTATATATTTGTTGGTAAGAAAAATTTTCAGGTGGAAAAACTTGTGGATTTCTTTCCAATGCTCTGGGAATCTAAGCCCCTCTACTTAACCAAAGGCAACTTTTGTATATACATGCACGAGTAAATGTGGATTTTCCTAGTGGCCTAGTGGCCTTGTGGACGGGGATCCAATAGGGACACTCCAATGACCTGTGGAAAGATAGAAATATATTTATAGGGTAGAATTTTCTGAAGAGTGGGAAAGGGGAGTGAGAAAAGAGGTAGGGGAACTAATGTTATAGGTAGAAAATCATATTCTTGCACACACTAGTTAGAAGTTTCATCACATGCACTAAAGTTAGGAAGAAACAATACTGCAAACAACAACATGACCAGGTTAGAATTTAATGAACACAAATTATCAAGAAAACCCCTTAGTAAAAAAAAGGATCAAAACTCCTTGTATTGATGCTCAAGCAGAAATTGTACATAGTTTGAGAATGGAAGACATTGAGAATATGGGAGAAGTGGCTAACTATTTTCACTCACAAGGGAGAAAAATCTCTCTCATGAACTTACAAGAATACAACCAGCTAGAATAATTTTAGAATTAGAAGAACCCCTTGGAATGAAGAGCTCATTACAATTTATAGCAATCTGAATTGACCTTTCACCTCCCTCACATGAATCTTCATTTCCATATTCCACTCGTGACCTTTCATTTTCCATGAATTAAGTATTTATCTTATAATTTTGAGAAGATACTTTTATAATTAAAAATGGGTCACTTAAGTGAATAGGAAAAATACAATGATGATGCATAATGAAGAATTAGAATGGAGAGAGAAAGTAGAGAGGGAAAGAGAGGGAGAGGGAAGGGATGGAGGGGAAAACACTCCTTGTGATGAAATGATTTGAATTCCTTGATGCAACCATGAAATTTGAGTGAGGATTTCTTCCACTAGTGATCTTCTACACTGATGAATATTTCTCCCTTGAATAAATTTGAATCATTTTCCCAATCTAGTGATGACCACAAACTCTATGATGCATGGACATCTTGGACCATAGAATGAGTGTCTAGAAACACTATTATGATGTTTACCACTACAAACTTGAGATGAACACATACGATGCCCATGATGACCCTCCTTGAAACATGGTTGATGAACCCTTTGACTCGTTGAAATCATTCTAACCAATTCACTTTGGATCACTCGGTTCCTTAAGTGATGAAGATGAATTTGGATGATGTGCCTTGTAATGCCTTACTTTGCTTCTGTAAACCATCACTCTCAAGATGATTCTTCCAGGACCTCCGTGAAGTTATTGTTTCTCCTTTTCAACTCATGAAACCATCTCATTATCCAAAGGTAATCCAACAACCAAGATAAGGTGACTGAAAAGGAAGTCATATGCAACTTTCCACCTTGAAATGAAAACTTAATATTTTTAGAATACGAGGCTATTATGATACATATCACCTAACTTGTTCCAGTTTCACCTTTTGAACTATCTACCATATTCTAACCTCTTATGTTATTGAGATATTGCTATTTTTAGCATGTTTTTATTTTTAGTATGTTGTTATTTGGGGACCTGCTATTTTGGGAAGAAGTCATTTTCTATCTTACTTTTCATTTTACCCCTTTTTAGATCATCCTGAGTGATAGAAATTACCATTTAGTGGGAATCATCATTTATAGCATCCAAGGAAAGATAAAATATGCTATTTTTATTAAGTAGTGAAAATAACCTCTGTTTGTGATGGGAACGACTCTTTTGGATTCAATTCTTTGTCACAAACTTGTGCTCCAATTTTCATCATGATTCACTTTCCAGAAATCTCAGAAATGAAAAATAGAAATTTATATCTTGTAAGAGCTTTGGGTATGGAGCTACCAAGGTAGAATACTGATAAAAATTCATTCCTTCATAGCTCAAGAAACTAGAAACTTCATCGTGCATAAAATAGTTTGGGAAAAACTAAATTTTTGGAGATCATTCCTCCGAATTTTGGATGATTTCACCAATTGGATCTTTGGGAATTTGAAAATTTCTTTAAAGAGGGAAGAATGCTGATAAAAACATAGCCTTCCATATACCTAAAAATAGGGACTTCATGGCATGAAAACTAGTTCATGTGAAACTAGATTTTTCAACGATCATTTCCTCCAATTTTTAGGCGATTTCGCCCACTGGAACCCTGAGAAGCAGAGAGGTAGCTCACTAATTTTTTCCATTACTATATCATGGCGGAAATTAATGGAGATTTAAATTTTAGGTCTTGTTTTTTTTTTTTTTTTCTGTTCATGATGAAATAAATTCCATTGCGATAGGTTTTTGCTTCTAGTGCTTCACGTAAAATTTTACTTCAATCCGACAACCGGTTTGATGGGAAATTGAACTTTATTCTTCGTGGAGCTGGAAGTGAAATTTATTTTCTGTGAGCATTCCTTGCTGAAAATTAGAGGTTTGAATATGATTTTTTAATGGCCTTCAAGAGAGAATAACTCAACAACAAATGGTTTTTCAATCCATGCAATTTGCAAGATATGTTTGATTCTTGGTTTTATGGCAATGGAGTTTTCAGACTTCTTTTCCTCTATTCTTCATTATTTCTTCTTGGTTTGATCAATATTCCTTCTGTGACCTGTGTTCCATCATGGAGTGAAGGATAATGTTCTGTGATGGAGCTGGTTTGAGCTTTGGCAATGGTGGAGTGGTGGACTGGTGTTCTTTGCAACTTTTCTTCTGGTAGTGAGAAGCAAAAGAAACAACTAACAGTTAGAAATTTTTTCAAATTTTTGAGTTTGAGTTGGGAGATTTTTTTCCTTGATGTACCTAACCTTAGGGATGTTAGGGACATCAAATTCCATGGTGAGAAAGAGGATGACACGTGTCCTCGATCTGATGGCAGGGAATTTGAGCTCCAAAATGCACTTGGGGGCTGAACTATCAAATTTGAAGGTCACATGAGGGTCCCAGAGGTCACATGGAGGCTGGGAGAATTTTTACAAGGTTGATGTACCTGACCTCAGGGATGTCGGTACATAAAATCCCACCAGATCCCGGTGTGGCGACATGTGTCCTCCTGAAAATTGACTAACTCCTGAATTGTCTCCAAGAGGGTAACTTGGAATGATGATAACTTGAGCTCCCGGTGGAATTTATTGGTGAAATTTTATATGATCCTGACTGGAAATGGAATTTTGAATCCAATGGTGGGGGTCTCATGTATTTATTCTTCCATCTGATTCCTAGAAAATATGGATTTTTGATTTGGTACTCTACCTATGCCTGAGAAAAACTGCCTGCAAACCCTATGCGCCAAGGTTTTGTGAAAAATATGATTTCATAATATTGTAGGGATTGGAATTATATTTCGGAGATTTTTTTACTCCTAACTCCATCTAGAGCTCCTAGAATCTTCTTCTGAAGCTCAACAACTTATTTTGGCCTATGAACCTGTTTTTATTCAGACTACTCCAAGTCTTTCAAAACTTCCCCAAACCTTCCAAAATAATTTCCATGATGTTCTAAGGTCTTCAATTCACCTCCATGTTTAATTTTTCCCTTCCGTTCTACTCCAGGGGTTGATCTAGTCCTGGGAAGGCCAACGATAGCCCTTCCTGTGACTGCCTGAAATTTGCATTTTTAAAGAACTCCTAAAATCACCTAGGGGGAATGAATGGAATTTCCTAAATCACCTAGGGACCAATTTTACATCAAATAGGGGGTGACTAGACTAGACGGATTTGACTTGGGGTGCCTAGGAATGATAAAACATGAAAATTTTGGCACAGGGGTATAGTTGTTGTGCTTGGAAACTTCAAATTTCCTGTCACACATTTGCACGACAACAATATTACACATGTCGTTGGAGTTGTGAGAATATTTATGAGTAATCCTGAAATGGAGCATTGGAATGTGGTTAAATGGATTCTCAGGTACTTGAGAGGAACATCCAATAAGCATTTATGTTTTGGGGGATCTAATATTGTTCTACATGGTTATGTTGACTCAGATTTGGTAGGTGATATCGATACCAAGCGAAGCACTACATGTTATGTATTTACTGTTGGTGGGACAACAATTAGTTGGATTTCAAGGCTGCAAAATGTTGTTGCTTTATCAACTACAGAGGTGGAATATGTTGTTGCATCAGCGGTGAGAAAGGAGATGATTTCACTAAAAAATTTCTTAGAAGAATTGGGAAATCAGTAGGCTAATAATTACTTATTTACAAACAGCCAGAGTGTCATTCATCTTGCTAAATTTTTTCCTTGCATTCAAATAAAAACACATATAACTGAGATATCACTTCATATGGTCAGTATTGGAGGATGGACATGTAAAGCTAGAGAAAATTGATATAGATGAAAATCCAATGGATATGTTTATGAAGGTAGTGACTCGGGAGAAGTTGATTTCCTCTTCAGCTTCTATTGGCCTTCATGATTAAAATAATAAAAATATAACAATTGTCTGAGAATGTTAAATCTAGTGGGAGTTGGTTTGGTGTTGATTAGTCTCCAAGTGGGAGATTGTTGGTTGTGGAGACCAATCAAACCAAAGGAATTTTATATATTGTCATATAAAATTATTTTTGCTTTATATTCCTAAAAATATATGTATGCGTTGAATTTAAATCAAGGCATTGTATTTGTTCCTACATGATGCGTTGTAACCAATGGAGTTACTTCCTCTTGTTTTGAAAAATGAATATATGGAAGAGGAAGGGGCATGGGAATATATATATATATATATATATATATATATATATATATATATATATATACACACACACACACTATTATTGGTTATGTTGGAGATATGGAAGCATAGAAAAATGTGAGAATAAGAGTGGCATGAGAAGAAGGAAGCACCAGGTAGAAAGAGGGAGGGAAACTTTGTTGAAAATTTGTGCATGAAGTATCTGTGTTGCAATGTATTGGTGCAGGTTTATTGTAATTATATTTTCACAGGGTAAATATTAAAAGGGAATACTGTTGTTGGTAGAAATATCCCGGAAAGGAGGAACCACATTAAATATGTGTCACTATTTTGTTCTGTAATTTCAAATTCCTTTATTATGTATATTAATATTTACATATTAAATTTGTCTCTTCATTCCTGCTAGTAATGCCTAATACATTTTGTAATACATATACATGAGTGTTACATACTCTAACACCTCTTACTCTTCCTCTTCCAACACTTCACATTCTTTTCTTTTCAACTCGTTCACAAGGTTCTGGATGACATCACCAAAATTTGTTGCAAATGTAATCATCACATGTGCAAGATGTCAGTTATAAGTACTAACATTTATACACTTTTTCATGACACTTATAATACTTATGAAGACCTAGAAAACATACCCGAGATCACCGTATCTCTAAAGTAAATGATAATATTCCATTTTTAGTTTGATATGTGCATTTGTAATGGTTTTCTCATTCTTGTCTTCTTCTCAATGCACCATTCTTTGTATTTTAGAAAATATAGGTCATGAAAAAGTGTTGGGGTTAATGTAAGAACATTACATTAATGCTCTCATTTCCTAATATAAGCATAACAAACTTCATGACTCACCATTTCACCTTCAAGACTCCATTAGAGCTCATATGCTCAACTAGGTGTGTGTGTTTCAAAAGGAATTATTCAACTTGGGTGTATGAGACACTCTTTTAGATCATGCCATGAAAAAAATAGGAAAAAGGATACTCCAAGATGTCCATGACATCACCATCTACTTGGAATGTTGTAGGTCAGATCAAAACACCTCCATTACTTATCTTCTTCTTAGTTGGGTATACATAGTCATGATGACTCAAGAACCAATCTCAAGATTGCTTCATCAAAAAAATTATGAGTTCTCAAAACTTCTTGATTATTAGAGGATTTTTCATGTGACTTATATTTCACCTTCAGAGAATTAGAACAACTGAACCATCTTCATTATCACCATGATGCACTAATTAGGAAATGGTCCTAATGGCTTTTTATGCATTCAAAACTAGTCTTCACATAATGATTTTATACGTGCATTAAAAAATATATTCATGGCTTCCAAGGCACATTTTTTGAAATATTTGATCTTCATTCAACTTATCAAACTGATTTCATGCATAAGTTCAAGCCATATAGCATCAATATGCTTGCATTTTTGGGACTATTCACACTTTGGGTTTTACGTCACAAAAATAGTTTTGTTTTAGAGGCTTCCAACACTTTAATATTCACTTTTATGCCAAAATAATACATGTAACACTTCACTAGAGACCTGAAATTTGTCTTTCATAACTCATTCTCGTGATTTGTGTGGATAATCTCACATTTTCAACCTTGTTTCTCGGCCTACTTGGTAGGCCTATAAGGACAAATTTGGACCATTTGAACTTAGACACAAAAATACCTCACTTGATAATGTATTGAGCTCCAACATGTTGTATTGTAACTCTACCAAACATCAAAGATAAATTTTCACTTAAACAACATGCATTCATAAAAAAAACATTTCAAACATTCGTTATTGTATTTGCCTCTTCTATCCTTAAGTGGTAGGACATATTAGTTGACATGTTTCACCAAATTTATGCAAAGAACCTACTTGAAACTTTTCATGAGAACTTAGGGAACATCCCAAGCTTGCTCATACACTAGGATGTTCAAATGAGACCTTTTATGCATGAATATACTATCCAATTTCCCTAAAAAAGCATATTTTTATACCTTAGTAGCTTAATTGGAGAATGATACCACATATAAAATGAAGTAGGAAGATTCCTCTACATTCCCAAGTCATCAACTCATCTTTCTCAAGCCGTTTTTGACCAAATTTTATAATTCTTCTCCATCACTTTTGTAGGAGGGTTTTAAGAGGGTTTGGAACCTACTTAGCTTCTTAAGGATCATTCATAAATTTATGACATTAATTTCATCTCATTATTCTTTCTTTGGATTCTTAACTCCATGTACCATCATCCCTAAAAGCCCTAGGTTCCCATGAAAATATCACACATGTGGGTAAGAAAATGAAGTTCACCATCGAGCTAGTTTTTTCCTCCTTAAGAACTCAATATAGCCAAAAATTTATTTTCTTTCTCCTAATTTTTTCTTTTGACTTAAAACTTTGTCCATAACACTAAAAACCTCCTTCACATGTCCCAAGGTTCATTTAGCTATGCACTTGTCAGGAATTCATCATACACCATGACTTGTCCATGCATACCTAGTTTATTCTCAAGAATATGTCTCCAAAAGACCTCAATCATGCCTCTAATAGTTGAATCTTTACATGTGATATATTTCACATCATCTCTACAATATTACAAGTAATTACTCATGCTTATACTACTCTTCCTTAAATTTCTTTGCTCCATACTCCAAACCATGCATGTACAAGATCTCTAAATTAGGCCTAGTTAAGCTTGTTTCAACACATATTCCATGAACCTATCATGTTCTCCATCATGAGGTTATGCACACACCTTTGAGAAAATATTTACCAAACTTCTAGATGCCCTCATGGGATCACTTAGCTTTGTAACTCACTTACATGCTTCATTAGGCCTCCAAGCACCTACACTAGGTCTAGACAATCATATACAAGCCATGGTCAAACCTATTCCATCACTATAAGTCTCACATTAGTGTCTTAACACACTCTCTTTATTCTCTCCATGATTATGCTAATATTATCAAGCCATCATGCAATTAAAAATGTCATTGTCTACCACCTAGGCTAGCTATGTCTCTGATTAGGCTCATTAAGCCAAGACATTATCATTTTCTTCACCTTTGAAACCAAGCCAACTCTTGTTCATCCATGGAATCACCATTCCAATCATCCTCTAGACCTCACACACCTTTTTCATTAATGATTATACACCTTTTCATTAATTACAACACTACAAGAACTCACATGCCAACAAAACATGCTTGCCTAACATATTGTTAAGAAAACTAAGGAGGGACTTGGAGTCTGCACATACTTTGGGTGAGCTTATAGGATTGTTTAGAGGAGGTTACAACATACTTAGCTAGGTGTTGGGAAAATAAATATTACATTTTGGTTCTATTTCTGGGACCTCCTTTCAATCTGCCTACCAAGATGTTACATGTACATGGTGTTTTGATTATCTTTGGAGAACATTGAGATCTGGGTGTATGATATCCAGGATGCATTTTATCGAGATGTAGCACTGGACCTAATTTTAATGCATGCAAGTGGGTGGAAAAAATCTCTATGACTACTTGTATGAGATATTCTTCAACTTTTACCTAGTAGAATTTTACTAGTGGTTGGCATCTTACGTATATAACCGAGGTGTCTAGATAAGAAGAAAGTAAATTTGGAGGCAAGAAGATTACCAAACACTCTTTGATTTGGACATGCCATGGAAAAGAGTTATAGATCATTTGTGGGAAGGTGTGTTGTGTAGTTATACCTTGTAGTATAAAATATCGATATACTCATTTTTGGATGAAGAAAATTTTTGGTTTTTATGTGAGCTAAAAGGGTCCTTTTATGTGTGACACCTTTAACTATGAAAATATTGATGGTTGAATTGGGAATGGAGAACCTACCAATGAAAGGATACAATTCCACCATGCGTAGGGGTAGGAAGTAGGTGTGGGAAGGATGGAAACATGAAAAAGGGAGGAAATTTGACTTAGGTATAATGATGAGTGAGAGAGGGTAGTAAAGGGAGCACTAAGATCAAGAAGAATGATGACTGTCGGAAGTGATGAGAACCCCGCAAAAGGTGAGGGACCAAAGGATCACGTCCTCTCTACATTGTGAAAAGAATTTAGAGATAACCCTTTGGCCTCTCGATGAGATTGATTATGAGGATAGAATGAGAACCATGGGTGTGTATCTAAACCAACCTATCCACCTAACCTTGCGTAAGGTGTTTAGAATCTAGAGGTTATTGTAGAAGAACATCATAGTGAGGGTGAGTAGGAAGGTAATAAAATATCACCACATTGGGTTGGAGATACTTGTAGGAACATGTTAGGATCATATCAGGAGGCATGGTTAATTAAGGACACACACATGACAGTACAATAGGCACCCGTGTTTAGATAGAGTATTTTTTGAGGTAATTTTAGTGGTGTGTCGTCAAGACATAACGTTGACACGTAACCCGTTAGAAGTAATCCTATAGGTTTAGGGATAACATAGATGATTTTTGTCCAAGATAACAAAGCTACTAGGATGTAAGGAATATCATCTATAGGGCCACATGTTGTAACGAGAGGCTTTGGAGTTCAAGTCAGCCACCACTCAAAAAAAATCCTAGTGGAGGTTCAGGTTCAAGATCTAGCCTCACTCCAGGATAAGGGCCACAATAACCATCACAACAACTATTATAACCTCAAAAATCACAACAAAATACACCTTATATCTTCTTTGAAATGTCACTTCACTTGCCACAATATAGGGATGTGGAGGATACAATTGAACATGTATGTATGTGTAAGTTATTATGGAGTTCTAAGTGAATAATAGCTCCTAACCGAAGGTATATTAATTTTCCACCACACTTCAAGGGCACGTACACAATCAGTATAGGAAATACGATCCACATCATACTATAGTGGATTATGATGCATTACGCACTTCCTTTTTAGTTGAGTTTCATATCCTGGATTTGAGAAACATAGTAATATCATGCTAAAATACTTTAAGAAGGGTTTTCTAAAAGTGTGAGAGAATATGACACATTTTTTAAACTTTGTTGTCCAATATTTCCTATGAAATTCATCGAGCCAACATATGCAAAGTGGTTTATAGGAGGCTTGTTGACACATTTCTTTAGATCAATTTCACACAAGAAATTTACTGATCCACATGAGGGTCTAAAGGCAACATTGCACGTCTAAGAAATTAAGAGTCTTGATATAAGGGTGAGCCCTTTTCTTGAGGCATAGATAGAAGAAATGTTAAGTTGGCATGGCATGATGAAAGGTCTTGTTCATAATTTTTATTATTTTTCCACTAAGCCACCAGTTCATGAGGCCTTACAGATCATGAAGTGCATCATGTTGGGAAATAGCACAAAGAAAGAGGAACTTATGATTAAACTATTAGGATAACTTGAGATGTATGTGTGCAAGGATATGATAGAAATGGAATAAATATTATTGGGGCACACATGGAAAGAGAAAGAAAAAGGAAATATGGTCTACCTCATAGATGATGAGGAATTTGAATATTTAGACATCAAGCACACAAAGGGTATGTGTGAATTATTGGGCTCCATAGATGATCAGTGTGTGTGTACCATGTGCCTATGAAGAATAAGAAGTTCAACATTGGGACTAATGATGTTCTTAAAGAAGTGATTCTTGGTCAGAACTAGAAGTTGTGAAGATTAGTGAGTTGTTGCGTGACTTCCAAAATTTATTCCCATGGGGTTATTATGAGTTTAAGGGCATGCACCCATCACTAGGAGAGATGAAGACCAAGTTAAAGGATGATACATTACTAGTTTGGAAAAGGCCTTATAGATTGAATTTGAACCTGTGCGTAAAGGTAAAAGAGGAGATTGAAAAGATTCTCAAGTCAAGGATCATTGAACCTATTCAAGAATTTGAATGGATCAATCCCCATGGTCATTATTATAAAAAAATATGGATGGATAATAATTTGTGTTGAATATAGGGTACTTAATGCTTCATGTGTCATAGATCCTTTTCCTATGCCATTCATTGAAGATATCCTTGAAGGAATTGCAAGGAACAAAATCTATTCCTTTACTGATGGATTCTCATGGCACTATCAGGTACACATTGCGTGCGAAGATCATGAGAAGACCACTTTTGAAACTAAATGGGGAAGTTTTTCATATACTATTATGCCCTTTGGATTGAAGAATGCGTCAACAGTGTTCTCGCACATCATTGTTCAAGCATTCCAAGATTTCATTCTCATTTTTTATAGGTCTACTTTGATGATTGGACCATTTACGAGCTAGTAAAAGATCATTATGATAACCTAAGATTGATGTTTGAGAGATGCAAGAAGATTAACATCACTCTAAACATCAAGAAGTGCATTTTTACACCCCCTTTATCACATTACTAGGAAATATTATTTACAAATAAGTATTATTTGTGGACCTAGCTACAATTTCAATCATTATGGGGTTAGGAGAGACAAAAATTAGAGAGAAGTGCATGGTTTTTTGGGGCATGCAAGATCATCATGCCCCTTGAAAATTTGTTAAAGGCCAAAGGAAATTTTTATTGGGGTGATGTGCAACAACATGATTTCTAGACCTTGAAGGAGAAACTAAAAACCGTGCCTATTTTATGTTTTTCTTCTTAGAACAAGACTTTCCATGTATATGTAGATGTATTTGGTATGAAAATTGGAGCAAAGATTGGCACAACCAAGAGAATGAAATGTTGATCACCCTATTTGTTTTGCAAGTAGGAAGATGACACAGAAAAAGTAAAACTATAAAAATATGGAGCACAAAGCTTTATCCATGGTCTACACGATTCACATGTTTAGAGAGTAATTATTGGCCAAACCGTTTATCTTTTATACAAATCACATGGAATTGAAGTACTTGGTCAATAAACCGGTTTTACAGGGGTGCATCTGTTGATGGATTCTTTTGTTGCAAGAGTTTTATTTTACATTCATGGTAAATCTAGGAAATATTAACTTATGGAGTGACCACTTATCAAGGAATAAATTTGGAGAGGACACACCAGGAATAGAAGATACTATTTTAGATACTCATCTGTTTAGACTCAATCGTACGTCCCACCGATTTAGAGGATATTGCAGTATTCTTGAAAAATGGTCTTACACAAGAGGGAATGAAGACCTTGGAAAAGAAGTGTATTTCCATCCATGTGGTTCCATATTAGCTCATTAGAGGAGACCTATATAAGATGGTAGGGATGAGGTCTTGTGCAGATGTGTGCTTGAGCTTGAGCGCAAAGCTATCATATAAGGAACACATTGAGGAATAACAAGAGGAAACTATGAAGGAGAAGAAACCATGTGAAAGATCTTATTAGCAAGTCTATGGTAAGAGAAAATATATAAATACACTAAGGATTTTTTCAAGGCATATGATCATTGTCAGCATATGGGTAATCCTTGAAATAAATATGAGATGCCATTACAACCCATAATGAGTACAAAGCCATTTGATAAGTGGGAAATTGATTTTATAGAACCTATTACACCACCTTCATGAAGGACAGGGGCACACCATATCATCACATGTACTCATTACTTAACAAGTTGGATAGAGGTTTCACCTACAAAGGATTATACTTTGCGCAACAATAGCTATTAAATTCTTATGGAAAAACATAATAAGTAGGTATGTATGTTTATTGAGCCTAATAATTGATAGAGGGACTCACCTTATAAATGATATGATAAGGATATTGGTAGTAGAGTTTATGATTGCACACCATAAGACTACCCCTTATCACATATAGGGTAATGAAAATACTTAATATTTCAACAAGATCTTGGGAAAGACGCTAACGAAGATATGTGATGTTGGAAGAAATGATTAGGATGATAAGGTATCAACTACTCTTTGAGAATACAGAAAACTTATAAAAGGTTTAACAAGGACACACATTTTTAATTAGTATTTAGTGCTAAGCCTATGTTACATGTGGTATTTATGTTGTCATCCCTACATATTACACACATAATAGGATTGGATGATTAACAAGCAAGGATGAGTGCTTTGATAAATTGATACAATCGGCTGGTGAGTGACACACCATTACACATTGGAGTCAAAAGAAAGAGAATGCATGATAAAAGGCTTGGCATGACATGCATATTAAGAACAAATCCTTTGTTTCAAGAAAGCTAGTACTTCTATATGGCTCCAAGTTTGCATGCCATCTTGGGAAGTTGAAAGTTCATATGTTGGGACCCCTTGTAGTGACTAAGATACTAGAATCATGCACATGTCAATTATAGGCACTTTGGATGACACCATGTTTCTTGGTTACTTCAATGGGATTAGGTTGAAGCCCTACTATAAATAAGCTTCTTTTGTGTTTGTAATAAGGTAGTATTTCCATTTTAGATTATATTTCCCTTTCATGTTTAATTTTTAATTTCTGTTGTAATAAACGTGTTCACACGTAGGAGTTGATTATTATCTATTAAGTTGATACAAAAAGGATTATGTATACTTTTGGTGGGGGTGAATCTAGTACAGTGTACATGGAATAAAATATGTGATGTGGCACATCTTGTGAAGTTGGTTCAGGAGTGTGCATTGGTATGAGACAGTGTGCATTGGAGGAGTATGTTGCTATGTGTGAAAATATGGTACTTGATGGATAGATAGGGATGCATGAAAGTAAGTTTCACAAGTTTTTAGTTATAATGGTATTTGAAGGTTATGAAATTACTACGATTTATAAGCCATGTAAGTATAGGTCTTCACAAAGTGTAACATAAGGGAGGAAGCAACTAGATAGACTACTTGGTAGTTTGTGCAGAGGAAAATTTTGTGTAGTGCATGAAGATGCACGTAAGGAATATTGCATCCCAATAAGTATTATGCAAGCCTAAAGGTTACATAATCCTACACATGAAAGAAAAGAAGAGAAAAAGTGATAAAGTGCTTTCAAATAAAAAAGTGCTTTAAATCTAAAAGGTGTAGTAGGTGGAGTAATTAATGTGGAGAATAATAGAAAAAATATATAAAAGGGGACAAAAATTTTTATTATTATATTTCCTTCGATAGATTTGTATGATTAAGAGATGAGCGACGAAGTGCGAAGAGTGAAGCGCAAAAAGTAAAGTGAAGATGAACCAGAGAAGAATACACAAGGCCTTTATTTTGAGAGATCCTTAAAGAAGAGGAAATGGTAGCTTGGAAAGAGGGTGTGAGGGTGCGAGCGAGTAAAAATTGGGGTTTGAAGATTTGGGAATTTTAGGGTTAGGGTTTTTATAATTTGGAAGCCAAGGAGATAGGGCACAAATTCAGGGTAGACAAGAGCACAAGATTTGGGAAGTGTAGGGATTAATTAAGAAGATTAGATGCACTGCACTAAGGTAAATGGGGTAAGCAAGTAAGTAACCTTCAGTACATAGGGCACATTTTAATAAGATCTCACAGTTTAAAATTTAAAGATAATGATGACACCACAAAGGGCACCCAAAAAAAGCAACCCATTGAAGAAACACCAGAGAAATGGTTCTTAGAAATGCAATACCCACACGAGGTAATAGTGGGACAACCATGGACATCGCAACTCAGAAATGTAAAATCGGTGAGTACAATCACCAAGCACTAGGGAATGAGGGAAATATAAATAGGGATGTTTTGTGGGAATTACCCACTAGGGTTTTGGAAGGGCAGGTATTCATGAATGACACAATACGAAGGATATGGAAAAGTTAGGGATCCTTCAGCTTGTTCAAGTTTCTTTTCTTTGCAAATCTTGCACACCTTTTCTTGTGATTGATTTCACATGTGCACAAGGATTATTTATACTTCACTGTAAGGAGGATGAGGATAACATCCAAGTTAATTAGAAGAGTAATTGAGTGACATAATACTAGTGAAGACATAGAACTTGAATTACGCGATGAGACCATGATTGAATAAATAGCTAGGAAATTGTAGTATGATAGGGGATAGAGGTCTATAAATGTTGATAATATTTTTGACCTTGCAACAAGAGTATAAGTGCACTTGGTCAGTTGTAAGCTTAGAGCATCGAGTGATGGAATGAGGTAAATAGAAAATTCCTTTATATTGCACACAAGATGGCACACAAGACTCAGTACAATATTGCACAATATATAGTTAAGGGATTGTATAGGAAGCAAGGATACATATAGAAAAAGGGGAGTAAATAACTTTGGGATCCATCCTGTTGTTAATTTCCTTCTAGGAAGTTGGTGTACTAGATGGGATAAAGGATGATATGTGGATACACACCACTAAGGAAAACCCCCTACAAAATTATTTTCCAAATTTACATGTGAAGGTGCAATAACAAATCCTTATAAGGTGTGCCTAGAAAAGTGGTATAGGAGAATGTGCAGGGAGTTTGAAAATGAGTGACGTGTTCCTAGGGAGTTTTGGGATTGGTAGGCCAACATGAAAAATTTTCAGTCATGCAACACTTTAGCCTTGCAATATTTGTGATGAATAATGGTGACATGGGGTTGTGGTGAAAATTACCATTTACATTCACTACCAAGTACTTTGAATGCATGGTAAACAAGATTAACGAAACACACAAGTCAAACTTTAATGCATGAAATATTGACCCAGATTGGTATATCTTGTGCCAAGCGTATAAATATAATTCCAAGAAGGCATAATTAGAAACAATGGAGTCAGATAATTTGGATCTCAATCTAATTATGAAATTGGCGGTTGGAAACATGACATGAAGAGTTTTTTCAATCAGTGACTAAAGATGAAGGATGGTATGGAGGTTGAAGTGTGTGACTCCTATATGCCACAACTGCAAAATAAACATATAGTAAAGATTCCAAAGATAAGGCATGATGAGAATCCATCATAGGAAGAAGAAGAAGAAGAAGAAGAAGAAGAAGAAACTGCACTAGATCGGAGTCAAGGAAGCAAGTGTAGAATAAGCGGAGGGAAGAAAGTAAGGGCGTAATCTCTTCACATATAAAAAATGATTCTCGATACATAACGGTAGACAAACCAATTCCATTGAAGAAAGATAATATCCATAAGAGGCCTTGAGTCTTCTATGAGGATGAGGACAAGGACTTGGAGAAAAAAATTGTTTGAAGAGATAACACACGAGGAGCCTACACACGAAGAGGAAGATGGGGAGAAACTAGTGTATATGGAAGTAATTCTAGAGAGAAAATAGGAGGATAGATAAGTATATGTGCATAATGGGAGACCACACAAATAATTTCCGCTTAATAAAGAAGAGAGGTGTAATGCGAAATAGGAGGATCCCGATGAAGATAAAAAATTGGTGATGAAGATTATGTCATCAAGGAAGATAAGGGTTCTATTGGAGAACCAAACAAACAACTATTTATTAGTGTGCATGATAAACTAAGGAAAGCATGCAAAAAGGAAAAGGAGAGAAGATAAATATCCCGAACCACCTTTTATGTTATTCATTGATGACCCTACAAAAGTGTTTAGGGATAGATTCCAGAGTTTGGTCCCCAAAGAAGAATTGTTTGGATGGGGCCTACTTAATGAGGATGGAGGAATGTTGCACACCAGAAATATGTTGTCATGGAGCATGGGAACCAATGAAACTATATAATGTTGTTGACCCCACAAAATTGTGAGATGAACAAGCTGTAATGTATTGAATAAAATTTCAGCTGAAGTTACGCAAAGAAATTTAGATAAGGGGATATAATTATAGTTATGCTAGAGGACAAGAAGGAAAAATAAAATAATAATCAGTAGCTTTTAGAGGAATTAAGATAAGAAAAGAAGTGCATGATAAAATCTTATGACAAGGTCATATAGATAGTAAAGAGTATTATGAGTATTAAAAATTGGTGATGAAGATTATGTCATCAAGGAAGATAAGGGTTCTATTGGAGAAGCAAACAAACAACTATTTATTAGTGTGCGGGATAAACTAAGGAAAGCATGCAAAAAGGAAAAGGAGAGAAGATAAATATCCCCAACCACCTTTTATGTTATTCATTGATGACCCTACAAAAGTGTTTAGGGATAGATTCCGGAGTTTGGTCCCCAAAGAAGAATTGTTTGGATGGGGCCTACTTAATGAGGATGGAGGAATGTTGCACACCAGAAATATGTTGTCATGGAGCATGCATATGCATGAAGAGGATATAGAATTTGAGGTAATAAATTATTATTATTCTAAATTAAAGTTGAGGAGGGAACCAATGACACTATATAATGTTGTTGACCCCACAAATTTGACAGAGATGAACAAGCCCGTAATGTATTGAATAAAATTTCAGCTGGAAGTTACGCGAAGAAATTTAGATAAGGGGGATATAATTATAGTTATGCTAGAGGACAAGAAGGAAAAATAAAATAATAATTAGTAGCTTTTAGAGGAATTAAGATAAGAAAAGAAGTGCATGATAAAATCTTATGACAAGGTCATATAGATAGTAAAGAGTATTATGAGTGCACACCTAGAGTTAGTTGGGCTCACCGAAGAGCTCTATCCTATAGAGATACAATAATTATAAGATTTAGTGGGAATGCTATTGGAGAAGAAATATGGGTCAAGGCCATCAGCAAAAAAATTCCACACAAAAGGAAAATAATAATGAGGTGGTTGTGCAAAATAATGTGGAGTGTGAAGATTTGATTGCACAGAGTTAAGGAGGCTACCAAGAAGGAAGAACTAGAATTTGATAAATGCCAAAATTTTGACCTAGTTATTAGTGTACATGTTATAAATGAGGAAGTATAGCTAAGATCAACTCAATATAAAATGAAGAATAATAATCTCGAATGAGAGAAGGTCATGATAGAAGTAGTACTATAAAGAGACTTGATAAAAGCCATACAATGCACAATTGAGGAAAGGATCAAAGAATTTCAACTCATGGTCATGGGAAGATTATATGCTTTAGAAAGTGTGACCACTTACTTTTATGTAATGGTGAAAGAGTTAAAGGAGGAAGATGATAAGATGGCATTTGAGAAAATATCTAGTATTGATGAAGTCACGCTAGAGAAATATTCTAATGAGCTTGCGAAATGGAAAGAGTTAGAAAATTTATTGAGGAATGAGTTCAAAGCTTATCCATCCAACTCATTCATGATTTGGATGTGTGCAAATGGAAGATCTCATTCTTTGATTCATGTGTTAAAATTTCCATATTCTTTATTCTTTAGGATTTTTTAGTTCTTATATTCATTCCTTCTTTGAAGAAGCATTCTTTTGGAAATATATCCAAGGATGGACAATACCCTTAGTGTGGGGTGATGTTGAGTGGAGAAAATTTCTAAGTACCAGCCATCTGAAAATATTAGAGATCACATGCAAGTGGTGCACAAAGGGTGTGTAACATACGTAAAGGGTAAATGCGCAAAGGTTAGTGCATGGGCACACAAGGTTCAAGGAAAATCAATTTTCCATAATACGGATAAAAATAGAAAAGTAGAATATGGAGTGACACTCAAGAAAGATCCAAAATAGACAAAAGCAAGATGTCTTAGTGGAAAAGTAAAGTTCATTTATAATAAAGTACATGCGTGACAAGGATAAAGACAACACATCAAGAAAGCTATTAATAGGATAAAGTATGGAGCTAATTATAACTCAATCCATTGTTAAGAAAAGTTAGAAAAACATGTCGGTTATTACTATATCATGCCTATAATTAGGAATTTAATGTAAATGGTGAAGATAAAGTACACACCATATATAGATATAGGTGGTGCATCTTTGCGAGTTCTAGTTTGAAGAATTTCCGAGTGTGTGACCTTTGGATATGCCATTGATAGTATTTTTTGTGCGCATGGTCCACCACTTATCTATACGCACCTATGATGTAATCAACATAACTATTCTATAATCACTTATGTTTTGTAATGGATTATTGTGTTTGGGTAGCTAAGGTGATCACTGGAAATTTGGTAATTCAAATACTATTGGTTATTTTGTATGCTTATTAAACTTCCTTATTATATGTGTTGCCTATTTATTGCACTATGATGTTCCTTCCTATGTGAATGGTTATTGTGATGAACATGCATGACTAACATTTTTTAAGAAAAATAAGGAGGGACATGTAAGTTACACGTGCTTTGGATGAGCTTCTAAACTTGTTTGGATGAAGTGTCAACATGCCTAGCTAGGTTTTGGGAAAATAAAGACTACATTGAATCCCTATTATATACAAGATTCCTATTTGTTTCTAATAAGGCGGTATTACCACTTAGATTAGATTTACCCTTCATGTTTTTTATTTTTCTTATTTTTTTGTAATAAGTGTGTTCAAATTCAAGAGCTGATTACTATATGTAGGTTGATGTGTAGAGGACCATGCATAATTTTAGTGTGGGGTGAATAAAATTTAAGAGAAAGAGTGTGGTAAGAAGATATAATATGAGATGTTGGCACATCATATGAATTTGGTTCAGATGGTGCACATTGGTATGAGATAGGTGAGTGCTAAAGGAATTTTCTGGTACATGTGACAGTGTGAAAGGATGGTAATTGATGGATATGTATGGGAATACACATAAGAGAAAGGAGGTATCACATGTGTGTAAAGGATGTTAGTGGTTGAAGGTATATAAAATTCTTAGATTGGAAACCACACAATAGATATGGCCACAAAGTGTCATGTGAGCGAGGAAATAAAAAATAGAATACTTGGAAAGTAGCATAGAGGAAGATTGTGTGCGGCACAGAGAGGTACACGTAAGGAAGACTATAGTTTGAGAAGTAGTATCATGCTAGAAGGTTACGAATTCTGTGCATGGAAGAGAAAAGAACAAGAGAAAGGAGAAAGTGATTTTAAAGTAAAAATAGGTGGTAGGCGAGGAGTAATAAATGTAGATAAAATTGGGAAAACTATAAATAGTGCACGAGTAAAGTCATTCTTACCTTACTTTTAAGAATTTGTGTGATCAAATAGCTTGTGCGACTAAGTGCAAAGAATAGTACAAAGTATGAAATGAACTAAGAATCCAACACAAACCAAAGTAGAGTAATAAAGTGTATGAACCTTCTCTTTTTAGAGCTACTTGTGGGAGGAGCTAGTAGCTGAGTTGAAGGGTGAAAAAGTAAGACGGTGAATTAGAGTTCACAAGATAAGAAGGAAAGCTAAGGTTTTAAAGCTAGGGCATGAGATATTGAGACCGAGAACAAAGTCAAATAAAACAAAGTAGGGGTTTGAGAAAGTGAAAGGATTGAACAAATAATTTGGACACTCAACACAAGTGAATTGGATTTGAGTAAGTTTAAGCACCTAGGGCACAAATTTTGTTGAATTTGAGGTTTGAACGTTTGAGGGGATATAGAAATGACAACGAAGAAGGCACCCACCATCAATAAATCACCGAAAAATAAGGGTAAGAAGACTATTGTAGATGATGCACCAGAGGATTGGTTCTCTCGAGATGTAGTACCCTCTAGAGATGGAAGTAGGAAACTATGGGTTTCACATTTGAAAAATTGTAAGATTAGTGATTATAACCATCACAAAGAATCCCATGAAGGAGAGATAAGGAAGGAAGTTATGAAATAGTTGTCCCGGAGGATGAAATAATGGTAATTATTCATTGATGATATGGTTAAGAAGGACCTAACGAGTGCAAGGGTGTTGCATTTGTATGAATTTCCATACTTTGGGAAACTAGAGTGAATCTACTAGTGGTTAATGTCCAAAGTACATGAAGACTTCTTCTACTTCACAAGAAGGAAAATACGCATCACCACATAGTTGATTGGAAGAGTAATCGGTTTACACAACTCAAGAGTTGAAATTGGGAAAGAATTAGAGGATGATGAGGTAGTAGAGGCCACTGCCACAAATTTCAACTATCAACGGGTAAATCAAACATTTTTCATCATAAGTATCACCGATCCTAGTACAAGAGTTGCAACATGCCATGTAAGCTATAAATTAGGTGTGTCCGAAAGATGGTCATAGGTAAATAGGAAGTGGTTACATGTTATGAATAAGATGGCACATAATACTTTGTATAACATTGTGCTTTACATTACTGAAGGGATAGTTGAAGAATCAAGGGTCCAGGTGAGAAAAGGTGAGAAGATAATTTGTAGAACATTTTTACGGTTGATTGTATTTTGGGAGATTGGGGTACTAGATGGCCCAGAAAATAAAATGTGGATATATCCAGTGGATAACAAGTCACCCGCAGAAAATTTTACAAAATTTACATGTGATATGGAAATAAAAATCTGTATAAGTTGCATGTGGATAAAAGGTACAAATTAATGTGTGAGGCATTAAAAATGAATGGAATGTTCTGAGGAAAGTCCCATGGTACACCAACACTTATACCTATGTAGGTTCGTTCTTAGTAATGGTGAGATGGGTCTCGTGGTACGGGTTTCCTTTTTACTTCACGGAAAAATACTTTTAGGTTGTGGAAAACCACATTAAAGAAATGCGTAAGTTGAATTTTGGTGCGAGACAATATTGATTCGGACTACCATACCGTGCGCCATACCTATGTCTATCCATCAAGGTCAGCATATGTGGAGATAATAGAGTTTGACCACATGAACTGAGTCTTACAACCATTGTAGTGGGAAAGCAAGCAGTGAAGGTATTCATTTATCTCATACCCAAAATGAAGGAGGGAATTATCTCTATGAATAATATCTTCATCTCCCAAAGCTAAGGTAGAAGAAGAAAACTATAGAAATGCAAAAGATAAGGTACTAGGAAAATCCTCCTTAATAAAAGGATGAGGAACAAGATGAAGTAGATGAGGAGTAAGAAGATAATGTTCTTGACCAAATCTAAAGACATAAAATATGATAGGAGTGCAGAGAACATAATAAAGGCACAAGTACTTCAGAGGCACCTAAGAAGTCACCATTGGTTACAGATAAAAGAAAAAAGACAAGTCTCATGTTAAAGAAAAAGAAACCAAGAGTAGTTTCCAATGAATAATATGAAGGGGACTTGGAGAAGAAGGTGATTAAATAGGTGGTGGCATGAGAAAGGATTCCCCAATCATCCATAACTTGGATGAAGATGATGAAGAACCTAATAATACCATATATAATGATGAAGAGGAATGCGATGAACACAACAAAGAGAATCCCAAAGGGGATGAAGAAGAGAAATAAGGTGATAGGGAGCCAAATAAATAAGATGCGGGTGTTACGGGAGGTGATGGAAGAAGTCCACAACTAAACATTACATAGGAGATGCCAAAGGGAAAGTAGAGTGGTAGAAGAAAAAATAAGGAACCTCTATAAGCACCTCAAATGCCTTTTATTGATGATCCCTCTAAGGTGCTATGAGAAATATTTTAGAGCACAAAGTGCCCCAGAAGGACCTCTTCGGATGGGAATTGGCTGACCAAGTTAGGGATTACTCATGCAAGAAGAATATGTTTTCAAGGAGCATGAAGATGCAATTGGAGGATCTGAAATTTGAAATAAATATAAAATCATACTCCAAGATGCACCTAAAGAAGGATTTAAATGTATTTATTATGACCATTGATCCTACCAAGATTACTAATGAGAAAACCTCTAATGTGCTGAATAAGATGGTAGATGAAGTTGTGCGAAAAAACATAGACAAAGGAGCATTATACGAGTTATGAATGGAGACAAGAAGCAAAAAGATGAATAAATACAAAATCTCAGGGAAGAGATAAGGGATCAAAATAAGATCACGGTGGATGTGTATGATAAAGTAGATGATATATTATTTAGGAAACTAATTTTTCATGAGGAAAAATTGTGGGATTTCACCAATGCTCCAGGAATATGTCCCTATGCTTGAATAGGAATCTATATTTATTTAAATCAAGGAAATGAAAACAATATAAACTAATTTGTGATGTCCCAGAGACTAGGGATCACACATGAATACTTCCCTAAACATGTGGAAATTTCTTGTATGGAATACAACAGAGGAAAATTTCCTAGTGAGAGATATAGGAGAGGGGAATAAGAGGGGGATTTTATTAAACAAATATCATAGCTGAGTTCATTGTATTAAAATTATAACATTTCACTTGAATCAATGAGAATAAAATATTTACAAAGAAAGATGAACAATCAATAAGAAACACAAAGTTTTATTACATCATATTGCACAATTTACAATGCTCATGGAGTACAAGTTGAGATGGAGATAGAATGACAAAATACAATAGAATAGAGGAATTGAAGGCCCTTGTTTATATAAGTACAATGAGAGCTAGTAAACAAGAATTAACCATCCTTTACAATGAGAAAGTAATCTCATTTTATATCTTTACAATCCATCTCTTCATCTACCCCCACATGACCTTTCAAAAGGTAATTTTACATTGTAAAAATATTACATAGTCACCTTGATGTAACATAAAATTCACTAGGTAATACTCTAGATGCATTGACACATCACTCGGCCTAGACTAAGTGCTCACTCGAAGCACGCAAAGGTATCATGTCCCTCTTTAGGGTTCTTTGTAGCGAGAATGTTAACATGATGAAGACTTAAAGCATATAGATCCATAACTAATATATCATTATAAATGCATGACAGATCTAGATATAGGAAATAATAGGTTTAAACAATAATCATGATAGAAATAAGAACATGTACTACCTAATTACACACAGGAATAACACTTAGGTTCAGTCAATATCTTCCATCTCTTAATTATTACAATAACACAAAAGCTTCTTAAAATATTGTCGAGTCTATGGCAATGCGCGCATGGATCTGATACGGTAATCCAGAAACATGTACACTATGTTATCTATCTCTCTATATCCATCATCTCCTACCAGGTAATTCACTACACATATATAGGGTGGGGACTTTCCCTTCATCATTTATCTATTCCAAAAATAGGCCGCATGCTATTAGTAACCACGTGCCATTTTCATACATAGCCACATCTATATAGACTACTGATAGTTAATTGAGGTGACAATTCTATTCTTATATTGTCTCCATGAAAAAGTGGTCTGAATCCAATCCTATAGAAATAGACAATGCGTGACATGCATGTATCTGCATTGTTGGTGTGTTCTGCACGCCATCTTCTAAAATAGATCTTCATGCCCAAAAATGGCTAATTCTTGGAAACTAAACTTCTGCTCTATGCATGCATTCTTCCTATCCATTCATGCCTTTACGTATGACTTGTTTTCCCATGTGGACTTCTTGTGTGCTTTCTCTGTCAAGTGTTCTTTGATCAACATTACCCCGCACTAATTTCATTATCACCCCGACAATGGGTATCTCCAAAAACTGAAGTAAAGAATAAAAGCTTCTTATTCTCTATGGTACGGTGATTATACTCACTCACTTTTCTTTTCCTTATGTGCGAATCCCACTCTTGGCCGACTATGATGCCCTCTAGATATTGCATTTCAGAAAAATTGCTTTCTGGAGCCATCTCTTCTTATTCTTCTACCACCTTCTTCTTTCCCTTCCTCATGTTGTAACTGATTTCTTGGGTGCCATTTCTACCTTGCAATCCTTTGTAGATCCTTATCACTCAAATTCTACAAGGTGCAAAGCAAACCCTAGTTTGATTCAGCATACCCTAGGTGAAATTACGTGCCCTATCTCATCTATGTCACCTCACTTTTCTCAAACCCTTCACCACCGAGGACACAAGTTCCTTCTGTACAAAGATCTCTTCATCACGACTGGTTACACACCTCTCACACCTTAAAATGATCACTTGGATCTTCACACTTAGATTCTTTCAAATACTCTTAATCAAAATGGTAAAAATGAACTCGCATCCCATCCTTATATAGATTTTAAAATTTTTGATACATTCATTGCTCCTTAACCTACTAAATACCCTCTCATTTATTAACCAATTCCATCCTTTCCACGCGTTACATCCTCGTGCCCCAGCTATAACCTTCTAGTGTGCCTTCCTACCCTTTGGTCACAGACTTATCTTTAATGCATGTCCTTACACCTGATTACCTCATCACTATACCTTATCCTGGTAGTTATCATGGCCTCTTCTTACCTCATGTTATATTGTTCCTTCATTCATCTCCATCCTTGGTCACTTTTGAGAAGAAATGTTTTTACTTTGACAAACACCCATAGCAACTTATTATTTTCATCTTTCAATTCCCACAATCTTGTACCTAGATATCAACAACCACCCCACACTAAAAGGATGTGTAGTCCTCTGTGCATAAACATGCTTCATGTAGTAATTAGCTTCATGTGCGCAAGCACACTTATTTCACAACAACAAAAACTAAAGTGAAAAAGCATAGCGACAATGAAGGAAATACATTAAGGAAATACATAATGGAAACCTAATCTAAATGGAAATATTACCTTATTACAAACACCAAGAAGAATTATTTATAGTAGGGCTTCAGCCTACTCCCGTTGAAGTAACCGGGTAGCCGTGTTCCATCTAGTGCTTCTAACTAGGCAAGTGTCTGTTTCAAGGATGTAAGTAATAACATACGGCCCTAACCAATGTACCTTAATTTTTCTTGGATGGCACAAGAACTTAGAGTCATAGAGAAGTACCATTTGTCTAATCTCAAACTTCTTATCCCTTATGTTTTTTTCATGCCATGCTTTCTACCTAGCCTTTTCATGCTTCTAACTCCATCGTGTTATGGCTCATCGCTCATCTAATTGAATCATCTTCTCAATATGCTCATCTAAAGCCTTCTCATTAGCTATACCTCCACTGTGCGCAATGCTCAAGGAAGCTAACATAAATTCTATATGGAGAATGGATTCTGCGCCAAACACCAACTGAAATGGTATGTCTTTGTTCAATCTCTTATAAGTTGTTCTTTATGCCCAAAGAACAGCTGACAATTTATCATCCCAATCCTTTCTTCCAACATCACAATTTTTTTCAAATTCTGGCTCAAAATCTTGTTGAAATCCTTAGCAGTTCCATTTTCCTGAGGATGGTAGGGTGTAGTTTTATGGTGTGTAACCATAAACTCATCTAATAGGATCCTAATTGTCTCATTCAAAAAGTGTCTACCCCTATCACTTGTCAAGCTTAAAGAACATCCATATCTTGTAAGAACATTCTCCCATAGAAATATAGCTGATGTAACCATTACACAGGTCCTTCGTAGGTGATGCTTATTCCCACCTTGTGAGATAATCTATACAATAAATAGGTCCTATAAAGTTGATGGCCCATTTCTCAAATGGTTTGGCACTAGTAATTGGTCGTAAAGGCATCTCATCTCTTTTCCCTAGTTTACCTAGACATTGAAAATGGTCATACACTTTACAATACACTTTATAATCTTTATATAGTGTATCCACCATAATCCAGATAAGTAGGATCTTTGGAAGTTGCATCACCTGCAGAGTGGCCTCTTGCAATACCACCATGGGATTCTTCCATAATATCCTTACGCTCATGCTCTAATACACAACGACATAATACTTCATCTCTGCCTAACTTGTATAGGTCACCACTGATTAACATAAATGGTTCCGCACGTATAGAAAGCTATTTCTTTTCTAATGTTTTCATTCCTTACAGTGCAACACCGGTATGTAGAAGGAAAACAATGTCTTCTAATTCTAATGGCACATGTTGTAACCTATATAATTGTGTATTTGGCATGGTTTCTTCAATTGGTTTGCTTCTTCTCTTTAGTGAATTCTAAACAAATGGTCTAGTCTAGAGTTACTTTTCCTAGCTTCACCAAAGCTGTGAAGTCAAATTCTTGAAATAGGAGTACCCATATGCATATGCACCCTTGTAAGACAATTTTTTCACCAAATAATTCAATGCCATGTGATCTGTATAAAACACAAATGAGTTTGCTAACAAGTACTAGAGAAACTTGTGCAATGCATAGATCATTGACAAAGCTTCGTGCTCTATAGTTGTATAATTACATTCAACGGAGTTAGCTTCCTAATAGCAATTTTTTTTTTTATTATCTACAATAACTTAGCCAGGTTGAGCTAACACAACACCAATGGCCATGCAGGGGCATCCACATGCACATGAAATGGTTTATCCCACGACGAAAATCATAGAATGGGCGTGGTAGTAAGTTTCTCCTTTAATATCTCAAATGCGCGCTCCTGCAGTTCTCCCCAATAAAATGTACCTTTCCCTTTTAGTAATTCTTCCAAGGGTGCTTCAAATTCGGCATACCCTTTGATTAAATTCCGATAATATCTTGTGTGACCCAAAAATACGCACACCTGACTTTGACTAGTAGGCACTTCCAGGCCTAGAATGACTGCAACCTTAGCTGGATCAACAAAAAAACCTTCCTTGCAAATTATATGTCCTAACAGTATTCTAAAAGGTGTAGGAAATATGCACTTCTTGATGTTTAAAGAGATACTCAATTGCCTACATCATTCAAACATTAAGAATGGATTTTCATAATGATCTTTCACAAGCCCATATATTGTCCAATCATTTAGATAAACTGTAAGAAGTTGTGAATAAAATCTTTAAATGCTTTAACAACTATTCACGAGAATATAGCGAGTGCATTTTTAGTCCAAAAGGCATGAAAGTATAGGCAAAGCTACCCCATTTAGTAGTAAATGTAGTCTTTTCCTAATCCTCATGTGTAATTCTAACCTAGTGATACCCAAAGAACCCATCTGTAAAAGAATATATTTTGCGCCCTACAACTCCTAGTATTTCCTCAGTAAATGACATAGGGAATGGATTTGTTACACATGCAACATTCAGCTCCATGTAGTCCACACATATTCTAATTCATCCATCCTTCTTGATACTGATCACCATTGGACTAACCCACTCTGAATCATCAAGGGGATTGATAATTCCATATTTCAACATGTTATCAATCTCTTCTTTGACATTTTCATGCAAATTGGGGTTCATTCTGTAAGGCCTCATTCTAACTGGGTATGCACCATCCTTAAGATTTATCTTCATTTCCCTATTGATTTATGTATTCCTTTAAGTTCATGATACCCTCAAGGAATAAGTCCGATAATCCCCGAGTAACTCAATGATATTTTTCACTTCGATTCGACCAATAGTCTCTAATTATGACCTCCTTTGGCTCACCTCCAAACCTATATTCACCTTCTTTGTCTTCATGGGTTCGTGATAGGCACGTGTATCCTTGTCTACATTGTCCAAGACCTCGCACACCCCTTGTGAATGTTCAATATCTAGGTTCTCAACTTCCTCATCATCCACAATGTAAACCATATTTCCTTTCTCTTTCTCAAGGAAAACACATTCAAGTAGTATGGAGTCCATTTATTCTTCCTTTTCAAAATGCACTCCAAACTCTGTCTCACCAAATAATTCCTAAATATGATCTTTTTCCTTTACACTATCTCCCATAGTTAAGTGCTTGACAAATTTTAATGCTTCTTCTACTAGAGGTTTAGTCAAGAAGTAGTCAAATTTTGGAGCATTCCTGTAGTAAAATTATGCCAATTCCCAGTCTCTTGATGTAGTTCTACGTATACATACTAGGAGCGTGTGCATCCTCATAGAGTAGAGTACAATCTATACACCCAGAGTGAAGGTGGTAACACTTCCTATCCCACTTTGTCTAGAGTCTTTCACACTATTGAATGTGATGTTGAACAAGTTGATTACCATTATAAGTGCAGATTTGCGTAGGTGCATTACTCCTTAAAAACCTAGTAGATAGGGTGACTCCAATCTCCTCCCATTCTAAAATATTATCTCTGTGGACTACCCACCGGTCGTTATTTTACCGCGCAAGGTATACACTAACATATCTCTTATGCAACCAATGATGCAGCCTATAATTCACCGGGTAATACCCTAGATGTCTTTGGCACATCACTTAGCCTAGGCCGAGCACTCACTCGGGGTGCACAAAGGTACAGGGTCCCTCTTTAGGGTTGCTTTATAGTAGAATGTTGACATGATGAAGACTTAAAGCATAGAGATCCATAACTAATACATCATTATACATTTCATGATAGATCTAGATCTAGGAAAGAATAGGTTTAAACAATAATCATGATAGAAATAAGAACATGCACTACCTAATTACACACAGAATAACACTTAGGTTTAATCAAAGTATCTTCCATCTCTTAATTTGATCTATCCACTATGCTTCCATGGATTTCAAAAATACAGGAAGATCTTCTACCCTTGTATACCAAGGTACTTCACGCTATCTATCCTTTGAACAAAACAAAGTCCATTCTTGAGCACAACCACACTTTTTACTTCACGCCCTACTAGTTCATATATACCATGAGCCCAATTTTCATAAGAAATAATCATAGTATCACTAATAGAATGAGAATCTTCCCACTATAGGATGCCTTCCTTTGATGTCTCATTGACCTCTGGGTCCTAAATAGTGCGTACATAGATTATGTTTAAGTCCTCCTCACTTAGAGGCTCAACATATGGTGTAGACTTCCCATCTTTCAAAGGTATCACAACCCTTTCCTCCTTGTTCTCAAAGCTGATATACCCCTTATTGAACCTCAAATAAATAGTATTCACATAACACCAAGGGCATCTAAGGATGGAAAAGCTGTCTATTTCTATAAGTTCTAATACCTCAAAATCCCAGTGAAACTTGGCCCCTTGCATGGTTATAGATGCATCCTTTAAAAATCCTATGGGAGTTGCCTTAGTCAGGTTTTCCATAAACAACACATTAGATGATGGTTACATCTAATGTAAGCACATTCACTTCTATACCTATATTAATCAATATGTTTCTCAACAACCATCCATCCACAATAGCATTCGAGTAATTTCCTTCTCATAGTCAATGTTATCGGGGGAAGATTTACATGCAGGATTTGACATCTAGTCTCAATACTTACACGTGGAGTGTTACCTTTTAACCATCTTCCTAATAATGGAATGCTATTCTCTTGGTGCAACATTTTACACACTTCTCTTAGATCATCGATATCATTTTGGATTGTCTCTGATGATTTCTTCTACTCCTTTAAGTATTGTATCTCACCCTGAAGATTCCTTAGCACTTCCATGGTATCCTGATAAACCTCCTTCTGATAGGTAGGATTTGGGTACAAGGCATGAAGGACATCATCCTTAGTGATGGTAGGTTTCTGTTGTAATGTCTCTCTTGTGCACGCCACTTCATCTCGTGTAGTAATCTTCACTGTTAATGCCTCAGGTCCTGGTGCTATCTTAGGCATCCAATGATCTTCTACTGCGTGTTTGATTCTAACCATCTTGGCACCTTTGTTTTCTTTCTTATGTTGCTTACTCAAATCCTTGTATAAGTCTGGGCACTCTTTATAGCTATGGTTATTTCTGCGAAAAGAACATGTGATATTTTGAGGAAATCCACACTTATAATGGTCGGGAGATCCACACGTATAACATGTTCCACAAGGAAATCACCCCTTCCTCCTTTGTGATATCCATGTCCTCTTCCATGAGCTCCTTCAAAATGCCCCTCTTTCCTTACATAGCGCATTTGATTATGATCCCGATCTTGGTGCTCATTCTTACCCTTAGAATTATCATTGCTACGCTTGTCTATCATCCCCCACTGTCTATAGCATCCTATATCTAACCAATCAACTGACAATCTTTAGTATCATGGGTAGTGGATTGAAATTTTTACTGATAACAAGATGCATTCTTTCTAATCATGCCTTAACAAAGGACAGTGACTAACAGGATGATTCAAATGACAGATCTCACAGTCAAATAGTAATGAGCGTATATATCTACGAGGGAAACTATCCTTGGTGTGACCCTCCACTTCACAATCTATACACCAAATTCTTGAGTGCGTTTCATGGGCTGAATTTTTTGATAGCTTCTCTAACTATTTTTCCATAGCTGAAATCTGTGCCTCTAAGAATGGAATAATGCCATTGTCATGCTCGCACTACCTCAACATGCAAATCTACTTCTAGTGCTTCACATGGATCAGTGTATGTCTTATACAATAGTGCTCTTATGAATGGTGTAATCAATCCACTAACAAACCATTGTGCATGTTGGCTTGCATGAATATCATAAGAAAGATTAGATAAGAGTGTTTTAAAATGAGCATCATACTCATGTACACTCTCAGTAGTGCCTTTCTTGATATCCTTTAGGGCACTTATACTCTTCTACTCAAATTCTAGGATATAGAACTCATTCAAGAAGCATCCTTCAGCACTGCATAATCCTCACAAGTTTGATCATGGTCAAACCTCCTATAACAGATGTGTGCACATCCCTATAATGTAGTAGCAAATTTACTTTCTTTGCACTTAGAATCCATGATCCCTTTCATGCACCACAATATTTCACACATGTGCACATGCTCAGACACATCCTCTATGCCTCTATACTCCAGAAGAAGAATAAAAGTCTCCATATAAATATTTTGGGGTTGGTGTGAACCTTGCCCACCTAATCCAGAACCTCTTGTGTTTCCCCTACCTCTAGAACCACTAGATCCACCAGAACTAGAACCACCTATACCTCTTGACCCTCCACATGTAGCTGGAATAGGACTTATAGATGTACTCCCATGTGCACTTGAAATTAGTACTATACTGAACCCCTACAGTTTGTGTGGTAGTTCCACTTCTAGAGATGAATCCAACATTCGACGAACTTACATTCTGTGTAGATGAAGTGCCTGAAAATATTCCTCTAAATAAAATTGAAGCCATATGTCCTTCCATTGATGTACTTTCTCCTTGACTTACTCTGGTTCTCCTATTTCTCAAATTTACTTGTCGTAATGAGATCTTTGGAAAAATGAGTGCAAGGGATAGGTCACCAGGTGGATTAAGATGGGCGCCCATGGCCTAGGTAGTCTCTGCTAGCATACTTTTGTGTGAGGCCAAGGGGGGATCCCTATCATGATTTCTAAGATGGGGATTTCTGATGCTTTAGCTCCATGTCTTCTACGTGAGCTTCAAATCCTTCATGATCCATCTCTCTCCTCAATGCCATACTTTCTATAATGGAACACTACTTCTCTATCTCCCTCTCATGTGCCTCATTATAATTAAGCCACCTTTCCTCTATTTTCCTTTTTGCCGCTAGGTATGCCATATTTTACAAAATATTGTTCCCGCCCTCACGCGTGATGAGTTTTAATTAGCCATCATTTTACTCTCCAGGTTCAAAGTTACTATCAAGATCTTGATCGCGGTGGGAATACTTTGTAGATATGTTCCTCTAGGATATCACAAAAATTGGAATTCAACTACCTCTAGGAAAGAATACGTTGAAATTGAATATTCCACAATATAATTGTTTAGAACACCACAAAACCACATATCCACAACACAAATCTAGATCGGATCAATATCATAAAGGGCCTAAAATTCCTCCTATGTCCGAGACAAGTTCATGATACCTCCAATTCTTTTTAGATGCATAAGCAATCATCCAATCGTATAATTCTACTAGAAAGATGGTGAAAAATCTCTCATATAAACTATCATCTGATTTTGTTCTACACAAGTGCGTTCATTAAACTCGGATCCAATGCTAAACCTCTATGCATATTCTTCCTCCAGATCATGTATCCACTCCTTAATACTTGTAAGAGTGAATAGGTACATATTCATTGTGAACCATCCTAAAAATAACTAAAAAATAGGTCTTGATAATAGAACCAATGATGTATCCTAGAATTCACTAGGTATTACCCTAGACGTCTTTGGCACATCACTCATCCTATACTTGATCACTCACCCAAGCACACAAATGTATCAGTCCCTCTTTAGGATTTCTATAGCGAGAATGTTAAGATGATGAATAATTAAAGTGTATAGATCCATAACTAATACATCATTATATAGTGCATGACAGATCTAGATCTAGGAAAGAATAGGTTTAAACAATAATGATGATAGAAATAAGAACATGCACTACCCAATTACACATAGGAATAACACTTAGGTTCAATCAATATCTTCCATCTCTTAATCATCACAAGAACACAAAAAATTCTTACAATACTAGAAATCTATGCCGATGCATGAATGGATATGATACGGTATTCCAGAAACATGTACACTATGTTATTTATCTCTCTATATCCATCATCTCCTACCAGGTAATTCACTATATATATATAGGGTGGGGAATTTCCCTTCACCACTTATCTATTCCAAAAATAGGTTACATGTTATTAGTAGCCACACTCTTTTTTTTCATGCATAGCCACACATACAAGTGTGCTTTCTATAGACTACGATAGTTAATCGAGGTGAAAATCCTATTCTTAGACTATCTCAATGCAAAATCACTTTGAATCGATCCTCTAGAAATAGACATTGCATGGCGTGCACGTCAATTGCATTGTTGGTGTGTTCTACGCCATATTCTAAAATAAATCTTCATGCCCAAAAATGGCTAAGTCCTGAAAGTTGAACTTTTTCTCCGTGCGTGTGTTCTTCCTATCCATTCACGCATTTGCGTATGACTTGCTTTCCTACATAGACCTCTTGTGTGCTTTCTCTGTCAAGTGTTATTTTCTCAACACACCTTAATGAATAAGATAAACAAAAAGAAGAATTAGAAGGAAGTGGGTAGAAGAAGAGTGAGAATAGAAGAAGGAGAAGGAGAATGAAGAAGGATGAAGCAACTCTCGTTGTTTGATGAAGACCACTCCTATGATGAAGGTTCCACCTCTGATGCCTTTTGTGTAAATTCAATTGGCTTGAACTTGATTCCTTTCATCTACCTAGAAAAACAAACAATTATTGGTGTGATATTCTCTAACTGAGGAAAGTTCACATACTCCAATGTGTTGATCCAAGCCTCTAGAATGTGGCTCATCTTTTTTCCCTAAATGAACCAAATTTTGTGATCTCGAGTAATGTTTAAAATGAAATAAAAGATTTTTGTGAGTGACTCCAGTGTGTATTCATTGAAAGAGAAAGGATCTCTTACCTCTTTCCAAACCAATTCTTGAAAATGAGTCGTGAGATCTCCCAAAGACATGTTTTGATTGATATGAGAGGCTCCAATCTCTTCTATACATTTTATTATATCTTTAATATTTCCTTCAGCATTGTTCTCACATTCCTCAAGTTTTGTCAAAGCATATTTCAATGCATCACAACTTATAGCCATGGTGTGGAACCAAATAGTGGATAAGTTTTCATTTTGATCCATGAACATATTTTTTCTTATAAAAATAAGGTTTCAAGAATCCCCATTTCGAGGTCAATGGGAGAACATTATTTGATATCATATTTTATTTTTCCATTTCCACCTTGGTGCTTTTGATTCTTGAGATGGTGCTCAAGATGAGTAGAACAGAGAGATGAACTCAGGAAAAAGTGCATTCCCTTTTCAATTATTTTTCCCACCCACTTTTCATTTTCTCTCCCTTGCATTGTGAATCCTTGGGCTTGTTTGAGGACTTGCGAGTCAAATTTGTTGATAGGTGAGACTACCTTTACTAGGTTCAAGGATGATGGACCTGGCTCCAATAATGACTACACATATGAAGACAAGGTTGCCACATGCTCCTTCAATTGATATATGGTTCTTTTATATTATTCATTATGCTCCAAGTATGCGAGTTGAGGATTCTTTGAAAAGATGAACATCACATTCATGTGTAGCTTGACCAAGTGAGAATTTGGTAATCTCATATTTATTTGGATTCATTTCCACCAAATTTTTATCCATCTTGGTTCTTGAGACTTCTATAAACTAAGATCTAAAAGCCTCAATGTAGAATATTGAAGTATTATGTGCTTTCCTTGACTTATTAGATTTCATGCACTTTGAAATGACCTCAAAGTTTAGTGTTTTAACTTGTTGAACCATTCTTGATTCTCTTCCAAGTAAGTCATGGGAACATATGAATAGATCCGATGGTATAGACATGGTGAATGCATCATTCACCCATGTGAAATGGACATTGCTTTCCTTGAAGGTAATTTTCTTGTACTTCTCAAAGGATGGAGATCTTTGAGGAACATTATGAGAAATGGACAATCCTCTGTATGGTCTAGTGTATGCAAAGGAATAAACCAAATAGGAGGTCATTATGAATCTCTTTACGGTGAATAGTTGCATTAGCTACTGATGGAGATTGTCACTAATGATTTGGCCCCAATATATAATTTGATTTCCTTTTGTGATTGTTAGCATGAATCGTGACATATATTCCTAGAATCCCTTAGTGTTCTCTTCACCCATTACTCTTCTTATAAAGACAATGACATATAAGTAAGCTTTGTGAAACTCACTCCTTGACAACGATTTTAAAATCCTTGATGGTTTTCTCCTAGGATCAAACCACAATTCATTTCAAATAGGATTCTATTCTAAGCCATTATTGAGTTACAAAATATTTTTGATTATCACCATGTTGTTCTAAGTTTGATTTTATAGAAAACTTGATATTTTATTTAGAGTCACAACCGCATGCAAAGTGAGTTGTCATCCACAATAATTGTTCGGAGGCGGGGTCATAGTGTTTAGCACATACCAAGACCAATTTGGTTCTTTAGAATGAGATTGGATGACCTCCTACTATGAAAAGTCCACTTTGGAAAACATATTTTCTTTTATATGTTATCTTTCTTCATTCATCATTTGATTTCTTATTTATTCCAGATCTAGGTGGGTAACATCACTATCTCCCACAAATGGATACTCGGTAGAAAAAGTGGAAGTGGGATAATATCAACTATATTTGATCTTCATGGTTTCCTAGAAAAATGATGGAAAGATGAGATGAGGGTGTGTGTAAAATTTGGATGTGATCCAAACACTTGTTATTTTTAGTAAGTGACAACTCACCTTGACCTGCTAAATTCAGCCAATTTTTTAAAGTTTCCCAATTTCTTGTTTTGTAGTCCCAAACTTGAGGTTTACATAGAGGGTTTTGGATGTTTTCTTATTTGGTATCAAAATTTGTATTTTTAGTAAGGCGTTGAGGAAAAATTAATAACGATAGAAGTAGGTATTTTGGTTTTCATATTGGACTAGAAATTGTCTTGTTAGATTAGGAATTTCACTGTGAGTTCTTGTTCTAATTTTTAGGTGATTTTCTCCTTCGGATCTATCGGGACCTTAAAAGGAAACCTTTTTTAGAAGAGATGAACAATTTGGTGTTGTGAAAAACTAGAGGATAAATGGGGATGATTTTTGGATATTCTTAAAGGTGTTTTCAAGTGGAATTATTAGACAAAATTTAAGGGGAAACAAAGTTAAAATGATTAGGATATGAGAAAATTTAACATTTCAGGAGGAGGGTTTCTTATCAAGATAAAATAATGAAGAGGTGCAGAAGAAATGGAGGAAGGGGATTTATGAAAAATGGCTCCAAAATGACATGAGTATCATTTAAATATTCAAATACAAACCATAGCTAAGTTAGACTCACTTTTCCTGGCTTGCACATTCACACACTTACCCGGGTTGAGAGAGGGTTAGTACTTTCCAAATGGATCTCGGGAGCCTCCATTACACCTTATAAAAAAATTTAAGTGGTCAAATGGTGAAAAAGTGAAATAATCCTTGAAAAATGTGCCATGGGTCAAGTTTTCATGAGGAGGGGGCCAGTGGTTCAATGAGGTGAGTTGAAAACAACATCCTAGCATGTAAGTCATGTGTTTAAGTTTCGGAGAGAGAAAAATTACAAGGGGTCACACATTTTTGCACCTAATGCAATTTTTCACTAGGTGTTAAGGTGTAATTAGGTTCTCAAGGTACACCATGGGTCACGTTTTTATGGGAGGGGGTGTGTTTGAGTTATGAGGTGGTTAACACTTACCTAGTGCACAACATGGTCACTAAGTGAAGAATTGAATCATCCTCCTTGGGGTTGCAATTTTGTTTCACCTATCAAAATTTTGAACTAGGTGAAAAGGTGTAATCAGGCCTCTAGGTGTTGCATAGGGGTGATAGAACATGAGGATGCCACCAAAATTACATGAGAGTTGTCGGCACCTTCTTAACACTCATGTTTGTCACTTAAGTGATGAAAAATCAAATCCCATTTATCCTCGCCATAGGGTAATTTTTTTCACCCCATCCACATCTTCACCAATTTAAAGCTGAAAATTTGCATCCAAGGTGTGAAAGTGGGACTTGGAGGCTTATAGTAAGCTTGCCTTCACCAACAATTGCCAAAAATAGACCCCGAAGAGTGATTCTTTTCCTCGAAGCTTCCATGAGAGTTTCATGGGAAAAATTTGTATGATTTTGACTGTAAAATACAAAGGAAACCAATTATACCATTTTAAGGATCCAGTTATTCCTTAAATTCAAATTTTACCCCACTTTTTGATTCTCGCTCATGAGTAATTCTTGGAAGGTCAAACTACCACCAAAGAGAAATATCCATTTTTGTCTAACTTATTGTTATCCAAATAACTATCCTAGTGATTTGGATAACTTGTATACATCTTCTAGCTCTGTGATCTTCATTGCAATATTTCACGTGCTTAAGCTCCCTTGGCACATTCCTTTCTTTTCCTTACGTGCCATTGTGTGTTTCCCCGTCTTCCCTTCTTTCCCTTTTATTCTTTGTTCCATATTCCCTTGCGCAAATCTTATGTGCATTTTCCTTCCTCCTAGAATTCATTCACCCTTACACATGCCCACACATCAGCTTGTAATGGTTACACCTTGACCATGCATTATTTTCTCACCAATTTTCATCATTTCCCCACGTGCATCACCTACACATTCCTCTCGCGCCTTCTTCTATTTTCTTCCATGCTCCCTTTCCTTGCACTCCTCCCTTGTGTTGTTTTGTGCCGGCCATCTTTTGGCATGCTTGAGTGTGCCACACGAAACTAGTCAAAGCATGCCAATAGGGCATCTGAATCACTACGAACAAATATGTGAAGTGACATGTGGTAGAAATGACAAACATTTTGCACAGTTGGCCATTCTTTTAGCCAATTCACACACACCATGTGTCTTGCATGCCTGCATAACTCTAAAATCCTCGAAAACCATAGCTTTTTCTACATATCTCCGATCGGCACACAACTAGTCTTGTTAGATATCAGTGACATCACCATAATGTTAGGCATTCAAATTCAAATTTTGGCGGAATTGGTAGGTGAGAAATGGGAAAAAATCTTTATGAGCATTAATGAAGCATATTTGATTGCTTCAACCACTCGATTTGATATGATCCACCCTCCTTCCTTCTTCAACATGCCAAACAGACCTATAGAAGCGCATTTGACAAATTTACATGTATTGAATGCTTCTTGTTGGTGGTTGTATTTCAAATTCAGGTTTTCCCTCCTTTTCTCCTTCCATAGATTCATCTATAAATGTAAGAGTTAGGCTCATTATTAATGTTGGATACTTTGAATCCTTACATATTTTGCTAAGGACTTCATATTTTCTAGCATTCTGAGTTGTAGACCTCTAAATCTGGCTCATGTATGTGGATATTGGCCTCTTTTTCCATTGTAATAGCTCTGTGCATTTTTGGAAGTAATAAAAGCATCGTTTGTGACTATTCTCTATCCTAACGTGTTTGCATTCCTTCTTCATGAATTTTCTTTTACATTGCATGTTTGTTGTGCCACTTCACGTCCTTTGTAGTTCCTTATTTAGTTTTGTTTCATGAGAATGATCTAGTAAACGCATTTTCAGCTGTTCTACTCGTGCCTAGCCTCCTTTCACGCATCACCTTTTATTCCCACTCATAACAAATAGTTTTCATCCCTCTTTTTCTAGTGCTATCACCTTTTTAGTGTATTTTATTTTCATGTTATCCTTCTATCCCTAGTCCCTTAGCATTTATTAGCTTAGTTTCCCCTTTCAACACTAGGAGTAGTAGTAGCAGTAGAAATAGATAGAGGAACTAGCCTTCTCTGGAGATCCGTCCTAAGTGTGCAAGGTCCCATAACTTGGGGAAAATTCTATTGTTGTCACAAACAACTCAACTCTTCTGGATCCGAGACGTGGGTGCAAGTTTGAAGACCAATAGTTTTTGGAATGCCCGATGGGACAAACAATGAAAGCTTAAATTTCATATTGCTAAGTTACTGGTGTGTGGACTTAGTATTTCAGCCTTTGGAGGCTCATTTCAACACATTTGGTGACTCCCAACATTTTCAGATCTCTATTTTAGTAGTCCTGAGTGCCTTTCATGAGAAGAGTGCATACAAGAAGAAGTGCAAGATGAATATTATTTCGAGTACCTCCATCTATCCCCGAGAAGAGTTTAGTCTAGAAGATACATGTGCATGTCTTTATCTCCAGATCTGCACTAAACCCATTAAACTCCTCCTCGTAATGCAGACCCTACGTGCCCTACGATGGCACATCAGCCACCTCCTCCACTGAGGAAATTTTCCAACTTCACAGGAGGGAGTCCCTTGGTGCTGGCCGTGCAAAATGACATGCTCAAAAGTATTCCATACTTTACTAGTGAGAATCAAGTCACCCCTCAGGAGCATATCTAGGATGTAATAAATGTGTTTTCACTCTATTTTATCACGCATGATGATGTAGAAGTTAAGATACTTGTAGCCTCTTTCAAAGGTAAAGTGATTTAATGGTACCGAGGCTTGAGACCTAGATCTATTACCACCTAGGATGAGCTAGGAACAAATCTTTGCAATTAATTTGAAGATAAGTCAGATTACCTATCTTTGGTGGAACAACTAACAACAAAAAGAGGGCTCCCAATGAACAGATGACTGATTTTAACATCATATTTCGAAGAATTGGGACAAAATACCTCTTGTGGTAAGACCTACAAATTTCCCACACACTTTTCTATATTATCTAAAGGTGATGAAAAATGATATCTCTCGTCATGTTTCAATCCATGCCAACTACTTATAGTATTACAGTAAGGGTAGAAAATAGTCTTATTCAGGTGGGAAAGATAGCTCCTAGACCACCTATGCCCTTATTCCCAGAAATGTCACAAACATCTCAACCTTCTGTGGCCCTTATTCATATTCTTGAATAAGGTGTGCAACCATTGCATCTACATCTTTCTCCCAGTAACAAAAAAAGGAGGATGAAGAATTAAAGGCTCTGATCAGAAATTTATCAAACAAAGTCATATCATTATAAAAGAAACAGGCACAAGCCTATAAAGGTAATTATAATTAGGTGCATAGCTAAAAAAATTAGCCTTGGTAGAATCAATATGGAAACCAAAGATACGCGCCAACCAAAAAATGATAGATGGCATGTTAATGCACATCTACCCTTGTAAGTTGTTCCTCCCATGCCTTTTCTTCCAAAGATTACCTAGTACAAATCAGCGCTGCCAGCTTCAAAACAATTTGGCACAAGAGTCAAAATGGTGCTTCCCTTAGAATATGCCTCATAATCAATATCACTATGCTAATGCTACTGCGCGCGCAATCCTACATGATACGAATGCTTTAGCTTGTGAGCCTTCAATAAGTGCCTCTAAAGTAGAAAACCAAGGAAGAACAAGCTCCTCCAGAGGAAAATTTTATGTTCTTTGGCACTGAGGAATTCTGTAATAAACCAAGTAGTAGATGATACAAGAAGACCGTGCATCCAAGTTGTGGACAACATGAGATATAAGAAGAGAATGTTGGAGTCAGGCACGTAGGTCACACTCCTAAAGAACATAAACTATCCTCAAAAGCAAAAGAAGTAACCAAGACATCTAGTAGTAAGATCAATCAAGTCCTTGCACAAGATGCCCCACGTAAGGCTTTTAAAGTGGCATGTGCCCCTCCTTTGGTAGGTCAAGCTCTTACTTCAGCTAAAAATCTTACTTCTACACCTGAACAGTCAAAAGGGATGTTGTTCCTCAAATGCACAAGTTAGCGGGTCTTCCATTCAACATTGTTGACCAGATGAAGAAGACAAATATAAATGTCATAATGTGGGATGCCCTAACTATTCCATCTTAGTCGGATATGTTGCATGAAGGTCTGGTGCAACTCCCATGAGTTGATCTAGCCATACAAAAGTCGTGCCCTTCTATTAACATTTGCCAAGAAAAGGAGAAGCAACTAATTAAGGTTGTTGAAACCCTACCCTTCTATATGTCCTTGATCATAAGTGAACATCCTGTCCATAATTACATGATAGACTCGGGCGTTAGTACCTCTCTTATGCCTAAAAAGATAGTTGATGTCCTAGGTCTTAGGTATAGATCCTTGTCTAACAGATTCCTGCAACTCAAAAACTCAACTATCATGACCTTAGGAGTCATTAAGGATCTTTAGTTGACCCTTCATGCATGTCCAAGTTTAACAGTTACCCAAGATGTGTCAATCATTGACTTACCCCTTTGTTTTCCCTATCTGTCAAGAGATTTCACTCTTAAGTGGGTGGTTACTTGTCTTCTGATTGGTCTCATATATTACTCAAGACAAGGTATGGTACCTGGTTTACCATACAAGATGAGCCTATATTTTCCTATCATGTAGAGCCATACCTCCCATCCCCCCTCCAAGCCAATTGTCTAATCCAAGAAGAAGCTTTCAATACCTAAAGAGTAGCCTCTTGCACCCTCTGTCTAGACCTAGTACTTGATGAATAGGCGGAGAGAGGCACCATAAATTTGATCCATGTACTTTGAAGAAATGTAAGCTTATGAAACTAGTCTTGGTATTTACTGCATTCTTGAAGAGGAAATTGTACTTCTGCGAACACTCAAGAAAGATCAAGTTGAACTGGTCCATGGAGTTCATATTTTTATGGTTCCAAGCGAAATGATGTGGGATCGGGAGTGGTTTTCATTTCCCTTAAGGATGATAAATTATTCTTTGTGCATAGGCTGTAGTTTGCATGCTCCAACAATGTGGTAGAATATGAGGCGCTGGTGCATGGTCTATTGATTGCTGAAAAGAAGAAGATTAAGGTGCTACAAATATTTGGGGATACAGAGTTGGTCATCCATCAGGTTACCAACAAGTGCTTAACAAAGAATAATATTCTCAAAGCTTATAAACATAGAGTTTGGGACCTCCTTGAGATATTTGATGCTCTAAACCTATAGGTGGTGCCACGCAAAATGAACAAGGAAGCTGACCAAATGGTCACTCTTGGTTCGTAGTTCTCTCCTGCTAAGGAATTTTTCAAAGGAAACACTTAACATATTAAGATGGTGATCAGGTCATCCATTCTAGAAAACAATACCAGCTAGCAAGTGTTTGAAAATGATGCATAGATCATCTAGTTCATCCAAAATGAAGCTGAGTTCTCATCAAGCATCCAAGCTGAATTGCATGATAGCTATGGTGACTAGGTAATACAGCTAGAGAAAAACAAGTTGCCTAAAGGGTAGGTCACCTTAGAACAATTTTTAGCCCTGATGATGAGTTCAAGGGTGAATAAAAATATATGCACACTACGCAAGAAGACTGCTCCCCAGTCACTATTGCACACTGAAAGGAGTTGTTTCTCAGCAAGGCTTGTGCGCATGATGAAAAGTAGGCCTTCATCTCTCTTTGTCAAAAATACAATGATATATTTTCATGGGAGTATGAAGACCTCAAAGGTTTTGATCCAAGTGTTGCTCAACACTCCATTGATCTTGATCCTGGTATCAAGCCCATTAGATAGAAGTAGCGAATGGCACAACTCAATCCAAAGATAAAGCCTTGTAGACACCAAAATTGGGTCACACTCCCCTTGGTCCCCTTTCAAATAGCTAACTTAAACACTTTTACCTAACCATGACCCTTACATCACACATTAATATTAATTTAATCACTTTAATTAAATTAATACTCATCCTCACTTTATTCATTATTTAATTATCTTAATTAAACCAATTTCCACCTCACCTAGACACCTCACCCCACCACCTCACCTAGACACCTCATTATAAACCTATTTTTAGTATCTATCTACTCACCATAACTAACTAAGACTTAGTTCAACCCTAAAAATCAATGCCTATTATTCCTCTAACCACATTCCCGCATTAAAAGATAACATCCATTTTGATCCGCAATAAATAGAAAGACCTGACCCAAATGATTGGAAGATCTATCATTTTTAGTAAACCTAGGGAATCCCACCTTAACCGATGTTGGTCATCCCAAAACCGATGTTGGTCAACCCAAAACCATCATCGGTTACCATTTATTCACTTTGGTAACCTTGTTTGAGAGGTTGGACATATTCTCAAGTTTTGGGAGAAAGGAGACTGTATGTAAGAAAGAACCAAAGCTCTTTCGCACATCCATGAATCCATATCCAAGACCAAACTAGATCTAGAGGAATTTCTCTCACGGTAGCATTCCAGAAGTACCCACCATGGCACCAAGCTCCATCCCATCGATCAATCATCACCACCACCTAACCATTAGATGTGTAACATCAGTAAGTGCATTTATCATCTATTTCATTCCATCCTTATTCTATTGTAAATGTTTTTGTCATCTCTATTATCATTTTATACTAGCATCTCCACTCCCCACCATTCACCTTCCTACAAACTCAACCCTTCACCACCATACCATTAGATCATCTATACATGACCTATATATGTCTCTGAGTGTTCCTAAGATCCCCACAGACCTCACCATTCCTCTTTTCATCTCTGTCTAACCTTATACCAATTTCCATAATCAGATCTTATTGATTTCCTATCATCCCTATCGTATCGACGTTGGTTACCCATGACCGTCGTCAATTCCCTCTAAACTATCATCGGTTATATCCGATCGATACCGATATCTCAGTATTTAGCCATCCTATAAATAACATAACCTAATAATCTTCATCCAAGCAACCTAAGTGACCCATAATCTGACCCTAACTAGTACCAGAACCCTGACCAAATACCCCACCTCCAAATCCAATTATAACCTAGCCTGTTATATTAGATTTGCTTATTGTATTTGAATGAGATACCTAAATCATATCAACTATAGTAGGAATTTGTTTACTTATATTATTTCTAGCATTAAGTTTTATTAAATAGTGGATTGACAACCATCTAGGAGTATCGTATCGTACTTCCCGGATCTAGCACATGCTTTAGGTAGTCCAATGACATATATTATTTAATCCTCTTTTGTGGTCTTATTGTGTATTTCAAGTAGTTCCTCCTAGCTAAAAGGAATCTCTCACAACAGATTGGATCAAGAAGTCGAACGTGACAACCTTAAAACCAACCATCGCAATGTGTATTCCTCCTTGCCCACACCCTTAATTGTTTCATCCAAAACTTAGAGAAAATGGTGAGACATTTTGGCATGCCCGGTGGGACCCATCCGGGGTTCCTTGTATCTTATACATTCCTAGGAAAAATTAGTATGTTTGTTTCCCTTCTAAAAGGATTCTACATTAATCTCCTTCTCTGGAATCTTCCTCTCTTTCTATTGTCTCAAAGAAATCATGTTTTGGTGCTATAAAAGGAACACTTCTTTTATTTCATTAGTATTGCATTAGTGAAGCATCCCTCTTCATGTTCGTCATTTGCTACATCAAATGTCATATTTCGATTTGGGTTTAAAACACTTGCATTGCATTCTGATTTTTTACATTATAGATCACATTAAAAATGAGGGCAACCTATATGCTGGAAGTCATGCCCAGCTGATGGTTGACACAATTGAACCATAGAAAGCACTTGCTTCTCTCTCTCTCTCTCTCTCTCTCTCTTTCCAAATTGCACAAAAATTTGAATATACACACCTTATTAGATGAAATCTTACCTGGGAACACTGTCAATGATCACACGATCAGAGGATTGACAGGTAATCCCCAGCTGGTTATCTCTTTCTATTACCCCATCAGAGGAAGGACTACCCCCACTATAACATAACCTGAAACCTCATCCTTTGGATTTATTTTTTCATAGGACGCCTTCCCAACCAAAAAATCTGTTCTAAATTCAAATGTCGGTCATACATAGCATAAGCTACAAAAAATATAAAATTCACTTTCACGACTACATGTTTTCATAGCTTTGTGCTTGACTTGCATTTTGAGGTGAGGCAATACGTTTTTCATCTTTATTTTTCCTTTCACACTCTTCCATCATAGTCGAGTATCCTGAATTTCTATGACCGTGTTAGGGCCTCATCCTATCCTACCCAGTCTTTTGGGCTGATTCTTCACACAATCTAAATTCACAACACTTCATTTTGCTTCATTTTTTAAGATTTCACAAGAACTGCTTAGTCATTAGTTTAAATTTGACCACATTAATATACCTAATCGGCATTGGTTCCTTGTTTTTTTGGTCGCTTTACCCAGAAAACTCATCTAACCTTATTTTCCATCTAAAAGTTTCTATGTGTCACCATACTCTCTGTATTATGATCATAGTCCTCCAATACATTATCTCTATCTAATAGTCACTAGTTTCTACTTTATTTGCTAAAATCATTATCTTCACGATGAATCGTCTTCGATCATCTTGTGGCCGCATCACCACACCTTAACCGCATCGGTTCTTACAATCGACATCGGTCACCTGTTTTGATTTTTATCAAAATATTTACCCGATTTTCCTCACAAAATCTATTTTCTCCCATCTCTATTGTCCCCTCAGTATCATTTACAGAGTGTAGTTCACCCGATTTATGTTGATTCACGTGGTGTTTATTCACATCTAAACTAACAACCTCATGTTTTATGCTAGCCATTAGCCACTCCCACCTAGTCCATCGTTGTCGTCTATTCTATCGCTTATGTATCGGCACTTATCCCCATTTATACTAGTGATGAGGAGTTCGCAAGAATTCTTGACCATAATCTTGCTTTGCCCTCTAGTACTACCTTGCTCATTCTTCCACCCAGATTCCTCAGGACAATTAATATACAACATGCCCATATCTATAATTCTTGATCTAGCCCCCACTTTTGCGTCACTAGCATTAGTTAAGCATCACCTTCATCCACTTTATCACTTGTAGTGTCTCAAACGAATCCCACATCCACTATAACTACAACCTCTACGTCATCGATCACATTGGCGACATCGATTGTCCCTCGACAATCGCTATGAGTATATCTTAATCTACACCCACCATTTCACATATATCCATTGCATTACAACCACCTCCAATGTTGGAAACTTACACCCCTTTCCAAAAATCATCCTTTCTATCCCACAATCCTTACCCCTAATTTCCACTAGAGTTGTTACGACTACCCCACCCACTTACACATACTACCAACAACCCCCAACCTCATCTATTACTTATGTTGGTTATGTGCCACCCACATCTATTCCTCGTGTGTAGTTCTCATACTCAAGCACCACCATACACTAGCATACCACCTACCTCGTACATTCAGCATCAACCCCTTTTTCTACAAGGGCACCATTCATCCCAACCTACTAATGACCCCCTTAAAATTATGATGAATAAGATGGAGACCTTAGAAGCATATGTTTTTGGCTCCCGTAATTCTTTAACATATGATAAAATATGTAATGAGCTTATCCATCCATCTATTCCCATTCGTCCTTACCCAATGTAATGGGAAATGCGTAAATTTAATTACTTTAATAGTAAAGAAGACTCGCAGCAACACTTATGGTCATTTAAACATGGGTGTTACCTAATCACCCACGATGACGCTTTGTTCCTATGAACTTTCCCAATGTCTCTGACAAGACCAGCATTGGATTGGTGCAGTGGAATACCTCGACACTCTATTTATTCCTTTAATCAAGTAGCCCAAGCCTTCCTAGATAATTTTTCAATCCATGTTACCAAGAAAGTCACCATGACCGATATCTATTCAACATGACATTATGAAGACGCATCTATCGTAGATTTTGTTGCCCGCTAGTGGAGTCTTATTAACCAATTGACGTTCCAACTACATTAGAATGAACTTATCAAGCTATTCACTAGAGCTTGTTCCGGACACATCTCACCAACTCTAGAAGTCCAAAATTTGATGAAGCATTGACCATGGCCCAAAAACTTGAACTTTGTGTCATTGAAGAAAAGAAGATCCAATTACAGAACAAGAACACCCCATTCAAATCACACGATTCTTATTCATCTTCAAAACCACAATAAATATTCAAATCCCAAAGGATCTACCAATGCGGTAGTCCTCAAGGTGGGTCCATCTAATCCTTCTAATCAAACCCAACCTTCTTCCAATCTTTCTCCTGTCCAGGCCTTTTAGCTTCGCCAAGAGCAATGGAAGTACACTTCGATCAGAGAGACCTATTCTTCATTCTTAGAAAAACTTCATTATGCTGAAGCCATTACACTTCCTTCCATGAAACCTCCTATAGGTTTAAATCCCACTTGTCCTATGCCCGCATGGTATAAATAACATGACTACTGTAATTATCATTGCATTAAAGGACATAGTGATGGTAATTGCATAACTTTTAAAAACATTTTTCAAGAGATGATAGATAATGGAGACCTTTTCATAGACAACCCGAACGTGCCAACAAATTAGAATTTGCACATATTACAAAATTCATTCCCTAATCATAAACCATCTTTGAATCAAAGTTATGAACCTTCATTTAGCGACAACAACATCCATGAGGTTCACGTAGTTTTTGATATTGTGCCAAATGTTCCTCAAAACCTACCTACTTAATCTATTGAGGAAATCTTGGCACGAAATCCTCCACCCATAGAGAATCACACCTCTTCTAATCCTCCACCCATAGAGGATTCCCCCTCTTTTCCCCTTTTTCTCATTGAGGAACCCACACTTTCTACTAATGTCCTGTCATTATCTACTTCCGAGCCTTCCAACCATCAACACTTGTTATTCTCCCATCCACTGTAGAATCATCATCACCTTCTCTTCCACCAAGAGATAGGTCTACTTCACTGACTAATTATATATCCTACCCTTAGGAGATTCTTCGGACATGTCACTACACATCGAGAAAATTTCTCCCTTAGCATCCACAAACCCTATTGATATGATCTCGACTCTTTTACATACGAATACAAGGCCAACCAATTCCCTATCTCATAGACATATTTTATAGGGATTGCTACCCAACCCACTCCATCATCTTCTTCAGTAATCTTGTTTTCATGGTTGGTCGATCATTTGGATTACGTTGATCATTCCATGCTCTGGGGACATCTTTGGCTCCCTATTTCACCCAAATGCAAATGTTTCCTGAAGATACTTCCATGATCTACCCAAAGGTATTTTTGGCAACCAAAACTACACTGACCATGCTAATTGAAATGGCTTCCTCTTCATCATCCCTACCTCCATCCAAACTTCTACCCATCACTACAACTATTCCCAAACCTAAAACCTACCAACACTTATCCCCCACTTGTATAGAGACCCATCACTACTTTGGGTGTTATGCCAACATCAATCCTTACTCATCCACCTGTCAGATTGGACCTAACTATGTCTTCCAAAGTCTGCAACAACATTATCCCCCCACCTAAAAAGAATACCCAACCCTCTAGGCCGCAAACACCGGTCTCTCTTACCACACCTTTGTCACCTTCCCCCTTTCTTCCATCCTAGGGCTTCATCCATCAACCTTGACCAAAAAATATCACACCCAAATCCAATCAAAAGATAAACAACCCACTACTACATCACGAGCCTTTGTTACACCTCATTCACCCCAAAACCAAGCTCCCTCACCCTCACCCGTGCACTTCTTACCACCCATACCTCCACTAGTTACTATAACCCCTAGCTTGCCTATACAACTTCAACCAATGCTTGCCTACCTACCCAAATTTTACCAACAACCTCCTCCACAACTCGGTTTCCCCTGAGGGTAACCCATCCTCTACCACTATCTACTTTTACTTCTACATCTTGTACTCACGTGTCACCTTTACCCAAGAAGGTGCAACCCAAAGATAAGAATCCACTACCCTCCAATAAGGTAGTCAAATCAACCAAACCTTTCATCGCCATCTCTTCTACCCCACCTTTACCTAAACACATTCCAAAATACCTAAGAACACTCCACATACCAAACTAGTAGACCAATCAATTCCCCCTCCTATAAAGCCTCTTCTCTCACAATCAGCCTACGCCTATACCCAATCCCACACTCACTTCCCATTGTGATCCGTTAGCGGGGTCCTACTCCAACATTTTAAACAATCTCTAGGACACTTTTGTTATCACATTACAATCACTTCGATCTTACAATCCTCTCAAACCCAAACCAAAAGGGTTTGATGAAACCAAGATTTGTGCCTATCATTGTGTGCTAAGACATGATGTTGAAAATTGTAAGGCTCTGAAGACAGTTCTAATTCAACTTTGTCCTCCTGAACAAAATTTTGAAGATGATGACCTTCTTGATAATGATCATGCTTCACCTTCACCTATCACCATACATCATTTTCCTTTACCCATTCATCGATCAATATCTCTACCCCCATAACCATTTTTCCCACCTCTAAAATTTGAGATCAACATAGTCCGTACTAGAGAGTTGGCCAAACCACCACCCAAATGTCGGTGAACCTTATTCAAAAGGCTCTTATCCAGCAATAGGATTTTTACCCTCATGCCATTATACCTTCCATGACACACCCTCTCCATCCACCTCCCCTTAGATTAATATGGTTCATGTTACTACCCGTGCTCGAAAGACAAAGGAAAAAAAAATCAATTATCCCATCAAACAACCCCTGTACCCTATATACCATCTACACCCACTCCCAAAATCACCATTCACGGACCTACGTACCCTATATCTAATGGGGTCACCCATCATGCAATGATAAAACAATTACATCGTATCCTCTAAAGATGTCTTTGTATGATCTCCTCTAAACTTCAATCCCATAGATAATAACGTATCGAGGTTTTACAATCCATTAAAGTTCTGCCCAATGACCCCACACTAGTGGCCTCAATTATCACCCCTCACCATGTTTCCTCACTAACCAAATCAGCTCCTCCTACCCCCACAACCACTCCTCACATCGCCACCCTCAGCTTCTCTGAAGATGAGATTGTACCTCTCTAGTCAGATGACCCTGATCCCACCCTATTCATTTCTGTCTATATCGATAACATACACATATGACACATCATGATTGATGGTGGTGCTATTATTAACATTATCTCCTCTTGTGCATATAATCAAATGTGTATTCCTTCTAACTGTATGCATAATAACCTAGTTATAATACACTCCTTCAACGACGCCATCACCTCTACCCTTGGCACTATTATCCTTCATGTTCGCGTAGGCCCTTTCATCATCCCATAAATATTCTATGTATTAGAGGGGAATTCTAGTATAATCCATTTATCAAAGAGACCCTATATTCGCATCATGGGTTATTCCCCTTCAACTTTAAATTGTTGTGTAAAATTTGAGCATGAGGGACATAACTACACCATCCCCACTGACCCATCGCCATTCAAGACATGTAACATGTTGTACCAGCCCAATGATGTGCTTGTACCAATCAAGGCATCTGTCACTACCCCCACTTCTCCTTCACCCACAAACCCATCCACCAATTCTACCACACCACCTCTACCACACCTAACCCTGCTATCCCCGATTCCACCACAACCTCTACAACCGACTCACCCGCTTCCCAATCATTTGGTGAGTTGTCTATCCACGCTACCCACATATAAACTACTGGTCCCTTAGAAGGTTTTTTTCAATGCATCACTTTGGGGGTACCACTTATACAATGTCGACACATTCCTCACTCATCAAGAGTATGGGAACTGCGCACCAACACTGAGTTATGATTACCATGTAGGCGAGGTTTTCCTTACATCCGTCCCCATCTTTACACTAACCTAACATATGGGAACCTGATTTCACCACATATTCACCCAAACCTCCATTCCAAACATGAAAATTTTCATATGACCTACAATCCCTTACTAATCACCACTTTTCCCACACTTTCCTCCACTATTGCGCATGGAAAGGTTTTGGCTTTGATTTTTATAAACAAGGCCACTATACTGTCATTTCTGTACCACCCATAAACACATTAACCGTAGTGGCATTGGCTTTTTCATACCACCTCACAAGAAATCCCACATCGACCTCATTGAGGAAGAAAAACCTTCTCTACCTCACTCACCCACATCACCATCTTCACCCATGGAGTCCATAGATCCTGAATCTATTCCTCCTAACTTTTTTTTTTTCCTAAACATAGTTTCCTGGGACCTCGACCTATCAACGTGATGGTGAGGCTCCTCTTCTCTCCCATTCCCGTATCTTGACATGATCGATAATGACACACCTTCTATTAACGTCATTCAATGTCGGGACAATGAGTCCATCCTCACCTTTTTTGGTGTGGAAGATCATTATACTCACTGGTTGTTACCCAGAGAAGAAAACTATGTTTAATGAATCGACTATTCAAATCAACATTAATACTCTGAATGACCCACACATTCTAAAGATAGGCCAATATTTAGATGCTATTGAACAGGAAGCTTTTACCTCTTTCCTTCGGGACCATAGCAATGCTTTTTCCTAGTCCTATGCCATTATTCCCGTATTGACCTTAAAATCGTGGTCCACAATATCGTAACCATTCCTAATTCCAAACCCATAAAACAAAAGCTACAGAAAATGCATCCTTGCATTGCTCTTCTTGTCAAAGAAGAAATTCAGTCCCTTCTCTCAGTTTCCTTTATCCTACCCGTTGACTATCCCCAATGGATTTCTAACATTGTTTATATTACAAAAGTGACAGGGGGTCTCCGCATTTACACAAACTTCCGTGACCTCTACCTAGCTTGTCCCAAGGATAATTTTCCCCACTAGGAGTTGACCAGCTAGTGGATCTTACCGCCATCCATGAAATGCGACCACTCATGGATGGTTTCTTGAATTATAATAAAATATTACTCGCTCTAGAAGATCAACACAAAACTAACTTCATCACTCCTTGGGGGACCTTCTGCTATCAATTCATGCCTCTTGTCCTTAAAAATTTTGGTGCTACATATCAACAAGCCATGAATTAAATCTTCCATGACATCATGCATCGTATATTGGAAGATTACGTAGATGATCTTCTGGCCAAATTCAAACATTAGGCTGAACACCTGACCATACTTAAGATTATCTTTGACCACCTCATCAAGTATTGTGTTAGTCTTCAACTATTAAAGAAGTGTGTCTTTGTAGTACTTTTAGGAAAAATCCTTGGTTTCATCATTTATTTGTGTGGCATAGAAGTCGATCCTGCTAAAGTAAATGATATCCTAGAAATTCCTCCACTTACTAATCTCCATCAACTTCAAAGCCTACAAGGTAAGTTGTAATCCATTCGTCATTTTATTTCACAACTTTTTGACCGTTGTCAACCATTTCATCATCTCCTCAAGAAGGATGTCTCATTCAAATGAGATGATGAATGCCATAAATCCTTTGAAGCCTTAAAACAATACCTTCTTCAATCACTAGTTTTCATTCCCCATAAGGATGAAAAAACTTTTTACCTATACATTTTTACCACTGACCATTCCCTAGGTGCTATGCTTGCTCATCACGATGAACAACACAGAGAACAAGAAGTTTATTACATAAGCCATACCATTTTGGAGTATGAAACTAGATACACCCATGCTAAAAAGCTCTACTTAGCCTTAGTTTTCGTCACCACCAAAATTCGCCATTACCTACTCAAACACAAAACCTTCATTGTCACCAATACTAACCCCCTACACTACATGTACACCAAACCCTATCAACATCAACATGCCACATGTTTCCTCATGCTTCTTTCTGACCTTGACCTCGAATTCATTCATAAAAATCCATCAAATGCCAAACCATCACTAACCAACTAACTAGCGAGACGCACCTCTTTTCTCGGGAATCAACCCTCTAACTTTAATTTCCCAGACGAATCCATCGCTACCCTTACCTTGGAAAATACCACTTACTAAATGACCCTATTATTTGATGGCTCCAAGTGTCAGCATGGGGGTGGGGCTGGTGTTATCCTCATTCCATTTGATGGTGAACCTATGCCTTTATCCTTCAAATTAGATTTTTATTGTACAAATAATATCACTAAATACAAAGCACTAGTATTGGGTCTTCAAGTTTCTTATGCCTTAGATGTTAAGTCGATCAATATCTTTGGTGATTCCTAGCTGGTCGTAAACCAAGTCAATGGTATATACCAGTGTCGTAATGAAATTCTTCAAAATTATAAATATCACGTAGACATAATTTTTACCACCTTTCACCATTACAAACTTCAAACCACCCCATGCTATACCAATAAGTTTACGGATACCATGGCCTACTTGGCTTCTCAGATACCCACTTCGCCTGTCGAATCTAAAATATTTTTCACCATACAAAGGTTACAATCACCCTTTTACTTACCTCATGAGGTCTACTCCGTCAGAACCATTGCACCTGACCCACGTGACCTTTGGTATAAGTAGTTTGTAGACTATCTTTCCCTTTCCATTTTTCTTACTGATCTCACTTGTAATGGACAATGTGCCTTTCTTAAAAGTGTATCTAGCTATGTCATCATGGGTGGCCTCCTTTATAAGCTCAAATTTGATGGTATTCTCTTACGATGCCTTACAAGTTTTCAAATTCCCTACACCATTAAGGAATTTCACGATGGAATTTGTGGAGGCTATTTTAGTGGTTTAGTTATCACTAAATGCATTCTTTTCCTTGGCTATTATTGGCCAACCTTAAACCGTGATTGTTGTGACTATGTCAAACGTTGTGTCAAATTGCAGCAACATGCTAATCTTCATCACACACCTAGTCATGCCTTACAGTCACATGAGACCTTTGGTCTTTCTCTCAATGGGGCTTGGATCTTGTTGGCGAGATCAATCCCCATTCTTCACAATGTCATCAATGGATTATAACCACTACTAAATATTACACTAAATGGGTATAAGCCATCCCCCTCATTTCTACAAAAGTTGAGAAAATATGTGAATTCATCAACCATCACATAATTTGTTGCTTTGGTGTTCCTAATCGTCTCATCACTGATAATAGAAAGCAATTTAAAAACAAAAACCTACGTAAACTGTGTGATGATTTTGGCATCCAACTCGGTTTCTCATCACCTTATTACCCATAAACTAATGGCCGGGCATATCGACCAATAAAATCTTGAACAAAATTCTTATGAAAGTAGTTGATGATATTGGCAAGGATTGAATTCACACATTCCATTCGCTTTGTGGGCTCATCGTACTAGTGTTTGTAATTCAAATACTTCCACACCTTTTCTCTGGTCTCTATGTACGAGGTTGTCTTTGCCTCTCAAAGTCTAGATTCCATCTCTCCACACCTCACTACAAGACATGATCAACAATGATGACTTTTATTAGGATCGTTTAGCGTAACTTGAGTTATTAGATGAACATCGTCTCAATGCTCTTGACCGTCTCCAAATCTACCAAAAATGTATCAAACGTGTCTATGACAAACATATCCACAAACGAACCTTTCAGTCGGTGATCTCGTCCTAAAAGAAAATCAACACGTAACCAAAGAAGAGAAAAGTAAAAGGGGAAAATTTTCTCCTAATTGGCATGGACCCTATATTGTTATCCCACGCTATGGATCATGTGCTTATCATTTTTATTCACTCAAATGTAAACCCAAACCTAAGCCTCTCAATTCCTTTCATCTTCGACCATTTTATTGTTGACATCAAGTCCTATGTCACTTTCTTTCAATTGACCACTCATACCTTGAGCGATGTTAACCTTCCATATTACCCATTTTTTAGGATCAACGACTCAACACGAATCACATGATTACCTGTCACCTTTCAGCCTTATCTTCAGTATGAGTACCATGACTCTACTCATATCGTGATTCTCATGGATACTTTTCATCTTTTTAAAGATGGAATTCCATGGTCGTTCCTCACTTAAAACCCCCTCTTTCATAGTTAACCCCTGTGTGCTATGGTTTTGTCTTCTAAAAAGAACCCGGTCTTCCTCTATAGTCTTATCCATGACTTAAAAATGTCCAAAAACAAAAAGGGATTCAATTCCTTAAGTAAAACTTCTAGCAAAAGATGACTCCCTCACAAAGGGACATATCTTCTCTCTATTTTGCCACACTAAATAGACTGGTCCCTTGAAGGATGACTATATAAAGTCATTGTAAGAATACAATAAAAATATCCAAAATCTTCCTGCATCGATCAGCTTCACGAAGACCTCATGGAGAAAATATACTCATCCCATATAGAATTTCCACATCGACCAATCTATTACAAACAAACAAATGAAGAAAATGATGAAATTTTTGTCATGGACTTGCCTATTTTTGATCCTAGGTTTCTTGCTAAGAAAAAATGATGTCATACACTAAGTTACACTAAACCACCCACTCTCACCTCATTGTCTTTTTATCCTAATTTCCTCTCTACTCAAGGGACTTGCCACAACCATGACATTTCGTGATCATGTGACTTTCTTCACCCTTAGAATAATCCATTATATAATGCCTTCAGGGTCTTATGTTCATAATCCCATCTTGGGTATGGTAGACTCGTTAGAGTTCTTATCAATTAAGTGGATCCTTTACCACCTCTTACTTTTTACCTTCTTCATCACTTATTTATTACCATATACAAGACCAGACCATCGACACGTACATTTTTACCTAAGACTCAACCATGCCTAATTGACCTAAACTCAACCATGCCTATGACCTAACTCAATCATGCCTAATTGACCTAGACTCAACCATGCCTATGACCTAACTCAATCATGCCTAATTGACCTAGAATCAACCATGCCTATGACCTAACTCAATCATGCCTATGACCTACATTCAATCATGCATAAAATATACCAACCCATCCCCCTAATTCATCATATTATTCCCTAGCTTATGGGAGAACTACATCAGCTTGAGGCCCCTTTTCGCTAGGGGGATATATAGGCAGCACTTCGAGGGCATGGGGCCCTTGAAGGTTAGCTTAGACACTCTTCACCCTAACCTATTTTCCCCTTCATTTCCCTATTCACATCCTACCTTAGTTCATTTCCATTTTATATCAACAATTGGAAATTAAACCAAACAAGCAACAATTGATGAACATTTTTACCACTTTATCACATCGTTCATTTATCATTTTCACATTTCCACTATAGAAAATATTTGGAAACTTAAACCCTAACACACATATACATCATCATTACCAATGAATTGGACATTAAAATAAAAATTATGATGTGAATCGCCATACGTATGACTTGACTCCATCATACGTATGACTGACTCCATCATCCCTATGACTTGACTCCATCGTGCCTACGACTTGAATCCAACATGCCTAACTAACCTAACTTAACCATGCCTACAAGACCTTGATTCAATCATACCTGTTTCACCTAGTTTCCATCACATACACAAATACTAATAGAAATTAAAACAAGTACACCATCAATACTCTAAATATCATCATCTATATAAATGAGAAAGTTTGTGTATACATACATATGTACACATATACAAATAAATAAAAATATCTCCAATCACTCAGATACATCCTCACCATCTTCGCATGTAGGCCGGTATATGATCAGAAAATCTCAAAACTCTCATATACATCCTCACCATCTTCACCAAGATATATGAACAAAGAAATATCAAAACTCTCATATACAACCTCACTCTCTTCGGCACATAGGCCGGTATATACCAAAAATACACAAAAATGGAAGTATGCGTAACTATTAGGCATCCCCTTATTGGATATCCTCCATGTCTATCTCACATGTCTCCCTCCTCCTCCTTTGCTCTCGTGTGGCATCCCACTAGCATCTCACCACCATCCACGGGCCTCAGCCTAATCTTTGTTGGTATCTCACCTAGAATCGGCATTCGTGAACTAGTGGCCTCACCACTTGACCCCGTCTCGGGGCTCGCCAATGCCTTATACTCTCTATATTGTGAGTGTGAGACCTGGTCCTCTCACTCGAGGCCTACTATGCTCTATATTATGCATAGATAGGGACATCTATCCCTTCGGTCATCAGGTGATCCTGATAGTACCTCGCCTCACCTAGGGCATCCCTGAACCTAGCCATCGGTACTATCTATAGTGGTGTCATAGGTCTCTGCCCCTATACATGTAACATGGGACCCTGTCTCATCCATGCCTATAAAATGGGACCCTTTCCCTGAGCTTGTGTTGGTTTTTGTGCTGTACATGGTCCTAAAGGGCCATAATTTGTTCCTATACAATGGCCAACTGGCCCTACAAACTTGCTACCTATGCCTATAGGGTAGCCACATGTACCCCATCTCCATCCCCACCCTATATGGGTACCAATCCTTGTACTACTGGGCTGTGGGCCTGCTACTGTGCCTATAGAGGCCACTTGTGCCTTTGACCACTGTCAACTATCCTGCACTATCCCCAACTGTGTCACAAGGGTAGTCACCTGCCCCTATAGGGAATCCCTTTAAACTATTATAGTGGCTAAGTCAGGCTGCCCTGGCCTCGGTGGTACTTCCCATAGCTATGTTGCCCACCACTATCTATATGTATCTGTAACCCCGACATCATCAATCCACTAGTCTACTTTCTAGTCCTCCTTTCATGTAGGAACTTTCAGTTGTGGTAGAGGCATAGGCCTCTCCATGTCGTCCCTCTATGTACTATGGAAATGGTGGAGGTACATCCTGTGGCAACCCAAACTTCTATCTCACCTCACAATCCGGTGTCATCTCATACTCTCTGCAGGATGCCCTCTATCCATCAAAGAAATTGTAGCTCCTATAGCTCCTTGACTATATGCCTATATGATGGGAAGCCCACATACGACCTCCAAATGATGTCCACACTGGACAACCCCTCTAGTGCACACCTATAATACACTACATCATGTGTAGCTCTAGTAGCTCGGTGCTCTCCAACAATAGGTATCCATCGGCTATAGCCCACCTGAACCATACCCTTCTCAAATGCATTAGGTCGGGGTATGCCCACTAGAATCACACACATGATGTGCTCATATGCCCAATAGTGTAGTAGGAACATGCAACACAGGTTGAACCGCCGTAACCGCCCATATGCCTATACCTCTCTATATAGCTGCACCAAGAATGTTGGTGCCCATGCAAACTGAGTCTTATCCTCCATCATGTCGTGAATAAACCTCATCAATTCTCATGGGAATCTCCCACCCTCCACATCTGGCAGTAAAGCAAAACAATAAATCACCTCCATCATTAGCACCACTAACCTCATCTCCTCTGAATGGGCCCGGTACATATCTCTATAACCTAGGCTGGAATTGTAGAACCATAACTCCACCAACCCCTCACCAAACATTGTCAACATCAACTCCTCGGATGTATATATGGAAATGGAATGCACTGCATCCCTAATATCGGTAGTTATGAGATCCTATAAACATCCTCCAAGGTGACATTCATCTCACCTGTCAGAAAACGAAATGTGTTGGTTGTTGAATCCCATTTGTCGATGAGGGTGACCATCAAACTCAGCTCTGGACTACATGCCGGTAATGTCTAACCCCAATCAGGCCAACCTCTGCTACATAACGCCACTCCTCAGCTATCACACTCCCTTGTACTACTAATAATAGGGGCGGTACCCTATCACACATCCATAACTGGTCCCTCACTGCGCATCCAACAACCATAACATCATTAGACCTCGACCATACTCCACTTCACCCTTGAACCCCAACCTATTCCCTAGACCCCCCTACTCGTGACCTATCTCCCCACCCCAACCCTGATGACTACCTTTCCCCCATCTCAATTTCACACCCCTTGACTCATTCCTATTTATACCTCTTACCCACACTATTCTCCATCAACACCATCTTCCTATCTCATGGCTTATCTCCCCCACCCACCCTATCTCATCTCCTGGCCTATTTTCCCTAATGCCGACTGACATCAGTTCCTATTAACGACACTGTCTCACAAAACCAGCAGTGGTTACCTCATTCATGACCAATGCTAGCTAATTCCCACCGACGTCGACCAACCCTTGATCGATGTCGGTCCATCATCCACGATGACAAAATCCATGAAACCCTACCCATTTTCTCTAAAAATCACATATTCTACCCTCCCTACCTACCCTTCCCTCCTCAAATCACCCCAACCCCACTCCTTCTTACCCTACATCAACCTTCCCCCATTCCTATTTCATCCATTTTCTTCCCCAATTTAAATTTAATTTTCCCCCAAAAACCCATTTTACCCTAACCTAATTTCTACAAAAAAATTTACCTACCACACGTAGAAGGGGATCAAATCCTACCTCATCGCGACATCATCTACATAGTGGCATGTTAGATCGCTACACCGGTGGTCCACTCGATCCCTCTCCTACCTTTTCCATCACCAAATGCCCTCCTCACCTCCACCTAATCAAATCGATCACACTAATCTCGTGGACCCGCCTATCGAATGACCGATCACCCGCTCTAAGGCCCACCAACTCAACTCTCCACCTCATCATGTTGTTTTCCAACTTTCCTTTTCTCCTTTGTCATTTTCCACAAATAGATACAAGACAAATGATTCTATAAAAGTAGAATTTTCCTTTTTAATCCCAATCCACTATGACCAACATCGGTCATATTGGTGCCCTAATCAACCATTATCGATCAAAATGTAACTGACATCAGTCACACTTCAAACTAGTTACCCTTACCCACTCCTTTTTCACCTTTTTCCACTCATTCCTACACCTGTTATCATCCCAGACACCCATTAACACATACCTACAAGCTTAACCTACCCCTATATTTCCTTTTCCGCATCTTAGGAGTTATTATTTTACCTATACCTTGGCCTTACCCGTGTCATGACATGTTTTCCTGAACTTGACCTACTTGGTTTGACCATTGACCTTATGTACTTGTTATACCTTGTCATGTCACTACCTATGTTATTTTCTCCTAACAACCATACCTTACATATTTTCGTTTCATTTATCCTAACCAAACCTATGGTGTACTAGAGCATACCTAAACGTTCCTACACCTGAACTACGTTGTGTTTCTCGACCATATCATATACCTTGGATACTTGAACCACTTCACCCCTATTTGGATAAACCTATCAACCTTGGATGATGTAGAGTTTTCAAGCTCTTCAACCTGGTACCATGTTGCAAATCTATATGTGTGTGTGCATTTGATTGCCATTACCCATGACCCAATTTTGACCACGACCTACTACCCATTACTTGAGTTGACCATCACCTTTTCCTCAATACTCAACCTTTCCCCACCTATCTTCCCCACCTACACCTTTATCAAACCACTCACTAATTCCATATTACACCTCATCGATTACGGTTTAAGGGGGTATCCTTCACCCACATAGGGGAATTCCTATTTTTGTCAATTTTTCTTACCAATAAAAGCTACGCAAAAAAGGGGCAAAATGTAGACACCAAAATTGGGTCACACTCCCTTTGGTTCCCTTTCAAATAACTAACTTAAACACTTTTACCTAACCATGACCCTTACATCACACATTAATATTAATTTAATCACTTTAATTAAATTAATACTCATCCTCACTTTATTCATTAGTTAATTATCTTAATTAAACCAATTTCCACTTCACCTAGACACCTCAACCCACAACCTCACCTAGACACCTCATTATAAACCTATTTTTAGTATCTATCTACTCACCATAACTAACTAAAACTTAGTTCAACCCTAAAAATCAATGCTTATTATTCCTCTAACCACATTCCCACTCATTAAAAGATAATGTCCATTTTGATCCATGATAAATGGATAGACCTAACCCAAATGATTGGAAGATCTGTCATTTTTAGTAAACCTATGGAATCCTACCTTAACCGACATCAACTGGTTGTCCCCCAAACCGATGCCGGTCAAACCAAAACCATTTTCAGTTACCATTTATTCACTTTGGTAATCTTTTTTGAGAGGTTGACCACATTCTCAAGTTTTGGGAGCAAAAGAGACCTGTATACAAGTTATAACCAGAGCTCTTTCACACATCTAGGAAGCCATAACAAAGGCAAGGCTAGATCAAGAGGTATAGCTCTCACAATAGCATTCTGGGAAGCACCGCCGTGACACCAAGCTCCATCCCACTAATCAATCATCACCACCACCCAGCCATTGGACCTGCAACATCAGTAAGTGCATTTATCACCTATTTCATTCCATCCTTATTCTATTGTAAAGGTTTTTTTCATCTCTGTTATCATTTCCTACTAGCATCTCCACTCCCCCACCATCCACCTTCCTACAAACTCAACCCTTCACCACCATACTATTAGATCATCTATACATGACCTATATACGTATCTGAGTGTTCCCAATATCCCCACAGACCTCACCATTCCTCTTTTCATCTTTGTCTAACCTTAGAACAATTTTCCACAATAAGATCTTATTGAGTTCCTATCATCTCAATTGTCTGCGATGTCGGTTACCCATGACCATCGTCGGATCCCTCTAAACTATCATTGATTATATCTGACCGATACTGATGTCTATATTTGGCCATCCTATCAATAATAGAACCTAAGAATCTTCATCCAAGTAACCTAAGTGACCCATAATCCGACCCTAACCAGTACCAGAACCCTGACCAACTACCCCATCTCTAAATCTGATTATAAATTAGCTTGTTATATTAGATTTTCTTATTGTATTTGAATGAGATACCTAAATCATATCAACTACAGTAGGAATTTGTTTACTTACATTATTTCTCGCATTAAGTTGTATTAAATAGTGGATTGATAGCCATCTAGGGAGTATCGTACTTCCTAAATCTAGCACACACTAGGCAGTCGACTAACATATATTATTTAATCCTCTTTTGTGGTCTTGTTGTGTATTTCAAGTAGTTCCTCCTAGCCAAAAGGAAGCTCTCACAGTTAGCATTAGATCAAGAATTCAGAATGTGCACAATAACCTTCAAACCAACCATCACAATAGGTATTCCTCCTTGGCCCACACCCTTATCTATTTCATCCAAAAACTTAAAGAAAATGGTGAAACATTTTGGCACACCCGGTGGGACCCATCCAGGGTTCCTTGCATCTTATTCATTCCTAGGAAATTTTTTTATGTTTGTTTCCCTTCTAAAAGGCTTCTACATTAATCTCCTTCTCTAGAATCTTCCTCTCTTTCTATTATCTCAAAGAAATCATGTTTTGGTGCTATAAAAAGAACACTTATTTTCTTTCATTAGTATTGTATTAGTGAAAAAGCATCCCTCTTCATGTTCATCATTTACTACATCGAATATCATATTTCAATTTGGGTTTAAAACACTTGCATTACATTCTAATTTTTTGCATTATAGCTCACATTAAAAATGAGGGCAACCTATACATTGGAATTCATGCCCAACTAATGGTTGACACAATTGAACCATAGAAAGAAATTGCTTCTCTCTCTCTCTTACCTTTTATGCAATGGGGTCTTGAATTCATAGACATGATCAATATGCCTTCAAACACTAGACACAAATGGGTGCTAATAGCTATGGACTATTTCACCAGATGGATTGAAGCTGTCACACTCAAGGAATCAACCGAGTCGGTCATCCTTGAATTCCTCGAAGGTATAATCACAAGGTTTAGCATCCATCAAGCCATCATCTCGATAATGCAAAATCCTTCCTTTGTAATAGAATCACTTATCGGGCCCTAAATCGAGAAGCTACTTGAATACTTCTTCCAACTATTACCCCGAGGGAAATGGTTTGGCGAGTTAGCAAACAAGAACTCGATCGGGATCCCGAAGTGCATAATGAACATCATCCAAGTGGTATATAAAGGTCTCGCATGCACTGCACTGGAAGATATACTTACATTAAAAATTCAATAGGAACTTCACCTTACAAGCTTATCTATGAAAAAGAGGTCACCCTTTCTTTAATGTTATAATTGAATTCATTAGGAATTTTCCAACAGTTGGAATTTGAAGGTGAAAACTAGAGAGAAATAAGGATGGAAGAGCTAGTTAATCTTGAATAATTAAGAAAATCTACCATGATCAAGTTGGAATAGCATAAAAAAGAAACAAAGAAATGGTTTGGCGAGAAAGACTAGGCCTCAAGCTTTCAAAGTTGGGAATTTGGTCTTAAAATGGGATGATGAAAAATCCAAACCAAGGTGCCATTCAAAGTTTGATATACTTTAGAGTGGCCCATACATCATCAATTCATGCAAATAAGCTAACTCTTTTGAGTTAATTCATCTTGATGGAGGTGCACTACAAATCCCAATCAATGGGATCTATCTCAAACCCTTTCATTAATTTTACTGCATCATTCTATATATATTAGAGTAGTTTCAATTCCTCTAAGTGCATTACGCACACATTGTTTGTTTGTACATAGTTATTTCCTTTCACGTGCTTCCGCTTGTGCTCTTCTTTTGCTTCCAAAATGTAAATATTCTTTTAGTAGTTGCAAGATTCAGAATCGATTCAAGAATGATCCTTCAAGTGACTTCAGGGGTAGTTCTTCAAATGATTACATAGTAGAATCCATGCCCAAAGATGCTTCAGGATATTGACCTCCTTCATCTAGTAGGCAGATGGCCTTGAAAGTCTCTAAAATTGTTATCTAAATAACTCTCCTAGTGATTTGGATAACTTGTATACATCTTCTGGCTTTGAGCTCTTCATTACAAGATTGTGTGTGCTCAAGTTCCCTTGGAATATTCCTTTCTTTTCTCATGTGCCCTTGTGTTCTTCCCATTATTCAATTCTTTCCCATTTCTTCTTTGTTCCATCTTCCCTTGTGCATATCTTCTGCGCATTCACCTTCTTCCCGGTAGTCATTTACCCCGCGCATACCCACACATCATATTGTAATGGTTGTTCCTTGACCATGCATTATTTGCTCATTAGTTTGCCTCATTTCCCCACATGCGTCACATGTGTGTTCCTCTACGCCTTCCTCTATTTTATTTCGCGTGTCATCCCTTGCACCATTATATGTCGGTCATCATCTTCTTGCATGCTTGAGTGTTCCACACGTAACCCGTCAAAGCACGCCAATAGGGTGTCAAATCCTTACAAAAATTAGTGAAGTGACACGTGGCGAAATGACAAAATTTTTGCACATTTGGCCATTCTTTCAGCCAATTCGTGCACGCAATGTGTATTACGTGCGTAGACGACTTTGGCATCCTCTCACAACCAGATTTTTGCTACAAAGCCCCAATCGGTGCGTGCATGGACTTGTTAGAGAGCTGTTGACATCAACCATAGTGTTAGTCATTCAAATTTACTAGACCTAGTAGGTGAGAAATGGTAAAACGTATTTCTGAGCATTAATGAAGTAGATCTGATTTCTTCAACCACCCGATTTGATATGATCTGCCCTCCTTCCTTCTCCAACATGCCAAACAGACACTGGGAAGTGTATTTGATAGATTTGAAGGTTGATTTATAGGCATTGAATGTTTCTTGTTAGTGGTTATATTTCAAATTCAGGTTTTCCCTCCTTCTCTTCTCCTTCCACAAATTTATCTATAAATATAAGAGTTGGGCTCATTATTAACATTGGATACTCTAAATCCTTACGCGTTTTGATAAGGACTTCATATTTTCTGTATTCTGAGTTGCAGACCTCTAGATATGGCTCATGCATGTGGATATTGACCTCTTTTTCCATTGTAATAGCTCTGTGCATTTCTAGAAGTAATAGAAGCATTTTTTTACTATTCTCTATCCTAATGTGTTTACATTCCCGCTTTCGTGTTTTTGTGCCACTTCACGTCCCTTGCAGTTCCTTATTTAGTTGTGTTCCATGAGAATGATTTAGTAAACACATTTTCAGCTGTGCTACTTGTGCCTAGCCTCCTTTCATGCATCCCCTTTTATTCCTGCTCATAAAAATAATGTTCATTCCCTTTTTCTCATGCTATCACCTTTTAGTGTAGTTTATTTTCATGTTATCTTTCTATCCCTTGTCCCTTGGCATTTATTAGCTTAGTTTCACTTTTCAGTACTAGGAGTAGTAGTAGCATTAGAAATAGATAGAGGAACCAACCTTTTCTAGAGATCCATCCTAAGTGCACAAGGTCCCACAACTTGGGGATGGTTCCATTGTTGTCACAAACAACTTGACTCTTCTAGATCTAAGATGCGTGTGTAAGTTTGAAGACCAACACTTATCATATGGTGCATGTATATAGTTGAATTAAATTCACTTTTATTTTTGAATCAGGTCCCAAATCCCTTTTTATTTTATATAAATATCATTTGAATCTCCACCAGGATCAGAGATCTTCACTTGCACCTTTATGGGGCCAATATCTCGAAAATCCCGATGACAGAATATCTTGAAACTTTTTGCAATGTGAATTATAATTTTTTTATCTTTTTGATGAGTATTTTCTCACTTCAAAAAAATTATTAGAGGATCCTAAACCATCCTAAGAAAAATTACTATCTTTTCAATTCTTTCATTTCCTGCACCATGTTATAAGTAGCTTAGTATTGCACAACTTATTCCAAAACCTTTGCATAACTTATCTAAATTACTTCCAATTATGTCATAAATCAATCAAAATCTACTCAAATTCATTAGATATTATTTATTCATCTCTAGAGAAATCTCATTACATGTCAAAGTTATTAAAATAGGTCTTTTTAGGCCTTTAGGAGAAGTTCCTTTAAAGTGGATCACAATGAACCCATGATTTTCTTCCCAAATAATTAGCTACACATGAAAAAATTAAAAATATATTTATCACATATCTCTTTGCCATTATGGGGTTTGCATAGTTAGTAATTTCTTAGAGGGCAAGTTTACATTACCCATTATGGGAATTTCTAGTGTCGTATTAGTTTTCATGGATTTTTTTTTCAAATTTTTAGGCTAGAAATTAAGCATGACAACAACTCGGATCTAGATTAAGGAATTGTTTTGGTTTGAAAAATTTGAAGAAGAAAGTATGGACCACAAAATCTCAAGACGCTAAGAGTACCAAAGTGTCTTATCCATTGGGATATAAGATTCATTACATAACAAGGATGGATACAAAAACATCATTTATTCAACACAACACATGACAAAAAAAAAAAAACATGACGAAAGGAAAACACATAACCTATATTTACCTATGGTACATGCAAGGGACAACCCAATTTCACTATTTGTATTATTTTAGATATTGTCCACTGTGAGGTAATTCCAAGTGAGTGCCATCTAGATAAGATAGTTGGAAAGTATTCTCTCCACATGTTTCCCGTATCTGAAATGGGTAGTGATTCAAACTTTCCATGGATTCCTTTTGGTTCTCTCCTCTTATCCAATAGTAGGACACGATAAAAAATATGAAAATCCCTCTGTTTTCCCTTCTTATAAACCTTTTTATTTACTTTCAATTGATTGTCCTTTATCCAATCAACCACCAACACCCTATATTCACATAACTTCTCCAAGTACAAAAATATTTTTTTCGAGTGAGTCATGGAACTCACCATCTTCCACTACTTTGATCGGTTGAAATGTTGGTGACTCTATAGTGATTTGAACTTTTGAATTTATCCCATATAGGAGTTGGAATGAAGACATACCAATAGCCTTTTTCGGAGTGATTTAATCATCACATAGTGCATCATATAGCTTCTTGTGCGAATTTATCTGATTATTATCTATGAGATTTCACACAATTATCACAATATTCTTGTTATTAGATTTTGGTTGACCATTCCCCTGAGGGTAATAGTTAGATGCATGGGCTAAGGATCTAACAACCAAGTTATGCTTCAACAAACTAAGGGAATTTTTTTATAACAACCTCCTTAATTACATTTAATGCCTTATTGATTTTAACGTGCAAAGGTGATTAAAATCCAACATAATAGAATTTACAAAATTGATTGAACAAATATTGAAATAAATAAATGTTAAATTCGATTACAGAGTTGTAATAAAATGATAAAGCAATATAGTGAAAATATGACCTAAGTAATAAACAAATGACTTTAAAATCCTAGGTGCAACAAAAGGGATAAAATACTTGGCTAATTTCACAATTAAATATGCATTATTCCAAATTGAAAAACTACTAGATCACTAGGATAGACTGTCATAAATGAACCCGAGAAAATTGTACAAGCATCGAAATGTTGGGACTAGGGTTGTTGGACTAGGTTAGGGGTTCTTAGGAACCAGGTGACCTTCTATAGGCTCCCGTGATTGTGCGTAACTTAAGAAAATGATTTACACAGGGTCACAAGATGTTTACAAGATGTCATTATTAGTCACCTGTATGTCATTGGTTGATCATTGATTTCTACTGAAATCTACAAAGAGAAAGAACAACTACAAAACCCTAAAAACATAAAATCCTAAAAACAAAAATATGTAAATAGGGAGTCATATTGACCCCGGTGGTCACCAAACTGATCGAGCTTATGATCTAGGAGCTACACTACATTTCATACTCCATGTAGTTCTACATGCGCGCGTGTGTAGAATCATGCCCTAGGTGGTTCTTGTTCCAGAAACACTTGAATAATGAGAAATAACTAGATTTATAAGATGTAAATAGATGTGTGAATGGAAAAATGAACTTCCCCTCCTATGAAGTGTATGTATAATAATGCAGTTCATTGTCCCTTGAATGGATGCTTTGGTGCTCTTAAAGTGCATTTGGATGCAACCTTAGGTGATAGTAGTAGATGCTTATATCTTTTCCCTTTATCATGGTCACATAGCTTTGTATTTATATGATTCCCTTGTTTGAATTTCATAATTAACCACTAAAAAAATAACATGTCCAACGGCTAGAAAAGACCAAAATTATGTTAGCAAGATAAAAATAGGTTGGGGGATCCAAGTGGGAATGAGGGAACTTAGGAGCTAGCATTCGGCCGGGCGTTGGTGTCTAGACTCAAAAAATCTAAAGTAATGAAAGTCGATCGGGGAAGTGGGGTGTGTAAGACCAAAATAAAAACTACAAAGAAAGAAAAGAGGCCAAAGAAATTGATTAATTTGTACTTTTCTCTCTTAGGAATCATATGAATAGTAGTATGTGATCAAGACCTAGAAATATACCTAAAGTGCATGATTTAGTGTCTAATTTTTCCCCCACTCTATGTTTTTAAGTGAGTGCTTGATAATATAAAGTAGATAAGAAATGCGTACTTGATAACTATGTAGATCGATGGTGAAAATTGTGTTGATGAGACAAGAAAAAGCGTGAAGTGAATAATATGAAGCATGGAAGCTAGAGAAGAGGAAGATACCTAGGGGTGAAAAATCATATGTGTATATTTCGCATTGTACATGTTGTCTATGTTTCTTGTTGTTTGATGATGTGACTATTGCTTCCCAAAAGGATGGACCTACAAAATAAAAGAGAAAATGAGTAGTCAAATATGTGTATATTAAAATTTTGATCCAAACATGTAAAAATTATGTAAAAGCATGTAAAAATGTGAAAAAGGAACATGTGCACCTGATCCATGATGAGTGAAGGATAGAAAGGATCCTGAAGATGTTGTATAAGAACAATTTTTTTGGGCGATCTCACATTAAGTGTGAGTTTTGGGGTGATCTCATGCCATAATAGAAGAAGTGTAGGGATAAGGGTCTAATGTTATTCTCCAACCTTTGAATTATTCTAGAAGATTTATAAAACACTACAGATGGTGTTCTCAAATTCAATAAAATTTGTTCCAGTTTGATCCAATGTGAAAATAGAAAAGAGGTGAAAACATGCATGTTGATTGTTGGAGGAATGTACCTGATCTGTAAAAGTGTTATGTAGACTACTAACAATTGTGTTTATCTGAGAAAAATTATGTAACCACCCCTTGGTCATAGGCATCCAGGAAGGATCAGAAGTGCCCATGTGCTCATGTCTGTATCTAAGCATTGAAATTTGTGCTCAGTTGAAGACCCAAGTTAGATTTTGGGTCATTTTTGAGATGGAATAATGTGTTATAATGGTATTGAACTATGATGTATTGTGATTGTGAAGTGCTAAATGGGGTGACTAATTCACTTGATATATGCCCCCCTTGTATGGGGTGCATGCGATGTCACTTAGGAGTATGTGGCCCAAAGGAGGACTTGATGTACAAACTGGCGAAGACATGTAAGGGGAAGGGAATGTGTTTAGTAGAAACCAAGACACATGCAAACAAAGTGGATAGAAGAAACATGTTAGTGAAAACAATACAAATACGCATGTAAAAGACAAAGTGTAATCTAGAAAGAAAGAATAAAATGTAGACCGCAAAAAGTAGGTTGCAAACATGGGGCATCACTCACAATGTTGCAATAAAATCGAGTTCAAAGTGGCCAAAAGCATATAATGTGCACACAAGAAAGAGGTCATAGCCCACAAATAATGGAAAATAATGACAAAAAATGACAATCAAGATATCAGATAACCATGATAACAAAGAGTTCCTGCAAGACAAATGTTGCACATGAAGCACTCGTTAGCATGTTATAAAGATAAAATTTATGTCAAGGAATGTATGATACAATATAGTAGTGTGCTAGTAAGAATATGTAGTAATGTAAAATTAAAAATAACACTTGTGATGTGTATGAAACTAAATGCCCCTAGGAGTCATTGTGAGACCGACAAGAGGTATTGTGCCAAGCATTTGTGCTACATGTAATAGATCTGGGTAAAGTCTGTATTCAAAACTAGAATTCAAGTGAACATGCATGTGTATATAGAAAATATAATGACATACAAATTATCTTTCTAACATAGTAAACAAAGTGTAACATGTAAGTATAAGTAATCAAGAACAATTTTCAACCAAGATATGCAGATGCAGCGAGTTTGAATGGAATGGAATGCAAAGTGAGTGTGAGTGAGTATGCATGAAATGAGGTTCATTTATAAATTTTCTCTCAATAGTCAAGAATGAACCATATAAGAAGATTACGTCATCCGAAAATGTTTTGAAGTGTACACTAGAAATATATGATCAAAAAATTGTATAATGTAAAGAGTGAGTAAGTGTGGTGAGGTTAATTTCATATTGAGACCCTCAGTAGTTGAGTATGAACTACAAAACTAGAGTGCGTCATAGGGAAGTGTGTTGTGTGAGAGTGTGATGCTAGAAATATGTTTCGTAAATGCACTTTGAGTGTGAAATGTGTAGTGTGTATGATGTGAGGTTCATGAATGTAGTAAGCCCTAAACATTTAAGTGTGAAGTATTTCATGAGAGTGTGTCATTGGGTAATGATGATACAAGTGTATAAATATTTGCAAGATGTGTGTGAAAGGATAGATTCCAAGTAAGAAGTAAAATGGTGGGAGTGCAAGACACCTCAAAATGCTAGAAGGGGGAAGACCGAGTATGGTGCCCCTAAGTATACGCCCGATGAATATGTTATCCAATAAAAGTGAAAGATGTAGGTCCTCCACCTGATTCTTACAGAGATAAATGCATGTTCCCATTCTCTAATATCTATGGCATATGATACATATGATGTATTAGTGAATGAGACCTATGTGCATGAGACCTATGAGGTGATGGACACCTATGTGAAGGATAACACGGAGGTGATAAACACCTATGTGAAGTAGAGTGAGGAGGAAATGAACACCTATGTGAAAGAAAACAAGGAGGTGATGTATACCTATGTGAAGGATCTACCTAAGTGGGGGAGATAGACCGATGAGATGGACAAATAGATCTATGAGACTAAGTAGGACATACATGAATAGGAAATCTAGGAGTATATTTTACTTTTGATTTGAGAGGTCCTGGGGACCTAGATGTTGTAGTGAGTGCAAGTGCGAAAACCTCAAGTGGAGGTTGTGGCCATGGTTTGGATGGTGGAACTCCATGACAATAATGAATTTATTTTTTTGAATGAACTTGAGACATAGTTGATTCATGGAAATGATAACTTTCCTAGAATTGGGCCAGGGAATACCTAAGATCATGTCACATCCTTTGACTGAAGGAGCCAAAAGAAATAGCACAAGCATGTTAATAGTACCAGATGTGACTAGAAGCTTGGCATAACCATATAATTTATGAACCAGGTATGAAATATGCGAGAGTGGATAGGCGATAGTGAAAATAAGTGCAATATAACATGTGTTTACATGAAATGATGGATAAGTCATATTGTTATTAATAGAAATAGATCTAATAGAAGTTTTTATATGTAATGTTTCGAGGATAATGTAGCATGATAATCATAGTTAGAGAATGAAATGAATGGTGGAGATGCATCAAGATGAGTGACTAGAAAATCAAGATCTCCCAATAAAGGAGGAGGAACCGCATGATATGTATGATTGGTTGAAGATTCAGCCGATTACTTTTCATGTTTCAAAAGAGAATTTTTGAAGATTTTGAGCTTTTGATTTTCATTTACCGTGTATATTTCATAGGCTTAGGAAACTCAATTGCATTATTATCGATAAAATCTTGAATAATATTACAAAGTTTGAAACATCGATCTCGTAGAATGCCCAATGCATTGATTTATAATCACATCTATAATTTTCATTGTAATTGTGACCTTTTGACAAGATAGATCCAAATTGAGCAAAAGAGGAAGCTTAATTATATTTCTCTCAAAGTGTTATGGAAATAGAAGATATGAAGCAATAATAAGCTTAATAAATTTATGCTTCGGAGGCTGCCATTGGATATTTTCAAGATTAGAGGCAACATTAATAGTAGCTTTATCTTTAGTGCGTTTAATAAATGCCTTGAAAGTTGATTTAATTTGAAATTTGATACTTAAGCTTGCCTATAGATAATAGAATAGTTTTACGTAGCTTAAGAGTATCATATAAATGATTGAATTATGGAGATGTCTCAAAGATAACACTCTCCTAGAGAGGCAGTAATATACTTTGGATGAATACATCTTGAAGTTAAGATTCTGTAAGCACATTAGACATATTAGATGATTTGTTCTTATATCGCAAGACATAATCCACGAGATGTTTGTTAGATCCTTGTTTAAGTTATACTAATCGAACATAGGATATCTTAGAGTCGGTATTAATAGAGGGATGAGTGAGAAAAAAATCATCTAAATGCGTAAAACATGTTACTGAGTGGACAATAAGATCATAGAACCAACACATTGCATAATCTTGAAGAATGTGAGGAAAGAGATTTGCTAGTAAAGTGTGATCATCTGCATAATCTAGACATGCTACATGAAATGCTCAAAGATGCTCTTGAGGGTCACCATGGCCTTTGAAAATGGGAAGTTGATGAATTTAAGAGGAAGCATATAAGCATAAATGGATGGTGTGAAAGTAGTATGAAGTAGTAATGGAATCCAGAGATAGGGATGCGATAAAATTAGCCAATTGAATTTGAAGAATTTGAGTTTGCAAATCTTGATATAAAGAATTTAAATCAGGTGTATTTGAAGAAGTGTCAAGTTGTGCACTAGAATCATTAGGTTAAATGATGGGAGCGGTAGTAGTGGGAATGGAAGTAGGAATACAAAGGGGTTGGGTGGAGGTCATGAAAACTAAGGAAGAACTGATAAGAGGTGCCAAAGAAGCATCACGAGAGTTCTTAACAGCAATCAAAGCATGAAGGATATGCGGAAGATGATTAGAATTATCACGTAAAACTTGAAAAAAATTTGTGAGATTATCTAATTGTTCTTGATCAACGTTTGTTTATTCATCATATGAGTTCTCACTATCAAAAGTTTCAATGTTTTCAAGAGAAACTTGTTGAGAGTTATTGAATGGATTATCAACTTCCACCATTGATTTAAAAACCCTATGGGAAGATGGAGGGAGCTTGATATGCTCAACAAACACAAAATAGTCACAAGTGATGGACATAAGAAAAAAACCATAGAAAGAAGGTTAGAATTGAAAAAAGTTTACCAAACAATTTATCAAATATTGAAATAAATAAATGTTAAATTCTAATTACGAGAGTTATAGTAAAATGATAAAGCAATATAATGTAGATTTAACCCAAGCAATAAGAAAATGAATTTAAAAACCTAGGTGCAATATAAGGGATAAAGTACTTAGATGATTTCACAATTAAACATGGATTGTTTGAATTGAAAAACTAATGGAATAGGAGGAAATCATCATCACAAATCAACTCAAATTTTTGTAAGCATCGAAATGTTGGGACTAGGGCGCTTGGACTAGGTCGGGGTGCTAGGGACATTATGTAGGTGCCTCGTGACTATGCGAAACTTTAAAAATGATTTTCATAGGGTCAATATTTTCATATGAGTTCATTGTTAGTCACCTATATGTTGTTGGCTGATCACCGATTTTCTTGAAACTTTTAAGAGAAAGATTACTGCAAAACCCCAAAACACATCAAATCCTAAAAATAAAAAGATGCAAATGGGGAGTAGGATTGACTTTCACGGTGGTCACTCGATTGAGTGAAATTATGATTCGGTATTGCACCACATTTTAGAATCCATGTAGTTTTACGTGTGTGTAAAATTATTCCTTAGGTGGCTCTTGTGCCAGACGCACTTAAATAAAAGAAATAGCTAGATGTATAAAATGTAAATAGATGTTTATATCAAAAAATGAACTTCCCATCCTATGAAGTGGATGTAAAAGAATGCAGTCCCTTTTCCTTGAATGGATGCTAGATGGAGACTTTGATGCTCTTGAAATGCCTTTATATGTAATCGTAGGTGATAGTAGTAGAGTTTTAGATATTTTTCCTTTATTATGGTCACATAGATTTTTATTTATATGATTCCCTTGTTTGAATTTTGTAATTAACCATTAAAATTCCAATGAACAAGAAAATAATATGCCCAATGGTTAGAAAATACCCAAAATATGTGATCAAGATATAAAGAGGTTGGGGGTACCCATAGGGGATGAGGGCGCTAAGCGTTGGTGTATTAGTTGTGCCTTTGGTGTCCATACTTAGAAAAGATGAAGTAACAAAGGTCACAGTGGGAAGTGAGGTGTGCAAGACCAATATAAAAACTAGAAATAAAACAAAGAGTCCAAAGATAATGATCAATTAGTACTTTTATCACTTAGGAATCATATAAATAGTAGTATGTGATCAGGTCCTAGACATATACCCAAAGTGAAAAATCTCTTAAGTTCATATAATGTTGTAATGAATAACATTATTATTTAGCCACTGCTAAATTTTTCCAGCATTAATTAATATTCAAAATCCATCTAGAGGACCTACGATAACCATGTGTAATTGTAAAGGATTCCATATCTTATCAATCATCCTTCGACACTCTTTTACAAGCCATTATACTTAGTATAAAATTTGGTTAAACCTTATTATAGGTTAAGAGAACATGTGAATCTTCTTATTTTCAATTAGAAAGTCATTAAAGTAACCTTCATCGACTCCGCACACCATTAACAATAAAACCTAGTGAACCAATAATGCAATCAATCATTTTCACTACTATGACCATAGTTATTTGGCTTTACGTTAGCAAGCTAGTTACGAGACTCTACACAATCCTACAAAACCTATATTCCCTTCACCGCATAACCATATCAACATAGTTATTAGGATTCTTTTCCATTTTTACTTATTAATTTTATAGTTAATCATCTTAAGTATTCATGTACATTAAGTAATGGACCAATTTCCAAAGTCAGTAGATATCAAAACTTGACATTTGGGTCATATGGTTCATGTCAAGCACCACCTTGGGATCCCTATAGGAAAAGATACGTTCACGTAATGACCTAAGTCATTGCACATTTTTCCTCTCCATGTAGCCATCCCAAGTTGGTATGTGCATGACTCATATGACACGAAGGTCATGTCATGATTCCTTCCTTAATTTACTATTCATTATGCTTTCATTCTGTTATTAGGTTAACATATATTCATTAATTTATCCAATTCATGATCAAGGTATACAATGATATCATCGATCCACTAAATAATATATGAAACTCTTACCACATACAAGTCAAACTATGCCATTTTACAACCATTGGTTAGGTTTAGTCAAGTATAGAAATGACCAATTCATAACACTAATTAGTTATAATTTGTGATCATTATTAGACATTTATACATTCCAGGTTGTCAAGTCAATCTAGTACATGATTTACTTAAGCTCATGATCAAAATGTATCTTTGCACTTTGTTCCATATCATCGTAACTAATTTCACACTAAATTAGGGTGGAATCAAGTATGATCTTACAACGATAACATGTAATCTTAAAAGATAACAACATGTTTCACATTATTTCATACATATAAATTGATTTATATCAATGTGTGTAGATATGATTGATAAGTATATCTTATACACATATTTCTTTTGAGTATAATTTTATATTTCCTTGTTTATCTTACTATTTTTTATACATTCATTAGATCATAACGTCATCTTACTAAAATTATTTTATACAACAATCATAAGGCAGTTCACCGATAAATCAATGATAACAATATGTCTAAAAATACAAACATAATGAACTAAATAATTATCATTAAATTGATGATTAATAACATTAGTACATATACATAATTGGTTGTTGAATATAAACCTTTAATACATCGAGTATATTTACTCGTTAAAAATACAAGTAATATTTTCACATTAAATTCAAGTACAAGTACATTTAATAAAATCATATGAAATGGTAAAAAAATAATTCCTTATTCATCTCGAATGAGGAGGAGGATATAGTGGGAAGTAACGAATTCAAACAGGTGCACACCTAGAGCCCATTGTAGAGTATAGATGGTAGGCCGAGCTCCAAAACCAAGAACAATCATGAAAAGGAAATGTTAACGAACCGTTTGTTGAACGTTACGTGCCTTTGTTTCTTTTGTGTCCTCCTTTGTCTTGTTAGTGGCTTCATGGCTATTATGTGTTGGTATAGTATAAAAATAGTTATATGAGGTTGAGGCTATGATTCCTTTCCCCTTGTTGGGCTTTGTGGTGGGTTAAGTCATTTTTCCTTTTGGATTTTTGGTTGGTGTTTGGGTTGCTTCTCTCGCCTAGTCATTTTTTGATATAATTTGTACTATGGGTTTTTGGTCCCCCCAAAACCAAATAGTTATCTAATCTAAAAAACCAATGCATGTTGTGTTATCCTTTCTTTACTCAACTCAAATTACTTTTTAACCCCGTAAACTATAGAATAACAACATATATGCATGGTTAGTTCAATAGAACCGACATCGAATAACAACTCTCAATCATTTTGTTGTATTATGAAGAAATGAACATAATAATAATTAACTTATGACTTAAATAATATAATCCATATGCTATAATAAGTCTCAATAATCAATTCGATGAAGTGAACCTAAGGATGTAATCAATGTTTCCATCAAACACCTTTACAATTCACCCAATAAAATATTAATGACTTTCCTAGTATTATCTTTTATAAAAGTTTCATCACAACAAATACAAGAAAAATGGACCATTTCCTTAAAGATTATTCCCCTTACTTACTCATAACCATTCGCATCCCTAGCATTTCCTATCACTAAAACAAGATGGTTATTTGAAAGGGCCACATAAAATTCTTCATTCATTATGTTATCATCTCTTGGCACAGTTAGACCCTTGGACCAATCAAATACCCTGGACAATATATACTCATGATACCTTATTTTAACTATCAAGGATTTACACAAGTAATTCTAAAATCCATGTTGACTTACATAAACCTCATTCCTTAGTCAAAGATAACCATCTAGGTAAATAAGAGTTTTTCCCTTATCAACTTCCAAATAAAATGAGTAGTTATGTATCTTAAAGCCCACGGGAATAAAACATCAATAATAGATATCAACATAGTTCATATTTTTTTGTATTTTTTATGAAATACTTTATACACATGATAACAGTCAAGAAGGAGAGATCACATATTATATCTAACCCTTAAAACCTCATCGAAAACTCGTATTGAGATGAAAAACACATTATATATAGCTAATAATAAAAAGAGAAGTATTGATGTTCACAATCTCCAATAGCTTGTCATATTGACATGTCAAGGAATGGTTTCCACTTTATACCAGCCAAAAGGAAAGGGTTTATCTATGTTCTGATACATGAAAATGAACCCCAAAATCATTTGTACCATTTCAAACCGGAAGTCTGCTTTTGGGGGTGAAATAAAATATTCCCTACGAAACCTCGATTCTTTAAGTGTTGCAGAGGTTTTTTCATGTCTTAAGGTAGCCACAACTTAGAAATATCTATCACCCCAAAACACCCATTTCAATTGAAATCATGGATTTCAAAATAACTTAATGAGTAATGTCATAATCCCAAGGTATGTAGACAAGAATGAAATATATCAATCATTACTAGACCAAAATGTTTAGAAACCATTCAATCCATTTCAAATTCTAGCAAAAAGGGCATTTGCCATATCACTTAGTCATACCGATTAAATAAACCCGGATGTAAAAGTAATTACATAATTTCTTTTCTAAATTTATATAAGCACTTAGTTAATTAAACACTTACATCACTATTTTTCTACATTTTCAATAACATTTATAATATACAAACCATACAACGAAATAATCTAAATAATATTATCACATTTGAGATGAAACAACAAGATGAGATTCGATATTCCATGCCCGATTGTGTGTACGACCTCGGCCACTTTTCTTGCAAAAATCTTCAAGAAAACTGAACCAACAAACCTCCCCGAATTATTCCTATACTTATATAGATAATATTCCTTTAAAAAAAAATAAAAATGGATATTTCACAATAGTTTTCATAAAATACCTAGAAACCCATACTATTTCCTTCGTCCATGCATAGCTCCAAAAGGGAGATCTCAATATCAAATCGGGAATCAAACAATCTAACTCAATTCCATTCACTAGCTTCTCCAAGAATCTTCTCTCTTTTTTCAAGGAATTTCCTAAAAATTTTAATGCAATTAATATTCATAGTCTTTGCATAGTGGCCAAATAAATTTACCATCTTTCCTTTAAAATGGCGGTGGCTTAATTGATTGGTCCCGGTTTAGTTAAAAACAAATAATGGTAACCCACATTGCACGCTTGGTGGACTATGTAATAAAAATGTTCTTCAAGTACCGAAGTAATACAAGGTACTTATAAGTAACAAATTTGTTAATATTGTTGAGCCATCATATATAAAAAAACAAGTATAATCATCCAATATAATTATGGTAATAAAATAGGTCTATCATAGATACGAAATCATTGCATACAACCACAAGAGATGAAGTTCAATCATAAGAACATGTATAAAAACATAATAACTTACCAATTTTACGAAATCATCACACACATCAAGGTAAAGTAATCTCATACAACCTAGCATAGTAAGAATAAGTTATAAATGTTGAGAACTCCATGAATGCTTGGTGAAAAGTGCTATTATGTGGTTTGGCATGAAACTATGTGTAAGTGTGTATATCCTTTTTAGGATATATATGCATGTATAGCTGCATACTTAACTATGCAACAATGTTCATCCCCAGCCTTCGTAAACCAATTTACGTACTACAACTCAACCTTGTGATGAAACCAAATTAAAAAGTAGAATGTGACATACTTCCCCCTGAATGAATCACCGTCTTGATGATTTTACTCATTATTAGTAGATAAAATAAACTAAAAATAGATTTGTATCATTCAAAAAAGGAAAAAAATTAATCATTTTCATCCAAACTTGAAATTTATCCAGATTTAAGTTCATCTAAATTCAAATTTATTGAATGTAACAAAATTTTAACGAAAAAAAATACCAAATAGTTGGCATTATGACATAATTTTATCATTATAGTCAGTCATAATATATAATATTATTTAGTATATATAACAAATAGTTAAAAAAGTTATATATCACTGAAACAAACAAGGAAACACTCTTTTTCAATTCATCCATGTTTTTCCTAAGCTGTAAGTTTGTTAGAACACTTGTCTTTTCAAATCTTGCATTGTGTAATTCTCAATTTTTTTGAAATGCATCCAATAATTTTCCGCTGTTCGGCTATTTTTACCAATATAATTATATGGTTTTCATCTAATTTGGATATGTTCATCATTTAATCATTGCTAATGATAACCTTAATCATTTAAACTATTCCTTTCTTTGTCATTTAGGCTTGTTGTTTTCTGAATACCTTCCATGTATTTGTTTGTCTTTCATACCAATAAATCTTTGACCTACGTTGAGAGAGTGAATATTAATCAATAAGTCATAAGTCCCTAAATGAACTTATGTATAAACCTAATTTCCGTGATGAAGTTAAACAACGTCAATGTTGTATTGATAGACGAGAGGTTTGTAGTTTACAAAAATTCTTCTCATATGATAAAGTTCATATTTCTCACCCATTTTCAACTATTCATTAGATACAAATAACTCGGTTATACTACTATCAATTAAAAAAACAACAATAAGTCTTGTTTAACTAACATGATTTTTCGCAAGGAATAAATTTTTCCTTTTCTCGGCTATTAGCCATTGCAACATTTTTCTTCTCTTTCTTTCTAGAAATTACAACATGTTTTACTGTTGTGTTTCATCATGGAAGTCCTCATTTAGAACCATATCTTTTCCACCTCTTTTCTTAAAATTTATAGGTGAGAAAGAGTTGATGTTCTTTTTATGTTTTTCCTCTTTATGAGTTGGAATTTATTACATTCTATTATAGCCTTTTGGATTTTCTGAACACTTCTACTATAATAGATAGTCCACACCTATCTACTTCATCTATTTGATTTGGGTTTAATTTCATATCGGATTACAATTCCAAAACCTACCATCAAAGAAAGTTCAATAGTCAAGTGATTCCCTTCCCGATTGCTACAATTAGTTTAATTTGTTTTACCTTAAATTGATCATTTCTACTCATTACCAACTACTTAAAGAAAACTATCCGGTTTCGAGTATCCTGAAGGATTTTATAATTTTATCTAACTTCTTAACTACCAAACCTATAGTATAATATGGTCCAGTTTTTTTATTCGTATATCATTCGCATATCCCTTTTATTCAGTTAACAAAGTAAGATGTAAAATGTTCAGTTAATGTAAGGACCCATTAAGTCCAAGAGCTATAACCTTCAGCTCTGATACCAAAATGTAACACCCAAATTATGCATCAAAAAACCAAGGGATTTTTTTATATAACAACCTCCTTAATTACATTTAATGCCTTCATTGATTTTAACAAGTAGCAATTAAAATCCAACATACTATAGTTTACAAAATATCTTAAGTTCATAAAATGTTAAAATGAATAATATCATTATTCAGCCACTACTAAATTATTCCAACATTACTTAATATTCATAATCCATCTAGACAACCTACGATAGGTATGTGTAACTACAAAGGATTCCATATCTTATCGATCATCCTTCAACACTATTTATAAGAAATTATACTTAGTATACCATTTGGTTAAACCTTATTATAGGTTAAGAGAGCATGTGAATCATCTTATCATCAATCGAAATTCACCGAAGTAACCTCCATGCAACTCTGACACCGTTAACAAGAAGACATGATGAATAGAGAATGCAATTAGTCATTTGCACTACTATGGCCATAATTATTTGGATTTGCATTAACAAGTTGGTTTCAATATTGCACACAAGCCTACAAAACATGTCTTCGCTTCAGCGCACAATCATCTCGATGTAGTTATCACAATTCTTTTCCATTTTTTACTTATTAAGTTTATAGTTAATCATCTTAATTATTAATTTACATTAATGAATGGACCAATTTCGAAAATTGTAGATATCATAACTTGACATTCGGGTTATATGGTTCATGTTAGCACCACCTTGGGATCCCTACAGGAAAATATACATTCACGTAATGACCTAATTCATTATGCATCCATTCCTCTCCCTATAGCCATCCCAAGATGGTGCCAAAGCATGACTCATATGACACGAAGGTTGTTTCATAATTCCTACCTTCATTTACTATTCACTATGTTTTCGTTCCATCATTAAGTTAACAAAGATTCATTAAGTTATCCAATAACTCATGATCATAATGTACCTTCATACTTTTCTCGTATCATCATAAATAATTTTACACTGAAGTATAGTGGAATCAGGTATGATCTTACAATGATGATACTTAATCTTCAAAGTGTGTGTTGTTTTTGTTAAGAGACAACATCATGTTTCATATTGTTTCATATATATAAACTGATTTTTATCATTTTTTAAAGCTATGAATGAAAAGTATATCTTATACACATATCTCTTTTGAGTAAATGTTTGTATTTTCTTGATTATCTTACTATTTTTGTTATGCATTCATTATATCATTACATCATCTTGCAAAAATTATTTTATAGAACAATCATGTTGGCGAAAATCTTGAAAAAATTATAGGTGGAAAAATTGGTGGATATCCACCACTGCTAAGAAACTTTGGGTCCCTCTTCTTGAATGGTACAACTCCATTTATTATGCATGCATGAAATTGAAATTTATGGTGGCCTAAAGGCTAGGGATCTAATAGGAACACTCCACTAAATCTATGGAAAAATCTTACAATTGCTTGCAAGGGAGGAATTTGTTGAGGAGGTAGGAAAGGGAGTGGAAAAAGGAAGGGGGATTAATATCTCAAGTAGAAAATTAGATTCTGTAGACATTAATCAGAGTAATTCAACACACATATATAGAAATAAAACAACTTTGTTACTTGCATCAAGAAAAGGTAGAATTAGGAACACAAAGTTTCAGTAATTCTCTCATCAAAAAGGAAAGAAACTCCTTTCTTCTTCATTGATGTTTTGGAAAATTGTACATAGTGAGAAATAGAAGAACATAGAGGAGGGGAATAGAGGAATTTTTTCTATTTCTTTTCTTAACTTCAAGTAGTAATCTCTCCTTGAGCATACAAAATTTATAACCCTTAATAATGGGGAATTCATTATAATTCATAAAATTTGGAACGAATCTTCGCCTACCACCCACATGAGCTTTCGATTTTCCTCCACAACATGTGAATTTTCTAATCCCTACGGATGAAATTAAGTTCCCTTTTATTAATTAAGGGTAACTTATTACAATATTGACTATATTAACATTTAAATGTATAAGACAAGCGTTATGATTACTAATAAATAATAATTAAAAGGGGGAGAGAAGAGTAGAAAGAATGAGAGAGGATAACAAAGAATAAGTTCTTCCAAAGAATGAATAAATATGTCTTTTCCTTCGATGAAGATGGAAACTGGCCTTTGATGGCCCTCTATTACATTGTTATGTTTCGTTGATGAAATTTTTCTCCTTTGGACTCCTCATAATAGTTTTACTTTGTTGATGATGATGAAAATCTACCCCTTGTATGATACATAGACACCTGGACTGGACCGCCAAATGATTGTTTAAAAACACTATTTCAAGATCTATCAAAGTGATCTTCGGATGAATGCTAGACTTGCTCATGATGATGCTTTTTTGACCTCACAATGAGAATGAAGACCACTCTCTTGTTCCTTAGGATTTCAAAATTATCGTTCATGATTTTTGACACTTGCATCCCAATTCTATATGTTGTGTTGCAAGATTGTAAATTTTTCCTTCTATGCCTTGTGATAATCTATTTTACATGTATGCACCATTGTAACCAAAGGGTTGTCTCCAATATTTTGTGAAGGATTAATTTCCTTTCCATAGAAATTCCATCACTTGAGAACCCCAGTAAAGATGTCATAAAGCGAGATGTGGATGAAAACTATGATCAATGCCACTTTCTACTCTTAGAATTTGAATTTAATATTTTTAGTAAATTACTATTTTCACTTCACCACCTCATTGTTCTCCTAGTTGTTCCCTTTTCACACTACCTTTGAAGAATTTTCCATCCATTAAGAATTTGAAAAACCATGTGAAAAAAAGGGGAAGGAATATTTTATTTTCCCCCTTTTCCCCTTGGAAAGATATGGAATGACACCAAAAGTGTGTATTATCCCGCACGATGACAAGTGTCAAGCATGTGTGAGTTGGAGTGGGGGCTAGAAATTTGGCAAAAGGTACTTATCGGAGGCCTCAGAGGTCATATGATGGGTCCGTAAGGCTTGAGGTGGGGGCACATTTTTATACCCCCTTTTTCCCCTTGGAAAGTTACAAAGGGACACAAAATTGCATATTAGCCTCATGTGACACATGTCACTGAAAAATTTGGCTAAGGACGGAGCTTGTACCTTGGAGAGGATCTTGAAAATGACATTGTTGGAGCTCCTAAATGAATGTTTGGGAACTTATTTATATTATATTGACTATTAAAATCATTTTTAGAAGGATGGAATGGGTATCAAGGTCTGATTCAGCTTGAAACATCCAAAAAAATTTCCTTTTTAATCAAGACCGCTAGTTGTTCTGCGAATAATGAGTTATGGAAAGAAATGCATGGGTGTTGTGAAACATCTGAGATTACCACCATGTAGGTAATTGAATCATATTTCCATTGATATTTTGTTTGACATCCAACACATTTTGAAGATCCTAGAATCATCTCCTGAAGCTTAGGTGCTATTTTTGTAGTGTAAGCTCTTTCGGCCTAAAAAACGTGCCTTTCCTGAACTTTCTCCTAAACCTTTGGATATTTCCAAAATATTCCCGTTATCCAATTTCACCCCCTAGGGTTAATTTGATAACATGCATCAGAATTCTCAAGTCCCAAGCAAATGGATTAATTCAAGGCAAAAATCATGTTTCTAGGGTCCCCTCAGAATTTTTTCTAACTCCCCTGGCCGAAGAAGAAAAGAGCAAGTTATGAGAAAATGTGAAAAAGTTGCAGAAAATAAGCTTGGGCCGGAAAAAATCATGAAAAATGTCTAAGTCCTAGTCCTCACAACAGTCGGGACGTGAGGGACATCTGGGCGCGAATCGGCCGAAAGGCCGCCAGAAGTCTGCAGAGCAAAGGAACATCCGGGCCGTAGGGACGTGGAAGACATGGAAAGCTGGTTCAGCCGAAGGAGAAGAAAATCGACTAAATGCTCTGGGACACTTGGGACAAGAAGACGGGAAGGACGCGAACCGGCCAGTTTGGCCAAAACGGGAACTTTCACACTGGGACAGTTGGGACAAAGGGACGCAAAAGATGTGGATAGCCGAGAAATCCGAGAGCCAATCAGATCACGCCACGTGTCATTGGTAGAAAAGAGACAAGGAAGCCCATTTCGGTGGATCGTAAGTTTTTGTCCCGCATAAAGACCTTTGGGACATCTGGGACAAATGGACGCGATGGATGTGAAAAGCCGGCAGACCCGCGGACCAATCAAATCATGACACGTGTCGCTAGGGGAAATGGCCAAAAGGGTTAAAAGGGTGAGGTTTCAAGCGTTGGCCCGAGCCAAAAGGAATTGGACACGTGTCCAATGGAACAGGGAAGCTCGGAGCTCAGGAAAGAGTTAGAGATTTAGCAAGAGTTTTGGCTGAGAAGCTAAAAGCAAAGGTCTGCCCTGCGCCCCTATCGACCAATCAATGTATGCCACATGTAATCCAGGTGGCAGAGCGCGGGAAGAAATTTAAAAATCCCGTTTCACTGCTTTTGTGCCCTAAATCTTCAGATCGCCATATCTTCCGATCCAGAGCTTGGATTTGCACGTTCTTTATATCATTGGAAATATTATGAAATTCTCTACATGATTTTGGGGTTAATCTTGAATTTTGGTGCAGTCTAGAGAGAGAAAATTGAGAAACGGCTCTGACGCGTGTTCATGGCTAGAAGTGACATTTCAGCGACTAGATTTAATGCAGAATGGGTCGCATTCTCCTGTAATTCGGTCAAAATGACAGGGTATGGGTTTGTAAGGTCCCCCATGCTATTTTAATGCACCTGTAGTCAAGAAGGAATGGGCTCTCACGTTTTTTGTATGCTTCTGTCTCCTAGGCTCGACCCATGCAATGTAAAAGGCAGATTTGGCTCATTTCTAAAGGGGGGAACATTTTTGGACATAGAAACTTCTTCTTTCACCTCCAGCAAGTGATTGATGCAAGAATCAGACCTCTCCAAAAGATCAGAATAAGTATTCACCTCTCGAGGTTGTAATGCATGATTTTGACACTTTGGAAATGATAATGCAATCCTTGTGAATGAGTTTCGAGTCCTTTGTTTGTATTATTTGCTTCATTTCAGATCCTAAATTATATCTTATCAGTCTGTGTATGTTTTATGTTGCAATCTTTGGTTTGTGTCTATTTGCATGATAGAAATGTTTCACCACTCCTTTTGGTGCATCACCATCTTTAGTTAGTTTCAATTTTGCATTTCTATCCCTGTCTCTGGCCGGTTTTAGAGTAGGATTAGGATCTAAACCTCTGTAGTTGTGCAAGCATTAGATCTAATCAGAGGAGTTTGAGGAACCAATCTCTAATCTGGAGATTCCTCTCTCGGTTCACAAGTCCCACACTTGGAGAGAGAGGTTTCCATGTTTTGCAATCACACCGGATGCTAGAGTGATCAACCTAGAAGCCCGATCTGCATCTAGGGGTGCTGTGAGTTCGCAACAACAGTTTTGGCACGCCCGGTGGGACCAGAGGTCTCATTTTTATTGCAGTGAAGTTGATGTGCATCTGCTGCAATTTTCTTGCTTGAAAAGAGCTATTATTTGCATATCTGCGACTCCAAGGGGAAGAATCAACTGGCTTCAACAATCAGTCCTGAAAACTTATGAGAAGAATCACAAGGTCAAGAGTTGGAGAAGAAGAAGTGCTTTGTTTGAATACCTGCAATTATCTCCAAGAAGAAGGCAAAGAGGAAGAAGGATTCAAAGGTCTCCATCTCCACCAAATAGAACTCTCTCAACTCCTCCACCTGGTAGGCCTTTCATTCAGTCAACAAGGGTTTTAAGACCAATCAGAATGGCTCAAAACAATCCCTACGTCAACTTCACAGTAGCAGCCCACTTGCCCTCAATGTGCAACATCCAGTCCCTATTGCAGCCTTGAAGAACATTCCCTACTTCACTGGAGAAAATCAGACTACTCCAGGTGATCATGTTAAAGATATTGCTAACCTTTGTGTGATCCATGAAATCAATGAAATGCAAGTGGCTGTCAAGTTGCTGGCATCTTCATTCAAGGGTAAAGCATTGCAATGGTTTAGAAGCCTTGGAGCTGGTTCTATCACAAATTGGAATCAGCTGTGTATAGCACTTCATGAGTAGTTTGGAGAGAAGGGAGACAACTTGTCTCTTTTGGAGCAGCTGACAACCATCAAGAGAGCTCCCAATGAGCAGCTGACCGACTTCAACTTCAGATTTCAAAGGACTTGGGAGAGAATTCCAGTGGCAGTTAGGCCAACAGCAGAAGGTGTTTTTCTTTACTATCTCAAAGCTCTAAATTCTGATATTTCTATGTTGATTCAGTCCATGGGAGGCATAACTATCCCTATGGCTTATAGCATCACCATTAGGGCTGAAAATTGTTTGATCCAAGCTGGCAAACTTGCCCCTAGACCTCCCATGCCATTGTTTCCAAGTTTAGAGAGCCCAAACACCAGTCAAGCACCTAATTTGGCTCCTTCTCCCACTCCTAGAAATCAGAGTTCAAATGAAGCATCCACTTCATCTCCAAGTACTCCAAATGAGCTTTAAGAGGTCATGAAGCAATTGCAAAACCTAGGCAATGAGATGGTTACTCTCAAAAGGAAACAAGCCCAAGGTTTTAGACCTTCTTATCAACCCCAAGCTCAGCCTAATAGGTAGCCATACCAACCACAAAGGCCTCCTAATCCAGTTGCAAATATGAATCAAACAAGGCCTCCTGCCAATAGACCATTTCAGCCATATAATCCAAATGCCATATCTGCCTCTAAGGCATTGGTGCCAACACAAAACAACATTGCTCAGGAGTATGATTGGTGTTTTCCATGCAATGAGCCTCATAACCAATCCATGTGCTTCAATGGTGCTTTGAATCAAGCACTAATGGTGACAACTACTGGTGTGGAGGGTGAGGGTAGTCAAGGAAACAATCAACAACAAGAAACATTCCAACAGCAATCAGCCCCAAATGACACCACATTGGTAAATTGGCAAGCAGAAGATTTCTGTGGCATGAATCAAGTAGTTTCTCAAGGTGTTGCAGCCAACACAAGGTCAAAAAGGAGGAATTTGGGTGAAGAACAACCATTAGCCCCAACCAATCCACAACTTTCCATGGCTCCACAAGTGGTTGGCAAACAAAATCCGGTTGTAAATGCACAAGGGCAGCCAAGAACAGCTCCTAGACCAACTCAAATACTAGTTGTTGCTGCCCACGTACAAGGAGCGAATGTGTAAACCAAGGGACAGCAAAGAGATCCTTCATCACCATTCAGTATCATTGATCAGATGAAGAAGACAAACGTCAATATATCAATGTGGGAATCCCTATCTATCCTAGGCCAAAGAGATCTGCTGCAAGCTGCCATGAAGGACTGGCCAACTTCAAATTAGCAAGTTTGGATGCAAGACAAAGTGCTTACAAATGTTTCTCAGCCTAAGGGAAATCATGGAGATCAGCAAGGTAAGATGTTGAAGCCCCCTCCTTTCTACGTTTCATTGATCATTGGAAGTCAGCTAGTGCACAATTGCATGATAGACTCCGGAGCAAGTAGTTCTGTCATGCCCAAACAAATAGCTGATCAGCTAGGGCTCCAGTATGAAACCATATCCAAAGGGGTAGTGCAGCTAGATGGGACAGCAGTAGCAACAGTTGGAGTAATTAGAAACCTGAGTCTTACTTTGCATGCATGTCCAAATGTTGTTGTTTTACAAGATGTATCAGTCATAGACCTTCCACCACTCTTTGCCCTTTGCTTGTCAAGGGACTTCACAGCCAAGATTGGAGGATATTTGTCTGCTGATTGGTCTCACATGTTGTTTAGAACAAGGTATGGAACTAAGGCTACAATTAGGTCTGAACCTATTGCAAACTTCCATATTGAGCCTTACACTCCAAGTCAAATTAATGCCAATTGTTCGGCATTTGATCAAGAAGATCACCCAAGCACTGATGAGGCTGACACTAAGGTCGGAAGCATCCCGGATCTAACTCTTAATGAATGGGCAAGCAAGGTGCATGCTTTTGATCCTTATCAAGAAATAGAAGAATTTGAGCTAGGGGTCTATTGCATACACGAAGAAAAACAACCTATTCCTAGCATCGCCAAGCCAGACCACAAAGATGACAATGAGGTATGGAAGCTGTTTTTTGATGGATCAAGGAGTAAGCAAGGTGCAGGAGGAGGGGCTATGCTCATTTCACCACAAGGTATAAAGTATTACTCAGCCTTTCGTTTTCATTTTTCTTGCTCAAACAATACAACTGAGTATGAAGCCTTAATTCATGGACTGCACTGGGCAATGAAGAAATGCATCAGGAATTTACAAGTATTTGGTGATAGCGAGCTGATTGTAAACCAAGTCAAAGGAAAAAATGCTGCCAAAATGATCTGTTGAAGAACTACAAAAATCGGGTATGGGATCTTATTGAAGATCTTAAAGCTTTTAGCATCAATTCTATCCCAAGAAAAAAGAATGAAGTCGCTGACAGACTTGCAGCAATTGGGGCTGCGTTTGATGTTGTAGAAAGTATCAAAAGTGAGAAATCTCAGCCTCATATCAAATTGGTTGTGAGACCAATTGTTCCGGATAACAATACAAGTTGGCAAGTCTTCGAGGATGATCAACAAATTGTTAATTTCCTACAAGAAGAAGCTGAGTTCTCTCGCCAGAATCAAGACAAGCTGCATCGCAGTATGGTGACCAAGTGGTGCAGCTGAGAACTAACAAATTACCAAAAGGCCTCATAACCTTGGAGTCAATCTTCAACCCGAATGATCAGTTCCGGAAGGAGAAAACAAACATTCAAGTAAAGGGTGAAGATTCAGAGCCTATTTTAGTGGAAGAAAGCAAAACATTGCAGATTGGCAAATTAAGTACCTCACAAGAGAAATCTGATTTTGTTTAGCTTTGTCAAGAGTTCCCAGATGTCTTTGCTTGGACTTACAAAGATCTAAGAGGTTTCAACCCAAAGTTGGCACAACATACTATTGAGCTGGATCCGGAATCCAAGCCTAGTCAGGAAAAAGCAAAGGCCAGTGAATCCCCATATTGAACCTCTCATGAGAAAAGAGTTAAGCAAGCTTATTGAGGCCAGTATCATCTTCCCCATCAAACACTCAAGTTGGGTTGCAAACTTGGTGCCAGTGAGAAAAAGAAATGGAGAAATCAGACTGTGTGTTGACTTCAGAGACTTGAATAGAGCCTCCCTCAAGGACCATTACCCACTCCCTTCCATGGAGCAAATATTGCAAGTTGTAGCTGGTTCAGAAAGGTTCTCACTACTTGATGGCTACTCAGGCTACAATCAGATTATGGTGAAGGGAGAAGACCAATTCAAGACAGCCTTCACAACCAAATGGGGCACATATGCTTACAGGAAAATGCCATTTGGGCTGTCCAACACTGGTGCTACCTTTCAAAGGGCAATGGACATGGCATTCAAAGGTTTGATTAACAATGTGGTGCTGATCTACCTTGATGATATCACTGTTTTTTCAAAGAATGCAGCAGACCACCTCTCTCATTTGAGACAAGTCTTCATGAGGTGTAGGAGATTTGGAGTGTCTTTGAATCCTAAGAAGTGCATCTTTCTTGCACATGAAGGAAAGCTGCTTGGCCATATTGTCTCCAAAGAAGGATTAGCAATTGATCCAGAAAGAGTTGAAGCCATAAGAGCACTACCACTGCCAAGCCACAAGAAAGCCCTTCAGAGTTTCGTGGGAAGGATAAACTTTGTTCGGAGGTTTGTCCCAGATTTTGTAGCCCTTGTCAAGCCCATCACCAAAATGTTAAAGAAGAGCATGGCTTTCAAGTGGATAGTAGAAGGAAAGGAGAGTTTTGAAGCAATCAAAGAAGCTATCTCTCAAGCACCAACTCTCATCAACCCAGACTTCTCCAAGGATTTCATCCTCTATGCATTTGGAGGTGATGACACTATTTCTACCATTTTGGTACAACAGAACAAAGATAATGATGAGCAGCCAGTTGCCTTCTTTAGCTAGAGCCTAGATGACTATGAGGTGAGGTACTCTTTTATTGAGAAGCATGTGCTTGCAGTAATCAGAAGCTTGAAGAAATTCAAGCATTTAATCTCAAACAACAAGGTCCAGTTGCTGGTCTCACATGTTGGAGTTAAGGACTTCCTCCTCAACAAGGATTTGAATGAGAAAAGGGCAGGTTGGATCACCCGTGTCATGGAATATGACATTGAGATCAAGATCACCAAGCTGGTAAGAGGGAAAGGACTATGTGAGCAGCTGGTTTTAGGGAAGCAAAAAGAAGTATGCAACGAAGAAGAGGCTGTTTGATACCCAAGACAGACAGCCATGAGCCAAGTGGCAATCAAGAAGAAGATAATGCTGCCCCCACTCTTTGCTGGACCCAAGGCATTATACAGTTCCTAGGCACAGGCCTATGCCCTCCGGAGATGAACAAGACCCAAAGGAGACACTTTAGATTACAGGTTGTCCCGTATGCCATTGTTGATGGAGTTTTGTTCAAGAAAGATGTGAATGGAGTGTTGCTGAGATGCATTAGCACAAATCAGATTCAAAGGGTGTTGGAAGAGTTTCATGGTGGACTAGCTAGTGGCCATTTTGCACCAAGAGTGACAGCTCTAAAAATCATGAAGGCTGGTTATTATTGGCCTAAAATCTTCAGTGATTGCTATGCATGGATCAAGAGGTGTAAGAATTGTGCATTCTTCACAGGAAAAGAGAGACTTGCTACCCTCCCATTACATCCAATCTCAGTTGACCAACCATTCATGCAATGGGGTTTGGACTTCATCGAGTCATTAATCCCATTTCAAGCCAAGGGCACAAATGGATTTTGACAGCCACAGACTACTTCACCAAATGGACAGAAGCAGCAACACTCAAAGAGGCAAATGAGTCTAGCATCTTAGACTTTTATGAGGGAATAACGACCAGATTCGGTGTACCTGCTACAATAATCTCTGATAATGCATTGGCATTCATTGGATCTAGGGTGACTGAGTGGGCTGTCAAGAACGGTATTTACCTAAGCACTTCATTGAACTATTACCCTCAGGGTAATGGCCAGGCCGAGTCTACAAACAAGAACTTGTTGAGGATCATTAGGAGGACTCTTGATGAGAATCAGAGGTCTTGGCATACCAAACTGAAATCAGCCTTATGGGCTGATAGGATAACTCCCAAAAGATCCACGGGTAACTCTCCATTCAGGATTGTCTATGGAAGGGAAGCAATCTTGCCCATGTCACTGGAGTTTCCAACATTGGAACTCATGAAGCAGCTGGAGTTGCTTGAATTTGAGCCCATGGAGGTGAGGTATGCAGAGTTGATGGAGCTGCAAGAGATCGTAAATCGGGCATCCCAAATAATGGAAAAGGATCAAGTTTTGATCAAGAAGACCTTTGATAGAAAGGCCAAGGATAGATCTTTTCAAGTTGGAGATCTAGTGTTAAAATGGGATGTGGACAGAGCAAAACCGGAAGGCATTCAAAATTTGATGCCATTTGGAGTGGCCCATACATGGTCACAAAGTGCAAGAACAACAATGCTTTCCAATTAGCCTCACTGGATGGTGAAGAACTGCAGATTCCAGTTAATGGAATCTATCTCAAGTGTTGCTTCTAGAGGGAATTTCACTACCTCTGTAAATATTAGATTAGATTTTCATTCCTCTAAGTGCTTGTGCACATTGTTTTACTGTAGGTTAGTTTTGTTTTCCCTAAGTGCTTTGGCACAACTTGCTGTCCATGGAGATGTTTAGCAGTCCTTGCTTTCATCAGGTGACATTCCATCTTCCTCCTTGCACATTCTGAGTCAGTTAGGGTTCTAAACAGAATATTTGATGACTCCATGCCCAATGGACGCTTCTGTAATAAAGTATATTCTACCTAGCAGTGTAACCCCCATTGAGTCGCCAAATTGTTATCCAAATTCACCCCCAGGGTTAATTTGATAACATGCATCAGAATTCTCAAGTCCAAGGAAAATGGATTGATTCAGGGAAAAAATCATGTTTCTAGGGTCCCCTCAAAATTTTTTCTAACTCCCTTGGCCGAAGAAGATAAGAGCAAGTTCTGAGAAAATGTGAAAAAGTTGTAGAAAATAAGCTTGGGTTGGAAAAAATCATGAAAAATGTCTAAGTCCTAGTCCTCGCAACAGTCGGGATGTGAGGGACATCTGGGTGCGAATTCCCCGAAAGGCTGCCAGGCAGTCTGCAGAGCAAAGGAACATCCGGGCCATAGGGACGCGGAAGACGCGGAAAGCCGGTTCGGCCGAAGGAGAAGAAAATGGACTAAATGCTCTGGGACATTTGGGACAAGAAGACGCGAAGGACGCAAACGCCGGCGGTTTGGCTGAAACGGGAACTTTCACACTTTGGGGCAAATGTTGGGACAAAGGGACGTGGAAGACGTGGATAGCCGAGAAAGCCGAGAGCCAATCAGATCACGCCACGTGTCATCGGCAGAAAAGGGACAAGGAAGCCCATTTCGGGTGGATCGGAAGTTTTGTCCCAGAAAACACTGGGACATCCGGGACAAATGGACGCGATGGACGTGAAAAGCCGGTAGACCCTGGACCAATCAAATCATGACACGTGTCGCTAGGGGAAATGGCCAAAAGGGTTAAAAGGGTGAGGTTTCAAGTGTTGGCCCGAGCCAATAGGAATTGGACACGTGTCCAATGGAACAGGGAAGCTCGGAGCTCGGGAAGGAGTTAGAGATTTAGCAAGAGTTTTGGCTGAAAAGCTAAAAGCAAAGGTCTGCCCCATGCCCCTGTCGACCAATCAATGTATGCCACGTGTAATCCAGGTGGCAGAGTGCGGGAAGAAATTTAAAAAATCCGTTTCACCTGTTTTGTGCCCTAAATCTTCAGATCGCCATATCTTCCGATCCAGAGCTCGGATTTGCACGTTCTTTATATCATTGGAAATATTACAAAATTCTCTACATGATTTCGGGGTTAATATTGAATTTTGGTGCAGTCTAGAGAGAGAAAATTGAGAAACAGCTCTGACGCGTGTTCATGGCCAGAAGTGACATTTCAACGACCAGATTTAATGCAGAATGGGTCGCATTCTCCTGTAATTCGGTCAAAATCATAGGGTATGGGTTTGTAAGGTCCCCCATGTTGTTTTAATGCACCTGTAGTCAAGAAGGAATGGGCTCTCACGTTTTTTGTACGCTTCTGTCTCCTAGGCTCGACCCATGTAATGTAAAAGGCAGATTTGGCTCATTTCTAAAGGAGGAACATTTTTGGACATAGCAACTTCTTCTTTCACCTCCAGCAAGTGATTGATGTAAGAATCAGACCTCTCCAAAAAGATCAGTAAAGATATTCACCTCTCTGAGGTTGTAATGCAGTGATTTTGACACTGGAAATGATAATGCAAGCCTTGTGAATGAGTTTTAGTCCTTTGTTTGTATTATTTGCTTCATTTCAGATCCTAAATTATATCTTATCAGTCTGTGTATGTTTTATGTTGCAATCTCTAGTTTGTGTCTATTTGCATGACAGAAATGTTTCACCACTCCTTTTGGTGCATCACCATCTTTAGTTAGTTTCAATTTTTGCATTTCTATCCCTGTCTCCTTGCAGTTTAGAGTAGGATTAGGATCTGAACCTCTGTAGTTGTGTAAGCATTAGATCTAATTAGAGGAGTTTGAGGAACCAGCCTCTAATCTGGAGATTCCTCTCTCAATTTCACAAGTCCCACACTTGGAGAGAGAGGTTTCAATGTTGTGCAATCACACTGGATGCTAGAGTGATCAACCTAGAAGCCTGATCTGCATCCAGGGGTGCTTTGTGAGTTCACAACAACAATTCCTTAATTAATTGTCCAATTATATTGGATCATGAATACACATCTGTGATGAATTTAAGACTTCCAATCCACTCTGGATAATATGCACAAACATTAGAAAGGTTAAAAATAGCCATTCCTAAGCCTATCGAAAGATCCATGTTGAAAGACATTATATCCAAATAATCCTTTGAACTTGTTTTCCTATTTTAAACACATGGGAGAGGGTGGGACAAAAGAAATGGATACTAAATGGATGGGGATATACCTAACATAGGGGATGGATTAACCTGGAGGGGTGTCTAGGAAGGTTTACAAAGAAAATTTATAACCCTAGGGTATAATTGTCTTGTTTTCAAGTTGAATTTTCCCTTACAAAAAAACATGACAACAATTAGATATCACTTGGGGAATCATTATAGGTTGAAAAAAGTGAGGATAGGATAATAAAGAACCCTATAATCTTAGTTTAAAATTCAGACCAGTGCCTCATCCATTAGGCTTCACATAGTCATCAAAACAACAGATAGACTAAAAGGAGTACACACACAAAAAAATAATACAAAAAACAAAAAAGGGAATAACACATAGAAGAGGAAAGTGAAAAACACACCTAAATCACATATGGTACAATTTTGGGGACAAACCACTTTCACTTTTACACTTTTTTTTTTGACAGTTAACTCTTAAGGGGTTACACCGAGAGATTATGTTCCATAAAGTCATTGACTAGTTCAAGAAAGTAGCCTCCCTTCCTCAATTTCTTATGAAATGAAGGTTCTTTCATGACCACCTATACACTTGGGAGGAGTGATACTACATGAGATTTTGATTCTTAGAGATCATGTTAGAAATTTCATTACTCTTATTATCTTTGAAATCAATTTCAGAGTGCACATTACCTTCTGTGTTCACCCAAACTACTGATGTCTCATTTACCATCTCATCATTTACCCATGGATGATTTTTGTTTGAATAGCTTGAATACATTTTTTTTTCTTCATTTACCCATTCATATTTATTGAAAAAAATTCTTCGAGGCTTTTGATTTATCTATTTCATTATGAGGTTCTTGGAAATTAAGTAAAGAATCGGGAACAGCCTCATACCTATCTTGTATGGCAAAAACAAGAGTTAAGAGGTCAAGAATTAGATCATGATCTTCCACACCTTATTTCTCTTTCAAGATTTCTTGCATAGATTCCTTATCTAAAATTTCCAATGGCTCACATTTACATTCATTTAAGGAATCTTCATTTTGAAATTCAAGGTAACCAGTTAGAGGGATTGCTTCATCATCAAAAATCTTGTGGCATTCCACTACTTCTTTGTCAAGGGATCCTCAACTCTAAGGACTTCAAAACTCTTTGTTTCAATTTTTTCATCATAGAAAGAATCCTCCTCTTTGAATGGAAAAGATAAAACTTCAATCTCATCATCACATCCACCAATCATCATCACAAGAGGTACATCATATTTTTCACCCTTTTTTATTTCATCATGATCAAATTTCAAATTGGTGGAGAATTTATAATTATCTTCACACCTGTCTTACAAATCCATGGCTCGCATCAATAGTTCAAGACTGAGCTGAGGATCTTCTATTTCTTCTACAACTCTTAGGAGTTCTTACACAGAGTCTTCTTTCAAACCTTTCAAAGGCTCATCATAAGTCAACATTTATTCTTCATAAATGACATGATCAAGAGAATTTTCATATTCAAATGGGAATGAGAACACATCCTCATCATGGGGAACATGTCAACTAATTTTTCCACTTGAAATTCATCAAGAACCACTTCCTCTTCTTCATGGCTTGCATCATCCAATAACTCGAGGCTATCCTCTTGCAACTAAAAATTTCTCAACACTTATTCAAGATCAATACCTCCTTAAAAAGGGATTTTTGGTCCTATCAAGGTGGGAATCTCATCCTCTTCTTCGTTTTTAAGAAATTATTCATCCACCTACTATTTTGGTATAGAATTTTGGATATTGTATTTCCTAACTTTTACACTTTGTATATATAATCTTCTTCACCGGAAGAAAATTTTCCATATCTCCCTTAATTAGAATGGTTGTGGAAGACCAATTCATCTAGATTTTCCTCCCAAATGTAGGTAGAATCTTATACTCAACAACATTCCAAATAAAACTAGAATGTCTATAGCCAAGATAGTCATCGACACCTTCTTGTCCATAAATTCAAAGTGAGATCCACCGTATATCCTTAGCCTTCCCTACAAGTGGTACCTCCTTTGACTCCATGGATTAACAAGAACCACCACCTGATTCAAGGTGAGTTTGAGGGCATTGGTGACCTTTATAGGTATTATATTGTCAGAGGAACTTGAATCTATTATGAAATTATTCAATATGTATTCTCCAATGAGAAGTGAGAGATAGAAAGGACTAGCCTTATCATTATTTGATGCACTCAAAGAAATCATGCTCTACGATGGGGATGTAGGAAAGGTCAGTCATAGTCCTTTAAAACTAGGACTCATAGTATTGGGATTTGAACTACTTCCTTAATATGCCCGAAAAGTTTCTTGAATTGTTCCAGGTGAGTCCACAAATATTTGTCTTTAGAAATATAAACTTTGGTTATGTTCATAAGTTCAATGAAATTAAATGGGGAAGATGTAGAAAAGGGGTATGAAGCCACTAATTTTAAAGTTATGATAGGCTTGGAATCGGGGGTAGATGTTTGTGTTGGTGCAAATCAGCAACAACCCTGGATGTTAATCAAATCTCTAGTTTGACATTTGGACATCTAGTGTGATTGCACAACATTGAATCTTTTCCCCAAGTGTGGGACTTGTAAAAATGGGAAAATAATCTCCAGGTTAGAGGATGGTTCCTCAACTCCTCTTATCAGGTATATGCATGAAATTTGCAAAGGGTTAAATTCCTAATTCCTACTCTAAGTTCCAAGGGGATAGAAATAGAGAATGCAAGAAAAATGAGACTAATACTGATAAGGTTATGCACCAAGGGAGTGGTGAGCATTTTTTACTTCTATAAATTGACACATATTACAAAAATGCAACAAAACATCATACACAAACTGATAAAATGTAATGAAAGATCATGGGTAAATCAAACAACACAAGAGAGGACTAAAACTCATTCACAGAGCTTGCATTGTCATTTTTTAATATCAAAATACATGCATTACATCAACAGAAAGGCAAAAATGTGTTGTAGCCTTGAAAAAGGTTTGGTATTCCACAAAATCACTTTCTAGGGTGAAAAAGGGAGCCTCCAAAACATAAAAAATGTCCAACCCCTCAAAAATGAGCCCAGGAGAGAGAAACATGGGAAAAACATGAGAGGAGCTTCAACCACCAAACAAAATGCAATCAAATAGCATGGGCATCCTTACAGGTCCATTCCTTGACATTTTTCACCATGATAGGAGAGAATGCGAGCCATTCTTCATTAAAAATGGTGGTTGAAACTTCATTTTTGTTGATTATCACGTGCTAGAGGCATTTTTAAATTTTCTCTCTCCAAACTCCAAAACACAAAATTGATCCCGGAATCATGTAGATAATTTCACCAGATTTCCGTTGATATAAAGAACATGAAAAATTGAGCTATGGATCGAAAACTATGGTCGTTTGAAAATTTAGGGCAAAACAGGGCCAAAACGGGTTGGCGGGCCAAAAATTTGAAATTTTCCCACTTTTTGCATTTGGGAAAATTTCCCAAAAATCTCCATGTCTCACCACTCCTGGTGCCACATGGCATGTTCTGATTGACACGGGCCTTCTGCGCTTCATTTTCCACCATTTTGGCCATTGGAAAATTTTCCAAAAAAACTCCATCGGACCAATGACCTGAGGACACGTGGCAAGATGTGATTCACTGCGGGCATTTTCTCTTAAATTTTCCATCATTGTTGACCATTTTTCTAACTTGGACATGTGGAAAAACCCCATTGACGTGGGATTTCTCTGCCATTTTTCCCTGCGGGTTTGTCTTGCATTTTTGCCACCACATGGACACATGGTGTGATTTGATTAGCTCGGGTTTTGGGGGCGATTTTTCTTTACCTTTTTCCCTTGAAATTACTTTGGTAAAAATTCCTAACTCTTCCCCATGCTCCACAGGTCTTGTGCCACTTGGCCTCCTATTATTGGCTCGGCCCTTAGGGGGTGGGTTTTTCTTTTGATTTTTTGCACTTGGGTGAAAAAGGAAAAAAAATCATTTTGCGCCCCCCACCCCCGACACTGAGGCGACATGTGGCAAGCTCTGACTGGTCGATGGGCCTTCAGGCTAGAATTTCCCTTTCACACCTCCTTCAAACACTTTGCAAAATTTCCAATCTTTCCTCCACCTCCCGACATTCCGCCGCTCTTGGGACACGTGGCGCAGTGTGATTGGGTGCGGACCTTTCCTGGAGATTTTTCCATGGCACCAACACTTAGTCAAATTTTCAATTTTATCTCTGCCCTCTACCACTCCTTTGGCCTAAGGACACATGGCACAATGGGATTGGATGCGGGCCTGGCATCAAAAATTTTGTTTGTGTCAACCCTTAGGAAATTTTCCTAATTTCTTCCCCTTGGACACGTGGCACGATCCAATTGGCCGGTGGGCCTTCAGGGTGAAATATTCCTTTTGAAACCTTGCCAAACACTTGGTAAAAATTCCAAGTTTACCTCCGCCTCCGCCCTCCCAAGGACATGTGGCCTCATCTTATTGGCTCGGGCTTTTCAAGGGAAAATTTCCCACAAAATCTCCGCCGAGCCATAACTTCAAAAATACGTGGAGTTAGGAGGAAAAATTTACCTTTCTGGAAAGCTGAGAAAAATCTCTATCCAATGGTACCATTTTCAGAAGGTCTTGAGTGCCTTACAAGAAAAAAATTATGACTGAGGCACAAGAGAGGGAAGAATGAAGGGAGTTAGCCACAAAATGAGCAGGGGCTCATTTTGGATAACAATTTTGGTGACTCAGAGGGGTCATCTGCCATCTGCTGGATGAAGTTACCAGTTGCCTGAAGCAATCCATTGGGCATGGAGTCATTAAATTCTCTACTTGGTACCCCAACTGATTAGAACACTGCAAGGAGGAAGATGGAAGGTAGAACACCATCTGATGGAGCAAGGCCTGCAAAACACATTTCCTGGAATAACAAGCTTGTGCCAAAGCACTTAGGGAAAGCAAAGCTAATCTACAACAAAACAATGTGCACAAGCACTTGGAGGAATGAAAACCTAAGCTAATATGTACAAGGTGGAGAATTTCCTTCAGTAGAAATGCTTCAAATGGATTCCATTGACTGGAATCTGTAATTCTTCACCATCCTAATGTAGACAATTGGAAGGCATTGCTGTCCTTACACTTTGTGACCATGTATGGGCCACTCCAAATGGCATCAAATTTTGAATGCCTCCCTGGTTTTGCTCTGTCTGCATCCCATTTTAACACTAGATCTCCAACTTGGAAAGATCTACCCTTGGCCTTTCTATCAAAGGTATTCTTGATCAAAGCTTGATCCTTCTCCATTGCTTGGGACACCTGATTTTGATTTCTTGCAGCTCCATAAATTCTATATATCTAACCTCCATGGGCTCAAACTCCAACAATTCCAACTATTTCATGAGTTCTAATGTTGGCAACTCAAGTGACATGGGCAAAATTACCTCTCTTCCATAAACAAGCTTAAATGGAGAGTTACCTGTAGATCTCTTGGGAGTTATCCTATCAGCCCATAAGGCTGATTTCAACTTAGTATGCCAAGACCTCTGATTTTCATCAAGAGTCCTCCTAATGATCCTTAACAAGTTCTTGTTTGTAGATTTAGCTTGGCCATTACCCTAAGGGTAATAATTTGATGAAGTGCTTAGGTAGATCCCATTCTTGACATCCCATTCAGTTACCTTGGACCTAATGAATGCTAATGCATTATCTGATATTATTGTAGCAGGTATGCCAAATCTGGTTGCTATTCCCTCATAGAAGTCCAGGATGCTAGATTCATTTGCTTCCTTGAGTGCTACTGCTTCAGTCCACTTGGTGAAGTAATCTATTGTTGTTAGAATCCATTTGTGTCCTTGGCTTGAATTTGGATTAATGACTCCAATGAAGTCTAAACCCCATTACATGAATGTCTGGTCAACTGAAATTGGATGCAATGGAAGGGCAGCTAGTCTCTCCTTACCCGTGAAGAATGCACAATTCTTGCACCTCTTGATCCATGCATAACAATCACTGAAAATCTTGGGCCAATAATAGCCAGCCCTCATGATCTTCAGAGTTGTCACTCTTGGTGCAAAATGAACACCAACTGATCCACCATGGAACTCTTCCAACACCCTGTGAATTTGATTTGTACCAATGCATCTCAGCAGCACTCCATTCACATCCCTTTTGAACAAGACGCCATCAACAAGGGCATATGGGATAGACTGTAATCTAAAGTTTCTTCTTTTGGTCTTGTTCATCTCTCGGAGGGCACAGACTGTGTTGAGGAAGTGCATTATGTCTTGGGTCCAGCAAGGAGTGAGGAAACCATCATTTTCTTCTTGAGTGCTTCCTTGCTAATGGTTGTCTTGCAACGCCAAAACAACCTCCTTCTCATTGCATGCTTCCTTGGATTTATTCAAGACCAGCTGCTCACACAATCCTTTTCCTCTGACCAACTTGGTGACTTTGATCTCAATGTCATACTCCATGACACGAGTAATCAAACCTGCTCTCTTTTCATTCAGGTCTTTGTTGAGGAGGAAGTCCTTAACTCCCACATGAGAAACCATCAATTGAACTTTGTTGTTTGAAACTAGGTGCTTGAATTTATTCAAACTCTTGATTACTGTAAGAACATGCTTCTCAATGAAAGAATACCTCACCTCATAGTCCTCCAGGATTTGGCTGAAGAAAGTAATTGGCTGCTCATCATTGTCTTTGTTTTGCTGTACCAAAATTGTAGAAATAGTATCATCACCTCCAAATGCATAGAGGATGAAATCCTTGGAGAAATCTGGGTTAATGAGAGTTGGGGCTTGTGAGATGGCTTGTTTGATTACTCTAAAACTTTCTTTTCCTTCTATTGTCCATTTGAAAGCTATGCTTTTCTTTAACATCTTAGTGATAGGCTTGACTAAGGCTGCAAAATTTGGGACAAACATCTGAACAAAATTTATCCTCCCCAAGAAACTTTGAAGGGCCTTCTTGTGGCTTGGCAATGGTAGTGCTCTTAAGGCTTCAACTCTTTCTGGATCAATTTCTAATCCTTATTTGGAGAAAATGTGGCCAAGGAGCTTTCCTTCATGGGCTAGAAAAATACACTTTTTAGGATTCAAGGATACTCCAAATCTTCTGCACCTTTGGAACACTTGTCTCAAATGAAAGAGATGGTCTGTTGGATTTTTTGAAAAAATAGTGATATCATCAAGATATATCAGCACCATGTTGTTAATCAAATCCTTGAATGCCATGTCCATTTCCCTTTGGAAAGTAGCTCCAGCGTTGGACAACCCAAATGGCATTTTCCTGTATGCATAAGTTCCCCATTTGGTTATAAAGGCTATCTTGAACTGATCCTCTTCTTTCACCATAATATGGTTGTAGCCTGAATAGCCATCAAGTAATGAAAACCTCTTAGAGCAAGAAAAAACTTGTAAAATCTGCTCCATAGAAGGAAGTGGATAATGATCCTTGAGAGATGCTCTATTCAAATCTCTGAAGTCAACACACAATCTGATTTCTCTACTCTTTTTCCTAACTGAAACCAAGTTGGCCACCCAACTAGAATGCTTGATAGGGAATATGATACTTGACTCTATCAACTTATTCAATTCTTTTCTCATGAGAGGCTCCATGTGTGGATTGACTGGCCTTTGTTTTTGCCTGATGGGTTTAGCACTTGGGTCCAATTCAATAGTATGTTGAGCTAACTTGGGATTGAAACCTTTCAAATATTCATAGCTCTAAGAAAACACATCAGGGAATTCTTGACAAAGTTGTATGAACTCATACCTTTCTTGCTCAGTTGTCACTTTACAAACTTGGAGTGATTTTCCTTCTTCCACCAAGATGGACACTGAATCTTCTCCCTTGACTTGGATGTTTGTTGTCTCCTTCCTAAACTGATCATTAGGATTGAAAATGGACTCCAGAGTAATAATTCCCTTTGGTAGTTTGTTGATTCTCAGCTGTACCACTTGGTCACCATACTGTTGTTCCAACTTTTCCTGATTTTTAGTTGAGAACTCAGCCTCTTCTTACAAGAAATGGATGATTTGTTGATCACTTTCAAACACTTGCCAACTCACATTGTTATCTGGCACTGAAGGCCTTACAATCACATGAATGCTTGGCTGTACTTTGTCCTTTTTGATGCTTTCAACAACATCAAAGGCTGCTCCAACTGCTGCAAGCCTGTCAGCAGCTTGGTTCTCTTTTCTAGGAATGGATTTGATGCCAAAGCCCTCAAAATCTTCAATGAGATCCCACACCCTATTTTTGTAGCACTTGAGTAGATCATTCTTGGCAGCATACTGCCCCTTGACTTGGTTGACAATCAAATCACTGTCACTGAAGACTTGCAAGTTATTTATTCCTCTCTTGATTGACCAATGCAATCCTTGTAACAAAGCTTCATATTCAGTAGTGTTATTAGAGCATGCAAAATAAAATCTAAAATTTGAATAATACTTAACTCCTTGAGGTGAAACAAGCATAGTTCCCCCTCCTACACCTTGTCTACTCCTTGATCCATCAAAAAACAACTGCCATACCTCATTGGCAACCTTGTGGTCTTGTTTGGTGATGCTAGGAATAGGATGATTTTCTTTGTGCATGTAATAGACTCCTAGCTCAGATTCTTCTATTTCTTGATAAGGATCAAAAAAATTCACCTTGCTTGCCCATTCATCAAGAGTCAGATCTGGGATGCTTCCAACCTTGGTGTCAGCTTCATCAGTGCTTGGATAATCCTCTTGATCAAACGCTAAACAATTGGTATTGATTTGGCTTGGAGTGTGAGGCTCAATGTGAAAGTTTGCAATAGGCTCATACCTGATTGTGGCTTTAGTTCCATATCTTGTTCTAAACAACATGTGTGACCAATCAACAAATAAATAACCTCCAATCTTAGCTATGAAATCCCTTGACAAACATAGGGCAAAGAGTGGTGGAAGATCTATTACTGAGACATCTTGTAAAACAACAACGTTGGGGCATGCATGCAAAGTAAGACTCAAATTTTTAATCACTCCTATTGTTGTTACTATTGTCCCATCCAATTTCACTACCCCTTTGGATATGACTTCATATTGAAGCCCTAACTGATCAACTATTTGCTTGGACATTACTGAACTACTTGCTCCGAAATCAATCATGCAGTTGTGTAATAAATGGTTTCCAATGATAAATGAAACATAGAATGGAGGGGGCTTTAACATTTTACCTTGTTGTCCTCCATGATTCCTATCAGGCTAGGTAGAATTTGTGAGTACCTTCTCTTGCATTTGGACCTGCTGATTTGAAGTTGACCAGTCCTTCATGGCAACTTGTAGAAAATCTCTTTGGCCTGGGATGGATAGTGATTCCCACATTGATATGTTTACATTTGTCTTCTTCATCTGATCAATGATTTTGAATGGAGATGAAGCCTCTCTATTGTCCCTTGGCCTACACATTCATTCCTACACATGGGCAAAAACAATCGGCATCTAAGTTGGCCTAAGAGCTATTTTAGGCAGTCCTTACATGTTTGGAACTGCATTTTGTTTGCCAATAATTTGTGGAGTGGTAGAAGGTTGTGAATTACTTGGAGCCAGTGGTTGTTCTTCACCCAAATTTCTCCTTTTTGACCTTGTGTTGGCTGCAACACTTTGGGAGATTGTTTGATTCATGCCACAAAAATCTTCTACCTGCTAGTTTACAAGTGTGGTATCATTTGGAGCTAATTGTTGCTGGGATGTTTCTTGTTATTGGTTATTTCCTTGACTCCCTTCACCCTCCACACCAGTAGTTGTCACCATTAATGCTTGATTTAAGGCATCGTTGAAGCACATAGACTGGTTTTGAGGTTCATTGCATGGGAAACACCAATCATACTCTTGAGCTATGTTGTTATTCACCGCACTATTGCTTTAGAGGCAGATGTAGCATTGGGATTATAGGGCTGAAATGGTCTGTCATTGGGGAGTTCTTGCTTGATTTTTATTTGTAACTAGATTGGGTGGTCTTTGGGGCTGGTATGGCTACCTGTTAGGTTGAGCTTGAGGCTGGAAAGAAGGTCTAAAACCTTGGGCTTGCTGCCTCTTGAGTGTAACTAGCTCATTACCTAAATTTTGCAATTGCTTCATGACTTCTTGAAGTTCATTTGAGGCACTAGGAGATGAAGTAGAAGCTTCACTTGAATTCTGATTTCTAGGAGTGGGAATAGGAGCTAAAATAGGCACTTGACTAGTGCTTGGACCCTCTAAACTTGGATACAATGGCATTGGAGGCCTAGGAGCTAGCTTGCTAGCCTGAATCAAACAATTTTCAGCTCTAATGGCAATGCTATAAGCAGCAGGGATAGTTGTGCCTCCCATGGATTGAATTAACATAGAAATATCAAAATTTAAAGCTTTAAGGTAATATAGAAAAGCACCTTCTGCTGTTGGCCTTACTACCATTGGAATTCTCTCCCAAGTCCTTTGAAACCTAAAGTTGAAGTCAGCTAGCTACTCATTGGGAGCTCTCTTGATGGTTGTCAATTGTTCCAAAAGGGACAAGTTATCTCCCTTTTCTCCAAACTGCTCATGGAGGGCTATACATAGCTAGTTCCAATTTTGGATAGAACCTGAGGCAAGACTCTTGAACCATTGCAAATCCTTCCCTTTGAATGAAGATGCTAATAGTTTGATAATAACTTACATCTCATCAATCTCATGGATTGCACAAATATTAGCAATATCTTTGACATGATCACTAGGAGTGGTCTGATTCTCTCCAGTAAAGTATGGAATGTTCTTCAATGCTGCAACTGGGATTATATTTTGTGCATTGAGAGCAAGTGGGCTGCTACCAATGAAATTGACATAGGGGTTGTGTTGTGCCATTCTGATTGGCCTTAGAACCCTTGTTGATTGAATGAAAGGCCTACCAGGTGGAGGAGTTGATAGAGTTCTGTTTGGTGGAGATGGAGACCTTTGAATTCTCCTTCCTCTTTGCCTTCTTCTTGGAGATAATTGCAGATACTCAAATAACACCTCTTCTTCCCCAACTCTTGACCTTGTGGTGATTCTTCTCATGATTTTTCAGGTCTGCACTACTAAAACCAGCTGATTCTTCTTCCTTGGAGTTGCCAGATGTGCAATTCAGGGCTCTTTTAAGCAAGAGACTTGCAAAAATGCACATCAATTTTATTGCAATGAAAATGAAGACCTCTAAGGTCCCATCGGGTGTGCCAAAACTATTGGTGTAAATCAACAACACCCCTAAATGTTGATCAGATCTCTAGTTTGACATTTGGACATCCAGTGTGATTACACAACATTGAATCTTTTCCCCAAGTGTGGGACTTGTAAAAATGGGAAAAGAATCTCCAGGTTAGAGGTTGGTTCCTCAACTCCTCTTATCAGGTATATGCATGAAATTTGCAAAGGGTTAAATTCCTAATTCCTACTCTAAATTCCAAGGGGACATAGATAGAGAATGCAAGAAAAATGAGACTAATACTGATAAGGTGATGCACCAAGGGAGTGGTGAGCATTTTTTACTTCTGCAGATTGACACAGATTACAGAAATGCAACAAAACATCATACACAAACTGATAAAATGTAATGAAAGATCATGGGTAAATCAAACAACACAAGAGAGGACTGAAACTCATTCACAGAGCTTGCATTGTCATTTTTAATATCAAAATACATGCATTACATCAACAGAAAGGTAGAAAATGTGTTGTAGCCTTGAAAAAGGTCTAGTATTCCACAAAATCACTTTCTAGGGTGAAAAGGGAGCCTCCAAAACATAAAAATTTCCAACCCCTCAAAAATGAGCCAAAACTGGCTTTTACAATGCAAAAATGAGCCTGTGGAGAGAGAAACACGGGAAAATGTGAGAGGAGCTTCAACCACCAACAAAAATGCAATAAAACAACATGGACATCCTTACAAGTCCATTCCCTGACATTTTTCACCATGCTGGGAGAGAATGCGAGCCATTCTTCATTAAAAATGGTGGTTGAAACGTCATTTCTATTGATTACCACATGCCAGAGGTGTTTTAAAATTTTCTCTCTCCAAACTCCATCAAAACACAAAATTGATCCTGGAATCATGTAGATAATTTCACCATATTTCATTGATATAAAGAACATGAAAAATTGAGCTCTGGATCGAAAGTTATGGTCGTTTGAAAATTTAGGGCAAAACAGGGCCAAAACAGGTTGCGGGCCAAAAATTTGAAATTTTCCCACTTTTTTGCATTTGGGAAAATTTCCCAAAAATCTCTACATCCCGCCACTCCTGGTGCCATGTGGCATGTTCTGATTGGACGCGGGCCTTCTGCACTTCATTTTCCACCGTTTTGGCCATTGGAAAATTTTCCAAAAAATCTCCGCTGATGACCTGAGGACACGTGGCAAGATGTGATTCACCGCGGCATCTTCTCTTAAATTTTCCATCGCTGTTGACCATTTTTCTAACTTGGACACGTGGAAAATTCCATTGACATGGGCTTTCTCTACCATTTTTCCCTGTGGGCCTGTCTTGCATTTTTGCCGCCACATGGACACATGGCGTGATTTGATTAGCTCGGATTTCGGGGCGATTTTTTCTTTAACTTTTTCCCTTGAAATTGCTTTGGGAAAAAATCCCAACTCTTCCCCGTGCTCCGCAGGTCTGGTGCCACGTGGCCTCCTATTATTGGCTCGGCCCTTAGGGGGTGGGTTTTTCTTTTGATTTTTTACACTTGGGTGAAAAAGGAAAAAAATCCTTTCGTGCCCCCCACCCCTAATGCCGAGGTGACATATGGTGAGCTCGATCGGTTAGCGGGCCTTCGGGATGGAATTTCCCTTTCACACCTCCTTCAAACACTTTGCAAAATTTCTAATCTTTCCTCCACCTCCCGACATTCTGCCGCTCTTAGGACACGTGGTGCAGTGTGATTGGGTGCGGACCTTTCCTGGAGATTTTTCCATGGTGCCAACACTTAGTCAAATTTTCAATTTTATCTCTCCCTTCGTCACTCCTTTGGCCTAAGGACACGTGGCACAATGTGATTGGATGTGGGCCTGGTGTCGAAAATTTTGTTTGTGTCAACCCTTAGGAATTTTTCCTAATTTCTTCCCCTTGGACACGTGGCACGATCCAATTGGCCGGTGGGCCTTTGGGGCAAAATATTCCTTTTAAAACCTTGCCAAACACTTGGTAAAAATTCCAAGTTTACCTCTGCCCTCCGCCCTCCCAAGGACACGTGGCCTCATCTTATTGGCTCAGGATTTTCAAGGGAAAATTTCCCACAAAATCTTCGCGAGCCATAACTTCAAAAATACGTGGAGTTAGGAGGAAAACTTTACCTTTCTGGAAAGCTGAGAAAAAGATCTATCAAATGGTGCCATTTCTAGAAGGTCTTGAGTGCCTTAAAAAAATTATGATTGAGGCACAAGAGAGGGAATAATGAAGGGAGTTAGCCACAAAATGAGCGGGGGCTCATTTAGGATAACATTTGGGAAAAGGAGGCTAACTTTGAAGATACATTAAGAACTCTTAAAGGGCTAAGTTTTGTAGGAGTAGGATTAGAATTAGTGGGATCAATGTGAGGCTTACTTGGAATAGCAGGTGACCTCTAGCTTGTCACGAGGTTAGGTTTCTCCAATGCACACTTCATGGAACGCGGAAGTGGGGATCCTTGATTGATTATTTTCTTTGGTAGAGTCACCATAGGAGGATCTTTAACCTTCTTCTTTGTAGAAAAAATAGATGAAGAATCTCTCTTTTGAGACCGAGAGTGGGTGAACACTACACATGATAAACTGGGTGCATATTTTTCATCATCTTCATCACCTCCATAATACTCATAGAATCTGATTTTTGCATCGTTCTCTACTTCTTCAACCTCTAGGAAATCATTGTATTCATTTTCTTTCTCAAATCCTTCTTTGTATTCTTGAGTCTTGAAAATTGCATTGACAGTGGAGTCCTCTAAGGCAAGCCTTTGAGGTGCTACTATAATATTATTTATGTTAGGCCTTTGATGTGATCCTCATTAGGAAACTCCCTCTTCAACATTTTCATTTAATTTACCAATTTCTCTAACAATGGGTATGTTCTCTCATATTTTAGATGTTGGGCTTTACCATTTGAATGGTTCTTGATCTTTTGGATAGGATAAGGTCATCTTATACTTTGATGGAAATCCTTTGAGCTTGTGTGGGATTCCTTAGCAAACATCTTCAAATGATGAATCATACCTCTGTAATTAAGCACTAATGAATAACCTATTCATATTGTCATCAGAGGGCACAACTTCAAGAGGTATCCTTTTGAATAACATATTATAATAGGCTACAAAGTCCCTCATAGTATTGTTAGATTCCTTCTTCATTTGAGCCAGATGAATAGGAGGCCTTAACAATATTCAATAGATTTGAATCTTTCTTTGAAATTGGATTGAATGTCATCCCAAAATGTGATGTAGTAGGAGGGAAAGAGATAAAACCACTCAGCTACCTTTTATTAAGAGATTCTATAAATAGTCTCATAGAAACATCCTCGTGTTTGATTATAATAATTCCTCATGATGTGATGAAGGCATAGATGTGTTCTTCATGGGGTTTTTTGTAATCATCTTTGAACTTTGGGAAGTTCTTGCAGGAACGTTTTGGTAGATCATGAAGAGGGGGTGCAAGAGAAATTGAACATGTATTCCTTCCCCATGGAAATATGGGTTGGGGTATTTGTCTTTCTTCTTCTATTATTTCCTCTGCTTCTTCTTCTACTTCAGCTTCCACTTCTACAAATTATTCTCCTTCACTAAGGAATTAAATGTTCAATGGTAGGTGAAATGCAGGAAAAACAAGAGGATTTGTAGGAGGAGTATAAACAAGGGTTTTAATAGGATTTCTAGGGGTACCAATTGAGGAAGAAGATGGAGATGAGCCTTGAGAGAAATATTACAGATTATCTTTGATTGTTCTCACATATTTTGCGGCTGCCTAAAAAGTGGGATCAAAAATTCATCTCAACTTGGTATATATTTTTCCAACCAGCTTTGGGAAAATATTGTAATGAGAATATGAAAGGGCACTCTAGAGTACAAAAGGTCACATGTAGGAATCTATGGTGACTTTTTTAGCAATGATTTTTAATTAATTTTTTTCAATTTTTAAAATTATTTTTGGATCTATAATTTTTAGGATTTTGTGGTTGTATTTTTGGTGCAGAATATGCCAAGTTTTCCCAATGATGGGTTCCAAAAACTATTGGTAAGAAAAAAATTTCAGGTGGACAAATTCATGGATATCTATTAATTCTCTCGAGACTCTAGGTCCCTCTGCTTGAATGGTGCAACTCCATTTATTATGCATGCGTGTAATTGAAATTTTGGTGGCACGAAGGTCGGGATCCAACCGAACCCTCCACCGAACCCGTGGTAAAAGCTACGATTTCTTGTAAAGGGAAATTTTCTGAGGAGCTAGTATAGGGAGTGGGAAAAAGGAAGGGGTGATTAATATCTCAAGTAGAAAATCAGATTCTTGCAAACATTAATCAAAGTACTTCAACACACACATATATAGAAAGAAAACAACTTTGTTACTTGTATCAAGACAAGGTATAATTAGGAACATTTTTTTAGTAATTCTCTCATCAAAGGTAAGAAAATCCTTTCTTATTTATTGATATTTTGGAAAAATTATAAAAAATGAGAAATATAAGAACATAGAGGAGGAGAATAGAGGAAATTTTTCTCTTTTGCTTCACTTCAAGTAGTAATATCTCCTTGAGCATACAAAATTGATAACCCTTAAGAATGGGGAAGTCATTACAATTTATATAATTTGGAATGACTCTTCACCTACCCCCTACATGACCTTTTGATTGTCCTCCACAACATGTGACTTTTTAAATCCCTAGGGATGAAATTAAGTTCCCATTTATTAATTAAGGGTGACTTATTACAATATTGACTATATTCACATTTAAATGAATAATATAAACGTCATGAATAATCAAAACAAAGAATTATAAAGGGTGAGAGGAGAAATAATGTGAGAGGATAAGAAAGAAGTGCTTCCAAATCATGATTGAAGATTTCTCCGCCTTTGATGAAGATCTGCTCTAAAGGAGTTGAAGATGGAAACTTTCCTCTAATGACCCTCTATGCCATTTTTATGTTCCGCTAATGAAAATTTTCTCCTTTAGAATCCTCATAACACTCTTTATTTGTTGATGATGATCACAATCTACCCCTTGTATGATACACAAACACCTCGGACCACAAAATGAGTGTTTAAAAACATTGTTTTAAGATATCTCAAAGTGATCTTGAGATGAACACCAACCTCACTCATGATGATGCATTCCTGACCTCACAATGAGAATGAGGATTACTCTCTTGTTTTTATGATTTCAAAATTATAATTCTTGATATTCAAGTTTCCTGACACTTGCATCCATTTTCTACATATTGTCCTGTAAGATTATAAACTTTTCCTTTTACACCTTATGATATTATGTTTCACCCTTGTGCACCACTGTAACCATTCCATTCTTTTGTAAGGGATGAATTAACTTTCTAGAGCAATTCCATCACCAGAGAACCCTATAAATATTTTAGAAAGAAGACATACATGAACACCGAGCTCAAAGCCACTTTCTCGTAGTTGGAATGTGAATTTACTATTTTTAGTAATTACTATTATCACTTTTTTCATTTCCAACCACCTCATTGTTCTTCCGATTATTCCTCGTGCACACCGCCTTTTGAATAATTTTCCCTCCATGAATAATTTTAATATTTATAGTAAGTGATCATGTACAAACTTAATTTTTTTGGGAAATGGATTTCCCAAACCGATCCATAGGGATCCAAAATAACTCTACTTCATCAAAAATAGTAAGAACAAAGAATAAAAACAATAAACAAAGGTTCTATCTTGTAAGAAATAGGTTTGCCACCCGGTGCGGGAGCAGGCGATTCTGAGAACCAACCGCACAGAGACAGGTGGTGGTCCTAGGACCACCGGTCTGCATAGGATGATGGTCCTGGCCATTACAGATAGAAAACAAAATTTGAAATGAACAACCTCTGAATTTGAAAGGATGTTCATTTCTCTTCTCCTTCATGATCTTTCCCATTCTCCAGTGCATGGGAGGACATGAGAAAGGCTATAAATACATGATTGTAGAAGTGTATAAGATCATCAAAGCATGAGAGAAAGTGAGCAAGAAGTCTTAGTGCTGGAAATTGTATTGTTGTAGAAGAAAGGAGTGTTGAGACAAAGCAAGCAAGTAATTAAAAGGAACTTTTGAGATATTATCTACTCCTCTTTCATACTTATTGTAAATTCTATACTTTTTTATTTGAATTGGCCAATGGAAGTGGGAAGAAAGAGAGAAATTTCCCTTCTCGATCCGGGTTTTTCCTCCATTGGACGTTTTCCAGGATAAAATTGTTGGTGTTATGAGCTTATATTCTTTCCTTTACTACAATTGTTGATTCTAAGCACAATAATAATTCATTCACTAGTTATCTCTGTTATTTTCTAATAGAAAGTAAACAACAATGATTAATTGTGATTTTGTGAATAATTCCAAAGTTGAAGAGTTTACAGATCATTCTGGTATCAGAGCTAACAAGTATCCAGGACTTTGGTATTTCATTCGTGAATTTGTATGACGATTCTGAAGATCTAAAGGTGAAGAAACTTTACCTTGCAATCTAGAGATTTCTACAAAGAAGTGGAAACAGAGAATTTGGGGAGAAATGGAGGAAGAGAACTTGGTCTGTAGAATCGAGATGCTAGAGACCATGATGGATAGGATGTTTAGAAGGCAAGAGGAACTTGTAGATTTGTAGAAGATAGCTTCCATCAAGAAAGACTCCATGGACTCGGTGGTTTGAGGCTTAGCCGAAAATTTTGGTATAGGCAAGGGCCACCATGAGGAAGATTATGGAGAAGAGCATGAAGAAGATAATTATAACACAAGAGAAAAGGTAACCTCTGAACATGCTCCTTTTAAAGTTGAGACTAAATTCAAAGTCAAAATATTTGAAGGACAAGTAGATGCAAAGTTACTTGATAAATGGTTGAAACAATTAGAAGTCTATTTTAGCATCCATAATGTCACTGAGGCACAAAGGATCATCTTTGCACCTCTCAAAATGGAGGGACATGCTCTAGTTTGGTGGGAAACTCATCTAACTACTTGTGAAAAGAAGAAATGTCCTATTATGAAGTCTTGGCAAGAATTTAAGGAATTAATTAGAGATAACTTCTATCCTATTGGCCATAAAATTGACCAAATGATTAAATGGCGGTATTTTAGTCAAGGCAAAGTGGTCAAAGTGTGTAGGACTATACTACTGATTTTCGAGGAAAGCCATGTTGCTAAACATGGATTTAGAGGATGAGGATATTCGACCAAGTACTTGGGAGGACTTCACACTCACCTTTGAAGAAAATTCATCTCCAAAAATCCCAAGGATCTCAATGAAGCATGTGTACAGGCATACTACATAGATTATGAGAAAAAGCAAGGAGAAGGAGAGCCGAGGGTAAAGAAGTCAACAAATCAGCAAAAAAAGGATTATGGGAAAACAAGTAACAAGAGTAAGTGGAAAGGAAAAGGTAAACAAGCTGGCCACTACAGTAAATAGTTGTAAAGATCCCAATAATTTTTGTAAGAATTTTGATATCAATGGTCATATAGATGCTACATGTTGGAAGTTGCATCCGGAGTTACATCCGAAGAATCGAACCAAGGACTCGAAGAAGTCCATGACAGCTGTAAATACAGAAGGGGAGGTGGAAATAAAAGATGACTCTAATGTAGACGAAAGGCTCAGATGCATAGCCACCAACATGGAAAATGAAGAGGAGATGAGTATACTATTCCAGATCAAAATCTAGATCAAGAGAACTAAGGTAAATGCTTTGGTTAATACCGGTTCTCAATCTAACTTAATTTTTGAGGTAGTTGTAAAGAAGCTTGGTCTTGAGACTTACGATCATCCACACCCTTATCCTTTGGGTTGGGTGAAGAAGGGAGTTGAAATTCGAGTAAAAATAAGATGTAAGGTCAAGTTTTGGATAAATTCCTAATATATAGATGTTTTTGAAGCTGACGTTATTCCACTTGATGCTTTTGATGTTGTATTCGGGCATCCTTACTTGTATGTTAGGGATTCTATATTTATGATAAGGGAAAATTGATACAGATGGGTCAAGGATGGGATCAGCTACAACATCCGGGCACACCAGCATAAGACACAAGTTACTATGGTAAGTGCTAACCAAGCAAAATGACTTATTCAAGAAAATCATAATCAGTTTTGTTTACTTTTGTTAAAGGATAAACAATATGGGGTAGAAGTTTCAGAGATTTCTAACCAAGGAAAACAAGATTTGGATAGTATTATTCAGTCTTTTTAGGAAGTATTTTAGGCTCCTAGTGGATTACCACCAAAATGGGAAGTAGAGCATGAGATTCAACTATTGTCAGAGTCACCTCTACCGAACATCAGGTTGTATAGGCAATCCTTGCTTGAGAGTACTGAAGTAAAGAAACAACTCCAGGAACTAATAGACCAAGGGGTGATATGCCTGAACACCTCACAGTGTAGTTCACCTATTGTGATGGTTCCAAAGAAGGATGGTTTTTAGAGAATGTGCATCGACTACCGTGCTTTGAACAAGATCACCATAAAGAACATATATACACTTCCCCACATAGATGATCTCTTGGAACAACTTTAGCATGCCAAAATTTTCACAAAGTTGGATCTCAAGTCAGGTTATCACCAAGTTAGGATAAAGGAGGAGGATATATGGAAGATCGCCTTCAAAACAAAAGAAAGGTTTGTATGAATGGTTAGTACTTCCTTTTGATTATGCAATGCACCTGCTACATTTATGATATTGATGAATGATGTATTGCGGGATTTCATAGATTCATGTGTCATTGTATATCTAGATGATATCTTGATTTTTAGTGCCACATGGGAAGAACATCTAATGCATTTGTAGAAATTCTTGCAAGTTCTCAGGGAGAAATAATTACTTTGTAATATGAATAAATGTGAATTTTCCAAATAGTCACTTGTCTATCTTGGGCACATGGTTGGAGGAGGAGAGCTATGAGTGGATCCAAAGAAGGTGGAAGCCATCACAAATTGGCCAACACCAACAGGAGCCACATAGACTAGAAGTTTTGTGGGAACGTTACAGTACATGCAAAAATTCATTTCAGGTTTCTCGGCAATTGCAACACCTCTACACACAATGGCCACAAAGAGTAAGGGTTTTGACTGGGGTAAGGAACAAGACAAATCCTTTGAGTTATTGAAATACAAGATTAGTCATGCTCCAATACTTTCTCTTCCTAGTTTGCAAGCATCCTTTGAAGTAGAGATAGATGCTAGTGATTACGATATGGGAGCAGTGTTGCTCCAAGGAGATAAACCCGTATGTTATCATTATGAAACCTTCACTTCAGCAGTTAAAGGATATTCAATATATGATAAAGAAATGTATGCACTAGTTCAAGTAATTAAAAAATGGAAACATTATTTGTTGGGTAAAGAAACTATTGTGCACACTAACCACAAACCTCTCCAGTATTTGTAAGCATAGTCTAAATTATAGTAGACAAGGCACTACAAATGGATGGGGTTTCTTCAGCAATTCCACCTAGTGATCAAATACAATAAGGGTAGTACAAATTTGGTGGCAGACATGTTTTCTAGGCCACCCACATAGGAAAAGTTCTCCTATTTGGCCACTATCTCTTAGATCAAGCCCTTCACAAAGGAAGCTTATGAAGAGGCATATGCCCATTACAAATACTTTGGGGTAATATTTTAGAATTTATAGTCCCAAGGGGCTGAAAATATGGGGGTTGAAGATTTTTATCTCAAGGACGGGCTGCTCTACCGATGGGGGAAACTTTGTGTGCCTAAAGAAGAAATACTTCTATTGATGAGGGAAGCACATACCTTAAAAGTAGTGGGACATTTTAGTGTTGGTAAGACCCTAGACCACTTGCAAAGTTATGTATATTGGCCCAACATGCAAGAAGAAGTATCAAAATTTATTCATGGATGTAAACTTTATTGTACTAAAGCAAGCCTAAAACTAGGAAGGAAGGTTTGTATATGCCTTTACCAGTTCCTACTTGTCTATGGGAGGAAATTTCTATGGATTTCGTAGGAGGATTACCTATGTCTAAAGATGGCCATGACTAGGTCTATGTTGTTAATGATTCGAAAATGCGTATTCTTATGGCATGTAACAAGACAATAAAAGCACATGAGGCGGTAGATCTTTTCTTTGCTAATGTATGGGTGCATTTTGGTTTGCCAAAGTCTATTATCTCTGACAGGGATTCTAGGTTCTTGGGGAATTTTTGGAATACTTTGTGGGACAAGATGGATACCAGGTTACAGAGGAGCACAACTTTTCATCCACAGATAGATGGAAAAATAGAGGTGGTAAACAGAATTTGGTATAATTGATCAGAGGGTATAACAACAAATACCCAAGGACTTGGGATGAGTCCTTAGCCTACATTTAGCATTCCTATAACTGGGAAGTACACACATCCACTATGAAGTCACCATTTGAAGCATGCTTGGGATATCTACCTACAAATCTACTAGACATAGCAGTTGGACAACAGGACGAAAAGGAGACACGAGACACAGAGGTGACTAGGGCTAACAAATTCATTGAGAGGATCTGGAAAATCCATCTCAAAGTCAAAGAACAGCTAGAGAAATATCAAGCCAAGTACAAAGCTAGGCATGATCAACATAGGAGGGAACACAAGCTTCATGTTGGAGATAAATTTTGGCTTTACTTGAGCAAGGAGAGATTACAAGGTCAAGCACGGAAGCTCAAGCCACTACTTTATGGACCATTCACCATATTAGAGCAGGTTGGAGAAAATTCTTTTCGACTTGATTTGTCATCATTCATGAGGATGCACTCTGTAGTAGACTGTGAAAACTTACACCTATATGAGCCATCCATGCTAGATGAAGATGAATAAATGTAGTTGCTACCTTCCATTGAGGATTGCATCTTGGACTCACGAGGTGAATTAGAGGAGGATGTAGTGCTACAATAGAAGGTTAGAGAGACTAGAAGAGGTCCACAGGAGTCTTGGTAGATCGGATTGAAAGGAAAGACACCAAGGTAGGCTTGGTGGTACTCAAAGGAGCAAGCGAGGGAATTATTTCCTCATCTACTCCCCCACTAAGCTTTTGTGGGACCAAAAGCCTCCTAAATAGGGGAGGTGTGATCCATAGGGATCCAAAATAACTCTACTTCATCAAAAATAGTCAACACAAAGAAGAAAAACAATAAACAAAGGTTTTGTCTTATAAGTAACAGGACCACCGCTGCTCGGTGCAGGAGGCGGTTATAGAACCACTACCTAGACAGGGCGGTGGTCATGGGACCGTTGGTCTGCATAGGGTGGCGGTCTTGGCCATTACGAACAGAAAACAAAATTTGAAATGAACAACCTCTAAATTTGAAAGGATGTTCATTTATCTTCTCCTTCATGACCTTTCCCATTCTCCAGTGCACGGGAGGACATGAGAAAGGCTATAAATACATGATTGTAGAAGTGTAGAAGATCATCAAAGCATGAGAGCAAGTGAGCAAGAAGTCTTAGTGTTGGAAATTGTATTGTTGTAGAAGAAAGGAGTGTTGAGACAGAGCAAACAAGTAATTGAAAGGAAGTGTTGAGATATTATCTACTTCCCTTTCATACTTATTGTAAATTCTATACTTGTTGATTTGAATTGGCCAATAGAAGTGGGAAGAAAGAGCAATTTCCCTTCCGACTAGTTTTTCCTCCATTAGAGGTTTTCCAGGATAAAATTGTTGGTGTTATGAGCTTATATTCTTTCCTTTACTACAATTGTTGATTCTAAGCACAATAATAATTCATTCACTAGCTATCTCTGTTATTTTCTAATAGAAAGTAAACAACAACGATTAATTGTGATTTTGTGAATAATTCCAAAGTTGAAGAGTTTATAGATAACAAACTTGGATTTCAATTGAAATAACATTTTTGATATGGGTTTTTTATCTTTATCTCACATACAAATTTTTAGCTCAATATGATCTCTAGAACAATTGGAAATAACATTTTATACAATGAGGAAATGAATTCAAGGTTTTTTTTCCATAAAAATAGGAAAAAGTCATATTATTGCTATCACCCTGGGTTGTGATGACACCTAAAACGATGAAAATGTGAAAACCGCACCTCAATTTGTGTACAAGTTTTAGCAAGCTATGAATATTTTTCCTTCGTGGGCTATGGAGTCAATCTAAAAAAACAATGGCTTGGAGTCTTTAAAAATTGCAATTTTTTTATTAAATTTAATCCTTTTTATGATCATGGGACCATGGAGTAATGAATACAAGTTGAAAAATGGAGGCGAGATAATTCTGTAAAATGTTTTCCGAGTTAAGGTAGAAATGGAGCAATGTTGGGGAGAGTGAAAAAATGGCTAAGTGTTGGGTTTTATAAGCATGAGGAATAGGGAAGAAAGGGGATGATTTTTTTGTCCCCCTTGTCCCCTTGGAAAGGGATGAAGTTACACCAAAAGTGTGCCTTAGCCCCATGGTGACAAGTGGCAAGCATGCGTGGCTTGGAGAGGGGGCTTAAAAATTGGCAAAAAGTGCTTATCAGAGCCTCCCAGGGTCATGTGTTATGTCCAAGACATCTAAGGTGGGGGATATTTATTTTCCCCACATACCTTTGTAAAGGGACAAAGGGACACCAAAATTGTGCCTTAGTGCCATGGTGACAAGTGCCAGTGGAAAAAACGTTTCTAACTACGAGAGCATTCTTGAGAGAGAGCTTGAAAACGAGGTTGTCGAGATCCCAAAGGTCATTTTGGGCCCTTATTTATATTATTGTTACTGAAACCATCATTTGTAGAAGAATTATATGGGTCTAAAGGTCTAGTTATACCTACAACCCCTTCACAAATGACCTTATTCCCGTGAATCATAGAGTATGCTTGCCAAAAATGAGCTCCCTAAGAAGTGCCAAGGGCTTATGAAAAATTATGATGTTACAAATTTTAGAGGATCCTTTTATCTTTCCAATGATTTTTTTCCTCCTAACTTCCTATGGAGCTCCCGAATCATCCACCGAATATTAGGTACCTATTTTGACTACCTTCTCTTCATGGGGGCTAAGACTAGGTCATATGAAAAACCATGTGAAAGCAATGGGAGGTTGAATTTTCTTGTCCCCCTTGTCACCTTGGAAAGGGATGGAGTGAAACCAAAATCAATCATTATCTTGGTGATGACAAGTGTCAAGCATGTGTGAGTTAGAGTGGCGGCTACAAATTTGGAAAAAGGTGCTTATTCGAGGCCTTTAGGGTCATATGATGGGTCCATGAGGCTTAAGGTGGGGGCCTCATTTTTCTACCGCACTTTTCCCCTTGGAAAGGGATATATGGACAAAAAAATTTCATTAGCCTCATAGTGACATGTGTCACTAAAAAATTTGGTTGAGGATGGAGCTTGTACCTTGGAGAGGAGCTTGAAAATGACATTGTTGAAGTTCCTAGATGAATTGTTGGGAACTTATTTATATGATTTTGAATAGAAACAAAAATTTTAGAAGGATGGGATGGGAATACATGTCTTATTAATCTTTAAACCTCCTCAAAATGGAATTTTTTTAATCAGAATGCTAGTTGTTCTATGAAAGAATGAGTTGTGGAAATAAATGCATGGGTATTGTGAAAAATATGATATTAACAACATGTATGGAATTAAATAAGATTTCCATTGATATTTTTTTGACCTCTAACTCATTCTAGAGATCCTAGAATCATCTCTTGAAGCTCAGGTTCTTTTTCACAGTGTAAGCTCTTTTGGCCTCAAAACCCGCTTTTCTTTGAACTTGTTGCTAAACCTTCAAATATTTCCAAAATATTATGAACTACATTTCAAAATGATCCCGGTTCATGAATACACATCCATAAATAATTTAGGACTTCCAATCCACTCCTGGATAATATACACCATCCCCGAAAGGCTAAAAATTGCCATTCCTAAACCCACCAAAAGATTCACCTTGAAAGACATTGTATTCAAAGAAGCATTTAAACTTGTTTTCCTATTTTCAACACATGGAAGAGGGTGGGACTACATACATGGATACTGAACGGATGGGGATAGGCCCGACACGAGGGAGGGAATGACTTGGAGGGTATCCTGAAGGTTTACAATGAATTTTGTTGACACTAGGGTATAGTTGACTTGTTTTCAAGTTAAATTTTTCCCTTATAAAAACACATGACAAAATATCATAATGATCATTCATCAATAATAAATGATACAACTAAAAACATAAACATAATTAATAACTTAACCATCATCATTAAATTCATGATTAATAACATTAGTACATATACATAATTTGTTATCGAAGATAACCCTTTAATATATTGGGAATATTTGCCTTTAACACATGTGAGTAATATTTTCACATTCAATTCAAGTACAAGTGAATTTAATAAAATCATATGAACTAGTAAAATAATAACCAATGCATGTCCAATTATCCTTTATTTACTCAACTCAAAATATATTTTAACCCTTCAAGAAGAAGAAGAATAACATATATGCATGGTTAGTTCAATATAACTCGCATCGAATAATAACTCTTAATCATGTTGTTGTATTATAAAGAAATGAAAAAATAAGGATTAACTTATAACTCAAATCATATAATCAATATTCTATAATAAGTCTCAATAATCAATTTTGATGGAGTGAACCTAAGGATGTAATCAATGTTTCCATCAAACACCTTTACAATTCACCTAATAAAATATTAATGACTTTCCTAGTATTGTCTTTATAATAGTGACATCACAACAAATATAGGAAAAATGGACCATTTCCATAAATATTATGCTTCTTACTTACTCATAACCATTCCTATACCTAGAATTTCCTATCACTAAAACAATATGTTTATTTGAAAGGGCCAAACAAAATTCTTCACTCATTATATTATCATCTCTTTACACAAGTTAGACCTTTGAGCAATCAAATACCTTGGACAACATATACTCATGATACCTTATTTTAACTATCAAGAATTTATGTATGTAATTCTAAAAACCATGTTGACATTCATCAACCTCCTTCTTTATTCAATGACAACCATGTAGGTAAATTAGAGTTTTTTCCATTATCGCTTCTAAAGAGAATGCACAGTTATATATCTTAAAGCCAAGTGTAAGAATAAAACATCAAGAATAGATATCAACACATTTGATTTTTTTATATTTATTATGAAATACTTTATACAAATGATAATAGTCAAGAAGGTTATATCGCATATTATATCTAACCCTTAAAATATAATCATAAAACTCGTATTGAGCTGAAAACACATTATATACAACTAATAATAAAATAAAGAAGTACTCATGTTCACGATTTCCAATAGAGCATCATATTGACATGTCAAGGAATGATTTCCATTTTATCCTAGCCAAAAGGAAAGGGTTTATCCATGTTTTGATATAAGAAAATGAACCCCAATCGTATGTATTTTTAAAACTAGAAGCCTATTTTGGGGGTGAATTAAAATAAACCCTATGCAAACCTTGGTGCTTTAAGTCCTATATAGGTGTTTCCACATCTTAGGGTAGCCAAAAATTAGAAATATCTATCACTTAAAAACATCTCTGTTTCAATCAAAATCATGTATTTCAACAAAACTAATGAGTAAGGCCATAATCCCAAGGTATGCGAGACAATAATGGAATATATCGATCGATACTGAATGAAATGTTCAAACCATTCAATCCATCAAATTCTAGCAAATAAGGAATTTATCATATCACTCAGCCATACTAGTCAAATAAATTGAAATCAAATGCAACCATACTTACATAATTTATTTTCTAAATTTATACAAGTACCCAGCTTAAGAAAACACCTACATCAAGATTTTCTACATTTTCCAATAAACTTTACAAAATACACACAAACTAGAAAGTGAAATAATCCAAATAATATCGTCACATTCAAAATGACACAACAAGATGAAATTCTATATTCTATTCCTGATTACGTGAACAACCTCTCGCCACTTTTCTTTTGTCTTTTCCTTAAAAACTCTTCATGGAAATTGAACCAACTAACCTCCTTGAATTCTTCCTATACTTATACAAACTATATGTTCTTTAACAAAAATAACATACTACTATTTTATGGTAGTTTTCATAGAATCCCTAACAACTCATAATTTTTCCTTCGTCTATGCATAACTCCAAAAATAGATATCTCAAGATCAAACCGAGACATAAAAATCAAACTTTTTTACATGTAATAGCTTCTCCAAGAATCTTATCTCTTTTTCCAAGGATCCATCTAAAACATTTAATGTAATTAATATTCGCAGTGCCACATAGTTGTCAATTATATTTACTAGCTTCCCTCCAAAAATGGTGGCATCTTATTCGATTAGTCCCAGTTTCAGTTAAAACCAAATAATAGTAACCCACATTAAATGCTTAGTGGACTGTGCCCCCATAAAATCAAATAATATTTTAACATAATAAAAATCACTCGATACTTGCATGGTGCTAAATCAAGCGATCAAATATTTCTATCAACTAAACTAAATTTCCAATAAATGCATGGTGCTTTTGATTGACCAAATAATCAAACATCATAATGCTTTGCATATGGTAAAGAACCTTCATAACCTTTTTAAACTAGTTGATCCCAATTACCATGGTCTAAGTTCGTTCAAATAAAACATTTTAATATGCCTTAAATCATATACCATTAAACTCACAATTATATTCATATTACAATTTACATCATCATTTGGTATTTGATTCTTTTTAAATTATTAAAACCATACATTACCCATGTCACCCCAATATGGTTTAAGACCATTCAAATCAAACAATGACTCTTTATCAACCTTACCATGGTCTCGAGTCTAGTTTCGATTAATCGTTAAATTATTAAATGTTAAGCGTTAAGAAGGCTATTATCATTGAATTCATGGTTCTCAAATCATTAAATGACAACAACGATAAACATACACTACCTTACTCTTTTTTTTTTGCCTTGTGATGAATGAACCTGCTCAAGATCAAGTTAACATAATAATTCATGTTATTTACAACTACTTAGAAAAACAATTAAACAAGTACTTTTGTCTTGACAACACTTCATACCCTTTTTAAGTGGTGAATAAGACCATCTTAATGCTTCGTAGTATATGACCAGAACAACAAACTACAAGGTGATTAGTCAATCATTAGAGTAATAAAAATGGTCTTCAAGTACCAAATTTATACAAGGTACTTCAAAGTAACTGATTTGTTAATATTATAAAGTTGTTATATACAACAAACAAGCATGATCATCCAAGACAAGTATGGTAACAAAATAGGTCTATCATCGATACAAAATCATCACATATAACCACAAGATGAAGTTCAATCATACAAATAGGTACAAAAACATAATAACATACCAATGTTACAAAATCATTGCACACAACAAGGTAAAGTAATCTCATACAACATAGCATAACAAGAATAAGTTATAAATCTCAAGTACTCCACAAATGCTTGGTGACAAACATTGTTATGTGGTTAGGATTTGTAACTATGTGTAAGTTCTTATATCCTTTTCAGGATATACATATGTACGTATAAATAAATACTCATATATGAAATAATTCTCATCCTCATGCCTTCATAAACCACTTTTCATAATACAACTTAACCTTGGGATGAAACTAAATGAAAAAATAGGATGTGAAAAAGGATATTTTTATCCATAATAGAACATAGTTAATTAAATAGAATAAAAATATGTGGCAATATCAACAACCATATTTTGTGGAATGCCAAATGGATAATAATATTCTCCTTGATGAAGTTATATACCATCTCTAAAATGGATTTCTTGTCTGGTATGGCCTATACCCAATTAGTAAAGTAATATGTTGCTTGTGAGCATAAGGTATGACCTGCACTAAGATGAGGATTAATAACATCGATTAAGTATAAACCCCATTATTGGAAAGGCTCTTCAATCACCACCGGTCTGAGTGGGAGTGAAATGAGTTGTATTCTTCCTAAAAATTGTTGACAAGGCTCACACTTAGATACCCATTGTTGGGAATCTTGAAATAGAGTAGACCAAGTATTATCTCTCTTGAAGGATCTTGTGTGAAGTGACCATGGTCAAGAAATTTCCACCACAATCTTGATCATGATACAATTTTATCAAATTTTCATGTATTTATATGTCAACATACCTTAGAAGCATCCATCAAGGGATGTCTTGTATAACGCATGGTTCCAAATCACATACCTTTAAACTTTAAGCTTAAGGTTTCTTATTTTCTTATAATCCATATATTTCAAATAATAACCATAAGTGAGGAAGTAATATATATCACTGTACCACTCATTGGTAGTATTCACAAAGAGTACACAGGGAAAGTATTTACTTATGAATCAGAGCATTGTCAACCTTTATCTTCATACTGAGTCATGAGAGACTCATCTTCAACCATCAACCTACATAATCCATTTCCTCTAACTAAATTATATGGCCTTATCTCAAGGTCATACTCTTGAATTTTCAATACCCAGTTACCTCTTTTTGCTCTGAGGTCTTGTTGAGTCAAGATAAACTTTATAGATGATCCTAGAACCATCACAATGGTGTGAGAGTTTAGGATGTATAATATGAAATTATTGACCACCGTAACCACAACATAGGCATTTTATTCCATGGTAGAGTATCTGATCTCATGGTTCTTCAAGAAGCATCTCATGAAGGCAATAGGGGATGAGATCCCTTAATCGCTCTTCTAAACTAAAATGGCTAAAAGATGTGCTCATATGCATAACAAAACATAATGAAATCTTACTAAAGTCATGACATAACAGGGTTGGCATTTTGGCTATGGCCTACTTGATGTTCTTATAACCTTATTATCCCTTCTTATTCCACTTTAATCTCTCTTGGAGCTTAATCATATTCATAATATTTTTGGTCAAATTAGAAAAATATGGAACAAAGCGGTAAAGGAAGTTGACCTTACCAAATAAGGAATGAAATCTCTTTTTATTTGTGGGAAAGGATAGTTTCTAAATGTCTTGCACTCTTTCTGAATCAATATTTATTCCTTCTTTATTCACAATGTGTTTGAGGAGTTTTCCTTCAGTCATTGAAAATATTCAATTCTTTGAATTCAAGGATATGCCATGTTCTTAACACCTTAGCAAGACTTGTTAGATTTGTATCAAATACTCTCTCCTCTTCTTAAAGAAGACGATGAGATCTTCAAGATAAATGACATTACATTTTTCTTCAAATCCTTAAAATGTAAGTACATTACTCTTTGAAAAGTGGCCCCAACATTGATGATACCAAATGACATCCGACTATAGGCGAAGGCTCCCCACAAAGTTTTAAAATAAATAGTATATTAATCTTCTTGAGTAACTTCAATTTTATTGAAGCAATAGAATACATCCAACATAGAAATCATTTATAAATCCATGACTTGTAAAATTTGATCCATGATTAGGAGTGGATAATTGTCTTTTACAAAATCTTGGTTCAAATTCTAGAAGTCTACACAAATGCTTATTTCTCCATTTTCCTTCCGGAAAGGCACAATGTTTTCCACCCATGTAGAATGATGGATTTGGAAAATGATCCTTTCATTTAGCATTTTAAAAATTTCCTCTCAGATTTTTCTACAAATATTTGGATTATATTGTCTATGCTTTTTCCACAACAGTTTTTCTTTTGGCTTGAAAGGTGTTGAGTGTTGCATCTCTTTTGGTTTAAAATATTTCAGCTCATCATAAGAATATGCCAACACATCTGAATACTTTTTCAACAACAAAAAAGTTTCTCTTTTCCTCTAGTGAGAAACATTTTCCTATATTCACAGAACGAGTTTTCTTCTCCATCTCAATGTCTACTTTCTCAAAATTAGAAGTGCTCCTAGGAGATTCCTTGGCCTTATCTTCAAAAATATATCATACCTATGAAAAACAAAAATATATCATACCTATCAAAAATTCTTCAAGTAAGAATAAGCCCTTAGGAATATTATAACCTTTTCACATGAGTACTTCATCATAATAAACCTCTTTAGCTTCACCTTTTTCTTCCTTTGAATTTGACTCATGAGGTGAATAATTACTTCTTTAAAAGAAAAGGTTGTTAAAACTATATTTTTCTCAAGGAAAGAGAGGATACATTTATCATCATTAAATACCGCCAATGGTTGGCATTATCGCATACTTGGCCTAGATATCATCTCAATAGAATATTTATCTTTTTCAAAAGAAGGGCATGGTATTAATAGAGAAGATGACACAAAAAGGGTATTATATTTTTCATTTTGTTCATGGGGAATGACTTATATAGATAAATCATCAAAGGATTCAATGCAATCCCACACTCTATTCCTAAAATTTTTGATATGTGGATTCTTCACTTGGTATTGATTCCAAGCTTGTTTCATAATTACCTATGTATCTCCTAGGAATTTCAATTGATTAATGACCATGGAATCAACTATGTTCATGCCTAAGATAATGGCTTCATACTCTGTAATATTTTTTGTATTTTAAAATTGGAGCTGAAAAGAAAAGGGAAATAACTCACTTAATGGGGACATCAGAACCACATCGACTACAGAGTCTATACTACAATGGCTTCTGTTGAACTTCGTAGTCCATATCTTATCTTCATATTATTCTTATATAATGACACATCATCATCTCCTTCAAAAGTTATTAAATAGATCACATGTCCATTATCTTGATAAAGAATATCAACTCTAGGATCTTCTGATTTTTGCACTATATATTTCCTTTTTATCATTGGTAATATTTTTTCATTTGGCCATTGATTGGAATATTTCCTGAAGACTAGTCCATTTGTATTTATCCTCCCAAATCTCTAAAAAGTCTTCTACTCAACAACATCTCGTATGAGGCCATAATTTCCACCACCACTATAGTAAATAAGAACTTCTTTTTCAAGAAAATGAGCTAGAATAACTTGGGAATATTTTATTCTTCCCACAAGTCAAACATCTTTAGTCTTCATAGAATAACACAAATATTTATCATGTGTTAGAGTGATATCAAGAGCATTAGCTAGTTTAATTTGCACCACATTTTTAGAAGTACTTGATTCTATGATACAATTATTCATTTGGTTGCCTCGATGAGAAGAGAATGGTTCAATATTTTCACCCTTGGAAACATCTAATTATAACATGTTTTAAGATGACAAGGAATGAGGAGTTGGTAGTAACCATTTGGAAGAGGTTATGACAACATTGGAATTTGGGTTACTACTTTTGATAAAGCAAACTAGTTTAACAAACTGTTTGGGATGGGTTTGTAAATATTCAAACTCAAAAATTTAGACCTTAGACCATTTGACATAGTCTGTGATATCGAAAGAGGAATAAGTAGATGTCTCCGAGGTAGTGAAATATTTAGGGGGAGAAGAAAATATTTTAGAAGTGGGGATTACTTTGGAAAAAGAGGTAGGCTTGGAATCTTCTGCAGGATTATTAGGTAACTCAGAATTTTTGCTAGAAACATTCACTGATTTGGAAGTAGCATTGGAAGGCTTAGAATAAGAAGCTTTAATAGAGGTAGAATTAGGAGACTTACTTGTTTCAGTTGAGGTCTTCTTGGCTGCCACGAGATATGGTTTTTATTTAGTATATTTCATATAATGGAGAATTATAGCTCCTCTATTGATTCTTTAATTAGGTAGAGTTATTGTGGGAGGAGTCTCATATATTTCTTCTTCTTAGGAGTAGTAGCAGGATAGATTTTATTTTTGCATTGAGAATAGGTGTATACCGCATAAGATAAAATTGGTGCATCATCCTCTTCACTTTCATCTCTGGATGAGAACTCAAAGTAACCTATCTAAGCATCATAAACTTCTTCAATTTCAAGCCCATTATTTTCTTCTTCATCATCATCTTTTTCAAAAATTTATTCTTCATCATCACCTTGTGTTTCAGAGGATGCATTAATATGGGGAGCCTCTAGATCGGTGTTTGGTGAGGTGGTGCAGCTTCTTATTTTATTTTGAAAATTACTCTTCCTTGGAACATCTCTCAAAGTCATTTGTGCAAGTTATTTTTGAGTTGAATCACATCATTTGCTAATTTTAAACCAAGGGGTCCATGGGGGTAGAATTTTAACTTTGACCCTTTTGTTTTCCACTTGGATTTTTAATTTTTTTGAAAAGAATAAAATCATCTTATGCTTTAAAAAAACTCCCGAGCTTATCTAATATTCATAGGTAAATATATTTCGACGATGAATCCTACCTCAAGAAATTCAGTGTTGATGAAGAATATTTTCACAGTGTCATCATAAGGCATAACTTATATGGGTTTCCTCTTGAGAAACCTATTATAATGAGCTACAAAGTCTCCCATATTCTCATTGGGATCCTTTTTCATTTGAACAAACTACACTAGGAGGTCTTAACAATATTTAGTATATTTAAACCTTTCCTCAAAGATAGTTTTGATGTCATCCCAACTAGTGATGGATATGGATGGTAAGGGGTAGAACCATTCCACTTCCTTTTCTTGAGATATTATAAAAAAATCTCACCGACACATCTTCATATTCTACTAATACGCCACATTTTGTGATGAATGTTGTTACGTGTTCCTCTGTGAGATATATTTCATCACCTCTGAATTTAGGAAGACTATTTCAAGATCCTTTTGGTAGTTCATGGATGGGTGGAGAGAGGGAAAGTGGACATGTGTTTCTACCCCATGGTATAATTCTCGAAGGCCTCTCTACTTCATCCACTATTCTTACTTCATCTTCTACTTCTGCTTCTGCTCTTTCTTCTGCAAAGTCTTCATCAAGATATGGAAATTCTATGTCCAACAGATTTTGAGAAACTTGAGATGAAACTAAAGGAGTTTGATCAATATTTTCAACACCACTTGAAATACCCATGAGATAAGTCATGGGAGGAAGGGGGTGATGAAATTTTTTTATTTGATCTTATCATCATTGGAGTTCCTCAAAGAAAGGATCAAGGTTTATGTTTTGCCTCTTAGGCTTGGTGTATCTACATTTATCCAGTTTTCAGATTTTAAATCAACTCAAATCAAAATTTAATCAAGCTTTCCTTTGTTGGATTTTATCTTTTCTTTCTCTTTCTAAAGTTTCCGCGCATTCTTCTTCAAAATATAGAACTCTTGTAGTAATGTGGTAATGAAATAAATTCACTCTATTATGTTAAACAACCTCTCTTTAGTCATATGTAATATCTTCTTGGGTATGGAAAAGAAGTTTAGGTCTTAAGAATAGGGGAGGACCAGGAATAACCATGAGTGGAAGGCATAAGGCTCAATGGATTTTTAGATTTCAGATTTTTATTTTTGGATTTTTTAGATATCTTTTTTTTTGTATTTTTGGAATATATATATATTTTAAATGAATTTTTGGTATTTTATGTGATGCGTAGATGAAAAAAATCTGCCCCATTGTGGGTGCCAAACAATATTGGAAAAATAATTCATCATGAGGAAAATCAAGGGATTTCACCAATGCTCTAGGACTAGCTCCCTTTACTTGAATGGAGCAGTTCCATTTATTGAAACCAAGGAAATGAAAAATATATAGACTAAATTCGGGGTAGCCTAGATATCAAGGATCACATAGGGATACTTCCCTAAACCTATGACAATTACTTGTATGGAATAAAAGGGAGAAAAATTACTTAGTGAGAGAGATGAGAGGGGGACTTTAATCAACAAATAACATAGCTGAGTTAATTGCATTAAAATCATATTATTTCACTTACATCAATAAAAAGAAACCATTTACAAAGAAGGAGGAATAATCGACAAGAAATACAAAGTTTTATTAGATCATGTTACACAATTTACAATGCTCATGGAGTACATGTTGAGATGGAGATAGAATGACAAAAGATAAGACATTAGAGGAATTGAAGTCCCTTGTTTCTAGAAATACAATGAGAGCTAGTAAACAAGAATTAACCATCCTTTATAATGAAGAAATTCATCCCCTTTATATTTTTTCAATCCATCTCTTCACCTACCCCCACATGACCTTTTCACATTCCCTTCACAAGTGAATTTTCAAATGATATTAGGAAAGACATAATAAGTCCCTATTTTATAATTGCAAAAGGGAATTTTACATTACACAAATATTACATAGTCACTTTAATGAATAAGACAAAAATTCATCATTACACACAATGAAGAATTAGAAGGAAGGGAGTAGAAGAAGAGTGAGAATAGAATAAGGAGAAAAAGAATGGAGAAGGATGAAGTAGCTACATTGCTTGATGAAGACCACTCCTATGATGAAGATTCCACCTCTGATGCCTCATGTGGAAATTAAATTTTTTGAACTCAAGTCCTTTCACCTATCTAATAAAATGAACAAATGTTGGTGTGATTGTATCTGACTGAGGAATGCTCACATACTCCAATGTGTTTATCCAAGCCTTTGGAATATGGCTTATCTTCTTTCACTTAGTGAACCAAATTTTTTGATCTCAAAAATGTTTGAAATATAACCATGGATTTCTACATATAACTCTTGTGTGTATTATTTGAAAGAGAAAGGATCTCCTTCCTCTTTCTGAACTATTTCTTGAAAAGGAGTCACAATATCTCCCAAGGATATGTTTTTATTGATATGAGGGGATCCAAGATATTTTACACATTTCTTACATCTTCAAGAATACCTTGAGCAATTTGTTCTCACATTTATCGAGTTTTTTCAAAGCATATTTTAATGCATCACACCTTGTAGCCATGGTGCAGAACCAAATAGGGGATAATTTATTAGTTGGGTCCATGAACACATTTTTGCTTATCAAGAATGAGGTGTCAAGAATCCCCATTTTAGAGGTCAGTGGGAGAACACTATCCCATATCATCTTTTCTTTTTCCATTTCCACTCTGGTGCCTTTGATTCTTGAGATGGTGCCCAAGATGAAGCAAAATAAAGAGAGGACCTTAGGAAAATCATATTCCCTTTTTCAATTATTTTCCCCACCCACTTGTCATTTTCTCTCCCTTGCATTGTGAATCCTTAGGCTTTTTTGAGGGATTACGGATCAAATTTGTTGATAGGTGAGACTACCTCAACTAGAGGAAAGGATGATGGACTTGGATATAAGAATGACTACACATATGAAGACAAGGTCCTCATGTGTTCCTCCAATTGATCTATGGTTATTTTATATTCTTCATTCCACTCCAATATCTGAGTTAAGGATCCCTTGAAAAATGAACATCACCTTCATGCATAGCTTGACCAAGTGAGACTTTGGTAATCTTATAGTCATTTGGAGTCATTTACTCCAAAGGTTTGTCCACCTTGGGTCTTGTAACTTCTACAAACTAAGCTCCGAAGCCTCAGTGTAGAATCTTAAAGTAGTATGTGCATTCTTTAACTTCTAGGCTTTCATGTACTTTGAGATGGCCTCAAAGTTTGGTGCTACAAATTGTTTCACCTTTCTTTATTCTCTATGGAGCAAGTCAATGACCCATGGGAATGGATATGATGGTGTAGAAAATATGTCATGAAGCTCAGGTACCTATTGTGGGATCAATAATTTATCATTATGAGATGATTCAACTGCCTCAAATGAGACACTTGGTTTTACTCAATGCACGAGATATTAAGAGGGGTCAATCTCTCCTTTTTATAAATCTTCATTTTTTTTCCTTTTCAACTTGTTCCTTCTCTTCAACATGTTCCTCCGTGACCTTATATTTCTTGTGAGACTTTGTGGAATATGGGACTTCGGTGATTTTTATTTCTATTTCCTTCCTCTTGTATGTCTTATCATAATGGGACGAACCGAAAACTCTCTTACATTCCTTGAGAGATGATGTGTGTGATAGTTGTCTAGGTAGGTTTGAAGTGGTATCTTCTCCCTTAATAGAATATTTATTTGTTTTGAACCACTCTTTTGATCTTTGAATCACCACTTTGGTTCGTTCCTTGATATCTCCATCTTCATGAATAATCCATGAGGGAAGAGGAAGGGGAGATGATTTCACCGCCTCGTTTATGTATTAAACAACTTGGAACCATCTTCTTGAACTCCTCCAAAGTGAATCAATTGAACTTGATTTTTCCATCTCATCCACAATCATCCTCATGTAGTCTCTTTTCCCCGACTTCAAGATCATCTATAAAATTGGCCCAATAGTCTTCCAATTGTGGAATGTGATGAAATCTTAGAACATTGAAATAATTAGGGTCTTTCTTTATGTTAAAGTTTTGCCTAAGAATATATGCAAACAAGTGAAAATCAGCCAAGGAGGTCTTAATGTTTGTGGTATCCATTGAAATCTTACACAATAAGGCACATAGTGAGATGGAGAATGAAATTCATTTCTTCCTTGAACTTTTTACTTGAGATGCACTTTAGAGAGTTTCCTACAGAGCTCTACCAAGATGATTTTGTCACTAGGGTACTTAGGCAACCTGAATGGAGAAATATCAAAGCCACTCACCTTGATGTAGGTGAAGGTGTGAAACTATGTGAAGTGACACCCGTACTTCTCAATCAACTCATCTACATGAGGAGAGGTTCTTATTTTTTGATTTCCTTCCATAATTTGGATGATTAACATGGTGAATGCATCATTCACCTGTGTGAAATGGACATTTCTTTTCTTGAAGGTGATCTACTTGAATTTTTGAATACAAGAGATCTATGAGGAAAATTATGAGAAATAGAAAATCCTCTATATGGTCTAGTGTATGCAAGGGCATACAACAAATAGGAGGTCATTGTGAATCTCTTTACGTGAAAATTTTCATCGCTTATTGATGGAGATTGTCACTACCAATTATCTAGCACCATTGTATCATTTTATTTACTTACATGATTGTCAACATGAACTGGGCCATCCATTCCTAGAATTCCTTGGTGTGTTCTTCACCCATTACTCTTCTTAGTAAGTTATTGGAATTTGAGTAAGATTCATGAAACTCACTCCTAATAATGATTTGAAGCCTTGATGGTTTTCTTCCCGGTTTCAACCAGAGCCAATTATAATCCCTATAAATAAGATTATTTTCTGAGCCAATGTTGAGTTTCAAAATCTTTCATGATTATCACCATGTTTTTATGAGTTGTAATTTCTAGAAAACTTGATATTCCCTTTGATTCAATATGACCAAAGAGTGAGTTGTCATCCACACTTTGATTGTTCGAGAGGTAGGGTCATAAATTTTAGCATAGGCCAAGTCCAATTTGGTGATTTAGATTGAGAGTAAATGACCTCCTACTCTGAAATTCCACTAGCATAAATATTTTCTTCCATAGGTTCTCTTCATTCATCATTCAATTTCTCATTTCTTCTAGATCCGTGGGAAAAATCACACTACCACAAGAGGATACTCAAAGACAAAGTGGAAATAAGCTTATATCTAGTGTTTTTGATCTGAATGATTTCTTGAAAAAATGAAGGAATGATAAGATGAGGGTGTGTGAAAAATTTGGATGTGAACTGAAAAATTACTACTTTTAGTAAGTGACACCTCACCATGACCTCGTAAATTTAGCCAATTTTTCACAGCTTTCCCAATTTCTAGTTTTCGATTCCGAACTTGAATTTTGTATAAAGGGTTTTGGATGTTTCCTTCTTTGGTATCATAAATACTATTTTTAGTAAGGTGTAAATATTAAATTACTAAAAATATAATTAGGTTTTCTTGTTATCAAATTGGGGTGGAAATTGTCTTGTTGTATTATGAATTTCACTTAAATTCTTGCTCAAATGTTTAGGTGATTTTCTCCTCCAAATCTCTCGAGAATCTTAAAAGGTAACCTTTTTTTGGGTAGAGATGAGTAGTTTGATTATGTGAAAAATCCTAAGGATCAATGTTGACAAGTCTTGGATATTATTATATTTTTTTCAAGTGGAGTTCTCAAACAAAATTGAGGGGAAACAAAGTTAAAATGAGCAAGATATGAACAAATTTATTTTTTTAAGAGGAGGGTTTTTTAGCAAGATCAGAGCATGAACAAGTGCATAACTATTGAAGGAAGGGGATTTATAAAAATGGATCCAAAATGACATGGGTATCATTTAAATATTCAAATACAAACCATGGTTAAGCTAGACTCATTTTTAACTTGCTTGTACATTCACACACTAACCCGGGTTGGGATAGGGTTAATACTTTCCAAATATGTCTGAGAGCCTCCATTACACTTTACCATGCTTGGTAAGTGTTGAAATGACACAAAATTACAATCATCCTTTAAAAATTTCCATGGGTCAACCTTTCATGAGGAGGGTGTTGGTACTCATTCTAAGCCCCTATTTAGAACCAAGTTGAGTTTTTCAAAATTTCCCTTACCCTTAAAAATATGATTTACACATGTTCAATAAACATCTAAGGTTTATAATTATCTAAAATCACTCCTTCCCGTGATTTTGAACAAATTAAAAATGGGCTTGACCATTCCGCTCTAAGAAGGCTACAGTGCACTAAGTTGGTTATCTGCGGGGTGCAAAATGTAATTCTGTGGTTGCTCCAATTTGTTAAAGAAAAAAAAAAGTTAAGACCCAGGAGAAATTTTGGCATGGCTAGATATCATTGAAATTAACTTAGTCTTACTAACTAAATCATGAATGATACCACGGGGTGGCCATTTACAAGAAATGGAGGAATGTGGCTATATAGAAAATTTGTGACACACTAGTTCAATGCTTAGCTGGTATATTAAAAGGTTGGCACTCCACATACTTCAAAATACACGGGAAAATCATGAATCCACCCAATTACATGGAACATGAAAGACAATTGATATAATTGTGAGGAAAAGAGAAATGCAAGGAAAATCCGCATAACGATTAAATACAATATTTTTACCAATAACTCTCATGGTGGGTACTCCAAGTCATGCAAGAGTGATTAAAAGAAAATTACTCTACTGTCCAGAGGTATGTTCATTCATGAAATAATAGTAATTGAATTAAAAAATATGAAAAGAGTATATATATACTAGGAACAAAATGGGGATTCTATAGGGACCCCAACCCTTGAAATTCACATGAATTTTGGTATACATATACAAAAGGGATGCTTTTATAACTAGATACATTGTCAATTTATGATTAAAAATATTCCACAAAAGAGGGGATCCAATCTAACATAATTTTTATCCTAGATTAAATTCTTTATGATCCCGAGCCCTATAAACATATTGAAATCCCTGTTAAAACTAGAAGACATACCCTTGTCCATAAGTTCCTTGATGCTTGCTTTTGGGCCTTCCAAAATCTTGATTAATTCCAATTTTTTCTTGTAAGAGGAGACCCATTCAAGGATATTAGACCCACCTATGAGGTAAGTCTTTTCACCCCACCGAGTAATAGTTTTTGAGGTTGAAGATGGCCCAAGTACATCAACCGAAATAAAGGGGAACAAGCTCAGTAAACCAATTTGATCAGCAAAAACTAGCTTGGATGTACATGTTGGGTTAACCAAACCCCTTTTGCATATTTTTAATGCAAGTAGAATCACTTCAGGATCCCTCTCAAAAGAATATTTCATCGGGGATTTTTCAATATTGGTGATCCTTTGCTCTATTATGGCTATTCTACGAGAAATTGAGGATATATCCTCTACAAGATTGTCATCAGACACTACATGGACATCAACTGGGATCTCTTTCTCCAAAAATTCTTCAATAAAAATACAAGGGATATATGAATGGTGTTCTTGTTAATAGCTGGCCTATAGTGGAGCCAAAATTTCTTTAATTGATCAGGAGCTACATGGTCATCTGGGAAAAACAAGTGATGAAACAAAATTTGAAACACAAAGAAGAAGGGAGTCATCTTAACAAGCTTCCTCATCAATGCCATTCAAATTGTGTGGGAATTTAATGGTCTTGTGGGCTCTACCTATTCTTTAATCATGAATAACATCCTAACAAAATCTTCATTTGGGATAGAAAGGTTAAAAATTGCGTGCAGGGTTTTCAAAGAAAGATCCTTTAGACTTTTTCCCAATTCCACATCCACCATTTCTTGAGAAGGATTAACATGAGTTATTTCACAATAAAATTCACTTACAACACTCAAAGGAAGTTACAAATTCATGATAAATCAGAAATAATTTATATAATAATGAATCTTGGAAGGACTATGTGAATTATCATATTAGGATTGAATGTGAGATTAGTTTTGAATATTTGTACAGATTTGAAAAGGGGAAAGTGGATTGATGTTTGTAAAAATGGTATTTATTTTGGATAGATGTGAGGTTTTGTACAAGGAAGAATCAATTTCAAAGGAATATCTATGATTATCCATTTCCCAAAACATATCCTCCAAAAGGTAGGTGTCAAATTAGTTAGAATAACGGCATGAAGGAACAAATAGTTTGTGACTGGGCACATGAGTGATTGTGACAAAGTAAATAGGACAAAAATAGATTAAAAAACAAAAGAAAAACATCTTACACGCATCCATGTCGGAAACCAAAAATAGAATCAAGTTAAGGAATAACAAAAGAATCTTTGTAGTTATAATATATTTTCTGAAAATAGAGTTCATTTTCCATGCCTTTTTGGGATTGTTCGTTGATGATGTTTTTTTTTTTTTTTTTTTTGGGATCAAGGAAAATTCATAGCCAATTTTGTATAAATATGAGGGTTTGTCCTCATATGAAAGGGGGGTTTAGTTTTTCTATTTTAGAAGTTGAGAGAAAAGAATGTAACTCTGGATGTTTCCATTTTTCTTTGTATGGAATACATATGAATTTCAAGTTTTCAAGCTTTTGTGTCAAGGTGGTTGCAATTGTACAACCATTGACAAACATTGAGGGAATTTTATTTATGTCCCCCTATAAAGAAATTGAAAGTTTGAATGACATATGCATGTTTATGATTCTAGTATTGTGTTATGGGTCTTGTATGTTGGACTTTGATTAATGAGTTATAATTTTTTTTTTTGCAATTTTGTGTTTATTGCTTCTATGTGTAATACACTAGATCATTCCTTGATAGTTGAATTTTTGTTATTAATTAAATATTGTGTTGTGATAATTTACTCTACAATATTGGATCTAATTCTAAAATCCTTACTGCAACCATCTTTTTGAGTGATTTTTGTTAGCCTTTGAGTGTATCTTAGGTGTATGAAAATAAAAAACAAAAAATACCTAATTAGGATGCTTGCATAAGCTTTTATGATGATTATTTTAAAGATTGTGTTAAATATTTGTAGTTTTTGAGCATTAATGAATGCAAATATTTTTTTTGGAGAAATTATCACTACCTAATCATATGTTCTTTACTTTCTAGAATAACATGTTGTTATGATAATTTTTATGCTTTTTTATATGAAGTCTATCATCATTTAATCCCCCTCTTTTACAAAGCAAACCTACTATATTGATTTCCAAACCATCATACTATTATCAAAATATTCATTTAATAATTTTTTGTTCTACATTTAAACATCACTAAAGACACCTCCTCTATCATATTATCGCATCAAAAGGTGATGAAAAAACAACTAAAATTTGTTGTCTATAGTAACCTGTGTCTCAATTATTAAGCATATATGACATTATTGTGAAAAATATTATGGGTGAGTGTTATATTCATGGTCATGATTATCTCATATTGATCCACCATATGAAAAATCAAGATGAACAAAGATCTGATTACCCCCTCTCCATTCAGGTTACCCAACGGGTTCTCTCACCCTGGTTCAAGGCAGGACCAGAAGTAGAAGGACAAGGCCATCCCCTTTTATGAGTCTCCCAATCATCCCAAGATCTTGGTTCTAAAGAGATTATTAGTCATATTGTTAGCTATAAATGACATGTACCACAAATTCTATCATTCTCCAAGCATTCTCACTCTCTGAAAATTCTTCCAAGCCCCAAGGGGGTGTAGAATTGGGAACCACCATGCTTTTGGTGAAATTTATGGGGACTCTTTACTCCAGGAAAGCTTAGGAACACATACCTTTACAAAACAATTCAAATATTTTTCAAATAGATACCACTCTACTAGTATTACCAAAGGATTTTCCTATTATGTACACGCTTTGCATAAAACTTGTGTTTTTGAGAGTATACTAAAAGTTAGTTACCCAAAATATTGTGAAAACCATAAAGATCTAAAAAGTATTTCCTCCTAATAGGGTGTGAAGAAATGTTTTATCAATATTTTGAGTTAATCTATATATCTAGGGTGCAAGGCCCTAGTGGCAACTCCACCTTTCAAAGAAAATCAAGTTAGACCAAAGGCCTTTTTTCATCCTACCTACCTTAGTAATTAACTCTCCCCTTTACAAAACTAGAAGGAAAAATATCCTTTTTCAGATATGATCCTACCAAGAGATTACCCCCTCTTCATTCAGGTTACCCAATAGTTTCTCTCACCTTGGTTCAAGGAAAGATTAGAAGTAGTAGGACAAGGCCATCCCCTTTGTATGTGTTTCCCAATCATCCCAAGAGCTCACCCCAAAGAAAGTGTTATAAATCTACCTGGATATAAATGACATGTTCCACACAATCTATCTTTCTCTAAGAATTAAAATTCTATGAAATTATTTCCAAGCCCTAAGGGGGTGTAGAATTCAGAATCACCAATTTTGGCCCCAGGTTGGATTGTACCAAAATTGCATAAGAGTTGTCAACAACTTCATAACACTCATGTTTGTCACTTAAGTGATGAAAACTCATCTCCCATATATCCTCACCATGGGGTAACAATTTTTTTCACCCCATGCACATTTTCAACAACTATGAAGTTGAAAAATTTCATCCAAGGTGCAAAAGTGTAACTCGTACACTTATATTAAACCCGCTTTCACCAACAACTGCCAAAACTAGACCCCGGAGAGTGAGTCTTTGCCCCACAACTTTCAAAAGAGTTTCATGGGAAAATTTTATTTTTATTTTATTGTAAAATACCCAAGTAAACCAACTATACCACTTTCAAGAGCCAATTCTTCCTGAAATTCACAATTTACCTCACTTTTTTATTTTTCTCACAAGCGGTTCCTAGAATGTCAAACTCGCCACTAGAGAGAAATTTGAATTTTTGTATAACTTATCACATGGGAAACGTATAGGGTTAAATTAAATTAAATTAATTTTTTAAATAGGTCCTAAATCCATTTCAAACTCCCATAATTATCATTTGAATCTCCACCAGATCAAAGATCTTCACTTGTCTTGTCGGGCTAATATCTCAAAATCCTGATGACATAATCTCCTAAAATTTTTTGCAATGTGAAGTAGAAATATTAATATTTATGATGATTATTTTTCACTTCACAAAATTATTGGAGGATATTAACCATCCCAAACAAGCTAACTAGATTTTTCACTTCTTTTATTTCCCGCATTGTGTTGTAAAGTAGCACGGCGTTGCACATCCTTTTCCTAAACCTATATCACCTCGCAGAAGTTCCCTAAAATACATCTAATGATTTTATATCACAATCGCACTCTGATTGGATACATTATATATTCTTTTTCATCTCTAGAGGATGCTCATTAGGTGTCAAAGTCTTGAAAATTGGCCTTTTTAGGCATCCTAGGAGAAGTTCCTTCAAAGTGGATCACAATGAACCCATGAATTGCTTCCCACTAACTTACCTAAAAATGAAACACAATTTAAAAATATATTTATCACATCCCTCTTGGACATGATGGGTTTTATATAGTCATAAATTGGCTGAATGACAGTTTACATTACCCGGGTTTAGGTATATTTGAGTGTGGGATTAGTTTTCATTACAAAAAAATTAATTTTTTCATGCTATAAATTTAGCATTACAAAATAATAAAGAGCATCAAGAGTGCATGCCCTAAACTAGTAGATCAAACCCATGATGTGTATTCTACGAGAGATGGAGTATATGAATGGCCTGGTGCACATGATACTAATGGAGAGGAAGAGTGAGAAAATACCAATGGTGAAGGAATTAGCAGTGATGAAGAAGAAGAAAAAGAAGAAGTAGAGAAGAAGGTATCAGAATATGAGGCATTGATCATAGATATCAAGTAGGCCATAAAGAAGGCGAGAGTGCACCTTTGATAATTGTTAAGATTTTGACCCCATCCTTAGAGCACATACCACCAATAAAGAGACAAAGATGAATAGTATACATGATGCAGGAGCATCACTTGTACATTTGAATTTTTTTCTATTCATTTTAGGTGTGTTGAGTCCATTTGGTTGTCCTTGAGGTGTTTCAAGTCCATTTGGACTCTCTAAGCATGTAATAAATGGTTTTGAGAGTTTCCCTCCAAAACCATAGTTTGAATATTTGAATTGTCATGTACTAAGTTAGTAAGCCTAGGAGTTAGTAAGTTAGTCAATTAGGTGTTAATATAGGCTTGATATTAATAAAATGAGGTGGACATGTAATGAACTCTCTCACTTCATCCTTACCAAGGTGTAAACTCACTCTAGTTTGCCAAACCATGTGTGAGTCAAGTGGTGGAAACCTAACTACCTCTAAATTCATCAAAATCTTGTGTATTTGAATGAATGAAAGGTTGTTGAAGGTTGGTAGAGAGAGTGAGAAGGGTGAAAAAATATGTAACAGAGCCCTAATGGCTCTTGAAGCTTTGTAAATCCAAGATTTAATCAAATAAAAGCTTCTTGGTTTGAATATGATTGTGTATGATGGTTTAATATGATGTTTCACATTGAATGTTTATGAAATAATGATTGTATTCCATTTAAAATATGGTATGAGTGTTTCTATAGGTATAAAAAGTCTGAGAAATATTATGAAGGATTTGTAGAAATGATTCAGTTCATTTTGGATGAGGTATGAAAATTATTTGTGGTATTTCCTTGTTGTGTTGGAAAGGAAAAAAACATATCTTGCATTGTGATTTATATAAATGGATAACATTTGGTGTGAAGTTATTTTGAGGCATGAAAAAAGGCTTCATAAAATTTCAGAGAAATGTATAAGTTTTGATAGGTCAAACAGAGAATACTCGGTCTCAAACCCTCATTTTGTGCAAGAAACTAGTCACCAAAAATATCGTGGATCACATTGAAGAAGGAATAATCACTAAAAACAATCTAAAGATAATTTTTCCCCATTAAAATAGAACTTTTCAAGCGGAATAAGGTTCTAAAAGTGTATACAACTCGAGATAGGATTTTTTTAAGCTTCCTACCCCGTGTTTATCCTATTTCGAACAAATTTCTAAAAACATCATGAATTTGGTTTTATCAATTGCGTTCTTATAAAAATAATTTTGTATGGTATCTATACCACTCAAAATATGTGTGGAAAATTTTAAGATGAAATAAAAATGTGGGAGAAAGATATCATCACTTTTCAGTTTTGAGTTCTCAAGAGAACAAGAAACCAAGGAGCCAAAGTGACAAAACTGATATAAATGGAATCAAAAGGTTAAATAGTATAAAAATTAAACATTAACATGATGGATTAAGTTAATATAAGATATCTTAGTATTTTGAATCTGTTTATTAAGAATAAACCATAGTTTTTGCTATGAAACCCTAGTTTAAGCTAGTAAACAGCAAAAAGAAGAAAATTGGAGTTGGGAGTGATAGGAGAAGAGATAGGAAAAACAAATGGAAAAAATTAAAATGAGACAAAATGGTATTTGGAACAATTTTTAGTTTTTATTAGTTGTTTTTAGAAGTCTCACAGTTTCAAGATTTGTGTTCTAGGAGGGCTAAATGAGACAAAGTGCCAAAATAGTTAAAAGAAGTATAACTTTTATCGGAGAAAATTTAAGACCTGAAATATTGTATGCATATTAATGGGCCAACTGGACATCTAAAAATTTTACCATAAATATTTGGAAGTGAAAAATGAGGTAGTTGTGTCAAAAATCAGTTTTTAGGGCTACAAGCAAGAATGGAGATCAATAAGGAAAAGTATGAAATATGAATTGATGAAACTAGTTTGGTGATTGAGAAATTTTATTTAGTGTATTTAAGAATGTTAAAAGTTTTTATATATTTTAATTTAGTTTCTTGGTACATTTTATCCTTTTGAGCAAGATTCAGGCTTCTTGAGAAAGTGTGCTTATAACATGTTTTTGGTGATTTTTGCTAAGTGATGAATCTAACTCTTTATTTGGTGACTAAGTTGGTGCAATAAGAAGGTATGTATGTAGGGATATACATAATTTTGGTGTCAAAGTGGGAGATAAAGGCATTTGAAATAAGTTTTTGGTAAGAGAAGAAGACATTTTTATATAGGCATTTGTATATAGTTCTTTTGATTAAATTGTGTCAGTTGGCTATGGTGTTTTGAGTTGTAGATATGACTTGATTGAATTTTTGAAGATGAAAATTTCCTTCTTGAGTTGTGTTATATGAAGTGACATGTTTCTCCTTGAAGAAGAGAAGAATTAAGAGTGAGAAAAGTGAAGTACAGAAGAGATAGAGAAGAAAAGAAGAATTCAAAAGACTAGGTGTGAAACAAAACTTAGGTGAGGCTTGGGCAAGGTGAAACATACTTGCTAAGAGGAAAGAGGATGAAGATAGAGTGGATTTAGTGAAATAATTGATTAAGTATATGAGAAATGAGAGGAAAGAGAAAGATATGAAAGAGAGAGAGAGAGAGAGAAAGAGAGAGCAAGAAGAAAAGAGAAGAGTGTGGATGGAGGAAGAGATAAGAAAATTGAGAGAAGATGTGGAGCAGATGGAAGTATTGATGATGAAGAAAAGACAAGGCATATAAATAGTGATGAATAAGGTAGTGAAGTGGCCCATAAAGTCACTCATGGAGAAAAGAAAGAAAATGCAGCTGAGGAAGAGGATAAGAGAGGAAGAAAGAAAGCTAAGGATGATGGAAAAGAAGAAAGAGAAATAAGAAAAATGGTAAAAGAGGAATGCAATTGTGAAGAATATGTTGAAGGGGAATGTGAGAAATATCAATTTTATTTTGGATATGTGAGAAAATAATAGTTAGAAGCAGATATATGGGCACTTGAATGTGCTTTGTATGATTAAGAAATGAAGTGTGAGGAAGAGAAAATGAGGAAATGGAAGAGGAGACTGAAAATGAAGGAGAAATTGAAGAAGGAGAAGGTGAAGAGACTCAAAAGTCTCACTATTTTTCATCTAAGGTTTTGTGCTCATGTTTGATTTTAGGTACACTTGAAGAAGAGATAGAAAACATTGAAATAATGACTCATCTAAGATCTCAAATGAAGAGAATGAGGCATGAAATCCTCATTTTTGAAGACAAATAAATGAATAATAAGGTGAAGATAAAGGATGAAGATTAAAAAAATAATGATGTTGATGAAGATGGAAAGAGACAACAAGAAAGAGAAGGATCTTACAAGTGGAAAACAATTGGAAGAAAATTTAAAAAGGCCTAATCTATAAAGCTCAATTTTCTCCACATGGGGAGTATGATGCAAAAGAATCACTTATACATTTGAAAATTTTGGTTTTCCATTCATTTTATGTGTGTTGAGTCCACTTGGTTGTCCTTGAGGTGTTTCAAATCCATTTGGACTCTCTAAGCATGTAAGAAATGGTTTTAAGAGTTTCCCTCTAAACCAATAATTTGAATATGTGAATTGTCATGTACTAAGTTAGTAAGCCTAGGAGTTAGAAAGTTAGTCAATTAGGTGATAATACAAGCTTGATATTAATAAAATAAGGTGGAAATGTAATGAAATATCTCACTTCATCCTTACTAAGGTGTAAAATCACTCTAGTTTACCAAACGATGTGTGAGTCAAGTGGTGGAAACCTAAGTACCTCTAAATTCATCAAAATATTGTGTATTCGAATGAATGAAAGGTTGTTAGATAGAGTGAGAATGGTGAAAAAAATCTGTAACAGATGCCTAATGGCTCTTGAAGCTTTGTAAATCTGAGATTTAATCAATAAAAGCTTCTTGGTTTGAATATGATTGTGTATGAGGGTTTAATATGATGTTGTGCATTGAATGTTTATGAAATAATGATTGTATTCCATTTAAAATGTGGTATGAGTGTTTCTATAGGTGTAAAAAGTATGAGAAATATTATGAAGGATTTAGAGAAATGATTCAGTTCATTCTAGATTAGGTATGCAAATTGTTTGTGGTATTTCCTTAGTGTGTTGGAAAGGAAAAAAATCATATCTTGCATTGTTATTGATATAAAAGGATAAAATTTGTTGTAAATATTGTTTGAGGCATGAAAAAATGTTTCATAAAGTTTCAGAGGAAATGAATAAGTTTTGATAGGTCAAACAGAGAATACTCAGTCTTAAACCCTCATTTTGTGCAAGAAACTAGTTACCAAAAATATGTGGATCACGTTGAAGAAGGCATAAGAACTCAAAAAATCTAAAGATAAAATTGTATGTTCATTAAAAGATAAATTTTGCAATCGAGAATGAGGTTATGAAAGTGTAGACAACTCAATATATGATTTTTTAGGCTAGTTGTGCTATGTTTGTCCTTCTTTTTGACAAATTTCTAAAAACATTATGAATTTAGGTTTATCAAGTGGGTTATTATAAAAATTGGTCTCAGTATAGTCTCTATATCACTAAAAATATGTGTGGAAAATTTTAAGATGAAATACAAATGTGGGAGAAAGATACCATCACTTTTCAATTTTGATTTCTTGAGAGAACAAGAAACCAAGTAGCCAAAGTGGAAGAAATGATATATGTAGTCTTTGTTTACCCCTAACTTATCTTAAAACCTTGAGCACACCAACATATCACCCAACCTAATTGGGAGCTCACCCGAGGAACTTGCAGTGCCAAGCCCTCCTTTATATGAGATTCATGAGAATGTTCTCCATTAATGAAAAGGTGTTTACACAGATAGAAACTAGTTACATTCATTCTTACAATTTAGATCAAGAACTAGATCTAGGTTCGAGTGCACCACATATGGAAGTAAACATGATCACATTATAGAAATATCATAGATAAACCCTAAACAATATCAAGAACACAAGGGTTCGAATTCATAGACAATAAAGAAAACACATACATCAAGATCCATAACATAGATGTTTAGAATCACTCCATTGTATTAATTCATCACATTACAATGTAGCCAATAATACATTAAGGATTCCATGGATGGAGATAATACAATAGTAGAGCCTCAACATGCTCTCGATGATAGCTTCATTACAAAGCTTACAATCACATATCACACTCACACTCTATCCTCTCTCTATACACCCTCTTCCTCTATCTGAATATATGCAAAAACCATACAAAAGGAAGAATATGAATGAATCTCCTCTAACGCTCATCATTACAAGAAAATTCCTGAAGGAATATTTCATGATCACCTAACCACTACCCAAGAACATGCCAAATTTCATCATGTGTTTCCCTAATCAAGTATCCTCAACATGCAAGTTCTAACTATCTCAGAACTAACTCCACCTTTATAGCTCATTATTATTTCATGATAATCGTAATGATACCTAGGAATATTCTTTCCTTGAGCTGCAAGGCTTCATAGCTTAACCTTATCTAGACCAAATCTAGTCACCTTTCCACATGCTCTCCAATGTGAATTTGATCAAGGCTCAAAATTAACTAAGTCCCAAACCTTTCCTTCCTAGGTGCAAGCCTTCACACATCCCCAAAGGTTACTTCCATGTGTATCTTCGCACCCTATTCCTCGTGCACCACAACCCTTCACACCTCGGGTACTTGGTCATTTTAGGGGCTCAACATCACCCCACACTAATTTGATTACTACCCCTAGTAATCCTTTGCGCTTCCCAAACAAAAATTCAACGACCCAAAAATATGCTAAGGAAAAAATGTTGCATGGTTCAACCATTAAGCAACTAATTGGAGGAGTTTAGGGAACTCCACGTCTATTTCATCCTTTAGCTTCCCCCATGCCTTCAATTCTACTAAAGCCTTTCCTAGTGCCTCTCCTATAATGTTGGGCACTTGGTCTGGAGTGACTTCCTCCACTTTCCCCTTGAGCTCATTTATGGCTACCAATATATCTACGCAGATACCTTCGAACTCATCCATCCATTCAGTGATGGATTCCTAGAGTTTGTTGATCCTGAAATCCACTTTCATAGGTGGCATCAGCGTTTATCATCGCTTGGGGAAGGGGGCATCTCTAACATCCATATTAACTCCTCCCTACATCTTGGGTTGTATCTACATGAACACCCTATGGATATATCCCTTGATAGTAACATTTATTTATGAGTGCATATCTAAGAACTATAGCTCCAGGGTCTCCACATTTCTGGTCTCAAGTTATATCTATAGGTTTCACATAAGGTGTGAACATCTGCATCCACATTATCTATGTCAAAGGTCAATAATTGTGCATCCTTCAACTAGTTGATGGCACACTTCAGGTACTTAGTGGTGAATGCAAATGGGAGTTTGCACCACAGCCCTTTCTCTCCTTTGTCCATCAAAAATTGTGCTAGACTAAAATTTTGCATGATAAATTGAACTTGGTCCCCAATAATATTTGGAAGCTCATGTGGGATGCACCATTCATTTTTAAAAGTTACGTGCAGTCTCTCATACCATTTGTTCATTGTGCCTTATACACATTAGATATACTCCTGTCACAAGTGAATTATTTGAACTATATTATAGGAGATAGGTGCACCGGTGGGTAAACCCACATGTTATCATCTGGTCCATCTGGGACACCAAGTTCCTAGAATATAATTTTAATAGAATGGACCCCCAATTTATCTTTTCTCCTAGGTCATTCTAGCACTCGCACCTCCTCGATGATATTATCCACGATAAACTGTGCAAAATTGTAATGTGCTCACTTGGACACCCTGTATGCAACGTACAAGAACCTCTTGTTTATGTCTGTCCACCTCTTAGATGTACCCAACTTGTAACTAATGATTTGGGAAGTGAATCTCAATTTTAGGTCTAGTAGATCTGTAATGACTTGTGCCCTTCCCCCCTTCTCATAGTTTAATTGCTTGGCTAGCTCTTCTACCTTCATAGTGGCACTTAAATTGAGGGCCATGTCTTCACATTTATTTTGTAGGTCCATTACCCTATGGATTAAATTTCTTGTGAGTCTCATCCTTCTCCCCAAAAAGTAGAAAAAGTCTTCATGCACTCGTGACATCAACCATCTGAACAACGGTGTGGGTTTAGCAAAAATGGAAGCTCCCAAAGCTGCAAGACCCTAGTTTTCTACAACTCCCTCTTCACTGAATCATCTACCCTAGGGTTTCCTTGTTCATCCAACCCTAGTAGCTCCTTGTAGAGATTCTCCCACATTAACTCGTCATGTCCGCGGTTCTATGGTTGAATTCACTGATTTTACATCTATACAACTTCAAGCTCCACTTCCCTACCTTAATAACCCCTAGGGGATATTGCATTTCGAATAGACTTCCACAGTTCTTACTTTTCCAATAGTGTTATATTTGTAAGATATTTATTTGGTTCCATCTCCTTTTGTTTCATTCTTCCGTGCCCTAGGTGCTTCCAAATTTTCCTTTGTCTTCCCTAACTTGATGACCTCCACACTTGTCTCTCATGCAACCCTCTCCCGATCTCGTTGTCTTCTTCCCTGCTTGTTATAATGTAAGATCACGCCATAACTTGCATAATATTACTGGTTCATGACAATTACCTCACTCTTCTTCATAAAACCCTCGCCACTTCAAGTCAGGAGCACAAAAATTCGCTAAGGAAAAGTAGTCGAAATGACTACCTTTACCCTCTATTTATACTTTTTCAACACCTTAAAGTTCCTCCAACCACGTGTCTTAATGTATCTTTTTAATAAAGCACTTTATTTCACTTAAATCAACTTTCACAAAACCTTCACGCATCACATTTATAACCTTTTGGCACTCCAATACTACTTCACTACCATAGATCTCCTTTGCGTGCATCACCATGTCAAAGTACATAACCTCTATGTTGTTCACCAAGTAGTTCCCCATGGTGCCACCTTCCTCTTGTTATACTGTGTGATTGTTGTTTCTCTTTTGCATGGTCTTAAAATTTTCTTAACACACCTTTATAACCACATGAATTTAAACACCTTATACACTGTACTACTCGTTCTTCTACCTTTGCGCTAATAGTCCATCTTCTCAAAAATTCAACCATACCCAAACATATCTGCCAATCCATCCACCCCACACTAAATGTATGTGTGGTCCTCTGCACATGGAATCACTTACAATGTAATTAGCTACTAGTGCACCAATGCACAACACAACACCAAATAGAGAAGACAAAGAAAAACGATGACAAAAGGAAACACACAAAAGGGAAATGTGTTAAGGGAAACCTAATCTAACTAGCAATACTGCCTTATTTACAAACACACAAAAGCCTTATTTATAGTAGGGATTCAGCCTACTCCCATTGAAATAACCTAGAAATTGTGTCCCATCCAATGGCTTATAACTAGCACGTGAATCTAGTATGAAGGATATAATATACGGCCCCAACCAATGGACTTTGAGCTTCCCAAGATGGCACAGAAACTTAGAATCATAAAGTAAAACCATCTTCCCAACCTCAAATTGCTTATTCTTAATGTGACGATCATGTCATGCATTTTTCGTGCCTTCTCAATCCTCTAAATCCATCTAGCAAGGGATCATATTTCATCCAACTGCATTAACTTATCAATGCACTCTTGCAATGCCTACTTGTCAGACAATCGTCCTACACACGCAATACACAAAGAGGGTAGTATGAACTCTACTGGAAAAATAGATTCTATGCCAAACACCAATTGAAATAGTGTGGCTTTGTTCAATCTTTTATAAGTTATTCTATACACCCATAACACGACCGAGAATTTTTCATCCCAATCTTGTCTCCCAACATCACAAATATTTGTCAATGTGTGACTCAATATCTTGTTAAATGCCTCAGTAGTCCCATTATCCTAAGGGTGATAAGGAGTAGTCTTGTGATGAGCCACCATGAACTCTGCCAACAAAATCTTGATGGCCTCATTTTAAAATGAGTATCCTGGTCACTAGTCAAACTTAGAGGGCACCCATACCTACTGATTATATTTTCCTCAATAATATTTCTACTTATGGTTGTCATGTAATCCCTCGAGGGCACTGACTCTGCCCACCATGTTAGATAATCAGCAAGTAATGATGTACCATGAACTTGTCCTTCACATGGTAGGTGAAATAGGGCCTATAAATTCAATTACCCATTTCTCGAATGGTTCAACACTAGCTATTGGTCTCAATGGAATTTCATCCCTTTTTCTGGCTTACCAAGGTGTTGAAAATGATCATAGGCCTTGCAATATTCAATACAATCCTAGTAAAGGGTTTCCCACCAAAGACCTACCAATAAAATCTTCCACGCAGTGGCATTTCCTACATAGTTCCCTCATGTAATTCCACCATGTGCTTCCTCCATGATTACAACATGCTCATGTTCCAATACATACCAGCGTAAGACCTCATCCTAACATAAATTTTATAGGTCTCCACTAATTAACATGTAGGGTGTGCAATGTAACTAACTATTTCCTCTCCAAGGCCTTCATCCCCTCTAGATCCACACCCGTTCTTAGGAACATAGTGATATCTTCCAAGTCGAGGGTGCATGCACTGCGATCTAAATAGTTATGCATCTGGAATTGTATCCTCAATGCTCTACGTCCTCTCCTGAGTCAATCCTTGATAAATGGTTAGGCCCTAAATTACTCTTACCCAGTTTTACAACAATAATAAAATCAAAATCCTGAAACAATAGAACCCAGTTGCATATGTTCCCTTGCAAGACGGGCTTGTTCATTAAGTAATTTAATGCCATGTGGTCCATATAAAATATAAAAGGCATCACTAGAAAATACTACCTAAATTTTTGTAGCTCATAAATCATCGATAATGCCTTGCACTCTATGGTAGTATAATTATGTAATGCTGGGATTATCTTCCTACTAGAAAATCACAAGGGATGGTCAACAATTCCCTCTCCACATTGTGCTAATAATTCTCCAATCGCCATCCTAGTTACATTAACATGCACATGAAAAGGTTTATCCCAAGAGGAAAACATAATATGGGCATAGTAATGAGTTTATTATTTAGTGTGTCAAAATCCATTTATTGTGCCTCTCCCCTAATGGAACATACTCTTGTGTTTTAGCAACTCCTCTAACAACATGGCAAATCTTGGCATAGCCCTTAATGAACTTCCTATAATACCCTATATGTCTAAGGAATCCATGCACACTGAGCACTGCTGTCTGGTAGGTTCCCTAATCCCAAAATAATGCTAACTTTGGCATGATCCACCAATAAGCCTTATTTACATATGATATGTCCTAATAGGGTGCCAAATGGAGTAGACAAAGACACATTTATTAATGTTGAGGGATATAATTAACTACCTACATCTCTCAAACATCAACCTCAGATTGTCACAATGGTCCTTCACTAATCCATACACTATCCAATCATCTAGGTAGACTTGTAAAAACTTGTGGATGAATTCTTGAAATGCCTAAACCAAAATTCATGAAAATACAATAGGCATTCTTTCATCCAAAGGGCATGAATGTATAAGCAAAACTTCCCCATTCAGTGGAAAAAAATTTCTTTTCTTGGCCATCCTTTGTAATTCTAACCTTGATGATATCCTGAGAATCCATCTGTGAAAGAATAGATCTCACACCGGCTACTCCTTCTAGGATCTCCTTAGTGAAGAGGGTTGGAAAAGGATCAATGACACACACCACACTCAAATCCCCATAATCGATGCAAATCCTTATCCTCCCATCATTATTAATGTTTATGATCATTGGAATTATCCATTTTGATTCCTCAACAACCTCAATGATACCTCATGTGATCATCTTATCAATCTCCTCCTTAACTTTGATGTGCAAATTCAAATTCATTTGATAAGGTCTCTTCTGAATTAGGCACGCGCCCTCCTTTAGTTTGATCTACATCTCTCTAAAGAGTGGTGAAATCCCTTGAGTTTGTGGTACCCACATGAAAATAAATCCTAGAATTCTCTTAATAGATAAATAATCTTTGAAACCTCCATTTCTGACCAATAATCTCTAATAGTATCTTCCTTGGGTTCTACCTCCGAGCCAATGTTAACCTTCTTATTTTTAGGGGTTCGTGGTAAGCGTGTGCTTTCTCATCAACATTATCCATAACCTCACATACCCATAGTATGGTTAACATCCAAGTTCTCCACCTCTTCACCATCTATCATGTATACCAGCTTTCCTTTCTCCTTTTCCATGCAGCACGCTCAAGTTATACCTCCTATGATTCTTCCTCATCAAACGTGCCTCCAAACTAGGTTCACCCAAAAATCCAGTACTCTTTCCTCCACCATGGAACTATCTCCCATAGTTAGGCACTTAACAACCTACAACACCTCATTCACTAATGGATTAGTACTCTGATACTCAAAAGTTTGAATAATATCAACGTAAACTCCTGTAAGTTTCCTATTTAACACCACATCTCTAAATGAATGTACCACATGCATTCACAACCTTGTAAGGTGGATTAAATATTATGCACCCATAGTGATGGAGGAAAGGATTTTGTGCCTTCCATCCAGGCCTTCTCACATGCCTAGACATGAAACGAGGTGGGTTCCTTCCCATGATAGTCTTGTATAGTAGTAGGTGCATTGCTTTGGAGAAACCTAATAAAGAACATGATTCTCACCTTATACCATTCTAGAAGGTTATCTTGATGGGTTTCCCACCAACTTGTTGTGGTCCGAAAATTATAGCTAAGCATACTTATTCTTTCGATCTCACATCTCCACTGGGTCTCCATTGCTCATAGGAAAACATCAGGGTTTCCCCCAGTGTAACTCGATAACTGTTTTCCTCCTAGGTGCTTAACTGAGTGCACCTTTTTTACTCTTGTCACAGAGCCTCTTAAATTCTTCAAAATAACTCATATGTCCCATGCACCCACTTGTCATATGCCACACTAGTTGTATCACTTATAGATTGAGCATCTTCCCACTAAATAATGCACCTTATTTTGTTGGTTGCACAACCTTAGGGTCCCTGATAGTGCACACATAGTTTTTTCCAAGTATTCTTCTCCCAAGGGCTCAGTATAGGGCACTAAATTTCCATCCGTTAGAGGAATAATAACATGTTCCTCCTTGTTCTCAAAACTTATATACCCCTTATTGAAACGTAAGTCAACATTATTCTTATAGCATCAGAAGCACCCAAGTAATGCTGGAAAGTTTTCCACCTTAGAAAGCACCAAGACTTCAAAGTCTCTAGTGAATTTCTCCCTTGGATAGTTATAGTAGTATCCTATAAAAACTAATGGGCATTGCTTTAGTCTTGTTGGACATATACAACACATTTGAAGATGGATGTAATGGGGCCTTCCCATTTGATTCCATGCGTCCAAGGTGAGAACATTAACTTTCACACCCATGTCAATCAAAATATTACTTAGGATCCATCCATCAACAACTACATTCAAGGTAATCTCCTTATCATAGTCAAGACTGTGAGGAGGAAAACTAGCATGCAAGACCTACCTCTTGCACTCTCCTCTGGCACTTGGTACTTTTCCTCTTAGCCACTCTCTAACATAGGGATGATATTCTCTTGTCTTAGCATCTTGCATACCTCCTTGACTTCATCCAGATCCTTCTGTGGAGCCTCAACACTCTTCTTCTTCTCTAACTATTGTGATTTCTCCTTCAGGAACTGGATCTCTCCTTGTAGGCTTCGAATAACATCTATGGTTTCTGATAAAATTCCTTCTAATGCATGTAGGGTCTTGATACTTCCCAGAACCACTTCTTCTCTTGTAACCAATAATATTTTCTTTGGTATCTCCTTAGCGCATACAACCTCATCTCACATCATAACCAATATAGGTTCTAACTCTTACTCACATGCCATCCTTGGCATCCACTGTTGATCAACACACTTTACGCTCACCATCCCAATACCCTTATCCTTCCGCTACTTCTAGCTCATATGCTCATATAACTCTAATTGAACTCTTCATACTTGTGTTTCTTCCCACATAAATATCACTACAACAAATCAGACACTCATGCTTGTAATGTTCTATAGATCCATAGTTATAACAGGTTCCATGAGGAAATTCACTTCTTCCTCCTCCACAATTGCCATGGCTTGGAATAAACTCCGAAATCCTCTTCCGTGACCTCCTCCATATATGCCCTTCATAATGATGACCATCATCCTTGGAACTAATGGAAATGCTGGTCTAGCACACACCAATATCAATGGAATCATGTATCTGGTCTATCAATCTACAATCATTGGTTTCATGAGTAGTAGAGGTGAAAATTTTACAATAGCAAGACACATTCTTACGGATCGTGCATTGTATCAATGGGCATCTACTTGTATCATGATCTCCGTGGAAAATTTCACAGTCCACCGACATGGCATGAATTGACCTTTCCAAGATTTTTTCCTTTGTATGAACCTCTACTTCACAATCCGTACACCATTTCCCACTACAAGTCTCATGATCCAAGTTCGTGCAGACAAGTTCTCCAAATTACTTTACCATTGCTACAATTTGGGCTTCTAGGAATGGACTAACTCCGATATCAATGCTTCCTACTACCTCAGCGCATAAGGTAGCCTCCAAGTCCTCGCACGCACGGATCTATGAAATTCTTTTGAAAAGTGTCCTCCGAATGGTGTGATCAGTCCTCCATGATGAACCACTGAGCATGCTACGAAGGGTGAATGTCATAAGATAACTTAGATAGGAGAGTCTTGAAATATGTGTCATACTCCTCACACTCTCCTTCATTCCTTGTTGAATCTCCTTCAATGTGTTGATGCTTTTCTATTCAAAATCAGGTATGTGGAACTCTACCAAAAAGGCATTACACAACACCGTATAATCCACCACCGTCTGTGTGGATCATATTTCAGTACCAGCTATGTGTGCGTGCCCTTGCAACATAGTTACAAAATAAATTGCTTTTTGATCTAGGGTAGTGATTACCTTTGCACTCCATATTAACTCACACTTGTGTACATATTCCGTGACATCCTCAATGCCCTTGTAATTAGGTAAGTGGAGTGACATCTCATAAAACACCTGTTGATGGTGTTGTGGACCTTTCTTTCAGATCCAATACCTTGATTCCCTCCGGTGTTACCTCCACCACCAAACCCACTATATATGCTATCTCCTATCCCTATAGATCCACATATTCCTCCTACCATAGTAGTAAAGGTTCGTGAAGCAATTACACCCTACAAACCCACCGTCACGCTAAACTGTGCACCGATAGTTTGTGATACCGAACCACTCCCAGATGTGTTTCCCACACCACTTCTAGATGTGATACTCAAACCTTGTGAACCCACACCTTGCCCAAATGTCATACCAGACATGATACCTCTAATATAGGAAATGACTGTGTAGCCATAGATGTACCAAATGAAAAATTATACCTCCTAGGTGTCACTCGACTACTAATACCAATACCAATTAGATTATCAAAACTTATCTAAGGAACTAGAAAACTAAGCACAAGGGTATGGTTTCCATATGGGTTAAGATGTGCACCTATGGCTCTCCTCCTTTCTTCATATGATGAGCTCTCTCCAAAAGCCGAGGGGGTTTCTCTTCTACACTTGCCAAGATGGGGTAGCTTAGACTACTCAGGTTCCACATCCTCCGTATGAACCTCAAATCCTTCCCACAACATCTACCTCCATAAATCCATCACTCTTGCAGCTTTACATTGTCTTGCCAACTCCCTCTCTAAGCTTCATTATACTTGATCCACCTCTCTCTCTCTCTCCATTTCCGCCACAAGGTCCGCCATCCTCTACCACACAAGCTTTCATGCTCCACGCCTAGCAAGATTCTAGCCACCATGAGAAAGGATTCCAAACTCAAAGTAATAACTAGGATCTTGATGCCGATGAAATAATACACAAGAATGATCCTCTCGGATCTCCCTTAAGAACTCAAACTCAACAATATCTCCAGGAAAGAATACATAGAAATAACATATTCCAAGGTATAACTAGTCAATACACCTCTCCACTAGTGATCAACAACACCAGAGTCCAAGTCGATCAACATCCTACAACCACCGATATTTCTCTTGGGTCAAAACATGAGGTCTATATTACCAACTTTTCATTGATTCATATGTTAAGATCCATTCCTAAAACTCTACTTGGGAAAAAATTGAAGAATGTCTCATAGAGTTCATGATATAGGTTCTCCTCCACCCATTTTTGTGCATCAAACTCAAATCCAATACTGAACCTATGAGAAAACTCATCCTTCATGATTTTAAGCTAGGTCTCGATACACTGTTTTCAAGGTCATATGCTCCATCATCACACAATAGTTTCAAAATAGGTCTTGGCAACATGGAACCAAAATGTAGTCTTTGTTTACCCCTAACTTCTCTTCAAACCCTAAGCACGTTGACATATCACCTAGCCTGACTGGGAGCTCACCCAAGGCATGCATAGGTGTTGAGCCCCTCCTTTATATGAGATTCATGAGAATGTTCTCCATTAATGAAAAGGTGTTTACAGATAAAAACTAGTTACATTCATTCTTATAATTTAGATCAAGAACTAGATCTAGGTTTGGGCGCACCACATATGGAAGTAAACATGATCACATTATAACAATATCATAGATAAACCCTAAACAATATCAAGAACAAAAGGGTTTGAATTCATAGACAATAAAGAAAAAACATACATCAAGATCCATAACACAGACGTTCATAATGAATCCATTGTATTAATTCATCACATTATAGTAGCCAAATAATACATTAAGGATTCCATGGATGGAGATAATACAACAAAGCAGCCTCAACATGCTCTCGATGATAACTTCATTATAGAGCTTACAATCACGTATCACACTCACACTCTATCCTCTCTCTATACACCCTCTTCCCTATCTGAATATATGTAAAAACTATACAAAAGGAAGAATAGGAATGAATCTCCTCTAACCACTCATCATTACAAGAAAAGGCCTAAGGAATCTTTCATGATCACCTAACCACTACCCAAGAACATGCCAAATGTCATCATGCATTTCCCTAATCGAGTATCCTTAGCATGAAAGTTCCAGCTATCTATAACTAACTCCACCTTTCTAGCCCCTGATCCTTTCATGATAACCGTAATGATACCCAAGAATATTCCTTCCTTGAGCTGCAAGGCTTCATAGCTTAACCTTATCCAAACCAAATCTGGTCACCTTTCCACGTGCTCTCCAATGTGACTTTGATCAAGGCTCAAAAGTGACTAAGTACCAAACCTTTTCTACATAGGAAGACTTTACGCGTCCCCAAAGGTTATTTTTATGCGTACCTTCGTGCTCTGTTCTGCGCACCACAACCCTTCGCGCCTTTGGTACTTGGTCATATTAGGGGCTCAACAATATAAATGGAATAAAAAAGTGAAATAGTATGCAAATTTAACATGAACATGATTTATTAAGGTAATAGAAAAGATGTGAGTAGTTAGATTTAGTTGATTAAGACTAAACCCTAATTTTTGCTATGAAACCCTAGTTTAAGCTAGTAAACAAGCAAAAAAGGAGAAAATTGGAGTTGGGAGTGATAGGAAAAAAAAAATGGAAAAAAGTAAGATGATATAAAAGGGTATTTAGAACAATGTTTATTTTTATTGGTTATTTTTAGAAGTCTCACAGTTTCAAGATTTGTGTTCTAGGAGGGTTAATTGAGACCTAGTGCCAAAATAGCTAAAATAAGTATAACTTTTTATTCAAGATGAGTTAAGACCTGAAATTTCATATGAATATTAATGGGCCAAATGGGTATCTAAAACGTTTATAAAAAATATTTGGAAGTTAAAATTAGGTAGCTATGTCAAAAATAAGGGTTTTTAGGTTACAAGTAAGAATGGAGGTCAAAAGGGAAAAATATGAAAGATGAAGTGATGAAACGGGTTTGGTGATTTGACCAAGTTTGTTTAGTGTATTTAAGAATTTTCCAATTTTTATAGATTTTAATTCAGTTTTTGGTACATTTTAGCCTTTTGAGCAAGATTCAAGCTTCTTGAGAAAGTGTGCTTATAACATGTTTTTGGTGATTTTTATTAAGTGATGAATCTAACTTTTATTTGGTGATTACGTTTGTGCAATAAGAAGGTATGTATGTAGGGATATGAATGAATACAAGAAACTATGAAGGAAAATAAGGAAACATAGGAGAATGTCGTTGCCAAAATTGCGGAGAAGAAAGATTTAGTCAAGGCCATGAAAGACACACTTGAGGTAAGACTCAAGGAGCTCGATCCCTTGGTCGCATGCAAAATGGATACCTTAGAAGGAGTGGCATAAAACCTTGATTTATTTGTCAAGGATTTGAAGGAGAAGGTTGAATACATGTCCCCTTAATAAGTACCAAATATGTTTGAATCAATGCCATACAAAGTTGCTAAGGATCTCACAAGGTGGGGGGACTATAAAATATTTTGAACAAGTATTTTCTATAGCTACTCCAGCCACCTCAGGAATAAGTTGGGATGCATGCGTATATGGTAGAGTCTTATTCTTTACTTCATTGGGTAAATTCCCTCCCATACTTTATTCTTTAATTCTTTAGTAATTATTTTGAAGAAGCATTATTTCATTCAAATATTGTCGAGGACGAACAATATCCCTAGTGTTGGGTAATGTTGGTAAGAGAAAGTGACTAATTATTGGCCATGCGCAAAGGACCATGCATAAGAGGGATCATAAAGGGTATAAAAAGGATCACACAGTTTGAAAGACTTCCTGGAAGCGTACATTAGGAAGAATAATAAAGAAGAGAGTAGTGTGTGGGGGTGCATACCATGCAAAGGAATAGGTCGGTGTGTGAAGGTTCATGCACATGCATGCAAGATAACTAGGACTTAACCAATTTTGGAGCACTTTGGATGAAAATAAATGAAAGAAAGATGACTTAGTGGACAAGCAATATTTATTAATAAGATAAAGCACATGCAGATAAAGGAAAAGGAATCGCATGGTGACTTCTTATTTATAGGAATTAAAGCATGTTAAAGCAAGCTATTTATGGCTTAATATGTAGTCAAGACACATTGTAAGTGCATGAATGCTATGTTTAGGCTCACCTATTATTAGGAATTGCATGTAAATGGTGAAGGGAAAGTCCCCACCGTATATATATATATATATATATATATATATATATATATATATATATATATATATATATATATATATATATTGTGTTTGTATATTTAGTAGTTTTGATTAGTCTGTTATAGGTTCATGATGTAAGTTAATGTTGTATCATGTAGTTAAATTTTGTATGCACACATGGTCTAACACATAGATTCATGGAACTATGGATGTACTCGTCTATTTTCTATGTAATGAAGTATTTTTTACAATGGGTGATTGTTTATGGATTGCTAAAGTGACCATATTTGAGTATGTCTTGATGGGAATTCAAATCTTTTTAGTCATTATCTATGAATGATTTCCTTATTATATGTGTTTCAATTACTTGTTATGTTGTATTGAATCTTCTTGCATGTATGATTATGGTATATGCATGACTACCATCTTGATAAAAATATGAGGGACCTAGTAGTTATGCGCACTTCGGGTGATCTTCTAGACTATTTTAGATGAAGTGCTAGTGCACCTAGCTAGGTAATAGTTAAATAAAGACTAAAATAGTTGATATGAAAACATGGAAGTTCTCAACATCAAGTTTATATCCATAATAAGCCTCAAACAATGTCATCCCTTTTACTTCTTTATGTGAAATACACTTCTAAATGTACAATCATAATTCACAGCTTCATCCCAATGCTATGGAGGAAGGAATTTAGAATGAACCATGTAAGTGACCATCTCCTTAAGTGTTATGTTATTTCTTTCCACAACTCCATTTTGTGAAGGGTTGTAAGAAAATATATGCTACAAAGTAATTCCTTTGGAGGTGTAGAAATCATCAAACCTATTTATCACATACTCACCTCCATTATCAATTATAAGAACCTTGATAGAACTTTCAGTTTGTTTCTCAACGAGATCCTTGAAGTCTCAAAAGTGATCAAAACTTAAAATTTCTATTTGATAAAGTAAACCCACATATAACATGAAAATTAATCAATGAAGGTAAGTATATAAATATATCTAGTGAACAAAGGATATGAAAATAGTTTAGAAATGTTGCTTATGAACAAGATCCAAAGGATGAGAAATTCTCCAAGTTTTTCCCTTTCTAATTTCTTCGATGTGCTTCCCAAGGGCACAAACCTCACAAATAACCTTAGAAAAATTGACTCAAGGAAACCCATTTACCATCTCATGTTAGCTCAATTATTTAAGGAAATGATAGTTTAAATGACAAAAACACTCATGTTATATCTTACTAACCTCATCAGTGTGAGTAAGCAAGGTAGTGGGAAAAGATGTACAACTAAGACTAGTGATATGCCTTTCCCTTGACCATTTTAGTTTCACTGCGAAGCTCAAGAATGATCACAGAGTTAGGATTAAATTCCACTTTGATTCCTTTACCAATATGAGTGATTTAGTAAACTGATAGGATATTGGTAAAGAGATTTGGAACACTTACAACATTGTTTAAGGTTCCACCATATACTTTTACTAATCCAATACTAGAAACTCGACACGAAAGTCTCATCACTCAAAGTGATTTGTGACACACCACACGATTCAATGTATAAAAACTCAACATGTGAAGAACCCATGTGGTGTGAGGCACCACAATTTATGACCCACATCAATGACAGAGAAAATATATCTATAAGATCCTTACCTTTATTCTTCTTAGATTTGGATTCCTTTTCTTTTTAGTACATAGGTTTCACAACATTTTACTTGATTTAGTCAGAACACTAATATTAATTTTCTCAAGTAAATGAATTAGGTGATCAATTTTTTTCTCATGCATTGATGTTTTTCATGTCCTAAATTCTTGTAATAAGAACACTTACACTTTTCCTTCTTCACTTAGGTTCAAAAGTAAAATAATTTGTGTTGGGTTTGATTTGGGTGGCCTTGGTTTCTTTCTTATGTTGGTTGGTTTTCTCTTTCTTCTTTTCCTATTTATTTTCCTTTCCTTTACCAATACTTACAACTAGGGAATGTGACTTGGACTTGATTTCTCCCATTTGAATCAACTTGTCTTGTTCTTGAATGAGTTGGGATAAAAAATTTCAAATGAGGGCATCTTCCAAGCAGTCCCTAAAGCTTCTTTCATGGCATGAAAAGTAGAAACAAAGATAGATTATTTAGGGAAAATCTTAGAAATAATAGATAAGATTAATTGGGAATCTTTTTTCAACTCCACAATCTTTTAACAACAATATAGTGTGAATAAAGTTTGATAAGGACTTTAGGTTATCAAATTTAGTAGGAGTTAATCATAGCAATTCATTCTCCAACTCATGAGATCTCATGTCATCTTGTTTTCCAAACATATCATCAAGATTTTTATAGGATGCATTATTTGTCATGGAAGAATCAATTTCAAAGATAAATTTAAGAGAGATGGACATACAAAGAATACCTAAGGCTTCGTCACATCAATTGAACCACCTATATTTCTTAGGTTTGGTTGTTGGTTATTTTCCACTCCCATAGTGATGTGGTACAACCCTTTACCCTATAGTGTTATAATCATCTTAGATCTTCGTTGAAATAATTTAAACATCACGAGAAAAGGAACAACAATATAATCTATAATGAGGAGAGAGAAAGTAACAATACAAAAAAATGAAATGCACGCACACACACACACACCCTAGAACAATATTTTCACCCCATGTTTGTGGCACTTTATAGTTTAGTGTGTTGATTACAATCAAATGTGTTCATCCAATGTGAAACATTCAGCCACTCACCTTGCAATTGGAATAAAATGTGTAGGTGTGGAGACCACAATGAGTTTGAAGTGTTCGCATTGAATCAACACTATAATAGACAAAAACAAGGTAAAAATAGGCAAGAAGGGAATAAAACTAATTTTGGTGTGAGAAAAAATGTTTCACGTCACTTTTTGATCTCCCTTGTCACAAGGTTGTGGAAAATATGCTCACTATCTTGCAAGAAATAATAAGATTTAAAACAAAATAAATGATTCCCAAAGAGTTAATGGCCTCCTAAAACAAACAAAGGCCTTTCGAAAATGACAGTCACCTTCACAAACACACGTTAGAAAAAAACATGGTAACCTTAAATTTAAAGTTTTCCCAATTACTTTAGTTAACCAAAATTGGTCAAATAAAATTAAAGGGTACTTAAATTTTAATTAACCCTAATATGAAGATGATCTAATTCATCAAAAAAACCTATTAATAATAAACCTCATACTAGTTTATAAAATAACTAAGTTTTAATTTTAAAACCTAAGGTTAAAAACTTATACACAGATATTTTAGTTACACTATGGGATTGATTAAAAAGGAGGGGAAAATATTTCAAATTAAAAATGTGGTTAACAAGGGTACTAAGTGGTAGGGAAGGAAGGTAGGAAGGTTGATCCAATGCATACAAAGTAGAGGATGGATTAGGTTTTAGCTCGGTCAATCGATCTAAGGATGATATAAGAAAGGAGGCATGCGAAGATAGGAAGATAATTAGGGTGAAGACAAGATAGATTCAAGCCTTCAATATTGAGCACAAACATAGATAAAAGGTTATAAGAGACTTGAGACACACTTTGATGAATATGAGAAACACTAGGAGGCAAGGTGCAGAGATCCCAAGCTAGCATGGGAAAATACTCGAGATCAAGATAAATCAAATGTAGGGTGGCATGGGCATGAAAATGTTAGCGAAACTGATGCATGGAAGTAGAGATATCAACAAGATATAAAAAGGAAAAATTTACAAGAATGGGGACCTCGCACAAGATCCGAGCTAGAGGATCTTGGTGTGAAGCAGGGAGGAGTTGTAAGCTCATTAAAATCATAGTAAGAGATAGGGAGATCATATAAGACCCGAGTTAGATTAGAGATTTGTGGGAGCTCTGCGAGGTAAATTAAGGGGCTGAGCCCAAGTTTTCTTAGCTTATCTAGGTAAATATCCCAAGAATATTGGTTTGGACCTCGATATAGAGCTAAAAGGTGATAGCCAAGAGAGAAATAGGAATTGAGCAAGGAACTTAAAAACTTGGGACATATCTTGAAGGATAAAACAAACCAAATTCAATACTGAAAATGTAAATACCTCTAAAAATAATTTCCACCAAATTTAGTTGTAGATATCCAATTTTAGCTAGAACACACCTATATGCACAAACACCACATCAAACACCAAAAAATAGCAAAATCTAAAAATGAAATTAACTAAAATTAGTACTAAAATTCACAAATAAATAATCGATTAACACAACTTACACAAGAAGCTAATAAATTTTAAAACCAGAAGTAATTAGAAATGAACCAATATGAGTAAAACGTTTACCAAAACAAAAGAACTCTAATACCATATGAGATTGAACCAAAAGGATCAATGAAACTTGTGCACATCAAGGTTAATACACTCCAACTAAAAGGAGAAAATGCTCCAAGTAATTAGAAAGAAAATTAACAAGAAATTGTTTATGCAAAAAAATAGGTCTACTCATACTCATAAATAAAAATAAAGTACATATGAGGAGTGTTGTATAACTCCCATGCCTAGAAATTTCATACTCCCATGATGGAGTGAGGAGTTGTAATTATAGAATAACATGTAACTCCCATATGAAAATGACACATATGATAAGTATGATAGATTCAATGATGGAATCTATCATATGTTATATAGCTCCTTAAAATACCTATGACTCAACTAAGTGAGATGAATCACCACATGTGAGGTGGAAAATACCTAATAACTAAATAAAAGGTGTTAAATATACTTCACACTAACAATTTCCTTATTTATCAAATAAGGGCTAGATTTGACTACAATGGTGTGGTTTGTGGGGTTGTAGAAGGTGTTGATGTAGCTAAGTTATTCATATGCATTCCTTCCTTTCCTCTTACACTTAATAGGTACAATGTAAGAATTGTTGAATGACTTTAATACATGGTCTTCTTCCTTAGAGGGGTACTTTATCACTTCATTATTCTTCTTTTCTCTTCTATAGTTCATGTTGGGTTGCATGCACATAACAATTTGGTTTCTCCTTAGCACAATTGGTGATTGATCGCTTCTAATCCTTGAGCGAGCTCAAGAAATTCAAATCTTAAAGTAAAAGAAAATAGAGAAACTCTCCTCTGCAAAAATAGGTGTATTCCTTGTTTACATCTTTTCATTTCATTTCCATGCAAATGAAAATATTTCATGTTACACTTTACATTTGAGTTAAATTTTATTCTTCATCATGGACATTGAGTACACTTTTTATTGCAATTTTCGTGCAAAGCATACCAACACCAACACAACAGAATCAGAAAAACTTTGACTAAATATAAAATATGTATACACACTTAGGTATATTTTACTTTAAGCATATAATTTCATTTCATACTTAAATGGATGGAAAATGTAGACACTCAAATTTAGTAAATTACACTTTAAAATTGTTGGTTTTGACAATAGACTCTTTCTAAGGAAAACATGATCTTTCCATTCCCACTTAGCACATTCAAAAATATATTGGTTAGCTTGTTTATCCTTAAAAATTGATATGTTTCAATTTATGAGAGTAAAATACATAAATTCCATAGGAAAACATCAATTAACAAGTTGTAAAATTTATATTGCCTTTTTCCATCCATAGGAAAAGTTGTATAGTTTGATTATAATATTATATCCTACCCTTGTTGAATTGTATGGTCTCGCACCAACATGTTGTCCAACTTTGATTTCATTTTCATTTTATTTATTTTATATTTTACTTCCTCTAGGTTGGTTGTTCCTTGAAAAATCACTTACATAACCCTATATAGGAAAGTAAAAACTACCTCATTTGTTAACCTATAAATCCTATGGAACTACATTGATAAACTCACTTCAAACACTTCCAAAAGGTACTAGAGGCTCCTAAATCTCATAATAGCACATCTATAGTCATTAGGGAAGAAATCACCGCAATTATGAAGCTTCGTACTAGGTAAAGGAGTCAGCCCATATCACCTATAAGCACTCAAACATCCATTCTCAAATTATTTTAGCTAGATAAAAACTCAACTCAAGCATCATCAAATGGGTTTTCCAAATCTATTTGCATTATTTCTTATATCACATGTTAGGTGAAGAATGATGTGTGGTTTAATGCCTCTTCAAAGTAGTACCAATATCAACAATGTATAGAGTTTCCCACAACCCAAATAATGTTTTTATAGGATCTCCCACCCATGGTTATGGTTTGAGGCCTCATTCAAGATGTTTAGATAGCTTTACTACATGATAACAAATTAGGGTTTGAAAATGATATAAATTTCTAGAAAGGAAAAAATATCATAAAGTTATAGAACCTAAATCCAAGTAGGTCCAAGACCACACAGAAGGTTCATGACTATATGATATGTCCATAGTAAAAGTGTACGCTTCTTCACCAAGTCAGTTTCCAATCACAGGTTCTAGAAATAAAGCATCCTCAATCCCATATCTCCTTGTTCTAGAAGTCTATACACCTAGAACTACATATAATTGTATTAATAAAGTATCATCAGTACTATATCTCCATGTTCTATTAGTATACACACCTAGAACTCCTTAGAATCACTGGTAATCAGCCTAAGTTTGCACATCCCCTTGTGTTTTCAAGTTTATATCTTGTTTAGTACATCAGTTGCAAGTATTAATGTTGTTCTAATATTGGTAATTAATGTTGGAAGTTAATTAATCAAATTAACCTCTTGTAGCTAAACCTTACACATTTTAGTGTACTTTTAGACACAAAACCTATGCACTTGGGTACATTTCTAGGTCCTAAAAGCATGATAGCATTTACATGGTTCCTAAGAAAGAAAACTATTAATTAAGAACTCCCTTTAGGATTTTACTTTTCCTTTTGCACCTTTGTTGGCTTCATACATCTTGCACTTTTTCCAGCATTTGAATTTTTTATCTTTCTATGGCCTCAAATACTAGTGCCCATTTGGGACACTAGCGTTAGATGATCCTATCCTCTTGGGTGCTCCTATCCCGCTTTACCTTTTTCTTATCCTTTTGGACCCATTTATATTCTTAATTACTTTTTACTACTTTGGGTCGGCCTTCCAGTTGTCAATTATGAAATTCAAACAAAGGAATCATATAAATACATAGTTATGCTTTCAAAATGAGGGACCAAACACTAAACATTACATACTACCACCTAAGCTTACATCTAAAGGGACAAGAGTATAAAAGGCATACATTTAACACTCATTCAAGAGATAAGGGGTGTGTGAATTTTGCATACACAATATAGGAGGGGAATTCTATTCTATTTCATCCCGCACATTCTATACATTTTATACATTCTAGATCTAGCCTCGCTATCACTGTGTAACTTGCACAAGGGCATCTTAGGGCATAATTTCTAAATGACACGAGAACTACATTGATTCTCGAGATGTAGTGCAATGCTTTGATCGTCAGTCACTCTTTGAGTAACCTTTGGGGTTATACCAAATCCTTATTCTACATTTTAGGTTTGATGTGGTTTGTGGGTATGTGCGAGTGAACTTATTTCTTGTAGGTTATAAGTACATTCAAAGATCGGATAGTGAATCAAAAGTGACAAAAAAACACCAATGGTGAATCTTATCCAGCCTTGAAAGATCTAGATTTGTAACATCTACCCGACACTGGTGCCCATATCTAGACATCGGTCTAGGTGCCCCTATCTTTTCATACGTGCTCCTTTTTGGCACAATTCTAGATCTTAGAACCTCCAGTTTACAATGATGACATTGTTTACACTGCTTCACTATTTCATCTACCCAAATTGCTTCTTATTCGCTCGTAAATCAACTAAGTATCCCCATCTCTCCTTCTTACTTAGGGTTTCATATTTCACATGTTTTGTTTCTTGTGTCTTATTATATATTAGCATTCATACATAATTTATAACAGTAGTTACATTGTAATAGTATTTAATTCAATTTACATTAAATCATTTGGTGAACTCGTATCCCGCTTTGAACACTATTCACTTCTTCTTTGGTGTTAGATTCGATACCCTAGGTTCCTGTAACCATGAGTGTCTCCATCTCTACCTTTTTGGGCCAACCTTGAATGTCAAACTAAAATCCAATATTTTATGTCCAACACTTATATTCATCCGCATACTTCTCTTGAATATGTGTATCATAAATTTACTACAACATTATCTTTTAAGGAAGAAAATGTGTATTCATGTCGGTTCATTACTACTCACATCATTACACACTTTAGTGTACCATATGTTATTATCAAGTGATGATGGACCTCCCTTTAGAAATAAGGATTTCAAACGAATTTGTTCCAAGTTCAAAATTAAGTAAAATTTTTCTACTCCTTATTATCCATAGGGAAATGGCCAAGAAGAAGCTACTAATAAAACCTTTGTGTAGATCATACGCAAAACTGTTGATTCTTTTGGGAGTGACTCGACACAATCAAATTCTCTATGCTCTTTTCATTTACCACACTAGTATTCACACTCCTACTAATGCTATGCCTTTTTACTTATCCAAAACACTATATATTGTCTCACCACTCTTCTTGGAAAACCACTCAATAATTTTCTCAATATCATGCATCTTAAATGCTATTATGCTTAACCATTTTATTTTCTTATTACCCTATGATGCACTCTCATGCTATGGTTCACACTTGACTATTGAGGGAACACTACATCAATGAACCTCACATTACACACTTCATGTTATGTGCTTCATGACATATCTTTTCTAACATCTACTCACATGCGACACACCCATTTCCCAATGACACACTCTTGTTCTATGGTTCATTCTTAACCACTAAGAGGCAATTTTTAATGAACCTCATTTTATGCACATCCTTTAGGGGAAAATTTAGATCCTTCCCCTTTTACATCTTTCATACCATATCATCACACCATCATAGAATTTTCATATCTTTGTTGCATTTACTCTTGTTAGCTTATACTATTTACATATCAAACTTTTCTTACTATGCTAGCTGGATTCTTAGTATGTCATTATATTTTTCTATATACACATGTGCATTCACTTGGTCTCTGGAAGTGAATGTAGATATCTTATAGCTCCTTACATGATGTATGATGCTCAACATGGAATCCCTACTAGTCCCACCGATGATCTTTAGGGCATATACCTTTACTAATCTCGCACATTACAAGTTCTATTATTTCATCATTCAATACTCACTACTATAACTTTATTTTCATTTCTATATACATGTTTTGATATACTAATTATCTTTCTAACACACTAACGATATCTTCAAGTGTAAAATTTTCCTTGCAGGACTATATATAAATATGGCTATCTCATCACATCTTGTTTGTTATTATTTTCTATTATATGATTTTGTGTGCAAAGGGCTATGCCCTATGTCTTATGTGGTCATTGTATGCTTTTGGATGATTCAACCTTGATTGTCTTGTGACATTGTGAACAATGTCCCATGTATGAAACCCACTTTTTAAGGTCCACATTATTTTCACACTTGCTTGTTAATAGTGTCGTATTACATGTTAGCTACTTTTATGACTAAAAATTGTCCTATACTAATTTATTTTCATGTGCCTTGGTTTATACCATTTACATCCCCCATCCCATGTATGTATCTCAAATTTAGATATGCATATCGGTCTCGATCATCTCCTTTGGTCCGCATTCTCCTACAGCTATCACATGTACCCCAAATGAGGGGGCATACATTGGGTGAAAAAATCACCCCTACAACAACTCATAGCTACAATTCAAATCAAAACTATATAGAAATAACATAGGAAAATAGTCACAAAATGGTCTAGAAATAGATTTGGACCTCGCATACAGAGTGGACACTAGTACCTAGACCTAAATAGTAGCTCCCGGAACTTGTGTCCTCCCCTGGGTGCTAATTTCCTAAGGGCATAAATAGGTAATTTCTTAGTACAACACAATATTTAGTTCCATTCTTGAGTTGCATTAACTTACCTCTAAATATAAAATGCATTCTATCTCATATAATCGATTACAACATGGAACAAAACGGAACTAATTGGTACATACCATCTGCAATGGTGTTTATTTGGGAAACAATCATGGAAGGAGGGAAAAACTATACCTATCTCCTCAACACTATTCTCTCGTAGTATGAGATCACCCAAAAAACTTGATCTTGGCATGAGATTGCCCAAAAACCTCACTCTTGGCGTGAGATTGCTCAAAAAACTCACTCTTGGCATGAGATTTTAAAAAAACTCACCATCAACAACAAATTCAGAAAATCATGACAATTTCTCTATCTTTTACACTCTTATACATTAGGTACACACTTTCCTTTTACATACTTTCACACTTTTACATACTTACACATACTTTACTTAGATTTACATATACGAACTTTGACTACTCTTTCACTCTTGTTTTACAAGTCAATCCTTAATACATGTCAAGAAGTAACCTACATCAATAAATATAATCACAATAATAGGTATAAGTTACACATACGCTCCACCCTAGGGTCCACTTCCATTTTTCCTAGTCTCCACGCTTCACTTTGCGATCACTTCATGCTTCACTTATCCACTCAACATGATATTCACCACACTCTCTACAAGATCTTAAGGTAGACATCTTCTATCTACTTTATGCGACTGAGTTTTCACTCAAAAACATAAAATCGGGGGAAAATGTAGACACAAAATCTATGCACTTGGGTACATTTATAGGTCCTAAAATCATGCTAACATTTACATGGTTCATAAGCAAAAAAACTAGTAATTTACAAATCCTTTTAGCCTTTTGATTTTCCTTCTACACCTTTATTGGCTTTATACATATTACACTCTTTTCGACATTTGAATATTTTATCTTTCTATGGACTTAGACACTAGAGCCTAGTTGGGATGCTCGTGTCAAGCACCCCCTGTCTTCCTAGGCACTCATGTCCATCTTTACCTTTTCTTTTCCTTTTGGACCCCTTTCACTTTTTACTACTTTGGGTTTTCCTTTCATTTGTCAATTGCAAAATTAAAACAATGGAATTATATAAATACATAGTTACACTTTCAAAATGAGGGACCAAGCACTAAGAATTACATACTACCACATAAGTTTACATCCAAAGGCACAAGTGTATTAAATGTATCCATCATCTTAAAAATATTAAGAAATCCAGCAAGAGGCTTATAAGTGAGATTAATGTTGTTTCTAAGGAGAATATTATGAAATTCAAGCCCCTCAAGAATTCTAAATATCCCAAAGAAGAGTAGATATTATTAACTAAATGGAATATTGATATTGATAAGGTTCAAGTTAAAACTCCCAGCATTGACAAATCTTTTGTCCAATGGATTCCTCCACCTGAAGGTTGGCACAAGTTAAATTTTGATGGTTCCTCTAAGGGTAACCCAAGAGTTTTGAGTGGTGGAGGTGTAATCATAAACCATCTAGGCCATCCCCTAGTTACCTATGCAGTCCCATGGGCACTCAATCAAATCATTATGATGAGGCCCTTGCCACTCTCTAGGGTATTAGAATTGCTAAAGAACACAAGGTAAATAATTTAATTGTTGAGGGTGATTCTCTTAACATTATAAATAATCTCAAAGGAACCCATCCCCCTAGTTGGACCATCAAATAATTTATCAATGAGGCCAATAACATTTGCAAAGAGTTTAACAATGTTAATATTTGCCATACCTATCGGGAAGGGAATAGTGTTGCTGACACATTAGCTAATGAAGGTGTCATCATTAAACAGTTTAAATTATGGCATGATTACAATGAAATATCTCACACAACTAAGGCTATCATTACTAAGGATTTTGAGGCCACTTGTCTAGTTCAATACTACCAACTTGTTGAAAAGACATGTGAGTAGCAATTACAATGTGTACCCCGCACATATGAGAAGTATCTCTCTCAAATGGTTCCTTTTTATCAAATTTTTACACTTATTCTTCTAGAATCAAGCTATTAGGAAGCCATATTTTATTTGTGTTCGCCTACAAAATATGTGCATGTGGCTATTCACTCTATAATGGGTGGCCCCCTTGCCATGTTGAGCCTATCTGCGACCCATCATGGAAACAAAACGAATAATTTTGGAAGGACCTCGACGTGGATGGCTTCATGAACTTCATACGTGAATTAAAGGGAATGACAAACATTTCCTTGATATTTTCTCACAAATGGAAGGATAGGGTAATTACCTTTAAAGGTAAGGATTTCACCATTACCGAAATTTTGATATATTTTATTACAAGTTTAGGAATGACTGGTATACAATTCTACAAGAGAAAATTTGACAAGGACACAGAAGAGAAAAAGTATTTGGAGGGGGATGAAACCCTGCAGATTGGTAAAATGGATCTTCTTGTTTCTTCTATCCCACATCCATATGATGATGTTGTTAAGATGGTGGTCAGGTATATTACCTTAGAGGGCCACTTTTCTACTATGCCTCTCCACCATCTGGTCTTATTGAACCATTTCAAACATACTCCAAACATAAGCCTCTCCTATTACATCCTCCATTCCTTATAAAAATCCATTTTGGATGTCCAAGATCATTTGAGAGGCCTTCCCCTTCACCAAGGGGTTATTTTCCTCTTGCATCAATACTTCCATGATGTTTTTGTTAATAATCCTCCTCACCCCTTAGCCCCTCCTCCTCCACAACAACCCATGGTTACAAACTAAGAATATTAACTTCCATTCTTCCTCCCCTTCCCATCCTCCTGATAAAAGGGTGTTGAGCAATAATGTGAAGGGAAATGACCTAGATGGGGCTGAAAATATCCTTAATATTAACCAATATTCCCTTGATCCCCAAGATAGTAACGAATAGAGAGCCCAATTGAAGTTACGGGTAGAAACAATCAAGGGAATTGAAGATAATGTTGATTTCCTTCTCAATGAAGGCAACAAGGATGATTTGGACTCTACAACTTACTCTAAACTTGAGGAGAAAATTGACATTCTTGCTAAGAAGTAGCAAGCCATGGAGGATAAAATGCAACAAATTGTTAATAAGAAGATTAATCAACTTTCCATGCATAAAGCATTACTTGATTTCATTTAGATTCAGGTGAAACAAATATGTGACATCAGTGGCATATCTGAGGACATATGGAAGGAAGGTAAGGCCAAGAAGAAGGCCTTAACATCAAGTAGCCAAGATCCAGACAAAACTACCCTCAACCTCTACAAGGCCTTGGAGGATGCTCAAAGGTTTTCAATAAGTTTCTCAAATAACAGTCTTGTGTCCTTTCTCGGTCTTTTTGCCTTGTTGTTATTTTATGATTACACAAATTGTTGTTTTGCTATTGTTTTTGTTATTGGGGTTTTTATTTGCAGTCTACCCCTTGCTCGTTCTTCTTTGTTTTACCTATTTTTTCTAGGATTTTTCATGTGGTGTGGCCCCCACATATAAAAAAACACTATGCTTTCATATCCTATATTTTGAGCCCTTTTGTTCCTCATGGTATGGTCCCTTTTAAAACCATTTATCAAAAATAAAAAAGGGACAAGGGTTGCATCAGTTTTACATACACATCATAGGAGGGGAATTATATTCTATTTCATCCCACACATTCTATACATTTTCTACATTCTAAATCTATCTCGATATAACTGCTCAACTTGCACAAAGGAATCCTAAGGCATAATTTCTACACACACACACACACACAAGAATTACATGGATTCTAAGATTTAGTAGAGTTCTCAAACGTAATTTCAGTCTTTGGGTGACCACCAGTGTTCATCGACTCCCCATTCTAAATTTTCCTTTTTAGGTTTGATGTTGTTTATGGGTATGTGCAGGTGAACTTATTTCTTGTAGGTTACAAGTACATTTAAAGTTAAGATAGTGAATCCAAAGTGAAAAATAAAGACCAAAATGAAGATTATTTGGCCATGGAAGATCTAGATCCATAGCATCTACCCGAACACCAGCACCAAATGCCCATGTCCTCATGTGGGCGCTCCTATCTCGTAATGATTCCCATATCTCGAACCTCCAGCTTTATAGTGATGACATTGTTTACAACATATTTCAGTATTTCATTTTCCCATATCAATTCCTATTTTCTCATAAATCAGCAAAGTCCCCCATCCATCCTTCTTGCTTAGGGTTTTATATTACACATGCTTTGTTTCTTACATCTTACTATATATTAACATTTGTACATAATTTATAATAGTAATTAATCTGCAATAATATTTAATTTAATTTAGATCAAATCAATACTCATTTCATTAATTATTAGATTTCACATAATCTAAAAAGGGTATAAACAAGTATGATCACATGTATGATGTGATTTCTATATTTTGTGTGTAAAAAAATATGACCTTAATATATGAATGAAATTGATGTTTCAATTTAATTGTATAAGAAGCATTTTTAATACAACAATAAATATCTTAGCAACCTAGAGATGACTTTAGAAAACTGATTTTAGAACTTTTATAGTCACGACTCCCATAATTGGTATGGTATAGTTATGGGAGTTATTATTGCTTGATTTCTACTCCCATTTTGGGATGACATGAATTTGATAAAATCTAGTTTATAATCCTTGTAATCATGCTACTCAAAATTGGTATGGGAAAATTACAACTGGAATTATTGCTTATAGTCTGATCTCAATTTAATGGATTATTATAGTACTCATAGATTACTTGTTTCAAATTGTTTTTTCAACATAGGAAAACACATTGTTATGAACTATTTGTTAAATTTGGAACACCGATTTCAAGGATTTAGACATAATACAACCACTTGAAACAAAGATACTAAAACTTATAGGAATTTAAATTGGAATGTGTCTAGTTCTTGACATAGTCTTTAGATGAAATCGAAACACATAAAGCGAATTTTTGGTTATGAAACTAACCATGGGATTGTATAGTTCACTTTTATTGATTTGGTGAATTAGGGTTGGGATCCTTATAATGGAAATATTTGTGGGTGGTATGGGACATCCATGAGGGATGTTAATTACTTGTGTCATGTCCCTAATATGTCTTTGTTTTTTTTAGTTTTGTGGATGAGCTAGATAGAGATCTCCTATTTTGTGTTATCAATGAGAATATTTTGAGATATGTATATATGAGCTAGGGAGTGATCTATATAGATGGCATGTTGTCTATTGTATTTTCACATAGGGAAAATTTTAAGGGTTAAAGTTTGACTATGGAAAGAGCTAAATTATTACCTTATAAGTACTTATGAAGGGTTATTTCACTCCTTGCTTTGTTTTTAGAGTCATTAGGATGACACCTAGTGTTTTCTTAAGTATTTTGGCTAAAATAAAATTCATAAATATTATTATTCATTCTTAAGATATTATTTTCTATCTTAACTTATTTATAGGTCTACCACTTTTTGGTGACTACACTACTCATGTTTCTCTCTCTCTTACCTTGTTGGTTACATACATCTTCCTTCTCATGAAGAGTAATGCCACTCTCATTTTTAAGAGGTATACAGGTGATCTGTAAACCTCTTGGTTGGAGGTAAAGTTATCTCGATGATACTCTCCCTCTCATTTGGCATTGGATGGATATTTGACAAAAGACGAAAATGGTTATCATTTTATAGATATTATATATTGTATTCATGTTACTTATTATACTATTCATACTTGAGACAATTGTTTATAATCATTGTATGTTAGAACCTATTGTAAACTAAAATATATATCATGTTGTAAATAACTTAAAATGGTTTGAGAGATCTTAACTTATTGTATATTAAATATTTGGATCTTTGTAATTTTGTAAACCTATCTTCACCGTAAAACCATTTATGAATTATATCGTGTGCATTAAGTTTTAAGAACATTATTGATATGCTATGAACTATGTATTCAGATGAATTATTGTTGGAAATATTTCTTATCATGTTCTTATTAAAATTTATTGAGATGGTATAAATGGAGTACACATGTTAATGGATTAATTGCAAATAACTTAGTAAAATTGGATGAAAACTTACATATGAAATATCTAAGTATTCATATTAAATTTTATAAACATTGTTAATTCATTGTGGAATTAAATGGAACTACTTTATATGAGTTAAATGTAATGACACACCTAATCTAATTTAATAGATAAAACATTGATTACTTGTACTATTATTATATTACTTCTTTTTGCATTTGATTCAGAAACGTAGGGCTCATAAATCAATAGGGCGTCAATTTTGTCCTTGGCTATGTATGCAGGGTGATTTGAAATTCTAGTTCAAAAACATTTAGATCTCGTGTTTTTCCAAGAACATGATGAGGGATTTCTACATATACATTAATGAAGGTTTTCATTAATATTTTATGTTCTTCATCATGTGACACATATTTAGATATTTTTTCCAACACTTATTAAGAGAGGTAGCATTCACATCATGTGGAATTAATCTTGTGCATGTATATCATAATCAAGAATAGTTTATATAAGGATTTTGTTGTATGAAAATAGCTAGAGTATGAAGAAATATAAGTTTACCTTGTTTATTGAATATTTAAATTTTGCACTAATTTCTTTTCCTCATATTTTGTAATTTTTGCAAATAGTGTTTCTATAAATGTATGTAAAATTGTAGAGGATGTACATGGGTATATATTTGAATTTAGATAATACTTCATTTAGTGAAACTATATGGTTCTAGTTTCAAATAAAATCTATAACTTTATACAAAATCCATTTGACCTTTACCATCACATCTATTGTACGTTTCTTAATTACTCATATAGGTATGAAGAAAAAAATCATCAATAATATAAAATAAATGTTTAATTATAATCAAATCCCTTTAATTCCACAACTTACAATGATACCTTAAAATGCGTATAAAGATTCATGGAGGATATTGTTTTAAGATTATAAATGCAATAAAAATAAATGAAATTTATTATATAACTTTTTCATGAAAAAATCATCAAAATATAATTTCTCTTATATTTTTCTTGTAATACACGTAGTAAGTTTAATTATAAAAACCACCTAATCCATTATGAGCTAGAAAATGTAATTATCAATGTTATTGTGTTTTTCTTATAAAAAGTTATCTAAAATGATTTTATTTTAAAATACCATAACATATGCTCATGTGAAATGGTGTACAATGAGATTCAATTAACATTTTATCTTGGATTACATTAAGAACAACTATATTGATTTTGGTGGTTTTATTAAGAATCTAAAAAATATATTAAATCAATTTCTTATAAGTATTTAAAATAATTGGAAAAAATATGTTTATTTGTTATATATGTAGGTCATTTTCTTATTATGCTAGAGGAATTTTTCATTGTGAGATTATTTTCCATAAAGTATAAGCCTTTTAAACAAGACTCTTTCTAGCATAATAAAGTTTATGTACCGGCATAAGTGGTGTTGTTTCAAAGTGTTCACATTTTATGTTTTCTTTTGGATCACTCCTAACTTTTAAAACCATATAAAATTAAATAAATTTGTATCAAGAAAATAAATTGATTTGATGGGACAATGAACAATATGATACACGAAGATCTCATACATTGCAATTTTTCTATGGTCATTGCATGTTGCAAATATATCTACTCCATTGATTTTTTCCTATAACTTAAATCATATACCAAGATAAAGCACGCATTAAAACATATGGGGTTGATGATTTATGTTTTCATTTGGGTGGTATTGGTGTGTATAAATAATTGTAGCTACATCAAATGGTTGATATTTCCTAATAAAAATAAAGGCTACATAATATTTATGTATTCATTACAATTTATTTTTCTTTATCTCTCGTGCCTATCAACCTATGCCACCCTTGCATTCAATTTCTCAAATATTTCCTTTTATTATTTCCATGGCCTTATAAGTATCCTATTTCCATAAAATTTCTATATAACACATACCAATAGTATATGAAATCCCTTGTTTGGATTACACAAAAAATTTGGATTTTCATGATGTGCAAGGAAAATGTTTAGAAAATCTTATTAGGGAACCGGTAATAGATTCTACATGACTTATTTGATGAGAAGTTACTAGGAGGGTGAAACCATTTTAGAAGAGTGATGTATCTTATGTTTATGTCTATTAAAAATGCTTTGAAATGGGGTAACCTAGCCAAACTTATTGAAAACTTGTGCTACCTATCAAAGTAGGTGAGGATTCTACTCACCACCAAAAGTTTGGCCAATACCACCATGCTTTCATATCCAAGTATTGAGAGATATGGATATGCCACAAATTTTCTTCCACATACACAAGAAAAAAACTTATATTGATGAGTGTGGGAAGTACCAAGCTATCATTTTTAATAACCATTGATATTGGTGATCTTGTTAAAATGTGTAGTGGAATCAATTTAATTTTACAAGCACCAACTTATAATGATTTCATTATAATTTGTAACGATTAGGTTAAAATAATAAAACTTAAATGTTAATAGGATTTATTTTCTTTGTGGGGGTGTAATATATTTTATCATATCTCTCCTATCTTTTTCAATATATTATATTATATATAATTTTTGTCCTCCCAAATAAGATCCCTTCTAATTCATGGAATTTTATAAATAGAATAACCTACCTAAATTTTACACTTTGCATGTTTTATTTACAAATTTATCAAAAATAATTCATTCAAATAAAAATATTTAAAAATAGTAACTTTAAAATAATTTAAAATAGCTATTTTATAGGAAACTTGGTCTAAAAACAATAAAGTTTAACCAACTCGCTTTTCCCATTTTTTTAATACTTACTAAATTGTCTCAAATTAACATACTAAGTTAAAATTGGCATGTTAAAACTCTAAAATTATAGTGTAATCATCAAATTCAAACCATACACCCAATTTGGAAGCATTCTCTTCATTTATTGTAAAGCATGTAATTACATTAAAAATGGTATATACTTAAAAATCATATCGAACTAATTTAAAATAGCAGAAAATGAAGGAAATTTAGATACATAGAACTCAAAAATTGAAGACGGGGTTTCTCCATGAGGAACTAAGTCTTTAGGTTCATGAATATAATGAGCCAATCATATTAATGAAGCAAAAATAAACACGAAATTCTTACATCCACCTACAAAGTAGGAAATAGGACTCGCAAGTGTCTTAGAACACCTCTAGAAAGTCTCCAAAACCATCTAATAGCTTTAAAGTGGCATCTTCCTTCAATAAAATGGCCTCCACTTCCATATTCTCTCTCTAAAAGGTTTATTCTCTCTCTCCAAAATGAGGCAAAAATTCTCCACAATGGAAAAATATGTTTCTTTAATGTCACTATTACATCATCTCTACATAAAACATTGCATAACCGGTAAAAACTCTCCTTGTTTGGGCCGACTCTCTATTAAAATGGTTTAGGACTACGAGTCCTCCCAACAATCCTCTTTTGATACAAAATCCACCTTATGTATTCTTATTGAGCCCCATGGTAGGATGGTTGGGCCTTATCATTTTTGTTGGGGTGTTTGGGGTTTGAAATACCCTTTAACCACTTCACATTACTATGTGGAAATTAAAAATACCACATCAATCAATGGTGGGGGATGGAGAGGCTTAATATAGCCTTGGGGTTGGTGGTTTTAATGTGGCTATAACCACGTCTTTGGTTGAATTTTGTTGGCTTATCCAACTCACCGATTTGATTGGAATCTAGCTAATTGTTCAATGATCTCATCACGTGATCTCAAGAGTTGGTTACTTGATCCGACATGTAATTTGGCCCTTAGTTTGGCTCACCGCATGGAGGTTGGTTGACATATGAATTAGTTGGATAGTTGGAGATAAGCTTGATTCTCAAGCTTGTTGGCCATTGTGTTTTTATGTTATCATTGATCTCAATTCCATTTATGGAAAAGGGTGGCATGGTGTTTTGTGAGTCTGCATGAGGTGATATTCATTAGTCAAACATGAAGGTTGACTGGTAGTGTCAAGATTTGGAAAGTTCTAAGAGGTCTCGATGCATGGTCTAGTGAGTTGAGTCATAGTTTGATGTCTCCCAAGCTGAGTGAGAGGTTGTTATGAGGTTATACATGGTTATAGAGGTGTGTTACATATGTCTATGGGTCTCGTATAAGGTCGGTAGGGTTAGGTCCTGAGGTTTCAGTGTTGAGTCAAGCCATTTCAAACCTATTCCTAGCCACTGGATCGGGTAGAATGAGTTAGAGGTGTGAGATTTGGACTCAATCAGGTCATGGTGGAGCATGGTGTCAACATTGTGGCAGTGTACCTAAGGTTTATTATGAGTTCCAGTCAGTTCTCAAAGGCTTGGTTGTGTTTCAAAGTCCTTGGGAAATAAGTAGGTGAGAAACAAGCGGTTTGGTATAGGAAAGTCTTAATGGTTGGAGTGTTTCAGAATATTTTAGTTATATGGTGAGTATGGTTAGTTATACGATGTTTTCATGACAAGTTTTAGGTCATTCTAACATGGGAATAGCTAGATATGTAAGTTTTGGAAAAAGTGGATAAGTCACGGTGTGTTTTTAAGGTAAAAAGGACCTTCTCGATGCTCGTGAATTTTTTTCTTTGCATGGGAACCTCAGGCTCTTTGGCATAGTTTATTAGGGCGATTATGAAGGTTTCACAAAAATAAATAGGTGGTTTTCTCGTCACATTTTTATGAAGGATTGTTAGTAAGTTAAAGGTGTTTGAAACCATAGCTAAACCCTAGATAAAATCATTATTGGTTCCTCAAACTTGCACTCGTGTCTCGGATCGAAAAGAAATGAGTTGTTGAGTCAACAATGGACCTGTCTCCAAGTTTTGAGACCTTGCACGCTTAAGACAGACCTTCGAGAAGGCCAATTTCTCTACTTGCTTCTACTACTACTATATTCCTAATGTTGAAAGTGAAATCTAAGTTAATAATGCCAAGGGACCAAGGATATAAAGATGTGAAGAAAGGGAAAGCTAAACTAAAGGAGGAAATAACACTAGAAAAAGTGGGATGAACACTTCTTATTTAAAGAAAAAATGAAGGAGATAACATAAATGGAGGCTAGGCATGAACAACACATACTAGAATGCATTCACACGATTGATTTCATGAGACAAAATAAGAAAATGGAGTTGCAAGATATTTAAAATGACATAAAGCACACACAATCCAAAGGAAAGGCAAGTAAGAAGAACACAAACATGCTAAGGTAGAGAATATCCATAAAAATGATTCTATTACTTTTAGGTATGCACAAATCGATTACAATGGCATCGAAGGCCGATATCCACATAAAGAGTCGTATCTAGAAATTTGTGACTCAAAATACAAAGATATGGAGTCCTTAGCAAATACTAGAGGATCCAAAATGTCCAACCCTTTACAATGAGCCATGCTCTTACATTTATAGATGAATTGATGAGAGAAGGAGAGGAGAAGGAGGGAAAATCTGATTTGAAAACTCAACCACCAAAAACAAGCATTCAATGCCTGCAAAGCCACCTATAAATATGTCAAATGGGCTTCTCTAGGTCTATTTCACATGTTAGAGAATAAAAGGGGCAACATATAAATCAAATTAGGTGGTTAGAGCAATCAGATCTTGTATTAATGGTGTGATAGAAATTTTCCATCTTCTCAGCTACTAAATCCCATTGAATTTTGAATTTTAATGGTCTAGAGTGTATCCCATGTCGCAGCTTTTTGGTAAGACCAGGCACATGAGGATTTGAGCACTTTGGAATATAAGTTATGACTGTCGAGAAGATCTACAATGAAAACTAGACACACAAAACACATGCCATGCCCCGATTGATTGAAGAATTGACCAACCGTTGATTAATTTTTTCATTTATGCTACATGTCATGTACTAGTTTGTTGTCTAGTTTTGGCACACTTTGGTTGGTTACTTGTAGCACACTCAACGTCTATCGGTTGACACATGGAACAAAAGGTCACAAAAGAAGGCACAAAGGCATACATGTGGAAGAGCAAGGAACAAAAGGAAAATAGAGTAAGGGTGTGCATAAAGGTGACACACACGGGAGGAATGAGAGACATATCGAGGGAGAAATATATGGAAGAGGTGCAATCATTACAAAATGATGTGTAATAATAAGGAAGAAAGGAAAAATAGGAAGCTAGGGACTTAACTAATTTTGGGAAGCAGGTCCAAGGCACGCATGAAAGATGTATGAACAATTGGGAAGAAGGTGAATGCAAAAAGGTTGGGTGTAAGGTAGAATAAAATAGATAGAGGAAAAGGAAAAGAAAAGGTGAAGGAAAGGAGGAGTGCACATGGGCACGTGAGGAATCTACAACCAAGGGAATGTGCCAAAGGAGCAAATGAAGTGTGCACAAGATGCAATGTAGATCCTTATAGACAAAATGAAATGTAAGTTATCTAAATAACTAGGGAGTTATTTTGGATAAAATTTTGGTGACTTTTGGGGCCATCTTCCTACTAGATGAAGGAGATTAGTATCCTGAAGCATCCATTGGGCATGGAGTCTTCTTGGAATATGAAATTCTGATCTGTAACCTTGAATAACTACCCTTAAATCCACTTTAAAACATGTTCTAGACTTCGCTCTAAGTCCCGTAAGACTATTGAAAACTGCTAGAAGATGGTTGACATCTTGGAAGAAACAAAATAGTGTGCATAAAAAGCATGTAGGAAAAATAACTATGTACAAACAAGATAATGTGTGCACAATACACTTAGAGGAACTAAAACTATTCTAATATATAAAAATGATGTAGCAAGCTTAATGAAAAGGTTTGAGATAGATCCCATTGACTGGGATTGATAACACACCTCCATCAAGATGAGATGACTCAAAGGAGTTAGCTTCCTTATAAGAACTGATAACATATGGACCACTCCAAAGTACATCAAACTTTGGATGGTGCCTTGGTTTGGTTACTGTGAGCATCCCATTTTAAGACCAAGTCACCAACTTTAAAGGCTTGAGGCCTATCCTTTCTGTCAAACCACTTATTTGTTTATTACTGATGTTGTTCTAGCTTGATCATGATAGAGTTCCTTGATTCTTCAAGTTCAACTAGCTCTACCATTTTGATTTCTCTCTAGTCCACGCCCTCAAACCTCAAATGTTAGGAAAGATCTAATGAAGGTTTTTCAAGAGATAAGAGGAGTCTAGATTCCTTATCATAGATAAGATTATAAGGCAAAGTACCTATTTCCTTCTTTACTGTGATCTTATCTTCCTAGAGTGTGCATGAGACCTTTATATGCCATTATCTTTGGTTGATGTTCATCATTGTTCACTTTATGATTCTGACCAGCTTCTTATTTGTAGACTCTTCTAGGCCATTACCTTGAGGGTAATAATTAGAGGAGGTCTTCAAGTATATACCAGGAATAAGATCTTAATCAGTGATTCTAGTACCAAGGAAGGCTTTTGCATTATCTGAAATGATCATTTGAGGAATGCTAAACCTTGTTACAATACCCTCAAGAAAGTTGAGGATGAATGACTCAGTTGATTCATTGAGCATGAAATCCTCTATTCGTATGGTGAATTAGTCCATAGCTTTTAGAGCCCACTTATTACCAGCACTTGAAGGAGGATTGATAATTCTTATGAAGTCAAGACCCCATTGCATAAAATGTTGATACGCTTGGATTGGTCGGAGGGGAAGCACTACCAATTTCTTATTTCCTACAAAGAAAGCACATTCTTTACATTTGTTGACCCACTTATGCACATCTATGAACAGGGTAGGAAAAAGAGTCATGCCATTATGATTTTTATTGTTGTATTCTTGGCAGAGAATTTTCCACTAGAGAATCCTTAATGAAATTATGCTAACACTTCTTCAATCTGCACGCCTTCAATACACCTTAACAACACGCCATCAAGATTACGTTTGAAGAGAAGACCATCAATAAAAACATATGGAATATATTTCAGCCTTAGATGTCTTCTCTTTTCTTTATTCAGACGAGGAGGGTATGCACCCTAGGAAATGAATGTGATCATGTCCTTCACCTAGATGCATGCATAAGGGGATTTGTTCAGTTCAAGATCTGCGCGGGTGAGATCTTCATCTAGAAATAATGAAGTCTCATGTTCATCTAGTGCATCCTTAACAAGTTGTTTGCAGAGTGTGCTGCCTCTAACCAACTTTTTGGATTTTATAGTCACATCGTACTCCATGATTTTGGTCACCCATTGTGCTCTATTCTTGCTGATTTTTACTCCCATGATGAAGTTGTTGGTGCCCATTTTGATCCTCTATTATATTTCCATCTTTCCCCTTTGGTTTGCATGCTCTAAAACGTTTCTTCAAATTTGGTGGTCTGTAAAATTTCCCCATCTAGATTGAATGCTTTGAAATGCTCACAAACTTATTATTTTTCCCCAATTTGAAAGAAAAATACATGTATGCCTGTTTTGTGCCCTAGTTTTCCAAATCCACGGGCCTATGTCATTTTTTCCACTTTTCCCAGCCTTTAGAGCTCGTGATTGTTTGTTTCATGCATATTTTCCCTAAAAATCCTTTTCTAGGGTCGTAAATTGCCTAAAATCATTTCCCATTTGTTTTTTGACCAAAAATCCTTCACCCACGAAGAAAAAATCAAATTCGGCATCTCTAGAAAATTCTGTATTTTTGACGGTCATACGGGTGTACTTTGCCCATCAAATTCTATCTCAAATGATGTCTCCTATGTGGTCATTTGTCATTGGTCAAGATTTGGTGGGTTTCTTAGAAAACTTAATGTTTTTATGTTTTGGCAAAAAATCAAACTTTCCCCCATAACCTCGCAGGCCCCAGAGGAGGACATGTGTCATGCTCTTATTCAAAGGTGGGATGGAAGGCTGGCGGGGGACTTGGAATATTTTTTCCTTTTTGGTGAAAAGGAAAAAGGGTGAGGAAAGGGCCATAGGTCCACAAAATGAACCACAGGGGGACACGTGGTAGGCAGGGAGAAAGGCGGAGTAGTTTGGAAAATCTTGCCCTTTGGTGAAAAGGTATTATAAATCAAAATAGGCCTACGGGTCCACCAGGCCAATCAAGGGTGGACACGTGGCAGGGCGAGGTCAGAGGGGAATGTGGGCCGACGGAGGAAAGTTGTGTTTTTAGCCTCTATTTGTCAAAGGGGTAAAAACGTTGAATGAGCCCACATATCCTCAGTGATTTAGAAGGTGACATGTGGCAGAGAAAGGTGGAGGGGCGGAGTGGTGGAAGCAAAGTGAGAAAATTTCCTTGGCGAAAAAGGGAGTTAAAACGTGAAATGATCCTACAAATCCTTAGTGATAGAGAAGGTGACACATGTCAAGGATAGAGGTGGAGGTGCGGGCCGCGTGGAAAAAGTGAAAATTTTCCAAATTTCCAAAAAGGGTGGAAATGTGCAAAATTGAGCTACGATTTCAATGGGACCCACCTTGTGCCACGTGTCAGCACCAAATTTCAAGGGTGGAGGGGCAAAGAAAAAGGTCAAAATTTTACATTTTTTCAAAAATGTTAAAAAGTCAAAAAGTGATCCCAAATCCATTCCCAATCGCATTTTGACACGTGGAGGGCTCAGATTAAAGGGAGAAAGGGAAAATCAATGGTAACTATGCATTTTTCATTTTGGCCACCATTTTTTCTCCAGGAATCTTGGAGATGTGAATTTTTCATCAATTTTCATCAATTTTTGGTGAATTCATGTCATTTGTGCCTGCAAGGACCAATGCAATTGGTTTTAAGGATCAATTTGTAGATTTGAGGTGTTTTTGAAATGATTTTTTCCCTACCCCATCCAAAACATGAAATATCAAATTACCTTTTTGAAACACCTAGCGAGAGAAAGGTGGAGGGGCGGAGTGGTGGAAGCAAAGTGAGAAAAATTCCCTTTGCGAAAAAGGGAGTTAAAATGTGAAATGAGCCCACATATCCTCAGTGATAGAGAAGGTGACACATGTCAAGGAAAGAGGCAGAGGTGCGGGCCCACGGGGAAAAAGTGAAAATTTTCTAAATTTCCAAAAAGGGTGGAAATGTGCAGAATTGAGCCGTGACTTCAATGGGACCCACCTTATGCCACGTGTCAACACCAAATTTCAAGGGCGGAGGCGGAGAAAAAGGTCAAAATTTTACATTTTTTCAAAAATGTTAAAAAGTCAAAAATTGATCCCAAATCCATTCCTAATCACATTTTGACATGTGGAGGGCTCAGATTAAAGGGAGAAAGGGAAAATCAATGGTAACTGTGCATTTTCATTTTGGCTGCCATTTTTGCTCCAGGAGCTTGGAGATGCAAATTTTGCATCAAATTTCATCAAATTTTTGGTGAATTCATGTCATTTGTGCATGTAAGGACCAATGCAATTGGTTTTAAGGATCAATTTGCAGATTTGAGGTGTTTTTGAAATAATTTTTCCCTAGCCCATCCAAAATGTGAAAGATCAAATCACCTTTTTGAAACACCTGGCAACTTTTGTTGCAAATATGTTAAACGTCCCTATCTACGAATCATGTTGGAATTTTGTAACAAAATTGATGTTGGGCATATTATTTTCATGGGAAAGAAGGATAAAATGTAATAGAATGTTATATAATGCATGTTTTCTGATATGTAAAAGGTCGAGAAACTTAGAATTTCACGGGAAAATCTGGGAAGAAGCCCATTCTCTGAGAAACCGCTTGAGAACCATTTCTAATTCCTTTTTGCATCAAATTTATATCATGTTGATTTGGTTTTAGTTGTAAATCCATCAACAAGCTCTAAGATTGTTCTTATAACATTCCCTGCTGATAGATTTGATCATTTCTGGATTATTTTGTGTTGTCTTTTGGCAAAATTTGCATATACTTATGTTTTAGAATGTTTTCAATTTGTGTTTCTTGCTCCTGTTGCAGTCTTGTGTCTAAAATCTCTCTTGATCATACATGGTCTCATTTCTTGTTGATAGTTTAGTGGAATTTACAATATCACATTCAAAAGAGATTTCATCTGATAAAGAGATAAACAGATTTAAAATCACTTTACCTTCCTTGAATTTAGAGATTGTTTGTAAACCTTTGGGTGCACCTTAGGTCATGATAAAATAGAGGTTTCTAGATGCTTTGTTGGTTCATCTTCTTCAATATTTTTGGTAGGTTTTCAAAGATTGTGTGGAAGATTACAGATCTGGGCCTCCATTTGGTGTACATATCTTGGTTGAAGGAGTACCTTAACCCTTTTGAAGAATTCTGATATTTAGGTCTTACAAATTTCTTACAAAGGTCCTCAAAGAATTCAGCAAATTATGGTTAGTCTTATCTAAAATCTCCCACCAAAATTCATTCAAACAAACTAATCCTACCCCATACTACCCCTGCATTGCATTGTGTGTCAACAAAAGAATACAATTCATTTACAAAAATGCACAAAGCAAGCCAAGATCATACAATGTCTTGATAAACCCTTGCATTGCATTGAAAGTATATCCATAATCTAGAAGTGATAACTTGTGAAAGTCTGATTTGGAGTGTTGATCATATTTTCCCAAGGCCTTTTCATACTATTTACATAGATTGAGGGATATTTTCATCTCCTTCACCATTTGAGGGTTACAAAATAGGTCCTCTTACTTTGGTTGAAAGGCACAACCTAAAACAATTAGGATAAGATCAAGTCCTATTTGAGTGCTATCCATCTCTCCACAAATCTGAGTGCCAATTAGATCACATCCCCAGCTACAAAATGACACACATCATGATCTATCTGACTTCAAGATTCATGCCATATCTCGATGCTACTCAGTTGAAAAGGAGAACAAATTTGGGTACCAACAGAAGTTTCTCACACCTGAGTGTGAAACTAACACCCTCATTTGGTTTGTAACGAGCATGCTCTTTAATTTCTTGATTGTGCTATTTCACCAATAAGTTTTACAATTTCTAGGAAGAAACAAATAGAAGGTAAAATGGTTAAAGAGGGAATACCCGTGAGGTGAAGGTTAAAGGTAGAATGCACACATTGTTGATGTTATCCAAGATGATCGTAGATAACTCATTTTTTTCTGGGAAGGACTACCTGTAGATGCAAAGCAAGATCACAAAAGAGTATTAAATAAAATATGACAGTGGAGTACCTAACATATGCTAGATCTAGGAAGTGTGGTTCTTCCTAGAGGGGTTTTCAATCCACTATTTAATAACAATTCAATGTGAATAAGAAACTAAAATAAATATGTCCTATTGCAATATAATGATTTAGGTTTCACATACACACAATACACTAGAATTTATGCTAGATATTAAAATAACACTAAATCTCATTAGAACCGGGGTTTTTTCGGAGTCGGGAAGGTTTTTCAAAGGTGTGGTAAGGGTCTAGGGCTGATTGGTTGAGGTATGGGTTATTTTTGGGTGAGTGGGAAGATTGCTGGTCGAGAACATGAAATGACACAAAGATCGATATCAATCTAATGACCGATGCCGTATGGGGACTAACTAACGGCGGTCAAGGAATTGAATTTAGTAGGGGAAATAGGTTATGAACTATTAAAAATGGGTTTGTAAGCTCTTTGTGATTTCACAGAGAGTGAGGGTAGTGTGGTTTGGGTCGTAATATGGTTGAGAGGACTTAGGAACACTAAGAAGGAGGTTTAGAAGGGTGAAAAGGCTTGGGGTGGTTGAATAGTGGGTTGGTGGGAAGAAGATGATGTACGGGTAACAAAAGAAATAAAATACTGAAAGAAGTAAGAGATCTACAATGGGATAAACACGAATGATTAAAATCATAGTAATTACTTGGTATTTTGTAGATTATGTGAGTCGAGATGGTTGATGGTTGATCGGAGAAGAGGTGCTTGAGTCTACTGTCATGGTAGTACAACTTGTGTGCTCTCATGAATATTCCAATTCTCTAGAAGAAGAACTGGCTATTTTTCTTGCACTGTGGCTGTGTGTGTTTGTCGTTTGGATGTAGGAGAGCTTGAATATTTGTGTTTGAATGCAATAAGGCTCTAATAACTGAATGACCAACTTGGGTAAAGGGTTGTAAAATTATATATAAAGGAACTGATTTTGGTTTAGGTGACCAATGTCAGTTGAGGATAAACTAGAATTGGTTAGGGTTAAATAGTCTTATTTACCAAAAATGGAAAATCTTCCCAAATTTGGCGTGTTATCCTTATTAGGTCCTATACACACCCAAAATTGCATGTGCTACATTGTCGGAAAATGGTTATAAAATTCCCCAATGATGATTCATGTCCTTTAAGAAGGTATTCAAGCTCCAAAACCCATTTGTAATGTATATTTGTAGCATAGACATCCTTAGCTCTTTCACACTTTCTTCCAGCCTTCTCGCTCATTTCTATGCATGTTTTAGCTTTAGTGTTAGAACCGCCTCCCGGGATATGTGGTGGTGCTAGGACTACCTCCCGAGTAGGGCGGTGGTCCTAGGACCACCTCTCGAGCTTGGTGGTCGTCTTGCATGATTTTTCTAGAAATCTTCATGCATGATTTTAACACATGTGCTTTCACTTAACTTGACTTCTATGGTGTGTTTGTGAACTTAATTTCCTAAAACAAGTCTTTTTGCATGTTACTCCTTCCTTCTTTAATTTTTAAATGTATTTAGTTAGTTGGAACTGCCTCTTCTTGCCTTGTGTATGGAGGCACATGCCAACCCCAATTCTTATATATTTCATGCTTGTGTTCAGCAAATGGCCTGACATTTTTGTGTATTTTGCATAGCATTTCTACCACAATCCTTTTAGGAATTACATATCCAATCTCAAACCTCTTATGATATCTCTCTTCTACTTGCATTGCAACCAGATTGCCTTTAAGTTTCCATTTCTCAAGTGCCTTTTTCTGTTTCTACCTTTGAATTCCTAATTCCTTGGACCCATATGGACACACAAAGAGATAAAAAGGACAAATTGAGGGGAAAAATTACTACACAGCTAGATTTACCTATGTTCTATGAATTCCAAGTTATATTTTTTATTTGATTTCCTTCATTCCTGTAATTTATCATTGTTACATCATATCAAATAGAGAAGGATTCAATTTCCTTTCATTTACAAGTAATTAGTTAGCTTCTAAGAGGGTTTGAATCTTTGATAGCAACCCTCGGTGACAGATCCTCTTCTTTCCACCCCTGTGGATCTAAAGGAGAGAATATTTATAGGAGGTTGTCTACATATCATAGATCATTTGGAAAATTTCTTGTTTTAAGTTAGTTTAGTTTCAATACACTCAACACATGTGAATAACCATACCATGTTTTTTTGCTTGTTTAGTTTTAGTGTAGAAGTAGATTTGGATATTTAGAATAGAAGAAAATTGTTGTTTGTGATTGTAATATTTTAGTTTTTTTATTTGTTTGGATTAGTTTCCTTTTAGCAATAGTATAGATTATTAGTTTCAATCTAGTTAATTTGGACACTTCAAACTAGGTCAACACTTAGATCCACATTAGGAAAACAAACCATAGGGAATTTACGCTACTTGTTCATAGCCTATAAATATCCCTTTTCCAATTCAGCTACCGGAGATCATACTATCAAATCTTAGTCACCAATCCTCCTATAGTTAGCCACATACATTCCACATCATCTTCTCTATAACAACCTCGGGAGTCGATTGTGGTTAAAGGTTGCATATTAATTTTCATCCGTACAAATTGGTGAACTGACTTGAGCGATTAATTCCTTATTTTTTCCTTTTCTTTCATTGCTATTGCCTCACCTCTCAATTTCTTCCCCTATTTTGGTAGGTATTTTATACTTTCTAAAATATGTCTGGAAGAGAGTTTGGTGGGCCATTTAGCTCTAATAGATATTACACCAACGTTCAACCACAACAGTCCCCTTCTCTTTTGAGATGGGGTGACAATTACACAAGAAACATTCAAACCTCCCCTAGTTACACTTCAAACCCCATTAACTATGTAAGGATGGAGGAGGTTGATCAACCGTTAAACATGCAATATGGTCAACCCAATGCAAACCACATTGTTATCACAAATGGAACATGTTCTTACCATAGAGTCTTGTCAAGACCTCACATTTCCATGCAATCAACAAAAGATGATACATTCACATGAATAGAAAATCCTCTTCGTTAGATAGATGAGTATTTGGATAGAATGAAGGCTACAACCTATGAGATTTCAAATGCCTATCCTAAGATTATTATTTCTGAGGAAAATGATAATTATAACACTGAACAATTCATGACATGGTATCATGAGCCTACTCAATCAAACCCTATGCCACAAGCACCCCAACAAGGGACTCAATCCTCCCCCAATGATCTTATTTCTACCTTAGTAGGGAGGATTAGAGAATTAGAAAGTTCCCAGACTTAAAAACCAACACATGTATTAGGGAAGAACATGGGGTATCCAGTTGACATCAAAGGATACATCCCTTCTAATGAACAACCAATGCAATATCTTGTACAACAAGGTTATCTAGTTCATTCAAATCTAGATGATCTTCTCACAAGGTTAGACACACTAGGGATGGGTCCTCATCCTTCTCAATCTTATCCTATGCAAGGGATGGCCAGAAGTGTGTTCTTGAATTCCACCACATCAAGAAATGTGATGTTCCCTAGTTTTACACCCGCTAGTCCATATCCTGGTACTATCCCACCTTACTTGCATATGTATTAAAAAAATCCCTATACACGTATACCATTCCTAATCCCTACATGTTGTATCAAGGGACCCCATAAATTCCCATCAATGCTTATAATATAGCTTATCCAACTCCTCCTCCTCTACCTCCTCATCAAGGATCTTTAATGGTGGAATCTTACGCAATAGGTATATGCGCTGAGTAATTAACGAATCCTCTTGACTTCACCATATGCGGTGTTATGATTCTATGTCTATTTCTAGATCTTCCAAAATTTAAGGGAGAAGGAGACCTGAATTCTCATATCAAGGCTTATGTTACTACTATCAGGGAATTTCTTCCTTAGGATACTGTAGTGGCTAAAATATTTCCAAATACTCTTGAAGGAATCATAATGGATTGGTATTACCATAATTTGGAAGCTTCTATACATTCCTTTAATTATCTTCTTTTTGAGTTCATAAAAGCATTTGATATGAAGTTGTTACATATAGGGATTAGGGAGTTCTTGCATATTAGAAAGGAGCAAAATTAATCTTCCACCCATTTCATCCAAATATGGTGCCAAGTTCTCTATTCCTTTGTAAGTGCACCCAACATGGACTATATGGAACTTTGTGATCATTTCCTTCACTCGCTCAATTGAGAGACTAGGGAGGAAGTCCAGAAGTTTCCTTTTCGTAGTTAGGAGGAAGTTTTGGAATGTGCGCTTTGGATTAACCAAGCCACCATATACAGTGGGTGTAAGATCTATTTTTCCCAACGGGAAATTGGTATCCCCAAATCAAAATAACAAAAATTATCAAAACAATTTTTCCAACAACCAAGGACCTAAGGGTTTGAATCGCAATCATGGTGCTACCACGACTAGTGCTACTCGATCAAGTCAAGCACGTTGTTTTTCCAAAAACTCAAAATAATAATAATTACAAGTGACTAAAGAAATCAAAGAGGCCCTAACATTGTGTCTTCTATCAACACAGTTGATATAAATTATCCACCGTAAAAATAAAATCAAACCCAATGCCCAAACCCGTATCAAAACTCTATCCAAGGGGAAACAAATCATTGGTTATAATAACCAATTTCAAAACTACAACTAAGGTTATAATAAAAAATAGCAAGATGCTTTTCAAAGGCCAAGAGATTATGATCCTAACCTATATTATGGTTTCTATAAGGTTCAAGGTCATGATGATAGGACTTGTTGTGATTGCAACAAGTTTCTGCAAAGACTTCCCAAAAACCAAAGGTAACTCTTTGTAGACATGTTCCTAGAAATTTTGAAACAAACCCGTAGCCTAGTCATACCGGACTTGTCAAACCTAAAAATGTGAACCCTAAACATCCTGGGATTCCCAAGTGAATCCTCAAAATATAAAAAAGGGAATCCATATAGGGAACAATGATCATGAAGCCTCAACTTCTAACAATTCTCAGGTTACTCCTAACCTTGGTTCAAACGATAATACAAAAGTCTTGGGGTTAGTCAAGCTAGAATTTGAACCAGAAATTAATGCAACAACTCAGATGAAGGAGTATGTTTCACAACCCCTACCTGCTCTTTCCTTCCCATAGGATGACATTCCTGCAATCAAGAAACTAGTAGGATCCTCGTAATTTAATAGCGGATTTGAACAAGACGTTTTCTCACATCTTGTTTTTAGATTTGCTAAATAATTTCTTCACTGCGCATCATTTTGCATTGCTCAATGCACTAGGTCTTGGTCATTTAATACATGTTACACCACCTCCTCATGCTCAAATAAATCATATTGAATTTGACATACATCCTCCGAGACATAATGATAGGGATACATGGTTTGTTTTCAATATAGACAAGATGTCATCTGACGTTGAAATTACCTGAAGAGGTGATCTTGCCTTATTTTTATAAGTCTTGGTTTATAAAAATTACATCAAGAGAGCCATGATTGATGATAGGGATGATGTAAATGTGGTTCCTTTCTCTTTCTTATAGAAGTTGGGATATGGAGAGATAAATTGTTCTTCTACAAGAAACACATTACGGGGGTATGATAGTCTTAAAGTGACCTTGATTGGAACCATAGTTCTTCTAGTCATGTTTGGTACAAAAACCATCTTGATAGAGTTTTACATTATCGATAGGGAAACAAGTTATAACATGATCCTCGGGATACCTTGGATTTATTGAATGAATTCTATCCCTTCTACCCTATTCCAGGAGATTAGAATCCTCCATTTGGGGAAGTTCTTCATCACTTAAGGGGATCTTAAGCCCTTCAATATACACTTATAAAACCTCAAGAAGAAGAAAGGAGTCTATACGGAGTATGAAATTCTTGCGAATCAATTGAACAAACCACCTCTAACAAAAGAGTTAGTCCATGTTACCCTAGACATTCCAAAGGTTGAAGTCGTCGACCCAAAAACATTTGAGGTGGCAAAACAAATAAGGGTAAATCAATATCTGTGGAATCATTGTCCACTAAGACCATAACTGAAATTATGAAACTCTTAGAGAGTGATGATCTAATCTTCCTCCCATTTAAACCATAGGGGATGGGTAGTCTTCTTGGTTTAGCATCACTTCCCTCTTATGACGTAGGTTTAGGTGTAAACATGATAGAATTAATAAATGAGGAAGAACAATTTGAGATTGAAACAATTCCCATCAAAACCATCTCTAAGGTTTGTTCTATTATAAACCTTGGTTTCAACCCATGTGCATCAAAACTAAGCTTTCCATATCCATGGGGCAATACCTCATCATTCAGTAAGAGTTACAAGTAAACACAACTCTCTTAATAGGAAACAAGGCCGAGCAAAGACATAGTTATGCTCACCCACACACCATATCTCAAGAACGTGACAAAGAGGTTCACAGATGCCTCTTTCGGATAAATGATTTTAATTATTGGAAATATACACTTCGGAAAGGGTTGTAAGTTTAAACCCATAATGGTAGGCCCTTGTCAAGAGAACAAAAATTTTAAGGATCAAGGTTCTCCACCATGTACTTTAAGGGGTGAAGAATTCAATATTTGTCAACTTTCTTCATCTTAGTTATCATGACATGTAGTCTCACCCGTATTTCCATACGTAGATTATTGTATCCACATTACATTTTCATCTGCCAGTTCATTTTGTAAAATTTGTGATCAAAGGACTTATTCTTATAGAAATTCCTAAAAACTTCTGAAAACATTGGCAAAAAACATTCAAATCATGTCTCTACAAATCTTCATGGTGTCATCAATTATTTCTGAATCATTTCATTAATCCAAACAAGATAAGAAAAATATTTGACATTTATCATACCAATGCTTACATACTTGGTTCTACTTATAGTCTCTTTCTAGATTAGGTGTCTTTGCCTATGGTATGTTCTAGAAGCTTCATGGTGTCACATCTATCCCGTATACATCTCTTTGGAAATAAGAACATTCTAAACATTTTTCCTAGATAAATAAGTCAAATGTAAATCCACATAAAAAAATTATTTTACACATTTCTTTTCCTTACCAACCTTTGGTGTTGAGCCTGTGTCACTTACTAGTGATGTAGGGTTGGGAAAGGAGAGAAATTTCCTTACTCACATATTCCTTGTCCATGAAGATAAGCCCATGCTTCCAACTGGTAGCATCGGGTAAGGTGTAGGTGGTCTCTTTGAAAAACTTTGGAAGTTAGAAGCAGTTTATCCAAATATTGTGAAATAATAAGTTGAAATAAATCAAGTTAGATGGCCAAAATTCTAAAAGAGTTTAAAACCCCAAAACCAGATTTTGTCAACCAAGTGGCCATATATGGATCTAAGTCTAGAAAACTGGAAATCAATTCACATTCTAAACTATGAAGTAAACTTGAATAAAGTGAGGTTATAGTGTCTCAATTTGATTTTTCCAAATCCTTGTCTTTCTCGCATCGATCCATTCAAAAATTTCCATAACTTGTGCCATTTCTAGCTCTTGGTGTTGAGCCCTTGCATCTTACTGCGATTGCATGGAGTTAGAATGAGGAAAGTTCATTCACTTATCATATCAATTTATCACCACATTTTCCAAAAAAATATAAAGTACAAAAAAATTCTTAAACAAAATAAAGTTCAAGCATCACAATGTGTTCGCATTATCATATGTCAATATTATAAAACATGAAATCATTTTGTTATCATTCATATCCATTGCATACATTCTAAAAATAATATAAAAATGGAAGTTCTAAACATCTAGAGTACACATGCAAAGTGAGCCAAGAGGGATTCAACTCAGATCCAAAGAATTACCAAACCAAAAAGAGATATCTTTACATATCATGTTGTTTCATAGTTTTGTACAATGCCATCACACACTAGGTGCGGTCAAAATGCTTGTAATGAGCACAAAATACCAAAACATCATATATGCCTCACAAAATGGAGACTAAGCAATAAAGGAACCTGCCTATCCACCTCTTTAAGGCCCCTTATGACCACCCTAGTTATGAATTTCTTAGGAGTTATTCTCAAAATCATTCAAATAGTAAAGGGCCAAGCCTAACATAAAATACCATTCCCAAATCCATTCCAATTCAACCATACTCAAAAGTGAAAATGGTCAACGTGGGCCCAGAGCTCAAAAATCACCAAGTCGGTATGCACAAATGAATTGAAAAATGAGTTTGTTTTGGTATATATATGTTGTTTTGACCTCATTTTGAGTGTATGTGTTCACAGGGCTGGAGAGCGTTGGTGCAGGTATATCTCTATATCCCCGCACAAATGGTAAGTCCTCTTTTCATTTTGATTTAGTGTTTATTTTTTGATATTTTATCTATCTGCACTTGAATCTTCTTTCCTATTGCTAGTATTAGGATCTTGGATGGCAACGTTTTGACACATAGACATGTCGTATAGCTTCTAACTCCCCATTTTGGGAACACCATACTTGGACTCTATGTTTTACGCCTTTTCATGGCTAAGATGCTTCTCCAGGGGGAAATAAAATTGACATGCAAACTTCAACCACACTCAACCCCCGAGGTCATGCCGAAGAAGCCAATGTTGAATGTGTGTGGCTAACTATAGGAGGATTCATGACTAGACTAAGATCTAGTAGTGTGATCTCCCAGTAGCTGAATTGGAAAAGGGAGATTTAGATGCTATGAATGGGTAGCGTAAATTCCCTACGGTTTGTTTGTGTAACTTGTATCTAAGTGTTCACCTAGTTTGAAGTGTCCAAGTTACCTAAGCTAAGACTAACAATCTATGCTACTTGTTTCCTAATCTAAACAAATCACAAAACTGAAATATTACAATCACAAACAAAAAATTTCTTCTATTCTAAATAACAAAATCTACTTCTATACTAAAACTAAACAAGAAAAATAACCCAAAGTGGTTATTCACATGTGTTGAGTGTATTGAAACTAAACTAACTTAAAACAAGAAGTTTTCAAAATGATATATGATATTAAGACTACCTCCTACAGATATTATCTCCTTCATATCCACAAGGATGAGAAGAAGAGGATCCATCACCAAGGGATGCTATGAAAGATTCAAACCTCTTAGAAGCTAACTAATTTCTTACAAATGAAAGGAAATTGATTCATGCTCTATTTGATATGATGTAATAATGATAAATTTTAAGAATGAAGGAAATCAAATAACAAATCCAAATTTAGAATTCACAAAAAGAGATAAATCCAGTGTGTAATAATTTATCCCCTCATTTTTTTCCTTTTGTTTCTCTATGTGTCCATATGAGTCCAAGGAATTGAGAATGCAAAGGCGAGAAGCGAAAGAAGGCACTTGAGAAATGGTAGCTTGAAGGTAGTTTGGTTCTGATGTAAGTAAAAGAGAGATAGCATAAGAGATATGAGCTTGGATATGCAATTCCTAGCAGGGATTATGGTAGTAATGCTATGTAAAATACAAAAAAATCTTAGGCCATTTGCTTGAACATAAGCATGAAATATATAAGAATTGGGGCTGGGATGTGCCTTCATGCACAAGGAAACAAGAGGTAGTTCCAACTAAATAAATCTATTTTAAAATAAAAGAGGGAAGGAGTACCATGAAAACAAGACTATTTTTAGGCAATTTGGTTCACAAACACACCCTAAAAGTCGAGTTAAGTGAAAGCACACGTGTCAAAATCACGCATGAAGAGTTCTTGAAAAATCACACAAGACCACCACCCTACACAAGGAGGAAGTCCTAGGGCTGCCACCCTACTTTAGGATGCAATCCTAAGACCGCCGCCCTTCCGGGAGGTGGTTCGACACTAAATCCAAAACATGCATAGAAATGAGAGGGAATTTGGAAGAAAGCATGGAAAATCTAAGTAAGGATGTCTAGGCTACAAATATACATTGCGAATGGGTTTTGGAGCTCGAAAAAATTGTTAAAGAATATAAATCATCATTGGGGACTTTTGTAACCATTTTCCGACAATGTAGCACATGCAAGTTTTGAGTACGTACATGACCTAACAAGGAAAACACGCCAAATCTGGGAAGATCTACCTATTTTTGGTGAATAAGACTATTAAACCCTAACATATGCCAATTTATCCTCGACCAACATTAGTCACCTAAAATGCCATCGGTTTCATTATATATAATTTTAAAATCCTTTACCCAGCTTGGTTATTCAATTATTGGAGCCTTATTACATTCAAGTGCAAATCTTCAAGCCCTCCTGCATCCAGATGACAAACACACACAACCACAGTGTAAGATAAGAAACCAGTTCTCCTTCTAGAGCATTGGAATATTCATGGGAGCACACAAGTTGTACTTCCATGACACTGGACTTAAGCACCTCTTCTCTAATCAACCATCAACCATCTTGACTCACAAGATCTACAAAATACCAAGTAAGTACTATGATTTTAATCATTCATGCTTATCTCATTGTATATCTCTTACTTCTTTCAATATTTTTCTTCTATTATCCATACATCATCTTCTTCCCACCAACCCACTATTCAACCACCCCAAACATTTTCACCCTTTGAAACATCCTTCTTAGTGTTCATGAGTCCTCTCAGCCATATTATTACCCAAACAACACTACCCTCACTCTCTGTGCAATCACAAAGGGCCTACAAACCCATTTTTAATAGTTCATAACCTATTTCCCCTACCTATGTTGATTCCTTGAGTCTTTGTCACTGTTGGTCCCCATACCGGCATTGATCATCGACCGTGATATCGGCCTCTATGTCATTTCATGTTCTCAAACTAGCAAACTTCCCACTCACCCAAAACTAACCCATACCTCAACCAATCAGCCCCAGATCCTTACCAAACCTTTGAAAAACCTTCACGACCTGAAAAAATCCAGTTCTAATTAGAGTTAGTGTTATTTCAATATCTAGCATAAAATCTAGTGTATTATGTGTATGAGAAGCCTAAATCATTACATTGCAATAGGACCTATTTATTTCAATTTCTTATTCACATTGAATTATTATTAAACAATGGATTGACAACTCCTCTAGGAAGCACCACACTTCCTAGATATAACATACACTAGATAGTCCACTATCATATGTTATTTAATACTCTTTTTGGTTCTTTCTTTACATCTACGGTAGTCCTTCCAAGAAAAAAGAGTTCTCTATGATCAACTTGGATAACATCAACCACACACACATTCAACCTTCAACCTTCACCTCACGGGTATTCCCTCTTTAACCATTTTACATTCTATCTTTTTCTTCCTAGAAAGTGTAAAAATTATTGGTGAAATAGCGTGCCCAAGAAATTAAAGAGCATGCTTGCTACAAACCAAATCGGGTGTTATTTTCACACTTAGGTGTGAGAGACTTCATCATGGGATCAAAAATCAGCAAGAAGAGAGAAAGATGGGTGAACAAAATCATGGAGTATGATGTGACTATAAAAGCCATGAAGTTGGTTAGAGGCAGCACACTCTACAAAAAACTTGTTTAGGATGCACTATATGAACCTGAGACTTCATTATTTATAGATGAAGATCTCCCCGAGAGGATCCTGAACTAAACAAAGCCCCTAATGCATGCATATGGGTGAAGGACATGATCACATTCCTTTCTAAGGGCACATACCCTCATGGTATAAATAAATAAAAAGAGAAGACATATAAGGCTGCAATATATTCGATATGTTTTGATTGATGGTATTCTCTTCAAAAGGAATCTTTAAGTCCTATTATTAAGGTGTATTGATGACGCACATATTGAAAAAGTGTTATTAGAATTTCATGATGGATTCTCTGGTGGACACTTCTCTGCCAAGAATACAACAATGAAAATCATAATGGGATGACTCTTTTCCTACCCTATTCACGAACGTGCAAAAATGGGTCATCAAATGCAAAGAATGTGCTTTCTTTGTAGGAAAGAAGAAATTAACAACACTTCCCCTCCAACCAATCCAAGTGGATCAACCTTTTTCACAATGGGGTCTTGAATTCATAGGCATGATCAATCCTCCTTCAAGTGTTGGCCATAAGTGGGTTCTGAAAGCTATGGACTAATTCACCGGATGGACAAAGGCTGTCATGCTCAAGGAATCAACTAAGTCAGTCATCCTTAACTTTCTTGAGGGTATTATAACAAGGTTTAGCATTCCTCAAACAATCATTTCAGATAATGTAAAATCCTTCCTTGGTACTAGAATCACTGATTGGGCTCTTAGTCTTGGTATATACTTGAAGAATTCCTCTAATTATTACCCTCAAGGTAATGGCTTGGTAGAGTCTACAAATAAGAACTTGATCAGAATCATGAAGTGAACAATGAACATCAACCAAAGACAATGGCATACAAAGGTCTCACGTGCACTCTAGGAAGATAAGATCACAGTAAAGAAGGCAATAGGTACTTTTCCTTATAATATTGTCTATGGTAAGGAAGCCATACTCCCCTTATCTCTTGAAATACCTTCATTAGAGCTTTCCCAATAATTGGGGTTTGAGGGCATGGACCAGAGAGAAATCAGAATGGTAGAGCTATTTGAACTTGAAGAATCAAGGAACTCTGTCATGATCAAGATAGAACAACATCAGTAATCAACAAAGAAGTGGTTTGACAGAAAGGCTAGGCCTCAAGCCTTCAAAGTTGGTGACTTGGTCTTAAAATGGGATGCTCACGGAGATTTGGATAAAGTGCCATTCAAAGTTTTATGAACTTTGGAGTGGCCCATATGTTATCGGGCTTACAAGGAAGCTAGGTCCTCTTAGGGAAGTAGATTTCACATGAGAGAAGGAAGATCTTAGAAGAAGTCCAATTAGGTTTAGGAGAAAGTCTTAGTTTTTAGGTCAAGTAGTGACTCAACACCGAGAGTAATGACTTGGTCACCGTGAGTTAAATGCCCCTAGAATGGGTCGGGATGAGGTGTCATGATGAGGTGGTGTGAGGATGAAATTAATTTAATTAAAATAATTAAATTAATTAATAATGTGAGGATGCATATTAATATGGTATAAATGGGTCATGATTAGTTAAATGTGTTATGTTAATTAAGTAAAGGGGACCAAGGGGACTATGACCCAAATTTGGTGTCTACATATGCCCCTTTTTATCGCGTAGCTTGTATTGATAAGTAAAACTAAAAAAAAAGCAGGAAGTCGGTGCTCTAGGTATGAGTGAGGGTTAGGTTTTCCCAAGTGTGGGTGAAGGTGATTGCCCTCAAACTAGGAACCGATGAGGTGGTAAATGGATTCAGTGATTGGTTTGATAAATGGGTAAGTGATGAAAATGAGGGTAGGTTGGTTTTAGGTAAGGGTGATTTCGGTCGGGTAATAGCTAGTGGCGATCTAACGCATATAGACATATAGATTACGATAAGTTACTGGGTTGAAGATCTTGCAAACTCTATGTCATCAAAGGTCGATAGGTTTATCCAAACAAGGTTGAAGTGGTCCAACTATCCAAGGTATAGGATATGGTCCTAAAAAAACACTAGGCCAGGTGTAGGAATGGGCAATAGGTTTTGTTCCATGGTACCAAAGGTTAGGTTGAGATAAACAACATGACATTAGGCAAGGTAAGATCAGTAGTATGAACAACACGAGTATCAACATCACAAATTATAGTGAGTAAATGAATTCAAGTGTTAAAATGAGTGAGGTTTGGCTGCGTGATTTAGGTAAGGCCGTAGGTAAGGCCATGGTAGGGAAAGAAACATGCCCCAACTGATTTTAAGGTTGGGTGACAAGTAATAAGGTCATGAGGATGAGGTGTAAGGTCGGGGGTTGACTTTGGGTTAGGAAGAAAATGGTTTCAGCGGGAAGATTTGGGGATTATATGGTATAATGAGGTAAAAAATCCTAGCCAACCATGGTCATGGTAAACCAATGTTAGTCAAGAGAAACCAAGTGCGGTGCACTAGGTCATATGACCGATGATGGTTTAGGAAGCGACGTTAGTCGAGGTAGATTTGGGATAAAAAGGTAAAATACGTGAATTACATATTCATTTGTGCTTTTCCATTTGTGAAAATGACAAGCAGAGAGGTGTTTTTGTACCATTGACGAGAGTGATCATGATTGGGCTAGATTCTAGGCTGATTTGGAGAGAGGTGAGTGGTTGGAGAGGTGTAGAGGTGGGCCTACAAGATATTTTGGCATGATTTGATTGGTGGAGAGCCAAGGGTTTGATTTAGACATGACAACAGCAAGAGGAGGAGGTGCGGGAGGACCACCGACTCAGAGACCAGAGATCCCAACAAGGTGACGTTGGTGTGTAGAGGTAGGATTCAATCCTTTCTGGTTGTTTTTGATTAAATTTTTAGGAAAAAATTAAATAAAATGGGGGAATTAAAAATTCAAAATTTAGTTAAAAATGGAAGAATTTGCGTATGGGGCGGGTGTGATGTAGATTAGTGAAATTCTAAAATAGAAAGGGGTGGGGTTGGGTAGTTGTTGGATAGGTTTTAGGCTTGTTTTTAAATATTTAGAAAATTGCAAGCATGGGAGTTCAAATTTGGAGCCAAAATTGAGATCGACGTTGGTTAGGTTGCGGTTGATGTCGGTCAAAGCATGGTGGCATTGGTGGAAACATAATCTCATCGACATCAATTTAGGGTGACCGGTATCGGTCAATGTGACCGATGTCGTTCATGGTGAAAAGTGACCTAGTCTGAATAGGTTAAGTTGAGAAGGCAAAATGGGGTGAAAAAAAGAAATTAGAGGGTAGATAGGTAGTGAATTAGGGAAACATAGAGGGATGAGGGAGAGAAGTAGGTGGGTGAGGATAAATATAGGTAAACATAGGTGGGTAATAGATGAAGATTAGGACACAAAGATGGATGGGTATGGTAATTGGGTAAGATAAATTAGAATAAATGATAGGCCGGGGAAGTAGTTAGGAAATAGATAGGTGGGGTAATTAGGTTGTAAATAAATGGGAAATGTAGTTTAGTCCTTAACATTGTTAAGTGGTATGGATGCGGGAATGATGTTAGTTGACGATGTGGGACCGTGTCCCACCGTTATTAGGCGAATGCATCCCAATGTTACTTGAGGAAAAGTGGACACATATGTGAGATGTCAGATTGGTGGGAATTAGGTGTTACAGTGGATCCGATGGGATCACAGTCTCATGGTCGCACTCATCAATAGATGGGATGTAGTGACCAACACCTTCATCTACCCACCGACAGAGATGACCATCATAATGGAGGACATATACAAGATTTAGTGGCTGCCTATTGTTGGTGAGAAAGTATATTCATTATCAATAGATGGAGCCTTCAAGGTGATGATTGAGGTATTTGGGGAGATGGCGAGTGACCTGATAAAGCACAACACTAGTATTTTTATGGGGATTTACATGTTACACACATGCAGGAGACACAATTAGTATTGTTGATGATGGTGGCGGTGGGGTGCTATGCACTTCTTGATTCAGAGGGTGGTCGGTTTCCTAGAGGGATGATGGGAGTATTGCGAGATATGATCAAGCATTGAGGATCGCGTCTTCTTTACATGGGTACTTACATATTTAGTGCAGCTATATAGGGATTTATGGGCTTACTAGAGGATGCGATGCTACGACATTTGTTGTACATTCCTCTTTGTCTTCTGCTGGCGTATGAGTATATTGTGGTAGTGTAGCCACAAGGACTACCCGTACAGAGTTGGCACCGTGGAGGAAAAAGAGTAGATTATAGGAGGTGGGTGGCCATAGGTGGTCATCCTCGAGTAGAGGAGGTAGCTCATGACGTAGTATACTATAGGTGGGAGCTGGAGGGCTTGTATGTGATGGACATAGTCTAGTGGCCCTATGTCGGTTTTCAACTTTTAGAGGGATGGCTCAAGAGCTACATGAGTTATAGTTATTGCGGTGGATACAGGGAAGACATGCCAATGAGCATGAGATGATCCCAATTGATAGAATCGACATCAGCTTGGATTACAACAGGATATGCCACCACCCTTCCCACAATACCGCAAGGATGATGTGGAGAGACCTTTATCTCCACCCCAACCCATAGATCCCATAGGATAGGAGGAAGTACCAGTGGATATGAGATTGTATGATGTAGGGACAATTATGGCATATAGATAATGGTGGTAAGTAGAGTTACATGCAGCACCACTAAGGCCAAAGTTAGCCGATTAAGCCATAGTGATGGTTCAAAGGGATTCCCTACAGGGACATGTAACCACGCTGGGAGTTCAGTTGACATCGGCACAGGAACAAGTAGTTACTTTGACAGGGCATGTGGCTACATTATAGGGTTAGATGACTACTTCCCAAACACATGCACATGTACGGGTATAAGATCCTATAGGGGATGGTGCATAGGTAGTAGTGCTACAAGTGCATGTTACTATTTTACGAGGGATAGTTTCAAAAATATAGGCACAAATTGTGGCCTTATAGGCACATGTTGCAGCCTTGTAGGCCCGATAGCTAGCTACACAAGTACTAGCACAAGCACCGGGATAGGGCCCCATAGTATAAGCACTAACACCAAGATAGGGTCCTCTATTGGTAGGGTAGAGTTCACAGGTGGCAATTAGGCCGATGGCACCACTCTAGACCGTATCTATGGTGAGGTTCAAGGATGCTTTGAACAAGACCAGCTATTACCAGGACCATCTAGCCACTGCAGTTATTGATGTTCCCTCATATGCCAAGCTCAGGGCCCAACAGACAACTAGTGAGAGGACCAGGTCCATCACTCATAGCTCGTAGTAGTACGAGGTCGTGGCACCACGCAGACAAGGTCGGGGGTGAGGTTACCAACTCTCATAGACCGGGCCCAACTGAGGGCCAGGAGTAGGAGATGGGTGAGAGTGTAGAGGAGGATCTTAGGTGGGGTTGATTGATCATGACATTTAATACTTGTATGATGATTTTGATTTTGATATATATACTAGCCTACATGCCAAAGATTTTGTGAGATTGTATATGAGATTTTTTGAGACACTTGTATCCATGTGTACATATGTATTGATACACAAACATTCCCATTTATATAGTTGATGATTATTATTGGATGGATGATGTACTCTTTTTAATTTCCATTGTTATTGTGTACCATGGGAACTAGGTGAGTTAGGCATGATTGATTCAAGGTCTTTTAGGCATGATGGAGTCAAGTATAGGCATGGTTTGGTTAGGTATAGGCATGGTGGAGTCTAGGTAATTTCCATGTTACTAATCTTATGGAAACAATGTATTATATGTATGTTGTGGTTAAATTTCCAAGTAATTACTATCCTAGAAATATGAAATTATTTAAGTAGAATATGGTCGTGGTGATAAAATGGTAGGTATATATGTTTTTATGATATATTAATTTCCAACTTTTGTGTAAATGGAAACTAACTAGGGTAAAATATTAACGTAAAGGGGGAAAATTGGTTAGGGTTAAAAGTTCCCGAGATAACCTCCAGGGCCCCATGCCCTCGAGTGTTGCCTACATAGCCACGGAAAAAGGGGCCTCATGTTGATGTATTTATCCCATAAGCTAGGGAAGAATATGATAAGGGAGATGAATGAGTTGGTAGGTTTTAGGCATGATTGATTCGAGGTCATTTAGGCATGGTTGAGTTTAGATTGAATAAGTGTGGGTGATTTTGGTGGGATAGGAATTCCCAAAATGTAGGTGTTGAAGGTCTAGTCATGTGTAGCAGAACCAATAAGTAAGAAAAGAGGTGAATGGTAAGAGGAGACAAAAAATCCACCTAATTGGTAAGATCCATGATGAGCCTATCATACCAAATATTTTCTTATGAACGTAAGACCCTAAAGGAATTACATGATTGACTATTTGAAAGGTGAAGAAATTCACATGATCACGAAATGTCACATTTATGGCATGTCCCTTGAATAGGTAGAAGATTAGAAAGGAAAGACAATGAGGTGAAATGGGTTGTTTTAGCGTAACCTTGGTGTGAGACAACATGCCTCTTCTTCAAGATACCCCAGACCAAAATAAGCAAGTCCATGATGGAAAAGTTATATATTTTCTTTTTGCTTTTGTTTTATAGGCCGATTCTTTGTGGGAAGTCTATGTGGGATGAATAGAATATCTCCTTGAGGTCTTCATGAAGTTGATTGATGCGGGAAGATTAAAAATATTTTTATTTTATTTTTACTAAAATAGTCTTCTTTTTGTGATAGACTATGTACACTAGGGCTAGCTTTTTATAGTTATCCTTCAGGAGCAGTCTATTTTGTTGGTCGTCAAAAGGACTTATAAGAAGAGCAATCGAGGGGGACAAGAAGTCCCTCCTCTTTAATGGGAGAGGTTCCCTTATTCGAAACGAACTTATTTACAAATGTACAAGACATGATTTGTTGGTTAAACTTGGATATCATGAAAGTGTTTTCTATAAAGATCATCAATTACAAAAGGACTCGAAATGAGAGTATGGGAAAGAGCAGAAAGGAAACATGCGAATTATAGATATCGAGTAATTCTTTATGTATGCGAAGTCACAGTGAATTGAAATAAGATCATTTGTATCGGATAAATAAGATGGAATTCAAAGACACAAAGTTCTATAAATAACATCTGCTAGAACACAAAGTTTCTTAACATAATACAGACTCATTAATCAAGGACACAAAGTTCCTTCTTGGTTATACAAGATCACCGTGCTTGTAAAGTCGAAGAGTATGCAATCGGCAAGACTAATGAACTTGAGACAAATGATCTTCACAAAGAAAATAAATGAAAGCTTAGGAGTAACAGAGATCAGATAGACAAAGAATGGAAAGTCCTTCTGTATTGATTTCTTTATGATCTATTTACACTTTCAGAAAATATGCCAAATTCTTCCTCCTTCAGAATGGCGTAAGGAAGGCCATTATATAGCTTACAAATCAGTTACTCTTCGTAACCGCTTCTTTAACCAAGAACAGTTAAGGACCGCCAATCGCAATACCTTAACTTCTTACAAAGAAAATGGAAAAAGAAAGGGAAGAAGAGAAAAGAACAAGGAGAAGAAGACAGGTGGCCAGTCACTGAGAGGGACCCACTGACTTCAGAATCCGCTGCCTGAATTTCTTTAACGCCTCAGCTATGTCTCAGAAGTCTCATCCTGAAGATGACAGTGTATGTCTTTGAAAGCAGAGATGACCAGTGTCTTGAAAACTTCATCCTTCTGCCAGCTATTCTTCAGTTCTCCCAAGCCTCCTCCAAGACTCTGATCTTCCCAGGATTTTGATAGATTATCCTTGACGTCATCGAAAACCTTATTCGCCAGCAAGATGTTCGAGCAAAAGATAGCAAGGAAGCAGTGTGAGAAATGCAAAAAGGGGGTCTGCCCGTTATATAGCCGTTGAGGAGAGAGAAAGGTGATCAATGCGCATTAAATTCATATCTATTAGTTTGAAAAACAACATATTCGGGTAGAGCGGGAAAAACTAAGTATGAATGGCATTTGGTTCGCTTGGGACATGTGAGACGTGAATGCGCGAAACACGCGGCTCGGCCGACTCGGGCGAAACAGGGAGAAGACGCACAAATGCATTTTGGGACATCTGGGATGAAAACGCGCGAAGGACGCGGTTCGGGTGAATCGGCCGAAAATGGAACAACTCACACGAAAAGTTTGGGACACTTGGGATGAAAACGCGTGAAACACGCGACTCGGGCGTTTCGGCCGAAAAGGTGACAATGAGTCCGGAAAAGTTTGGGACATTTGGAACGCAAGTACGTGAAGTACACGGTTTAAAAATGGAACAACTTGCAGAATTAACTTTGGGACATTTGGAACATGAAAGAGTGAAGTACGTGGTTCGGGTGTTTCGGCCGAAAATGGAACAACTTGCATAATTGACTTTGGGACATTTGGGACGAAAAGTTCCGACAGGCCCGAAAATGGAACAACTTCGGGGATTTCGGCCGATCGGGGAACAGAACACACTTCGGAACTTGGGACACGTGGGACAAAAATGTCCGACAGGCCCGAAATACATACAAAATGACCCAAAACGTAGATTTTTCTCAATTTCACGACTTTGGTACATTAGAGAAAACACTTAAACTCAAAATTTTGAAATTTTTACTTTCATCAGAGCAGGGAATTTTGAGTGGACAACATATTTATAACAACAATAAGGAAAGATAGATTTCCTTTTGGAGGGAGTCATCTATTTACAAGAAGTTTGATTTTGAAATCCCCATATATTACTTTTGAATTTTTATTTTTTTTGGACTTTTAGGTCATGGAAAAGACTATAAAGGAGTATAGGCTTCTTTTATGAAGACAAAACCATAACACAGAGAGGTTAGATATGAAATATAAGTTATAAGTGATGAACGGCCATGGGATTCCATCCTAAAAAAGGATGAAAATTATCCATGATAATCATGTCATGAGTAGAGCCATGGTACTCATATTGAGGATAAGGATTAAAGGTTATGGGTAATCACATGATTATTATTTAGTCATTGATCCTTAAAATAGATACATGGAAGGTGAATGTTGTTCGAGGGATGATCATTTAATAGACATAAGGTGATATAGGAATTGATTCAATAATATAATGATCGAAGATGCAAGGCATTGATGGGATCGGTTTCGAGTTTACCTTCAAGTGAAGATAAAGGATATGCACCTGATCCATAGGCATGAGTAACGATATAGGGTGAAAGAAAATTAGGAGTGAACTTTCCCTTTTACTTTTCTCTATGTTTGTTACATGTTTATTTTCCTTGAGACGAGGTCGCCAACCCGGCAGGTTCATTCTTGGACACGTTTATTGTAGGCATGTTTGATATGTTTTTGGTAGATTTGAAGGTGATCGAGAGCATTTAGATGACATTCATCTAATAACTCAAGTTGTGCCAAACGGTCCTGGAAAAAATCATCATCGTTGAGTATATCTTTGAGTGAGATATAAAGAGATGGAATTTGGACTTCAAGAGGCAAAATGACCTCTGTACCATAGACCAAAGAGAAAGGTGTGGCAGCGGTTGAGGTACAAATACTAGTGCGATAAGCCCATAAGGAAAAAGGAATGTGTGTGTGCCAATCCTTACCAATATCATCAACCACTTTCATAAGAATTTTATTTAGGGTTTTGTTAGTTGATTCAAATTGGCCATTTTTTTAGGATAATAAGGTGAAGAAAAAATGAGTTGAAAGACAAAGGCATCACGAGTTTCCATAGGGTTTTGTTTTTGAATATATTTCCATTATCATTGATGAAGTGGTGAGGAACAAAAAAGCAAAAAATGATGTGATGGTTGATTAATTCACATATTTTCTTAGATTTTTTAAAATTAGAGGTATGGATTCAAACCATTTAGTGTAATATTCGATAGCAATAATAATCCATTGATTAAATTGAGAAGAATGAGGGTTGATCTCTCTAACAAGATACAAACCTCATTGAGAGAAAGGCCAAAGGTCTTGTGTGACCTGTAAGGCGTGACTAGGGGTGTGATGATGATTAGCATGTTGCTGACACTTCACACAATGCTTGACATAGTCACAATAATCATGGTTTAGGGTTGGCACAAGAATAGCCAAGGTGAAGGATGCGCTTAGCGATAAATGAGCTACTAAAGTGACCCCCAAAAATCCCATCGTGAATTTCCTTGATGGTGTATGGAATTTCAGAACTTGTAAGGCATCATAAGAGGATACCCTCAAAGCTGAGTTTATAGAGAAGACCACCCATGATGACATAGCAAGAGACACTTTTGAGAAAGGTTCGTTGTTATCATTGCGAGTAATATCCGGAGGTGGAATTAAAGGAAACGTAGTTAGAAAACTACTTATACCAAATTTCATGTGGGTTAGTTTCAAAGTTTCCTATAAGGTTAACATCTTGGAATAGGTAGAAGAAAGTCATCTTGGGGCAAGATAACTTAAGGTTGTGGAAATCCAAGCAAATTTGGAGTCCCCTATCATTTTATGACATGAACGATGTTAGAGATCTATTGTGGATAATCAATGGGTAGAATGAAGGAAACCGAAAGGAGGCCTTGTAGTTCTTCTCTCGAAAAGAAGGGAAATGTGAGGATGCATTTTTGCATCTTCTATTTCATGGCTTTGGCATTAGAAATGGTTACAGTATTGTGGACCACAATTTTTGCATCAATACTAGGCATATCAACATAGGACCAATCAAAATCATTTCTATAATCTTGGTGGAAAGAAGTGAAAGCTCCTCTTTAGAAACATTTAAAGATTGGCATATTTTTAGAATGTGTGGGTCATCCTAAGTGTGAATGTTGATTTTGATAGTCGATTGAGTCAATATGGTTTACGTCTTAGAAGGTAATGTCTAGTGAATATAAGAATATTCCACACCAAGGTAGGTAAGAATAGACTTATCATCCTAACATTAAATGATGTTAACGAAAGGTGTATCATCATCAATCATGTTAGGATACTGGAAGGAAGAGAAGAAGGAGCCTTGCTATAATGTGGATAATTCGAGGTCCCAGGGAAATGGTGTTCACGAAAAAAAAATGTTAGGAGGAATGGATTCTAGATCCATAAACTCGATGAGGTCAAGGTGGTGAATGAGGTGAATGGGGTGGGGAATGTTTATCATCCTCAATGAGTTATACTTGGGCCTTCTTAAAAGGTGGTTCGTAAAATCCAATGCCACCGTGATATTTATGCTTTGACAAGTTGTGTAAGGAATGACACTATGGCAGACTTGTTCATAGAATCCAAAGCCAAAACCCTTCTAAGCACAATGATGGAGGAAGGTGTAGGAGAAGTGGTGGTTGGTGAGAGATTGAAGTTTTGAGGAAAATGGTCAAGTTTGGGAAGGTGGCTCGAGGCAAGTAGGTAGAAGCATCAAGTCCCATAGGTGTGGAGGACCATCGGGAAAACCTCACCTATGCGGTGATCATAGTGGGGATGTTGGTGAAGGTTACCATACTCTTGAGTAGTAAAGAATGTGTCAATGTTATAAAGGTGGTACTTCCCAGTGAGGTGTTGAAAAACACCTTCTAAGGAATCAGTAGTGGGTATGTAAGTAGAAGGAATGGTGGAATCACCGGACAACTAGGAAGAAGAAGCATTGGATGTTTGAGAAGTAGATGGGTTGGCTGATGGGTCAGCTACAGAAGTTATGGAAATAGTGGGAATAAAGGAGTTAGTTGTGGAAGATGTAGTGACAAAAGTGGTGGATGAGGCATAGGATGAAGAAGAAATGGTAGCATTGGTAGATGCCTTGGCGGGTATAAGGACATCATTGGGGTATGATACAACATGTTACAGTCTTGAAAGGAGAAGGGTTGGCTTGAATGGTATAGTTGTTCCCTTCATGTTTGAATTTTAAACAACGGTGTAAGGTTGAATGAACACAACCCATGACATGGATTCAAGGTCGGTCAAGCAACATGTTGTATTGGAATTCCATTTTTAATACATAGAATAATTGAGGAATGGTACAGGGGCCTACACGAATGTGGAGAATGATGGTGTTGAGGGTGGAAGTCACGACATCGTTAAATGAACACAACACAATTGGGTTATTATGCATGTAGTTGTTAAGGATGCACATTTGGTTATACGCATAGGAGGAAATGACATTAATACTAGCACCTCCATCAATCATAATGTGTTGAACACATATATTATCAACGTAGATGGAAATAAATAGGGAAGGTTCAAGATCATCCAATTGGAGAAGTAAAATCTCTTCCTTAGAGAAACAAAGAGAGGATATTTGATGAGTGGTAACGGGAGCAGAGAAAGGGGATGAAGTGGTGAGAGTGGTGACATGGTGAGGAGTGATAATGGATGCAACTGGCGTAGGTTCATTAGGTAAAACCCTAATAGATTGTAGGACCTCAATGAGGTCCTGACAATGTGACTCAGAGGTTTAGACAAGTTTGTACAAATACATTTTGAGAGGAGGCTGGTGTAATTGTTTAAGCATTGTATGATGGGAAACCCTGTCGAAATAGGGTATGTGTGTCCACAGATGGTGATTTTGGGTATAGGTGCAAATGGAATATTAGGTAAAAGAGTAGTGGATGAGCTGGTTATTTTCTCATTTCCTTTGTCCTTCTGGGATTGAGTGGAAAATTAAACCATATTTATCTTTGGTAAAGGAGAGAGTGAGTCGTGATAGGTGTAGTGACAAGATGGGAAAAAATATGGTGATGGCATGTACTAGTTTTATGAAAACAATGCAACACATTGGTATTTTTGCTTTGGAGGTTTGGATAGCTCTCTTATGCAGACCATATTGACCTCAAATTTTGGAGGAGGATAAAAGGGTTGTGGATGGGGAGATGAAGGTACTTGAATATGTATGGGACAAGGGTGTGTTGTGACAGTACAAGTGGAATAGGGTCCTCATGTACAATATCATCATCATCAAAGTTTTCTCTAGCGAGAGGACATAGTTGGAGATGAATAGTATTAAGAGCCTTATAATTTTTCACATCATGCCCAGTACATGATGGTAAGTGCAAATTTTGGTATCATTAAATCCTTCGGTTTAGGTTTGAGTGGGTCATAAGGTATAAGCGATGGAAATTTGATGACAAAGGTTTCCAAAAGGTTAGATAAGATGTGGGCATAAGACTACGCCAATGGATCATATTGTGAAGTAAGTGTGGAGTCCGGATGGGAGTGTGGGTGACTTTGGTGGGAGATGCATCACTTGGAGATGGAATAAGATGTTGAGTAAGTTTGACCACTTGTTTGGTAGATAGTATAGTTTTAGATTTGGATTGCACCTTCTTAGGTAAAGATGTAGCAGGTGAACTAGTCATTGAAGGTGGTATATGTTTAACTACCTCTTTGGAAGGTAGTGGGTTCTTAGGATTTGGTTTCACCTTCTTGGGTAAAGCTGAAGAAGAAGTGTGTGATGTAGAAGGAAGGTAGATGGTGGAAGGGAATGGGTTAGCCAAGGTAGTAATGAAGGTGTGGTGAAGGTTGTGGTAAGAGGCAATGTGGAAGGTCTTGGTTGAGGGGAAGGAATGTCATGGGTATAGGAGGTAGAAAGGATATAATTGACGTCAAAGGAGTAATATGTGTAGGTGATTTGGTTGTAATAGAGGATTTTGAGGAGGTTGGTTGTTCTATTTTTTTACTCTAGGTAGGAGGCTATCATCTGCTAAGGTTAATGGTGGGGACCTAGGATAGATGGAAGTAGTGAAGGTGACAAAGGGGTAGTGCACGAAGTTGATGTATGTGGCCAAAGGGGTTTGGTCTTCTTCTTAGGTAGGGGGATAGTTTTATGATGACTTGTGAGGAAGTGGCTAAATCTAGTTTGATAGGAGAATAGACTAGACTTGATGTCACCATGAATCCTAATGTGGTAATCGGTTTGGACATGGAGGAAGGTATAGGGGTAGGTAAGGTTTTAGGCATAGGAAACATTTAGGTTGTTAGTAAAGTTTTAGGTGTGAGTGAGGGTGATGAAGAAGGGGCCGTTATAATTGGTCTAGGCATGGTGGGTTTGGTTATCTCAAAACACCTTTAGATAGATCATGGAAGTATCGATGAGACAAAATCTGCATTTGATTTGAGATAGGTAGTCAAATCTGTCCCTAAAGCATGGAATTGTCAACATAATCCAAGTGGTAAACCAAATGTGAGAATAGAACTGATGTAGGGGGGATGATGTTGATTTTTAGTAATCCCTGTAAAGAATTTCTATGAGATAGGGAAATGGTTGGATTCAAACTTTATGGGTAAAAGAGATGACATAAAATCAACAGATCCTTGAAAGACAATGGAGAATTGTCACCAATAAGAAGGACACCACTAATAGATCCCCTGTGGGTAGCGGAGATGGAAATTTGGGTGAGGTAAGTTCATCATTTGGTGAAGAAAGGTAAGCATGACTCTCTTGTGGGTAGAAGAGTAAGTATTGCGGGTTTCTCATCAAGTTGAAAGGTGAGTGGGGAAATTGCATTAGCATATATAGTGGATTCCTCCATGGGTGAAGGAGAAGATAAGGGAGAATCCTCTATGGGTAAAGGAGCAGATGAAATAGGTTCCTCCATGGATGAAGGAGCTCATGCAAGAATATCCTCAATAGATGGAGTAGGAGGAAATTGAGAAGGAAGAGCTAGTATCTTTCAAAAACAACATGCACCTCACAAACGTTTCTGTCATTGGTCAAAGGTTTTCCAGTTTGGTTAGATGATGGGGTGTGATTTGGGAATGACTTATTAAATATGTGAAGGTTTTGATTAGTTGGTGCATTAGGATTATCCAAGACGAGATATCCATTATCTAACATTTCTTGGATGATGTTTTTGAAAGTTATACAATTACCATCGTTATGACCTCTAACATGATGATAGTTGCAGTAATCATTTTATTTGTACCATGTAGGCACAGGATGAGAGGGGTCAAAACCAAGTATGTGGTTTGATGGGTGGAAGAGTGACTACTCCAACTTTTAGAATTTTTTCTAAAATTGAAGAGTAGGGTTCTCCTATGGGAGTATATTTTTGTTTCTCCTACTTGAACTAAAAATCCTGAATAGGAGAAATATTGGAAGAAGGATTTGATTGGTTGGATGGATGAGATGGGCTAGCTTTCAAAACTACTACATTGGAAGATCCTTTTTCTTTAGAATAATTATTTTTTGGTTTAGAAGAAGAAGAGGTATCATTTGATTTAAACACAATTTTTGTTACACAATTATATCTTCTTCTCTTCAATGGCATGAATTTCAAGTTTTGGGCCATGATGAATGCCTCATCAAACATGTGGAAGGTTTGAACTTGGAGAGTTGGTGAGATGTTTCTAGCACAAGCTCTAGTGAATAAATCTATTAACTCGGTTTGAGGTAGTTGGAATGTGAGTTGGTTGATCAGGCTCATGCCAACGAGTGACAAAATTTGTGATAGATTTGTCTTCATATTGGTGTGTCATGTACAAGTCAATCATGGTGACCTTCTTGACAATGTTGATAGAAAAGTGGTCTAGAAAAGCCTGAGCTACCTGATTAAATGAAAATATGGAATACATGGGTAGATAACTATACCAATCTAAAGTCATTCCTATCAAGGACATTGGGAATGTTTGCAAGAGCAAAGCATCATCATGAGTGATTAGATAACACACATGTTTAAAAGACCGCAAGTGTTGTTGCGGGTCTTCTTTCTTGTTGAATCATTTGAATTTAGGAATTTCCCAATGGGGATGGTATGGATGAATCGAGATGGATTTGTGAATGGGCTCATTTCAAATCTCATCGTATGTTAGAGAGTTACGTGAGCTAGAGACGAGATGCTTCTAATGTCTCGTGATATTTTCTATCATCATTTTGATAATATCATTGGTAGGTTGTGATGACTGGGAACTTCCCGTAGTATAAGGAGGTAGATGAGGTGGGTATCATGTGGTCGAAATCTCAATATCTTATGGTTCCAAGTATAAAAATTATGAGGAAGGAATATAGGTCGGAATAGATGTAGATGGAAAGTATCCTGAATAAGTGGTAGATGAAATAGGGGTGGTTGGTGATAAGTGTAGGCAAGTTGAGTGGATGTAAAGAATCTCGTAGAAATTAGAGAAAGAGATCATGGGATGGAGAGGATAATGTTTTGGAAGGGAGTATGGGCTTCGACACCAATGGTGGTTGAGATGCAATAGGTATATGAGAGGTGGCGGGTGTAGATAGACCTACACTCAAGGCGGTTTATAAAGGCATGGTTGACATCGTAGGAGTGACAGACGTCAAAGGTGTCCCAAATTCCATAGGTACAATAGATATCAATGATGTAGGGTCAAGTTGGGAAACCAAAAGTGATAAGGTGGAAGAGGGTAAGGCCAAGCTAGTAGTAGCTGATGTAGAACTGGGTGCAAGGGTAGGAGGAATGGATACATGCATGCCACATACAATTTTTCTTGATGAATCATGGGTAGATGAATGAGTGAGATAGTCTTTGCAGAGTGGCGGGGTTGTAATCAAGGAGTCTCACGAGCTCCTCATCATCAATAGGTATGGAAATAGCTTTGATTGGGTTCCATAGGTGATGAGATTGAAGGGGTCAATGGGCTAGGTGGGAGTGGTTGGTGGCTAGTGTGAAACATAAGAGTGTTAGCTTGTTTATGAGTCAAAATCATGTGAATGATGATAGAATAGGTATTCTGAGATTTTCTGATAATGCAAAAACACATAAGAAATGGAGAAAAATGGGTTTAAAATGTGTGATTTGATCGTTGTTTTGATTGGAAAATCGAGCACGAGATACCAATGTTAGTTGGGGTAACTGATTCCAATATGAGGGTAATCGCCACCGATCAACTAGACCAATGTCGATTACTATGGAGAAATGAAAGATTTGTAAATATGGAAATAAATGATGAAGATGAAGCGAAATGGACTCGAAGGTGATATCAAAGAATCAGAGATATATTAAAGTGGCATAGGAAGTCATAGAAAGAAAAGAAATATATATTGAATGCTACTTTGGCGTAAATGACGAAAACAACATAAAACCGATGGTGGTGGTGAATCGATAGAGGTGAGATAATGAAACTGATGGCGGTCATTAGACCAACATCGGTTACTGTGAAATCTTTGAAAAATGGAAAAATTTAATTTTTGGTGATTTAGGTCAAATAAAAAGACCAACTTAGAGACCAAGTATGGTAATTATTAGTCCTAACATACTCAAAAACAGTCAGAATATACCAACTATGATTGTGGAGTATGTAGGGAGAGGAAAAATGAAGAAAATGAACTCACACCTCAAAACACAAATCAAGCAAAAGCTAGCAAACACGAAATCCTATGATGTAGATTTTATGTTTTGGCTTATGCCATTTAGGACTGACTTGTGAATAGAATATAGTTATTGGTTACGGAAAGTTCCCTATAGAAATGGACAACTATGGATGGTTTCAGGTAAGTTTTGGCGTGCGGGATCCTTCTTTGATATGATAACTTTCCAGAAATCCAGCTGGTGCCCGTTGTCAATCCTCTGATCATGTGATTTTTGACATCTTATTTTGGCAAATATGTTGTTTAAGAAATGTGTATTTTGTTTTCAGTGATTTGGTATAAAGAGTGTGCAAAATGTGAACTACAGTTTAGTTTTTCAACCATCAACTGGGCATGAATTGCAGCATATAGGTTGCCCAAAATTTAGATGATCTACAATGCAACATACAAAAATGAGATTCAAAGATTTTAAACCCAAATCCAAAATAAAATTCGATGAGATCAATAATGAATAGGAAAGAGTATGTCTTTCACTAATGTAATACAAAATAAAAATAACTATTCTTTTTAATCCAAAATATATGTTTCACTGAGATCAATAGGAGAAGAAGAATGTTTCCATGGGAGAAGATTTTAATGTGAACTTTATTTTAAAAATAAATAAATACACAATGATTCCCTAAGAATTAATAATGAAAAGAACCCCAAATGTGTCCCACCAGATGTGCCAAAATGTTTCACCAATACGTTTTACGCTTTCTAGGATGAAACTGATAGAAGGTAAAATGGTTAAGGAGGAATAACTATGAGGAAAATGTTGAAGTTAGAATGCACGCGTTGTTGACGTTATCCAAGTTGATCGTAAAGAACTCCTTTTTGTATGGGAAGGACTACTTGTAGATGCAAAGAAAGACAAAAAAATATTATTAAATAGCGTATGAAAATGGAATGCCTAGTGTATGCTAGATCCGGGAAGCGTGGTTCTTCCAAGAGGGGTTGCCAATCCACTTGTTTAATAACAATTCAATGTGAATAAGAAACTGAAATAAATAGGTCCTATAAAAATGTAATGATATAGGTTTATCATACACACAATACACTATATTTTATGCTAGATTAGGAAAGTATGTCAAAGGTCCGGTAAGGGTATCGGGATGATTGGTTGAGGTCTGGTTTGTTTTGGGTGAGTGGGAATCTTGTTAGTCTAAGAACATGAAATGACACGAGACCGGTATTAGTCTGATGGCCATGATGGTATGGAGACTAAACCGATGGTGGTCGGAAGTGACATTGGTAGGGGAAATAGGTAATGAACTATTAAAAATGGGCAATTAGGCTCTATGTGATTGCACAGAGAGTGAGGGTAGTGTGGTTTCGGTCATAATATGGTTGAGAGGACTCATGAACACTAAGAAGGAGGTTTAGAAGGGTGAAAAGGCTTGGGGTGGTTGAATAGTTGGTTGGTGGGAAGAAGATGATGTATGGGTAACAGAAGAAATAAAATATTGAAAGAAGAAAGAGATCAACAGTGGGATAAACATGAATGATTAAAATCATAGTACTTACTTGGTATTTTTAGATCCTGTGAGTCAATATGGTTGATGGTTGATCAAAGAAGAGGTGTTTGAGTCTAGTTCTATGATAGTACAACCTGTGTGCTCTCGTGAATACTCTAATGCTTTGGAAGGAGAATCAGCTGCTTGTCTTGCACTATGGTTGTGTGTGTTTTTCGTTTGGATGTAGCAGGATTGAAGATTCATGCTTGAATGCAATAAGGCCCCAATAACTAAATGAAAAAATTGGGTAAACATTGTAAAATTATTTATAAAGGAACTGATGGTGGTTTAGGTGACTAACGTCGGCAAGGATAAACCAACGTCAATTAGGGTGAAATAATATTATTTACCAAAAATAGGAAAATCTTCCCGATTTGGCACACTTTCCTTGTTGGAGTGTCTCGCTTAGGGAAGTAGATTTCACATGAGCGAAGGAAGGAAGATATTAGAAGAAGTCTAGTTAGGTTTAGGAATAAGTCTTAATTAGTTAGGTCAAGTAGTGACTCAGCACTGGGAGTGATGACTCAGTACTAAGAGTGATGACTTGGTCACTATGAGTTAAATACCCTAGAATGGGTCTAGGATGAGGTGTCATGATGAGGTGGAGGCGTGAGGATGAAATTAACTTAATTAAAATAATTAAATTAATTAATAATGTGAGGATGAATATTAATATGGGGTAAAGGGGTCATGATTAGTTAAATGTGTTAAGTTAATTAAGTGAAGGGGACCAAGGAGAGTGTGACCCAAATTTGGTGTCTCGTGCATGCGCACATGATGGCATAGGCGTGTTTTTACGTGTGATGATATTTCAAATCATAATCCTTTTGTGTTTCACTAAAGAAAGCCACTTTGTATGCTACATTCCTTTTAATTTTCTATTGTTAAGATAGTAACAACACTTGCATCAGCACCATAAGAACAAAGGATGAAATCCTTAGCGTAATCCGGTTTGATGAGTGTTGGCACATAAGTATTTTATTGCTTGATCTTATTGAATCTCTCCTTTCCTTACATTTGTCCACCTAAATGTTTCTTTTTTGAGAATGAGGGTGATGGGAATTATTATTCCTACAAAGTTAGGAATGAACCACCTAACAAACTTGATTTTACCAAGAAAGGAATGTAAGGCTTTCTTGTGCATTGGTAAGGAAAGAGCCATGATAGCTGAAACACACTCAGGGTTGTTTACAATTCCATCCTTTGAAACAATATGGCCCAAGATCTTTCCTTCCTTGCCACGAAAAATTACACTTTTTGGGTCAATAGACACCTCAAACTTTTTGCATATCTTAAAGAATTTCTTTAGATACCTCATGTGATCTGTGACCCACTTTGAGAAGATAATTAAATCATCCAGATAAACCAGGATGAACTCATTAATGTAACCCTTGAAGGCAATATCCATGGCACACTAAAATTTTGTACCCACATTTAACAAACCAAAGGGTATATCTTGATATGCATATGTTCCCCACTTGGTTTTCAACATTGTTTTAAATTGGTCCTCTTCCTTGACCAGGATATGGTTGAATCCAAAATACCCATCCATCATTGAGAACCTCTACGTGCTAGCCACGATCATAAAATATACTCCATAGAAGGAAAAGGATAATGATCCTTTAGAAATTCCTTGTTCAGATATCTGAAATCAACATAGAGTCTGATTTCACCATTCTTATTATGCATTGGAACTAGATTTGTGACCCAAGTAGAGTACTTAATCAGAAAAACTATATTTTCCTTGATGAAATTAGATAACTCTTTCCTCACGAGGGGCTCTATTTTTGGGTTGACCACCTCTACTTTTGTCTGATGGGCTTGATGTCTTTGGGATCAAGGTCAATGGATTGCTGAACAACACTTGGGTCAAATCCTGTAAGGTCTTCATACTCCCATGAAAATATGCTACTGTATTTCTAACAGAGAGAGATGAAGTATTTCCTTTCATCATGCACGCAAGATTTAATGATAAGAAACTTTTTTTCATGTGTAATAGTGACTGGAGTACAGTCTTCTTATGCTACACACTTATTCCTTTCTTTACCCTTGAACTCATTATCGGGGCTAAAAGTGTTATCTAAGGTGACCATCCCTTTAGGAAACTTATTTGTATTCAATTCTATTACTTGGTCACCATAGTTTTCATACAAGTTAGCTTGCTTGCTTGAAGAGAACTTAGCTTCATTTTATATGAACTGGATGATTTGCACATCACTATCAAATACTATCTACACGGTGTTGTTTTCTAGAATGGATGGCCAAATCACCATATTGACGTGTTGCGGTTTCCTTTAACAAAGTACTTAGTAGGGGAGAGGCTGTGAGGAAAGCATGTCCATCTGGTTAGCTTCCTTGTTCATCTTCCTTGGTACCACCTGTATATTTAGAGCATTAAAGATCTCAAGGAGGTCCAAAACTCTGTGTTTATAAGCTTTGAGAAGATTATTATTTACAACTTACTTTTTTGTGACTTGGTGGATAACCAATTTTGTATCCCTAAAGATCTGGAGTGTCTTAATCTATTTCTTCACTACAATGATAAGACCATGCACCAACACCTCATATTTTGCTACATTTTTGGGATAGGAAAATTGAAACATGTACACAAAGAAGAATTTTTCATCCTTAGGAGAAATGATAACAACTCCCTCACACAATCCATTTCTGCTTCTAGATCCATCGAAGTATAACTTTCATAGACCCGTATTTCCTTCATTATGTTTCAACGCGCGTGACAACATAAATTTTTCTTCAAGGATGCAATAGGTCCCAAGCCCAATTTTAAATGCTTCAATCTCTTTAGTATATGAATCAATATTATGATTCCTTTCTATCCACTCATCTATCATTAAATCAGTACGAAAGGTGGAACAAGCTGCTCTTTAGAGGATGAAACTTGTTCTTCTTGGATTAGGCAATTAGCTTGGGGAGGGGATGGGTCATACGACTCAACATGATAGGAAAATATTGGCTCATATTGTATGGTAAACCAAGTACCATACCTTGTCTTGAGTAACATATGGGACCAATCAAAAGACAAGTAACCACCCACTTTTGCAGTAAAATCTCTTGATAGACAAAGGGAAAACAAAGGGGGTAGATCAATGATTGACACATCTTGAGTTATTTTGAGGCTTGGACATGCATGGAGGGTTAACTAAATATTTTAGATAACCCTAGAGTGGGTGACATTCGAACCATCAAGTTACAAGACTCATTTTTCATGGGGCTATACTTAATACCTAAGACATTAGCAATATTTTTAGGCATGAAGAAAGTACTAGCACCTAAGTCAATCATACAATTATGCACAAGGTGTTTTCCTATGATCAAGGACATATAAAATGGCTAGTTTTGAAAACCTTAATTACTTTCTTCTCCTCTTCATGAAATATGTTATCAACAAAATGCAATTTGTGAATAACCGAGATCAACACATGGAATTTGAACCAAAGCTTCATGCAAAGTCACTCTTGAGATGGGATGGTCGGGGCATCCCACATTTCGACATTCACATTTTTTTATTCATCTAGTCCATAATGTTGAATTGAAGACCCACTTTGAATTGTGTATTTGAGACATAGTAGAATCTTTTCTTGATTGTTCGGATGTAGAGGAAGGATCCTTAGTTGGCGCAGGCTTGATCTACTAAAGGAGGGGGTGTGTTTCTTCATAAGGGACATTGTGTAGAAATTTGCATGTAGGAACTTGTACACCTTTATTGTAGGATGCCTTAGCTGCATCTTTTTATTTTCAAGATTATCATGTGTTGTGATAATTGAGACTTACGAGCCAAAATTGATCATTCTCTTCTTGTACCTTTTGTTTTCAAAAACTTTGGTGCATAGTCTATTTGTATCATCTGCGCACTTGATTGATTGTAAAAAAATCCTTAACGCCAAAGAATATCAAGTTGGTATCTCGAAGAGGTTTTAGCTTTTCTTGATTCTCAAGCTCACTTGCGCTTATAGAAGGTTCATAGTTAGAAGTGGCATGAATCATGTAGGCCTACGTGTGCATAACATTAGCACAATGATACCAACTATGAGGCATGTTGTAAAGGAAACACCATTCTAACTCTTATACCATGTTGTTACGAATAGGGACAAGATATTGACTTGTGCTAGGTGATGGAAGAGGTTGTGTAGGAGGAATTTCTTGTAAGGGAAAGTATGTGTTGTCATGTCATCTATCATTTTATTGGTTATGCCCATATATTTTGTTTCCATATTGATTCCACTAGGGCTAACTTCTCTGGTTATGCGCACGATTAGAAACTATTTTTGAAGGCTTACACCTCTTTTGCTTTTCCAAGGATATAACTTTGTTTGACAAGTTTCTAATAAGGGATTTAATTTCTTCATCTTCCTTCTATTGCATGGGAGAGTAGGATGTGAATGCAAGTGGTTGTGTATTATGTACGGGAAAATATCAATAGAAGGTTGGGGCCTTTGGATACATCTCTAGGAATAAGGGTATAGGAGGTCTAGGAGCCAACTTTCCCACCTGGATGAGACTATTTTTTGCCCTTATTGCAATGTTGTATGCAACAGTAAGGTTTTACCTCCCATGTATTGAATCATGACTAATATGTCACTTTGAACAAGGTCCATAGATAATATATGAAAGCATGTTGGGATGTAGTCCTTACCACTTGAGGGATCCTATCCCAAGTATTCTAGAATCGATATTAAAATCAGTCATTTGTTCATGGGCACCCTATTTGTTGTAGTCATTTGATCCACCACTGATAGGTGATCTGATTTATCTTTAAAATAGTTGCATAGACATGTTCCAAGATCATCCCAGGTGGAAATAGATGTAGGTATCAAGCCACGGTACCATTGACATGTTTTTCCTTTGAATGAGGATGCAAACAACCTGACTACTACATCATCACGTGTGATCAAGTATATAGAGCACACATTTTCCACATCTTGGATATGCTTAATAGGGGTAACCTGATTCTCACCAGTGAAGTTTTTTATACTTTTGAGCACAGTTGTTGGCATGTCATGTTGTGCATTGAGATTAATAGTGATTCCACCACCGAAGCTAGAAAAGATTCTTAGAGGAGGAGGTGGCTATAGTGCCATGACAGGGCACATCAGTCTATTTTGAGGAGGAGTGGAATGTGCATGACGCAATAGAGATGGGGATGTGTGTTTGGGTGTTCTACTATGTATTCTCCTTAGAGATAGCTGGAGATACTTCATCTATTGTGTTTTGACTTGTATGTAATATTCTCATGAAAGGAACTGAAGAATGCTGAAAACAATAGATTTGGATGTCTTGTGATTCACTAGATGTGTTAGAACAAGCCTCCAAAAGTCTGAAAATTATTAAGTCACAAATAAGAACTTAGTAACAATGAAATTTAAGCTTGCAATTCTGGTCTCACTTTGGGTGTGCAAGAAACTATTGGTTCCTCAAACTTGAACCCATGTCTCATATCTGAAAGAACTGAGTCATTGAGTCAACAATGGGACTATCTCCAAGTTGTGGGACCTTGCACACTTGAGACATACCTCTAGAGAAGGTCGATTCATCTACTTCTAATGTTATTATTATTTTGAATACTAAAAGAAAAACCTAAGCTAATAATGCAAAGGGACAAGGGATAAAAAGATGTGCGAAAGGTATATCTAAAGTAAAGGAGGTGATATCACCAAAAAAAGTGGGAAAAAACTATCTAGTTCAATAGAAAACAAACGAGAAAGCATAAACGAAGGCTAGGCATGCACAACATAGACCAAAATGCATTCATATAATCAATTCCATTAGACATAATGAGAAAATGAAGCTATAAGATATTTAAAACGGAAAAACAAGCACACGTCTAAAGGAAAGGCAAGTAAGAAGAACAAAACACATGTTAAGGTAGAGGATAGCCACAAAACAATGATTTTATTATTTCTAGGTATGTAGAGTTGATTATAATGGCATTTGAGGCTGATATCCACATGCAAGAGTTAGATCTAGAGGTCTTTGACTCAAAATACAAAGATATGGAGTCCTTAGAAAATAATAAAGGATCCAAAATGTGCAATCCTTTACAATGATCCATGCTATTAAATTTATAGATGAATCGATGAGAGAAGGAGAGGATAAGGAGGAAACTCTAATTTGAAAACTCAACCACCACTAGAAGCATTCAATGCCTACAAATCCTCCTATAAATATATCAAATGTGCTTATCCGGTATTTTTAGCATGTTGGAGAAGAAAAGGGGTGATATCTAAATCAAATTAGGTGGTTAGAGGAATCAGATCCTGTATTAATGGCGTGACAATTTTTTCCACTTTTCACATACCAAATCCTGCTAACGATTGAATTTGAATGGTTTAGAGTGTAGCCCATGTTAACAGCTTTCAGATCTGAGTACTGGAGAAAAATTTGATTGTTAGAATATCCACAAGTGAAAGCTGGACATGCAAGAGACATGTGGTGCACTACTGATTGATGAAGAATTGGCCAACTAATGATTAATTTTTTTGTTTTACGCTATGTGTCACGCAATGGTTCATTGTCTAGGTTTTATACCATTTTGGTGCACTTTGGTTGGTTGTGTGTAGCACACTCAATTTATGTCAATTGAAATGTGGCACCGAAGGGCAATGAAGAAGGCACAAAGGCATGTATGCGAGAAGATCAATGCATGAAAGGAAAACGGAGGAAGTGTATGCACAAAGGTGATGCGTATGAGAGGAATTTGAGAAATATATGAGGGAGAAACTTATGGAAGAGGTGAAATAATTACAAAATGATGTGCAACAACAAGGAAGAAAGAAATGTGAGGAATCCAAGAACTTAGCTAATTTTGGGAAGCAGGTCCAAGGCTCACTTAAAAGATGTATGAATTGTTTGGAAGAAGGAAAATTCGCAGAGGCTTCGCATGAGGTAGAATGAAAAAAATAGAGGAAAAGGAGAAGAAAAGGTAATAGAAATAAGGAGCATGCATGGGAACATGAGGAATCTATAACCAAGGGAATATGCTAATGGAGTAAATGAAGTGCACGCAGAGCCACAATGTAGATCCTTAGAGCCAAAATGGAATGTAAGTTGTCCAAATAACTAGGGGAGTTATTTTGGATAACAATCATATTGGATAAGATTAAGTATATTGATCATATTTTTATTGGTTTTAAAAAGTGATAATTGGATGTTGTAGAGTACTTTTCTATCTTTCTAAAGAGTATATTAGAGTATGTGATTGTATGTGGGCCCCACAAAATGCATTATTTTTAAGCATTCGATTTAAGGAGAAGTTTCCAAAAGAAGGTAAAGAATAAATTGGAATTGATTTTATCCCCTTATTTATACATTTCCAAGATAGTTTCAAGTCATGGTTGTGGTGAAAAAGTGCAAAGTATATCCTATATATGAAGACTAGTTTTGGGGGGCTTGGAGTAGTTTGTAGTAATATTGACATTGCGGGATCTACATGATGAGTTAATACTCCATTCAAGTTGTGTTATGATCATATTTAAAAAATATTTCCATTGGTATATGAAACTTGTGATTTTGATATGGTATACAAAAGTTATGAACTATTATTTTAGGGTCAAATCTAGAGGATCCTTGATCTAGCGGTGTTAAGTAACTTCATGAGATAATGTGATGTTTTTGAGTTGTTCTTGATTGGTGAAGGTTTATGAGTGATTATAAAACATGTATAAGGGTTTTCCATTCTTTTTTAAGCTTGAAAGTGGTTTTTGAGGTGATGGAGCATATTAGGATAATGGTTAGTTCTTGAGTCTTAGAAGGCTTAAGAAAAAACTTACAAATCAGTTGATTGAATGAATTCCACTAAAATTTTGAAGGAATTATAATATGTTAATGAAAGAGGATTTATATTTCTTTCCATTGGTATAATTTACGTGTCATGATTAAGATATTTCATGGGTCTTTTATGATAGTTTGTGAAGAAGGTATGTGGATTTTCGAATAGGTTTTTGAGGCTAAAATAATGAGTTGGTTGAAGCATGAGATGGATGAGTTGATGCATTCTACCACCTATAAAGTGAAGATGTATGACGGTTTTCCTATTTTAGGCATTTTTGGTCTTAGAAGTGAGAACACAGGTGCAAAATAGCTAACTTTGCAAAATTGGTTTACGGGAAAGCATGTTTTGGTGAAGAGGAACGTTATTGTGTTTTGAACATGATGCAAGAGCATATAAATGATGATTTAAGAGCACTAATAAGATTGAATAATAATTTGTAAGGCACGCAAGAATGTACTAAGCGTTAGTCTAGTTTCCCTCTAAACATTGGAAAGTAAAGTTACAAGTTTAAACATTTCAATTGTGATGTAAAAAGGTTCTTTACCACAAAGTGTAAGAGTGAAAATAGGAGTTTTAGATATGAAAGTAAAGTTTCTTGTGAAGTGTAAATACATTGGAAAGAGGTTGTAAAATTCTTGTTAGGCAACATGGTCTTTTCTAGGTTGTCTTAAGTTGGAAAAAATTGATTCCTTAAATCTTGCATGCATGGTTGAGATATAATCTCACCAAATGTAGAAATTTAGGAAAGATAAGGCTCTCAACAACTATGGAAAATAATAATTCAATCAAGAAGAGGTCTAATTCATCAAATTTAGATATGGAGCAATAGGTTACTAGTATGAAGAAGCTATTATTTGGGGATAAAATGTAAGAACCATCTAAGAAAAATGTGTATGATAGGTCTTAGATATGAATAAGATTGGTTTTGAATGTCATGAGCCCTCTTAGATCTTTAATACTCTTTCATTACATACATTTTTATGGTTTTATAACGTAATGAGGCATGGTTAGATGTTTATAACTCTATTTCTTCTCCTTTTCATGTTTTAACTGGATTGTGTAAAGGGTCTTTTTATCTAGTAGAAATTATGAAACCCTCATTGTTTTAAATTTTCCCTAAATCTCATGACTATCATTTCAAAAAGCTGAGGAACGATATTACAAACACAATGAAATTTATTTGGTCTCTTGAAACCATGTTTTGATGTTTTTATAAGCTCCTAAGTGATCACAAGCCGGAATTAGGGAAATCATTTTCTTTTGTTTTATCCAGTGGAAGGAGATGAAAATTTTAGGAAAAATTTTCTCCATCATCAATAATGAGTCCACAATGTTCAAGATTAAATTAGCATGTACAGTTTGAGATATTTATGACAAAAATTTCTAGGTATGTGGAGTGGACAGAATGAGCGTGGGACATAAATAAATGATGTAATTTAGATATTTTCTCATGTATTAAAGATTAAGAATGATTTGAATGATGGTTAGTGGTGTTCTTAATGTTTTTAAAAGTGTATGAAGGTTTAATGAACTAATTTTTTTATCAATTATCCCTAAGAAAAGTCCTAAATCAGTCTAGGAAAAACCCTTCTAACCTTCTCTATTCGATTTTTTTCCAAGGGCCTTAAGCATGGTATAAATTATATTAAGTAAATAAATATATACCTATATCGGTGGTTAAGGATCAATTAATGAGGATTTTTCGTAGGTGATGTAGCCTAGAATTCACCGGTAAAAGCCCATGCACGATGGCACATCACTCTGCCTAGGCGAGCGCTCACTGAAGCACGCAAAGGTACCAGGACCCTCTTTAGGGTTGATGTTACATGATGTTAGCACAAACAAAGACTTAATGCATTCATATCCATAACTAGTATATCATTCTACAGTGCATGTTCAGGTCTAGATCTAGAGAATAACATATTTAAATGATAACCATGATGAACTCAAGCATACAAGAACCAATTATACTCAGGATTTGATACTCTAACTCAGCCAATACATTTCATTTCATTAAACATGATAAATACACAGAAACATATTACAATAGATAATACCATAGTTTATGTGCACATCAGATTTGGTAGTATACTATCACAATAACTCAGTTCTCACATACCATTCTCTACTACGTAGTTCATTACATATTTATAACGGTGGGGACTTTCCCTTCACCACTTATATAATCCCAAAATAGGTCACATGTTATTATTAGCCATGTGTCGTTACAATAATAGCCACACATGTAAGTGTGATAATAATAGACTTATTTTAGTTAACTATCAGTAGTAAATCTATTCTCATCATGTACCCATGCAAAGCACTTCGTAGCCAATCCTCCAAAAATAGCCAATGCGTGTCGCACAAGTCTTTAACTGGTTTGTGTGTTCGGCACGCTATCTCCAAAAATAGCTCATATACGTGAAAATGGCTAAGTCCCAAATCTATCTCTTCTTCATGCGTGATTCTTTCCTGACCCTTCCGTGCCTTTGAATGTGCTATGTTCTTCCACGCAAACCTTCTATATTTTTTTCACTAGGTGTTAATATTTTGACTGACCAACATTACCCCACACTAATTGCATTGCCACCCCAGAAATGGTTGTCTCCAAAATGAATCAAAGAATATGAATAGAATAATAGAAATAATTTTTATGAATAAAATAATGAATTTACCCTATAGCATCTTCTGATTCAACCAGGAAGAATCAATTCTAGATATTATTCTTTTATTTCTACCTCTAAATTCTGCCAATCATTGAGTGTGGCCTCTGCATTTTCTAGGATATCTACTGCAATTGACTCTAGCTCATCTTTTACAATCTCTCCTTTCTCATTCTACAAGACCAAAACAATGTTGGACATTGCAGTCATTCTTCCTTCTAATAAGTCCATATTTTTGTGATGAGTTTCCCAAGCTCATCTAGCCTTTCCTTATGTGGTTCTTGTGCTGTTGTAAGGGCCTCGTGCTTCTTCTTGACAAGTGCTAATCATTATATGTGGCCCAAGGTCTCATCCTTCATGGATTTCAAGACTTCATTGTCTTCCATAATGGTCCTGGTTCTTATAACGGCTTCTGGGGCTGTATAAATATTCAACACTCGATCTACTTTCTTCAATTCCTCCTGCAAGCTTTGGAGAAATGCCTCATATGATGCAATCTTCCTCATCACCGAATCCTTTTCTCACTCTACTTCCTACTCAAGATTCTTTGGTGCTGGCATGTGCAAAGGTCCATCTTCAAGCACCAAGTCCACCAAGGTACGTACATAATGCATCATTGAAGGAAAAATTTCCTATACCTTGGATTCCAAGTGTGGTCTCACCTTCAGGACAAGGTCTCCAATTTCCTCTGCCATGCTTATAAATGCACTATTCTTCTTTTGCTCCAAGTCCTTTTCTTTCTTTAGGCGCGCTATTACTCACTTTTTCATCTAACATAACATTAGGCTTTATTGTTATGTGTCTGGCCTGAGATGTATTCTTCAACCTCCTTTATACACATGATTCTTCACATACAGTAAATTCTGGTTCATCTATGTGCATGTGTATAGACTATGATAGCTACTTCCTTGTGCACATGGTTACCATATCTTCTTCCATCAACTCCCACCCATACAAATACTTTGGTGTCACTATAATTTGAAAAAATGCATGGATAATTTTACCCATGTCCTCAATGCATAGCCCATGACCGATGCAACATATTATCCACTTTTTATTTTCGATCTTGGCCCCTTAGGAGCTTGAGCGTCAAGATTTGTAGCTTGTTCTGCTATGCTTTGAGAAGTCTCTTGCACTTTGTCTCATCTACCTCATTTTCTCCTTCTTCTCCATCCTTCATTTCTTCATCCTTTGACTCTTCTACATTCTCTAGAGGTGTAGGATATTCGGGCATGCTCTCCTTAGAATTTTTTTCCTCATTCAACTTCAACTTCCTTCTTCTCTTCCCAACTAGCTCCTTCTATGGAGAGAGTTGTGGTGATTTGTGTACTGATTGTGGAGTAGCACCTTGGGTTCTTGTTCTCCTAAATACCCTTTTGAAGTGGCACTCTCCTTGTACTACATCCAAATCCTCATCTTCTCCTTCCTTCCCTTGAGGTGGCGTAGTCGTATGCTCCATTTTTACCTTCTTTAAAGGCTACCTTTGTCCTCTATGCTCCATGCCACCACTATCTTCTCATTCATCTTCCTCCTCATCCACCACTATAGTTTCTATAGGCTATGGAGTTGGCACATTTTATACTGTATGCTTACCCTTAGGTGGCCCTAGAAGTGCAAACTCATTTTCCACATATTTTTATTTTCCAGCTTGGGCTTGAGTTGAATATACACAAGTGTTGCTCCAATGGCCAATCTTACTAGATTCATGCTTATTATATCTAAGATAATCCTCTCAATGTAGGTAGTCCACCCTAGATATACATATGTTTTTCTTAGAGTGTGGTAGTCATAATCTACATTATCTGTGATGAATCTTAAGCGGCGCGCATCATGAACCGGTGAATCGATGCTTGGAAGTAACATCTTTGTGAAGGAATCTGTAGTTTACACTAAGGGTTCCAAGCTTCATCCTTCATCGCAAATCACATGATGCAAAAATGTTGGTAGGCTGCAAACTATATTTACTTACCCACTACCAAAGGTAATTCCTTTGGTATGTGCCACTCTTTTTCAAACTTTATGTCGAACCTATCATACCAATTCTCTGCCCTCTACTTGAATGGTCCGCTCATTAATCCTTCACACAAGAACTTTGAAATATTTCCACAAGTGACTTGTTCCTCATAGGATATTACCATATTTTCTCCTTTGGTCCATCGGGCACCCCAATTTCCAAAAACACCAGAGACAATGGAATAACCCCAAAACTTATTTTCTCTCCTATGCATGCTTCTTCAATGATAGTTTCCATGATGTAACTAGAGATGTTGTAAGTCACTCCCTGTGACATCTTCTTCACAATGTGTAGCCACATTATGTTTACTTATGACCATCTTTCTTGGTCATTCAACTTTGTCACTAAGTGTGCAACTACTTATATGATTGGGTACTTCTTTAGTTTATCAATGTCCATGTCACACAGACCCTTGGTATACCCCAACTCCTTCCTTGTCTCTAGGATTGCAGCCTTATCAGTTAAATCACTATTTAGATCTACCCCTGTTCCTTTTAACCCTATTACTGTTGAGATCAACATGGCTGCAATCCTTACCTTGTGTCCTGCAAAGTAGAAGAAATCTTCATGTACCTTGCTCATCAACCACTAGTACAAGGGTTCATATTTATCGAAGTAGGGGAGCTCATACAATTGGTAAACTCCAATCTTATTCAAAAACTTCTCCTCAGCATCATCACACACTGACATGTCTTCTGTTGTGCACTTATTTGTCTTTGTGTTTAATAATGCATCTATCTCCTTCTTATTTTTAGTTGTACGATGGTTGTAATCATTGATCTTGTTATTCCAGATGTGGGTATACCATTCCTAACCCACAATCACACCCTCTATGTAACAACCTCATTTTATACATTAGAACAAGTCAATTTTTATTTTTTTGATAAATGCTTCCTGGTTCTAAATACATAATTTAGAACTCACAAATCAAATAACCATTCTTATAACAGATAACCATATGCAGCTGTAATGACTCGGAGTACCTCCGATCTATTCATTCCATGACTCGGTAATCTACCGATCTATTCATGAGTGATAAGAGTTGGTGTTTTTATTTAACACCCCACTCTTGCGGTTCTCTTCCCTATTCTGGGAATCAGAATGCTCTGTCCAAGGAACCTATCTGAATAATTGTTACTATTATTCATCGGCATCTCATTCCTTAGACTAGGTGATTTAGGACAACGCAATCAGTAGCTTGCGATACTTTGGCCAAAGATTTGAAACATACTGCTTATGTCTCGTATTCCTTAACGGCATACTCATCAATCTGGAATACGTCCCTCACCCCATTCTTATGTTATGTAGAATGTCTTATACCGACTTCAGTCAGTCCCTCCTATCCCAACTTATTCACTCGGAAATGGATTAGTAAGGTGATAACGTTATATGGATGCCCACGAGGACTAGGGATACGATGACATACTGGTTCAACCCTAGTTAAACCAGTGTGTCAAGATACCCCGAATCTCCTAGGCAGCCTTATAACGTGACCACATTCCTAATCGGTCCCTGAGTAACTCGTTCGAGATCAAGATGTAAATCTTAGCGATCAATGCAAAGGGTGTCGTCATAAGTCACCTGCATTGTTGTAACTTCGAGAAGATCCTAATCTTCTCGGAGGTACAACCCCACAGTTGACTTGTGCCGTCAACCTTTAAATCCGCCTCGAAAAGATCTACTTATTAATAAGTGTTACGCACACTAAGTTTAAATTACATTAAAGACGTTCCCCTAAGGTTAGCCTTTCCCGATCCCTGGATTCCTCATCTTAGGATGACCTTTCTCAATAAAACCCATTACACAGAGGAGTTATTAAGGCCAAGGTCTCATCAAGGAGTTCATAGAATATACATAATTCTAAAACAACGGAATTGGACAATATCTCATAAACTTCACATGAGATTGCCATCTGAACCCCATTAGGTTTATATCAGTTCTCATAACTGAATTTATATCATACTTATTAGTATCAAGATATAAATGATTAAGAATCCAATTAAATGTTGTCCTGTCATAATCAGGACTAGGGATTAATAATTTAATTCAGCTTGTTTAGCGTTCTGCTTAGGTATATTTTAACCCTATCTTCCAAAAAGACAGTGATCTAAATTTCAATTTAGCCTTCGATAGAACATACAAGAACTGCTAAACACTCATAAGAATTCAATCACATATTCTTGTAAGCTTTCATTGACAATCACAAAAGTCTCCAAATTATACAATGATAACAATGCCCCTCCGGTATATAAACCGAAGAAGGTCAACTATCAAAATAAGAATACAACACATAAGTAGCAAATACTTATTTCTATTCCTTTCAGAACTATACAAATACATTTTATGCATTCAGCATACTTGATACAATGCTCAACGGAAAAAGAACATCTTTCCCCATATAGTACATTTAGAGAATCAAACTGTAATTCTACTTAAAATCAAATCTAAACAATCTGATCATCCTATCAGATCTGCATGCTTTTACCACTTACGGCAACCATCTGCAAAAATAGTCAACATGGGTCAGTTCGATGAACTGAGCATGATAAGCACTAACTCTTAAAACAATTGCAATCCATCAATTGTTTTCATTAAACACCCTGTTTAAATGAGATCAATTCACCAAACAAGTAAACATAATTCAGACTATACTTTAGTAATTCAACATGTCTATAACGTGTAAATACAAATTTTCGTTCTGAGAATAGTCCTAGATACGTCTCAAATATTTCATCAAAATATTAGGGATCAAGAAGGACGAAAGTGTCCAAACAACTATCCATTGTAATTCCCAAGATGAACAAACATCATACAGATCATTACATTCAACATAAGAAGAGGAAAATCATATCAAAACATGATTCCATCATTATATAAAAACAATTTCAGAAGTTAGATAAACATTTATATCAACTTACAATTTGCAACAGAAGAGGAATACACGAATTATACATATTTCCCTCAGAACTAGCTCATGACTGTACCACCTTTCCAAGAGCAAGGCATTCACCTTAAACACATGCGAATAAAACAGACCAGACCACCAAAAGCACCACTGTTCCGTTTAAGTTTACAATATAACAAACTAAAGTACAGTAGCTCTCATGCCAAACAGTGGAGACTAACTACCAAACAGACTCTGTATGACCTCCCACAAGAAGCGACAGACAAGAAGATGTTCACTGCTAGTACCTGTTGAGGTGCAGTCGACAACTCATAAGTTCAATCATACTCAAGAGTAGATATACCTGCCATAGAAGACGTAACATGCCAACAATCCCTTACATCAACCTACAACCCATTCTAGTCCTTACTAAACACTGTAAGGCCTTTAGATCCAAAGTCGAAATCAAAAGATCTTCTCTGTTATCACAGTCAACAAGAGACTCAAAATCATTAAAGCAATGACATTACCCTATGTCTATGCAGAGAGATTTTTAAATGAAATCCATGTAACATGCATAGCCACATCTAACTGGAATTTAATCAGAAAGAAAACATAACATATCGTAGTCACTTCTGAACACATCCAGAGTTGAAAGTATGGTATTCACAACCTACTAAACAAAAATCTGAAAGACATGATGTCAAGCTATTTAACGAAATCCAACAAAGCCAAAAACATTACATGTTCATAATCAGGCTTATACAGAAGCAGTGACACTGATTACCTATCAAGGATTTAAAACTAAATCCGTATAACAGTATTCACGATTAAGCTTTTACAGAAGCCGATATACAAGATATCTTTCTATACTCAAGGAACCCAACAGTGTCGAAAACAACAGTAAACCAAACAGGCTTAATTTGAGGCAATTACACTGTTTATTTATCAAGAATTCAACTGAGTCTAAACAACAGTATACAAGATAAATAATAGTTAATGATTCCATCCGTGCCAACAATGGTAAGCATTCAAAATCAGGCTTATACAAAAGCTAAATTACGATTTTGTAACAAGGAATCCAACTGAGCCCGTATAACAATATTCGCTCAAGCTTACATAGTGGAAACATAATAAGTACCCAACTGAGTCTGAACCACAATTCCTTGTAAAACGAAGGTATTCATTACAAAATAACAGAAGTCGCATTACCTGTTACTCCTTCCAGACTCTGTCAAATCAAATTACCAATATTCAAGTATATATAGCTTCCACAGTGGTCCATAGTACACGAATCATTCAATGGACTCTACAGAGTCGTTTCAAATACAATAATCATATATATATATATATATATATATATATATATATATATATATATATATGCATGCTATCAACGGGTTGAATCCCATAACCTCAACGCAAGGGAAAAACAACTTCAACAAGGTTACAATGAAATACTGTAACACAGCAAGTTATCTATTCACAAATAACTTTAAATTTCAAACGAAACCCAACAAGAATCAATAACCACCACCAATAATAACCACGACAGAGCTTACAAAAAGTTCAATTAAACTGAACAATCAAACAAATGTCCAGCAGTATCCCTTCCGACGAGTATCAACAACAAGCATCGACGACAAGTGTCAACAACAAGCATCGACTACGAGTATAAATCAACAAGCATCACAGTAGCCTGTACCCATCACGAGAACAATTCATGGGTTCTCACAGAGCAGGCCTAGCATACATTCATTTCATATATTTCACAAACTTAAAGCCGGAATGCAAAACACAAGGAAATATAGCAACAGTTCGAAATACAATAAACACCCATCAAGGGTTAAATTGAAAAACCGAACCAGCATGAAGATACAGTGCCAAAAATCACACAAGACTACCATAGAAACCAACCAATTCCAAAAATCATCTGAACAGAGTTGTTCTAATGAAATCACTTGAAAGACAGCAAGATTTTTAAAGGTTAGGGCCTAACATGCCTGGATATTTGCTCAAAATTCCGAAGCAGACCACTGAAAGAGCTCGATCCTTCTCTTCCTTTTCCAAGTTAGAGCCACCAACAAAAATTTTCTATTTCCATGACTTATATATTTTCCTTGCCAGAGGAAAGAGCTAGTTACGCTCATACTTGCCATGCAACACCAAGAAGACTGGTGCGAAGAACCAGTGAATAGACAGAAGGAAAACCGGAGCGCATGCAAAACTAAACAAACCATTAACTTTCCATTTTGCCTGCCTTCCCATGAAATCTGAGCTCGACTACCGAGTTCATTGATTGCATTAATTCCTAGTTTCCCGCTCAAACTCCACTGCCACCGACCACCATAGTTGGCGATAGAAAAATGAAATTCAAAGACCATTTCCAACTTTGGTGACCTGCCACATCGGCTCTAGTTAGCCGTTTTAAAACCTCCACCAAATTACCTGTCTCTCAAGCTTATCCACGCATTTAATAACATAGAAACTGCCGCCCATGGTTCGCACCCCTCCATAGGTCCCCTTTAATCCTTGCTCAATAGTTAGGTTAGTAACTTAGGTTAGGATTTAGGATAACACCTAGGCTAACCTCTTAGAACATAGATACTAACTTAGAGCATTAGCTCTTAGCCTAGGTCTAGGTTAGATTAACACTAATCTAACCCCTAGGTTAAGTTTAGTTTTAGGTTACTAACATTAATAATTCCAGTTAGGTCTAACATTTCATATGCTCAGAAAAAGAACCTACAACATACATTCTCGAATAGGGTTCACCCCTGTACTGCCATTAGGCTACAGAATTATATGTAACAGAATTATTACCTGGTCTGAAATCAAGACCTTCCAGATATATTACGATATCGGGAACCAATTCATTTAACATGATCAGCCTGAGTTATACTCCGGACTAGCTTATTCAATGCATCCAGACCTTGCAACCTGCTTAAGGTCTGTAATTTTAATTCATCACGAATAAACTTAAAGCACCACTTGGATCAATTCCACTGATCCAAGGCTAGGTCTTATAGATGGATAACTCCATAATTCATTCCGAGGTCAGATTAAACTCAGATGCAAAATGAATAAATAAAAGAGTCCAATCATATTCCGACTCAGTCAAAGATCTGCAAAGAAGATACAGTACATATCAAGCATGACTTCTCAATCAAAGGAACACATCCTTTTTACAAAGAAATCACATATCAACACTTGTATGCTCAGGAGGAAGTAACAACAGTTTAGGGTGTTACACTCTAGATCTTTGCATTTCTAATAAATTACTCTCAGGAGTCATTTCAACCTCTACTTCCACTTTCTTCTTCCCTTAGCTCCTGCGGTAGGTTCTTTCTTTGGTGCCATATATAACCTACAATCTTCTAACTTCAAATACTTTCCTTTTATCTCTTGAAACATGCAAACCCAAACCCTAGCTTGATTCAACGTGCCCTAGTTGAAATTATGTGCCCTAAGTCTTTTGCAAAGCCTTGATTTTCTCAAACCCTTCACAACTGAGGACATAATCCTCCTCTACACATAAATCTTCTCGTCACATCTCGATTCACACTCTTCACACATGAATAATCTTATCACATATCATTCGCACTTGGCTCTTTCAAATTATCACTATTTCAATGGTAAGAATGAACTCATATCCCATCCTTTTATAGATTTTCAAAAATTTAGTGTATTTATTGCTCCTTCACCTACCAACAATCATCATTAATTGATCCTTTTTTTCCATTTACCACATGCTATATCTTTGCACCCAAGCTATAATCGTCTAGCATGCCTTCCTACCCCTTGGTCATGGAATTATCATCAACGTGCCTCCATGCACCAGTACCTCACCACTCTGCCTTCCCATGGTAGTTCCCATGGCCCTTGCTTACCTCACGTTATATTTGTTTCTTCATTCATCTTCATCTATGGTCATCTTGTCTAGAAGAAATCTCTTTTCTAACAATTCTCCAAATTATAATAGCACCCATAGTAGTTTTTTCCTTTCATGTGTACTTATTTTCAATAGTCCTATACATGGATATCAATAACCACCCCACACTAAGGGTATGTGCAGTTCTCTGCGCACATATAAATTCTTCAAATAGTAATTATACTGGCACGCAAATGCATTTATTACACAAAAAAACCAACTAAATTGACAAAGCATAGTGAAAATAAGGAAATACATTAAGGAAAATATAGAATTGAAAACCTAATCTAAGTGGCAACATTTCCTTATTACAAACACTAAGAAGACTTATTTATAGTAGAGCTTCAACCTACTCTGTTGAAGTATCTAGGTAACCATATTCCATCAGGTGCCTCTAATTGACAAACACATGTTTCAAGTATGTGAGTGACAACATACAACCCCAACCAATGTACCTTGAGTTTTTCCATCACATGTCTAATCTCAAAAATTTATCCCCGATGTGTCTATCATGCCATGCTTTACTGCTTGGCCTTTTCTTTTTTTTTGACTCCATGTTCTATTTCTCATTTCTCATCCATCTTGATTAACTTTTCAATCCGTTATTCTAATTCTTGTTCATCAACTAAACCTCCAGTTCATGCAATATGCAAATAAGGTAGCATTAATTATATAAGAAGAATTGCTTCCACGCCAAACACTAAGCTGAAATGATGTGGTTTTTTTCAAAATTTTATATGGTGTTTGATATGCCCAAAGAATTGTAGACACTTTATCATCCCAATCCTTTCTTCCAACGTCACAATTTTTTTCAATGTCTAGCTCAAAATTTTGTTGAATGCCTCGGCGGTTCCATTAGCTTTGAGGATGATAGGGTGTAGGCTTATGGTGTGCAATCATGAATTCATCCAATATAATTATGATTGTTTCATTAATAAAATGTGTGCCCCTATCACTTGGTCAAACTCAATAGACATCAATACCTTGCAATGATATTTTCCTATAGAAACACAGCTCTTGTATAACTTTATCAATCCTTTGTAGGTGTTGCTTCTACCCACCTTGTCGATAGTTTATGCAAGTAATGATATAACACGATCCATTTCTATGCACAGCTGGTGAAATAGGAACCACAAAATTGATAGCCTATTTCTCAAATGGTTTTGCACTAGTAATAGGTCTTAGAGGAATTTCATCTTGTTGACCTAGTTTCCTGACACCTTTGAAAGTGGTCACAAGCCTTGCATATTTCTTACAATCTTTATCTGATTTTCCCACCATAATCCAACGAGTAGAATCTTGCGACAAAGGTGGCCTCACACTGCATAGTGGCCACTTGTAATACCACCATGAGCTTCCTCCATTATATCGTGAGCTCATGTTCTAGTACACAATGATGCAATACTTCATCCCGACCTAACTTGAAAGGTCACCACTAATCAACATATAGGGCACCATGTATGTAGCAAGTTATTTCTTCTCCAAGGATTTCATTCCTTCTAGTGTCATACATGTTTGTAGAAAGACCACAATGTCCTCTAATTTTGATGGCGTGTGTTATAACCTATATAAATGTGCATCGGGCATGGTATCTTTAATGGCCTGTGCTTCTTCTTCTAACTGTATTCTGGATAAATGGTCTGGTCCGAATTACTTTTCCACGGGTTTACCATAATGGTGAAATCAAATTCTTGAAATAAGAGTACCCATATGCATATGTGCCCCTATAAAATGGGCTTGTTTACCAAATAATTCAATGCCATGTGATCTGTATAAAAGATAAATGGTGTAGCTAGTAGGTACTATCTGAATTTATGTAGCACATAGATCATTGACAAAGCTTTGCACTCTTTCATTATGTAATTCTATTCTATAGGAGTCAAATTTATACTATCAAAACAAATAGGATGATCTATAATACCTTCTCTTGGCTAAGCCAACATCACACCAATGGTCATGTCAAAGGTGTCCACATTTACATGAAATGGTTGGTCCCATGAAGGAAAATGTAGAATAGGCGCGGTAGTAAGTTTCTCTTTCAATATCTTGAATGCATTTTGTTACGGTTCTCCCGAGTAGAACATACCTTTTCCTTTCAGTAACTCCTCCAAAGGTGTGGCAACCTTGGCATATCCCTTTATGAATTTTCTATAATACCCTGTGTGACCCAAGAATCCATGCAACTCACTTTGGTACCTAGGTAGGCTCTTTTAGGCCAATAATGATTACAACCTTAGTTGGATCAACAAAAAAACCTTCCTTGCAGATGATGTGTCCTAATAGCATTCCAAATGGTGTAGAAAATATGCACTTATTGATGTTCAAATAGATACTCAACTATCTACATATTTCAAACATTAAGCATAAATTATCACAATGATCCTTAACAAGTCCATACACCATCTAATCATCTAAATAAACATGCAAGAATTTGTGAATAAAATATTTAAATGCCTGAACTACTATGCACAAAAATATAACAGGCACATTTTTTAGACCAAAAGGCATCACATTATAGGAAAATCTACCCCATTCATTAGTAATATTAGTATTTTCCTGATCCTCTTGGGAAATACTAACCTGATGATACCCAAAGAACCCATCTGTAAACAAATAGATTTCACACCCTACAATGCCTTCTAGTATTTCCTCAATGAATGGCATAGGAAAGGGATCAATCACACATGCAACATTCAACTCCATGTAGTCCACACGAGATCCTAATCTAGCCATCCTTCTTATACCGATCACCATTGGACTAACCCATTCTGACTCATCCAGGGCTTGATGATTCTAGACTTCAAATTTTTTTCAATCTCTTCTTTGACCTTTTCACGCAAGTATGGGTTCATCTTGTAGGGTCTCTTTCTAACTGGGTGCACACCCTCTTTAAGATTTATCTTCATCTCCCCTAATGATTCATGCACACCTCTAAGTTCATGGTACCCCTAAGGTAATAAGTCCCGATAATCCCATAGCAACACTATGATTTTTGATACTTGATCGACCAATAGTCTCCAATTATGGCCTCCTTAGGCTCGATCTCGATCCACTATTCACTTTCTTTGTCTTCATAGGTTCATAATAGGCACACATGGTCTTATCTATCTTATCCAACACGTCACGCCTACTTATTGAATGGGTTACATCCAAATTTTATACTTCTTCATCATCCAATAAGTAGAACATTTTTCCTTTTTCTTTCTCAAGGAAAGCATGTTGAAGTAGTGTGGCATCGACCTCTATTTATTCAACAAAATGTGCTCCTGAGTCTCCTTCATCAAATAAATCTTGAATGAGTTCCTCCACCTTGGCACTATCCCCCATAGTTAAGCACTTTATAACTTTTAATGTGTCTTCTACCTGGAGGCTTGGTAGAGAAGAATTCAAATGTTTGGATCATTCCTATAATTAAATCCTACCAATTTCCAGTCTCTCTATGGAGTTCTGCATAGACATACCAAGCATGCGTGCAACCTTGTAACATGGAATAAAACTTGTGCACCCATAGAAAAGGTGGAAAAGCTTCTGCCCCTCTATCCAGAGTCTCTCACACTGTTGAACGTGGTGTTGAACAGGTTGATTACCATGATAAGTACATATTTGAGTAGGTGCATTTCTCCTCAAGAACCTAGTAGTAAGATAAATCCTAATTTCATTCCATCCTACAAGATTATCCTTGTGGACCACCCACTAACACGCTACTGTCCCGCATAGGGTATATACTATCATACTCCTTCTGCCTAACTAGTCTACCCACTATTCCTTCATGACACACATGAACACCATATGTTATTCTTCTTTGGTGTAATGAGGTACCTAGTTGGTACCTATTCTCCTGATATAACACAATCTACAATCCTTAGAAAATATATGCTTTACTTTGCGCGCCACCAACTCATAAGTGCTATGAGCCCAGTTATCACAAGAAACATTTGTAGTATCACTTATAGACTATGCATCCTCCCACTTGAATGATTCCTTATTTACATGTCTCAAGCACCTCTGGATCCTAGATGGCACATACATAAATCCGATTTAGGTATTCTTCACTCAAGGGCTCAACATAGGGCACAAATTTTCCATCTATTAATGGGATAATAACCCTTTCCTCCTTGTTTTCAAAGATGATATAACCCTTGTTGAACTGAAGATCAACATTATTTGCATAGAACCATAGATGCCCCAGATATATGCGGGAAGCTATCTTCCTCTTCTAACACTAAGAACTTAAAATATCCAGTGAACTTAGCTCCTTGTGTGGTAATAGATGCATATTTTAAAACTCCGATGGGAGTGGCTTTAGTTTGATTAGACATGAACAATACATTAGAGGATGGATGTAATGGGGTATCCCAATTTGTACCCATGCATCTAAAGTAAGAACATTGACTTCCGTACCTGTATCAATAAATATATTACTCAATAGCCACCCATCCACAAAAAATTCAAAGTGATTTCCTTATCATAATCTAGGCTATGAGGGGGAAGATTCACATGCAGGTTCTTTCATCCAATCTCAATACTTATACATAGAGTTTTCCCTTTAACCAAATCCCTAATAGTGGAATGATATTCTCCTACAAAACATTTTGCACACTTCTCTCAAGTCATCCATATCAGTTTGGACCATCTCTGATGCTTTCTTTTACTCCATCTTCCGTGATTGCTCTTTTAAATACTGTATTTCACCTTGAAGATTTCTGAGTACCTCCATGGTTTCTTGATAAACCTCCTTCTGATGGGTAGGATCTAGGTACCGTGCATGTAAAACCTCCTCCTTAGTGATGGTAGGCCTCTGTTGTAATTCCTCTTGGGCATGCGCCACTTCAGCGTGGGTAGTGATCCTTACTTACAACGCCTCAGATTAAGGTTCCAAATTAGGCATCCACTAATTTTCCACAACACGTTATATCCTAACCATCCCTAAAACTTTTTTTTCTTAATAAGATTCTCATACAAGTCAAGGCATTCCTCATAACTATGATTCTTTCCACAGAAATAACATATAATATTATGAGGACATTCACACCTGTAGTGGTTAGGAGATCCACATGTATAACATGTCCCATGAGGGAAATCACTTTTCCTCCACTACGGCCTTGTCCTCCATATCCACCATAGTATCCTCAACCTCTGCCACGACCACCTTCAAAATGCCCTTCATTTTGATCATAGTGCACCTGATTGTGATCCCAATCTTGATGCTCATTCTTACCTTTATAGTTATCTAAAACTCATGTCTTTTATACACCAATATCTATTGTGTCATGGATCTGACCAATCAGCTAGTAGTCCTCCGTGTCATGAGTTGTGGACCTATAGATTTTACAGTAGCATGAAAGGTTCTTCCTTATCATGCATTGCAGTAATGGGCATCGACTATCATCATGGTTTAAATGGCATATCTCACAGTTTAACAACAGTGAGTGCATTGATTTGTGGGGACAACTATCCTTTGTGTGACCTTCCACTTCACAATTTATGCACCAAATCCCTGTCTGTGTATCATGTGCTAAATTTTCTGATAGTTTCTCTAACTGTTTTGCTATAGCTATGATCTATGATTTTAAAAATGGGCTTACCCCAATGTCAATACTTCTAACTTAGTGCATAAATTTACTTCAAGTTCTTCACATGGATTAGTGTGTCTTCTCGTGATAATGCCCTCCTAAAATGGGTAATCAAGCCTCTAACAAACCATTACGCATGTTGGATGACATGAATATCATAAGAAATCTTAGATAACAATGTTTTCAAATGAGCATCATACTCTATGACACTCTCAGTAGTGACTTGTTTAATATCCTTGAGCGTGCTTATACTCTTCTGTTCAAACTCAGGGATGTGAAATTCTTTGAGGAAGGCATCTTTTAAAGATGCATAGTCTACATAAGTCTGATCAGGGTCAAACTTTATGTACCAGTTGTGTGCGCGCCCTTGTAATGTAGTAGTAAATTAGCTTGCCCTACGCTTAGAAGTCATGATTCCTTTTGCGCACCACGGTATTTCAAACATGTGTACATGTTCAACAACATATTCTATGCCCCTATACTCCGGGAGATGAAGAGACATCTCCATGTAAATATTCTATGGTTGGTGCAGACCTTGCCCACCTAATCTAGAACCTCCTGTGCTTCCTCTACCTCTAGAACCACCATATTTTCTAGAACTTGAGCTACCTATACCTCCCGATCTTAAACATATAGCTAGGGTTAGACCAGAGGATGTACTTACCTATGTCCCAACAATAGTACTGAACTATACCCCGAAAGTTTGCGAAGTGTTACTACTCCCATAATAGAGTCCAAAAATATGCGCACTTGAATTTTGTGTAGATGATACACATAAAAGGTACTCCCATATAACAAAGAATTTGTTTATGCTACCATCATTTTGCTTCTTATATGACTCACTCATACTCTCCCACTACTTGAATTAGCTTTCTAATTATTTTTACTAGATACTGGAAGACCAAACACAAGGGAAAAGTTGTCAAGTGGATTGAGATGCATGCCCATGGCCCAGGTCATCTCTATTGGTGCACTTCTACATAAGGTTGAGGAGGGTTCCTTGTCATGATTTCCCAAATGGGGTAGTTCATGATTCTCAAGTTCCACATCTTCGGTGTGAACTTCAAATCCTTCCCGAACTATCTCTCTCCACAACGCCATTCACTCTGCAACCTCCCGCTACTTCTCTACCTCCCTCTTGTGTGCCTCATTATACTTAAGCCACCTTTCCTCTCTACCTCTACTGCCATGAGGTCTACCATCTTTCACCAAGCCTATTCCTACCCATGTGCATGGTGGTGTTTAGTTAGCCATTGATTTACTCTCCAAGTTCGGGGTTACCATCAAATTTTTTATCTCTAGTGGAATGCCTTGCAGGTAAGTTCTCCTTGGATATCGTAAAAACTAGAATTAAGCTACCTATGGGAATGAATAAGTGGAAATTGATTACTCTAAGATATAACTATTTAAAACACCACAAAACCATGTATCCAAAGCACGAGTCCAAATCAAATCAACATCATACGGGGTATGAAATTCTTCCTGTGTCTAGATAAGTGTGTGATAACTCCAATTCCATTTAGACTTATAAGAAACAAGCCACTTGTATAATTCTATTGGAAAAATAACAAAGAAGATTTCGTAAAATAGTCATACAGATTCTGCTCCACCCACGTGTGTGTGTGTGTGTGTGTGTGTGTGTGTGTGTGTGTGTGTGTGTGTGTGTGAAACTTAGATCCGGTGTTGAACCTCCATGTGTATTCTTCTTCTAGGTCGTGTATCCACTCCTCAAAACTTGCTAGGGTCAACCAATATGTCTTCATCGTGAACCATCCTGAAAATAAGCTGAAAAGATGTCATGGCAATGGAACCAATGATGTAACCTAGAATTCACATATAAAAGTCTAGGCGCGATGGCACATCACTTAGCCTAGACTAAACGCTCACCTAAAGCATGCAAATTTACCAGGCCCCTCTTTAGGGTTGTTGTTATAGGATGTTAGCATGATGAAGACTTGATGCATTCAGATCCATAACTATTATATCATTCTACGGTGCATGTTTAAGTCTAGATCTAGAGAATAACATATTTAAATGATAACCATGATGAAATCAATCCTACAAGAAACAATTATACTCAAGATTTCATACTCGACTCATCCAAAACATTTCATTGCATTAAACATGATAAATACATAGAAACTTATTACAATAGATAATACCGTAGTTTATGCGTGCATCGATTTGGTAGTATAACCTCACAATAAATCAATTCTCACATACCATTCTCTACTATGTAGTTCATTACATATTTATAAGGGTGTGTACTTTCCCTTCACCCCTTATCTAATCCCAAAATAGGTTACATGCTATTATTAGCCACATGCCATTACAATAATAGCCACACATGCAAGTGTGCTAACAATAGACTTCTTCTAGTTAACTCGGCGATTACTAATCTATTCGCAGCATGTACCCATGCAAATTGCTTTGTAGCGATACTCCAAAAATAGCCAATGCGTTTCATGCAAGTCTTTAACCGGTTTTTGTGTTCGACATGTTATCTCTAAAAATAGCTTGTATACATGAAAATGGTTAAGTACCAAATATATCTCTCTTCTTCGTGTGAGATTCTTTCCTGACCCTTCCGCACCTTTGAACATGCTCTATTCTTCCGTGTGAACCTTCTATATGTTTTTTTCTAAGTGCCATATTTTGACTGACCAACAATAGCTAAGCTTAATACCTATTAGATTATAGGATGTAACCATCCTAAGATAGTCTTGAATGATATAATACATAAAAACTCTTGCATATTATGAAATGATGGAGATATAAAGGTGAAATGATGTCTAGAAAGTGAACTGAATGCATAGGATAAGGTTACAAGTACTTAAGGATAGATATCTTCATCATTGAAATGATCGTATCTTCTTGAGAGGAAGGTTGATTCAATAAGACTTGGGTTCAAGAAATTTGTATCAATTGTAATTTAAGAATAGAATCGGATAAATAAATGACATAGGTATATGGTTCAAAGATCATATGATCTAGTGGGAGTTAAACTTTCAAATCCTCCATATTGTACTATACTCTTCACACTAGAAGAAAGGTGACAACTTATCAAACTTGGTTGTGGACTATTAGAGCTCTATCTTAAATGTCATGGTGAAGTGATAAACATGCGATTAGGTATAAAACAAATACTTAGAAATATTTAAGCTTACATTTCATGAAATTATATGTTTTAAATATGATCTTTGTCAATATGATCAAGAACATACAAGAAGGACTGTGGGTAGGATAAGTAAACCATAGTATTGTTCAATGATCAAGAGTTGTTGAGCTAAGAATGACATAAAATTTTTGTATCGAGTGGGGATAAGAATAATTTTTGAATTCATATTTGTTACTAATGATGAAATATTGAATGGTACAATGCATATCATAGGTGAATGAGAAGAGACTACAAGTAGTCAACATGTAGAGTTGTTAAAGGAAGGTAGTGTGGAAAGAATAATAAGCCCAAGAGTAGGTTAAACTCAAGAAGAAGTGGATAGAAAAAAATACTAGGGTGAAAAATACCTAGGTGAGGACTAAGAGGATCAATAGACCAAGGTGAAAAATACTTGGGTGAAGATCTAGTGAAATGGAGAGAATGAAAAGAGTGAAGGGCTTAGAAGAAGAGAGATGCCACAGGAGAAGAAGAGATTTAATCTTAGATGAGGAGATAAGTGACATAAGAGAGATGATTAAGGAGTTAGAGTCTACGGTAGAGACCATGGTGGATGAATACATCCAAGTTTTTTTATGGAAGATAAGGAAGAAGATAAAATGGCCAATTGAGCTACTGATAGAGAAGAAGAGGAGGCAAGAGCTGATTACCTTGGAGAGATAAAAGGTACTCATAAAATAATGAAGAACCTTGTGAGTTATAGAAAATAGTTATGTTTGTAGATAACATGAAGAATTAGGTGTCTAAATAGTCACTTGACAAAGAAAACATGAATAATGAGAGAGTTTCCATGATGGAGGAACTCATGAATATGTTTTGGTATCTTGTTTTAATTTCTAACTCTTTATTTCAATTTATATATACAATGATGAAATATGGTCTAAAGAATATCATAAGCATGACCTTGAAATCATCAAGTGATTCAAATCAAGAATCTATGATGAAACATGAGGAAGATATAAGAGATCTTGCAGTATATCAAAAGGAAGAGATGCACTTAAGAGCATCAAAAGAAGAAGACAACATATTCATTCAAATGGAAAATGAAGGTATGGATGATGAGCTTGAATTTTATGATGCCTTATAAGATGAAATAGGACAGGTACATAGAAATTAAGATCCCTTAGGTGGAGAAATTTTAAGAAAAGGTATGAATATGCAGCATAATGATGAGAACGTAAAGATAAATTTTGATTCTTACCATACAAATAAACAAAAAATTCAAAGAATCAATTCATACAAGAAAGTGCATTGAGGAAGAAGGTTTACAAGATAAATTTAGCTTCTAAATCTGATATTTATAATTCCTTTAATAAGTTGAATGTAGATATATAGGTTATGAAGAGGATGAATGAGGTAAAACTCAAAAAATTGGCTTATGATCATGGCTACATAGTTCCTAAATGGCTTAAAAAGTCTGATTATAAGGTAAAAAAAAATTGGTACCTAAGAATGGAATAAAAGATAGAAATACATCCCAAGAAGATGCAACTGATAGTAATGGACATGAGAATATGTTCATGGCACAAATAAGCCTATGGAATAAGGTTGAAGCAAGCTCAAGTAAGTAAGAGAGTGAAGATGAAATGACAAGAAAACAAGAAGCATTCCATGAGCATGAGAGGTATACAAGAGAAATGAAAGGTAAATAAGTTATTTATGATGATTTAAATGATGATGATTGTGAATATACCTATGATTTATCATCTCAATTTAGTTTAAGTGAAGAAGAAATGTTGAAGAGAATTTCTATGATGACTAATATGCAGTAGGGTAAAGGATCTAGCTTGACAAGAAAATATCAATGTCATGATCAAATGATGATAGGGAATTAGAACACATTGATTAAAAATGATTCATACCTCTTAAATGAAGTTAATTAGACTTATTGAGACAATAAGAAGAAATGGAAGAGCATGCTGATGTAAAACATATCCTAGAAGAGGAAAACAAAGACTTAGAGCATAAAATAGATGATATAAGATTTCATGAAGATTTTAAAAAGATTGAAGAGATTTTAAATCATTCAAATGGACTACATGCAAGTGAAAAACATATTGATAACATCATTGGTCAGCTATAGAATGAGTTGAGACAAGGACAAGACAAGATAAAGAAGTTAGATTGGAATAAGGTCAAATCGAAACAAAAGAGAATGAAGAGAACTAGCAGCATGAAGGAACTTGAGGGGATGGATGGCTGAACAATTTTTATTTTATATTTCCTTTCATGTTGTGAATGTAGGTTTAGAAGACATTGATATGATTCAAGAACCTAATTCAATGAGAGATCTCACAAACTAGGAATAACAAGAAGATCTTAAAGGCATGAATTATGATGAGATGTGGACATGGAAAGAGACAAAGAGGAAGATACACAAGAATAGAGAAAGGAGTAAGAATATAAAGGACAAATACTACCTCAGTGAGACTCAAACATTAGCATTTTCAAATATACCTTGGGATATCAATATTCAATGAAGACTAAACGATGATGAAGACACTATATTTGAACTAGAGTTAAAATATTTTATTAACTAGGTAGTATGATGCTTTAAGAGCACTAATAATCTTGAATAATCCTTCTTAAGGCATGCAAATATGTACTAGGTGTTAGTCTAGTTTCCCTCCAAAGTTTAAAGTTTGAAAATTTCAATTGTGATGTAAAAATTTTCTTTACCACAAAGTGCAAGAGTGAAAATAAGAGTTTTAGATGTGAAATTCAAGTTTCTTGTGAAGTGTAATATGTTGGCAAGAGGTTGCACACCTATTTCTAGTCAACATGGTCTTGTCTAGGTTGTCTTAAGTTGGAAAAATGACTCCTTGAATCTTGCATGCATGGTTGATATATAATCTCACCAAATGTAGAAATTTAGGCAAGATAAGTCTCTCAAAAACTATGTCAAAGACTAATTCAATCAAGAAGATGTTGAATTCATCAAGGTCGATATGGAGCAAGAGGGTTACTAGTGTGAAGAATCTAGTATGTGGGGATAAAATGAAAGAATTATCTAAGAACAATGTGTATGATAGGTATTAGAGATTAATAAGAATGATTTTGAATGCCATTATCCCTCTTAGATCTTTAATTATCTTTCATTACATGCATTTTGATGGTATTATAACATAATGAGGCATGGTTAGCGATCAGAAATATGTTTCTTGTCCTTTTCATGTTTTAATTAGATTGTGTATAGGGTTTCCTTATCTAGAAATAGGTTTGAAACTCTCAATGTGTTAAATCTTCACTAAATCTCATGATTTTCATTAAGAAAAGCTAAGGATATTACAAACACAATGAAATTTATTTGGTCTCTTCAAACCATGTTTTGATATTTTTATAAGCTCATGAGTGCTCATGGGCTTGAATTATAGAAAATTGATATATTTTGTTTTATTTGGTGGAATGAGCTAAATTTTTTAGGAAATTTATGCTCTAACATCAAGGAGTCCACAAAGTTTCAAATTAAATTGACACGTGTGGCTATATATCTTTATGAAATAATTCTCCAGGTTTGTAGAGTGGACATATGAGCAGGGGGCATTGGTAAATGATGTAATTTAGATATTTTTCTCATGTATTAAAGCTTAAGAATTATTTGAATGATGTTTGGGGGTGTTCTTAAGGTTTTTATAAGTGCATGAAGGTTTAATGAATTGATTTTTTCTCAATTGTCCCTAAGAAAAATCCTAACTGAGTCCTAGGACAAACCCTCCTAACCTTATCTCTTCAATTTGTTCCTTGTCTCTTTAATTTTTTGTCCAAGGGGTCTTAAGAAAGGTATAAATTATATTAAGTAAACAAATATATACCTATATCAGTGGTTAAAATTCCTCTGATATAGTCCTAATGAATGAATATTGTACATATCTAAGCTTAAGACCTATTGTACTATAGGAGGTGACCACTCTAAGATAGTCTTAAATGATGCAAAACATACAAAATCTTACATAGTATGAAATGATGGAGATATAAATGTGAAATGATGTCTAGAAAGTGGAATAAATTCATAAGATAGGGTAAAATTACTTAAGGACAAAGATCTTCATCATTGAAATGATCATATCTTCTTGAAAGGAAGGTTAATTTGATAAGACTTGGGTTCTAGCAAGTTGCATCAATTTTCATTTAAGGAGTGGATCAGATAGAGAAAGGACAAAGGCACATGATTTAGAGATCATATGAACTATTGAAAGTTAAACTTTCAAATCCTCCATATTGTATTATATACTCTTCATACTAGAAGAAATTTGGTAACATCTCGAACTTGGTTGTGGAACTAAACTTACTATTAGAGTTCTATATTAAATGTCATGGTGAAGTGATGAGCATGCAAATTAGGTATAAAGTAGATATTTAAAACTCTTTAATCTTACATTTCATGAAATTATACATTATATATATGATATTTTACAATATGATCAAGAACATACAAGAAGGACCATGGGTAGGAAAAGTAAACCATAACATTGTTCAATGATAAAGAGTTGTTGAGCTGAGATTGACATCACATTTTTGTATCGAGTGATTCTAAGGAGAATTTTTTGAATTCATATTTGTTACTAATTATGCCATATTGAATGGTACAATGAATATCACAGGTGAATCGAAGAGAATACAACTATTCAAGGTGTAGAGTGGCTAAAGGAAGGTAGTGTTGAAAGAAGAAGAATCCCAAGTGTAGGTTAAACTTAAGAAGAAGTTGATAGAAAAATACTAGGGTGAAAAACACCTAGGTGAGGGATAAGAGTATTAATAGACCAAGGTTAAAAATACTTGGGTGAATATTTAGAGAAATTGAGAGAATGGGAAGAGTGAATGGCTTAGAAGAAGATAGATGTCATAGGAGGAGAAGATATTTAATCTCAGATAAGGAGATGAGTTAGATAAGATAGAGGATTGAGGAGTTAGAGTCTACGGTAGAGACCATGGTGGAGGAATACATCTAATAATTTGTATGGAAGGTAAAGAATAAGGTAAAATGGCCAATTTAGCTTTTGATAGAGAAGAAGAGGAGGTAAGAGTTGATTTCCTTGGAGAGAGAAAAGAAGAAAGGTACTCATAAAAGAATGAAGAATGAGTTACCTTGTGAGGTATAGAAAATAGTTCTCATTGTAGAGAACACGAATAAGGAGGGTCTAAAGAGGCACTTGAAAAAGAAAGCATGAAGAATGAGAGAGTGTCCATGATGGAGGCACTCATGAATATGTTTTGGTATCTTGTTTTGATTTCTAACTCTTTATTTAATTTTGTATATACATGGATGAAATATGGTCTTGAGAAGATCATAATTATGACCTTGAAATCAGAAATAAGTGAGTCAAATCAAGTATCCATGAGGAAAGATGAGGAATATATGAGATATCTTATAATATCTCAAGACGAAGAGCTGCACTTAAGAGCATCGAAGGAAGAGGAAAGAAGAGTGATGCAGTTGTAAAATGAAGGTATGTATGATGAACTTGAATTCTAAGATGCATTAGAAGATGAAATACAATAGGTACATCAAAAGTAAGAGCCCTTAGGTGGAGAAATTTTAAGCAAAGGTATGAAAATTCAGCATAATGATGAGAAGGTAAAGACATTTTTTTATTCTACTATATAAATAACAAATAAATTTAAAATAATCAATTCATACACTAAAGTGCATCTAGGAAATAGGTTTGTAAGATAAGTAGCTTCTAAATCTGATATTTATAATGCCTTTAAGAAGTATAATGCAGATACATAGGTTATGGAAAGGATGAATGAGGTAAAACTCAAAAAATTAGTTTATGATCATGGTTGCATAGTTCCTAAATGGCTTAAGAAGTCAGATTCTAAGGTAAAACAAATTTGGGTACCTAAGAATGCAATAAATGATGGAAATACATCTCAAGAATATGTAGCCAATATTAATTGGTGTGAGAAGATGGTAATGACCCCAGCAATCCTATGGAAGAAGGTTGAAGAAATCTCAAGCAAACAGGAGATTGAAGATGAAATGACAAGAAAACAAGAAGCATTCCATGATCATGAGAGGTATAAAAGAGAAATGAAAGGTAAATAATTTGTTTATGATTATTTAAATGATTATGATTATTAATATACCTATGATTTATCATCTCAATTCAGTTTAAGTGAAGATGAAATGTTGAAGAGCATGCCTATGATGACTAACATGCAACAAGGTGAAGGATCTAGCTTGGCAAGAAAAGATCAATGTCATGATCAAATTATGATCGGGGATGAGATTACATTAAGTGAAGAGGATTTATACCCATTAAATGAAGATAATGAAGACTTCTTGAGACAATTAGAAGTAATGGAAGATCATACTGATGTAAAACATTACATGAAGCATTGAAAAGGATTGAGGATTTGTTAAATCCTTCTAAGGTAATACATACAAGTGCAAATTAGACTGATAACATCATTGGTCAGCTAGAGAATGAGTTGAGATAAGGACAAGACAAGATAAAGAAGGCATATTTGAATAAGAATAACTTAAGAATCAAAATTGAATGAAGAGAACTTGTAGCATGAAGGAACTCAAGGGGCTGCATGGCCCAAAAGTTTTGCATCTAATATTTCTTTTAATGTTTTGAATATAGGTTTGGAAGACATTGAGATGAATCAACTACCTAATTCATTGAGAGAGATCACAAACCAATAAGAACAAGAAGATATTTAAGACATAAAAGATGAAGAGACACAGAAATGGAAAGATACAAGGAGGAAGTTGAAAATAACTTAGAAAGGAGAAAGAAGATAAAGGAAAAGACTACCTCGGTGAGAATCAAACATTATCATTGTCAAAGAGACCTTGGGATTTAGGTATTCAATGAAGACTAAAGGATGATGAAGACACTATATTTTAATTGGAGTTCAAATATTTTCTTAAATTGGGAGTTTGATGCAAGAGCATCTCCATGATTCTTGAAGAGCACTAATAATCTTTAATAATCCTTATTAAGGCATGCAAACATGTAATAGGTGTTAATATAGTTTCCTGAAAAGTTTCAAGTTTAAACATTTCAATTGTGATGTAAAAATTTCTTTACCAAAAAGTGTAAGAGTGAAAATAAGAATGTGAAAGTCAAGTTTCTTTTGAAGTGTAATACATCAGAAAGAGGTTGCACAATTCATTCTAGTTAAGATCATCTTTTCTAGGTTGTTTTAAGTAGGAAAAAATAATTCCTTGAATCTTGCATGCATGGTTGATGTATAATCTCACCAAATGTAGAAATTTAGGCAAGATAAGGCTCTAAAAACTATGTCAAAGATTAGTTAAATCAAGAAGAGTTCGAATTCATCAAGGTCAAAGATGGAGGAATAGGTTATTAGTATGGAGAAGCTAGTATTTGGGGCTAGAATACAAGAGTTATCTAAGAACAATGTGTATGACAAGTCTTATAGATAAATAAGATTGGTTTTTAATGTCATGAGACATATTAGATATTTAATTCTCTTTGATTACATGCACTTTGATGGTCTTATAACGTAATGAGGTATGGTTAGAGGTTTGCAACTATGTTTTCTATCCTTTTCATGTTTTAATTGACCGTGTATAGGGTTTCCTTATCGTCAGCAAGTTTAAAACCCTCAATGTGTAAAATTTTCACTAAATTTCATGACTTGTCATTTCAAAATGTTGAGGAAGGAGATTACAAATACAATGAAATTTATTTGGTCTCTTGAAACCATGTTTTTATGTTTTTATCAACTCTTGAGTGCTCACAGTGTCAATTAGAGAAATCGATATATTTTTATGCAAAGGTGGAATGAGCTCAAAGTTTTAAGAAATATTTTCTCCATAATTAAGGAGTCTACAAAGTTTCATATTAAATTACCACATGTGTTTTGATATCTTTATGATAGAATTCTCTAGGTTTGTGGAGTGGACACGGTGAGCAAGGAACATTGGTAAATGATGAAATTTAGATATTTTATCATGTATTAAATATTATGAATTATTTTAATGATGGTTAAGGGTGTTATTAAGGTGTTTAATAGTGTATGAAGGTTTAATGAATTGATTTTTACTAACTGTCCCTAAGAACAGTCCTAACTTAGTCCTAGGACAAACCCTCCTAACCTTATCCCTTGATTTGTTCCTTGTCTCTTCAATGTTTTGTCCAAGGGTCTTATGAAAGGTATACATTATATTAAATAAAGAAATATATACATATATCAATGGTTAAAATTCCTCTAATACAGTTCTAATGAATGAAAATTGTACATAGCTAAGCTTAATACTTTTTATACTATATGAGGTAACCACTCTAAGACAATATTGAATGATGCAATACATACAAACTCTTGTATAGTATGAAATGATGGAGATATAAATTTGAAATGATGTCTAGCAAGTGAACTAAATGCATAGGAAATGGGTACAAATACCTAAGGACAAATATCCTCATCATGGAAATGATCATATCTTCTTGAAAGGAAGGTTATTTTAATAAGACTTGGGTTCTATGGAGTTGCATCGATTGTCATTTAAGGAGTGAATCAGATAGAGAAAGGATAAAAGTTCATGGTTCAGAGATCATATGATCTAGAGAAAGTTAAACTTTCAAATCCTCCATTTTACATTATACTCTTCACACTAGAAGAAAGGTGGTAACTTTTCAAACTTGGTTGTGGACCGAAACTTACTATTAGAGTTCTATCGTGTATGTCATGGTGAAGTGATGAGCATGCATATTAGGTATAAAATAGAGACATATAACTCTTTAAGCTTACATTTTATGAAATCATATGTTTTAAATATGATATTTTCCAATATGATCAAGAACATACAAGAAGGAATGTGGGTAGTTAAAATAAACCATAACATTGTTTAATGATCAAGAGTTCTTCAAAGGCGAGAATGGAATCAAAACACATGGATGTTTCAAGAGGTATAACATGCATGGATGTGTTCTACCAGTCCTAAGGTTTCTATAGAGTGTCTACATGCCATATTTGAATTCATTTAGAGTGTGCTTGATGCCTGAAGGTGAAGATAGGGTGTTGGAAACAACTGTTTAGTAAAGGATATGAGCCTTTTGGCCCATGTTATGAAATATTTGATTGGTCCAAGTAAAAGTGTGACCATGTATGATGTTTAAATTTCATATTACACATTTTTGGTTATTTTTATATCTTTAATAATGATGTTTTTGTGTTAGTGGATTTTACTCATCCTTGTGATGGGGTTTTGAGCCTTTTTGGTGCAACATGGATGGTTTTGGGCATGTCCGACCTAGATGTGTCATATGTGACTATTGTAATGAATTTATTGGGATGTTTTTAAAGTTTTTTTTTTCTAAATTATGTGTATGACCAACCTCTCTTTTTTAAAAGGAAGAGAAGGGTATAAAGAAAGTGTTTTGAGTTCATTTTTAAACTATTGCTCTTGGAAGGAAAAAGTGTGACCCAAGTAGAAGTGTTTTGTAGAATGAAGGAATGATTTGAAGGCTAAAGAAGTGTGTTACAGGTTGAGGAAGTATAGATAACATGTGTCCAAATGATTAGAGAGATGATAAGTCCAAGAAGAAATAAGAAAGAGTGGGTTGTGTGAATGAGGGTTTGAAGGTGTGTGTATGAGCTGAATTAGAGATCTCCATCAGTTGTGGAAACAAAAAAATTAGAGATCATATTCATTATAGGTGGTTAATTGGTTTCTTAATCATATTAGGGGGTTTTAGCCTCCTTGTGGAGTTGGTGCTTTACAAAATTAGGGGTTGGTTCTCCTTATAGGGTTATTGATATACTAAACTAGGGGTTGGTTCTCCTTGTTGGTTTAGTTCCTCACTAAATTCAAAACATAACAATATAAATTTTTTGTTTCAGTGGGTTTTATTCCCCATGAGGGTTTCCAACTGAAATAATGTGAATATGAGCTCTCTCTAATGTGTTATTGTTATTTGAATGTATTGTGCACACTTGATAATCAATGGTTGAATGTATGATAATGGTTAGTAAAATTAACAGTAAATGAAATAGGAAATTTGTAGGATAGATTCACCCCCATATCATTCCATAAATATTCTAACAACTAGTATCAAGGTGGGTCCTTGTGAAGCAAGTCTAATATCTTGGAGGAGATCCTAAAATCATAATATGGCAAAGCAAATTAGAAAATAAAATAAGGAGTTGAGATCCATGGCCAAGAAGGATGAAGAAACCATCAAAATTCTCAAGAGTCAGTTAGAGAATACTATTTCAGATTTGAGTTCAAAGGAAGAGGAATGTGAAAGGTTGAAAAATAAGCCTTGTGATGTTTTTATGCATAGTCAAGATGATCTTAAAGAGGTGGTAATGGATCTACAAGCATATTTAGCATTACATAGAAAGGAGAAAATTTATTTGATGTCTAAAATAAGAGATATGTTAACAACACTCAAGGCCAAAAAGGATGATTTTTTAAATCTTAGAGAAAAGTTTCAAACCCTAAAGATCAAGGAAGAAGAGAATCCCATTCATGAAGATACAATAGCTGGTCCTAGCTCTAAAGGAAGTAAATATGGTGGTGTTAATGGAAATAAGGTGTATTCAAGGCCCAATCTCATTAGACATCCAAATGTAATTAAGTATGCAAAATTTCATGGTTATTTTTATGTTTGTAATGGTTATGGTCATAGAAAAGGGGATTGTAGAAAAAAATTCAGTTGTTTTTACCCTTGGAGAATGGAAAATACCACAAAATTTATTATTCAATGGGAAGGAAAGAAGTTATTTGTCATAAGTTTCATCACAAGCGTCATATTACAAGGTTTTTTTCTCATGAATCAAATAGAAAAGTGAATAAGGTTGAATATCCCAAATTGAAGGAAGTGTGGATGAAAAAATAAGTCTTAAGAGGTTTAGTATTAATCAAGGTGAATGATCAAAAGGAAGCCAAATAAAAATTAATCTGAAATAAGGATGACAAGATAACTATTCATGCTTGTAAGATCAAGAATATTGAATCAAGGGTTAACTAAGAGCACATGTGTTTGAAAACCATTCATACTCATGTTCCTTAAAAGTTGAATAAATTGGGTCTTTGGGACACCTCAAGGGTTATAAGGTATGTTAAGTGACCTATTCATGAGTCTTTTGAGTTCTTGTATCTTGTAGGTGTGTGAGTATTAAATTTTTGTGGTCATTCATGTTATGTTTATTGAGTATGCTATTTGTGATGTTGATATAAGTTGGTATCTATGTTATGAGTTAGGGATTTGATTTCTATGTGTTTCAAGATCCTATAAGGATATGAGATCTGAAAGGGTGTGGCACAATCATGAAATGGTGTTTTATATTATGTGTCTAGTCTTTATACATCCATTTCCTTATGAAATCTTATGTGTCTAGACTATGTTTGTCATATCTTGTGCGAATTTCATGAGGTGTCTTGTTTAGGGTAATTTTGAGGTTATGCTTAAAGAATTTCACAATTCTATGATTATTATTTACATCTCGAGATCTGTGCTAATATTTCATGAAGTAATAAGAAGCTTGAAGAAGGTTTGCAAGTTAAGTATGTTGATGAGAAGAGTTCGTAAGGTCTTGTGTCATGTATTATGTATTCATGAAGGAGAAGAGTCCATGTCAAGTGTCATGAGGATTTGAATGTGTTGTTATTCATTTTTGAGTCTATTTTTATGTTTCAAAATATGGATATGAGTCTCAAAATGCTAGTTTTGTCTCAAATGGTCTTTTTAGTAAGTATGGTGCTCTTTGTCATGGTATGTGAGTTTATTTTTCATGAAAAGGATATTGGTTTACTTTAAGTGTCATCAAGTAGGTCTAGGTTTGATATGGTAAGAATATGTGTCCAAGTTTTTCCATTTGAAGGATATTTAAGCTTTCTCCAAAAGGTAAAAGAAAATGGATAACAAGGATAACAGAGTATTTTTAGTCTGAGTTTCCCATGAAGATGTTATAGTGACACATATTTGTGAGTAGTCGGTAGAGGTTTGTAACACTTGCTTATAGTTTCATTGCAAATTTGAATTTAATGATGATATGTTACTCTCGGGGTTGTAAGGATTTATATGCATAGTAGGTCTTGATAGTTTACAATGTTGTGTTTTCTCAAAAGGGGTTTTGAGCCCTAATTGTGGAATACAAAAAGAGATATATCAGTTTTCATACAAGTTTGGTGGGTCTTGACAAAAGGTAAGGTCATAATCAATGAAAAATAAATTAGCAAAACCAAGTCTACTATAGTGTTATGCTACATGAGAATGTCATAAGGTCTACAACATAAAATTATTAGAAGGGAAGTGTTATAACAAGATGGTTCTTTTTTCTTCTTGACTGAAGTTGAAAAGAATATCAAGAATGAGAAAAGTGTGTATTATTTCAATGATTGATCCTATAATCTAGAGTAATTTAAAATAATATTTGCTTCCTAAAGAGAGGTATGAAGATGCACAAGCCTATCTAGACCTATGGAAGTGCAAAAGACATGTCCTTCAACTTGATAGGAACTTTTTCATGTCAATGTATTATTATTTGAACTTTGAGGTGTAGAATTAAGTATAAGTGAAACCTAAAGCAAAGTATCAAAGCAATATAAAGGTGTTTCATCCAATTTTGAATGCATTTAAGACCTTCAAGTGCAGGGTACACTTGTCGAGAGACTAAAAGATGACTTAAAAATAATATTCAGGTCTATGCATCATTGAAAGAGTTGAGGATTTTCATTGAATATTGAGATGAGGGTTCTCGGCTATGAAATAATGTGGTTTAACATAAATAATGGCTTCTTGGGTGTGTATGGAATTCCAAAATGGTCTAGATTATGGATTCTAGTGATAATTTCAAGTATAGTTCTTAGAAAAGTCTTCAAAATATGAAATGATCATGGTGTCCTAGTTCATGGAAGCTTGCACTTGACAAGTAGGCATGTATTCCCAGAATGTGATAAAATATAGGTAAAGAGAAATTTTTAGTCATATGTATAAATTTCAAGTGAATTAAGGATGAACCAATACAATGGTATTAACTGTGAAGAGTGAATATGATTTGTGATGAACAAATTCAAATTTTGATTTGTTAAATAAAGCTAAAAGGAGATGGGAATTTACAGGTATGATCATGCACTATGAGGGTCTATAGATGTAAAAATATGCTTGAAATTTATCTTAGAGTACTGAAATCATCATATTGAAGGTTTATAGGAACCATGAAGACATGCTTCAAGTTGTAGTGCACGGTTAAAAAGGAGAACTAATGTGGATGTTCAAGTGAAATTTTCTCCTCAAATTTTTTTGTAGAGGATGAAAAGGGATTCTCGAGTCTATGAAGCTCTTTATGGCATGGTTTTAAGTCCATCAATTTAAATAAATTTATGCACATTGTGTAGCTATGTGAAATACCATCAAAGAAAGGGAAAAATGTTGTTCTATAAGTTTGTAGATGACTATCAAAGTAGGGAGGTAACTCAAAGAGGTTAAAGTAAGATTTATAGTTGAACAACCTTTTTGAATGTGTTCCTTTTCTTGAAAAGTGTGTGTATCAATATATGAGTCACATTTAAATGTTTGTAACTATGTTTGTTCAAATAGTTACTAAGTTATATGATTATGACTATAAATGAGTGTTTCTTTCTATGCAAGAATGGAATGTGTCATGCTTCTAACTTGTAAGGAGTCATTTAGGGCTGAAATGATGATTTTAATAGGAGTACAAGATGGTAGGTATACCTTCAAATATTTCAAGTCTTAGGAAGTTGACCAAAGAATAGAAAATATGAGAAACCAATGACAAAAGGGTATTGTAGACTTTATAATGAAAGGTCAGTTTTACATCATAAGATGAGGTGCAGGACTATCGTAAGCTTGACATCATGGCGCATGTGGCTTTCATGTCGGGAGGAGCTCATTTCAAAGCTTAATCATGTATAAAATAGAATAAATAATATAGAAAATGTAGAATTAATGGGAAAATGGAGGATAAATTGAAGATATACCTAAGAGGTAAGGAAATTTTGGTTCAATACAATATTATAACATGAACAAATCTTGAAAACACTTACAGAGTGCCTCGAGAATGTGATGAAGTATATGATTCATTTCCAAATAATATTATCAAGGTAAGAGTCCAAATTGTTTATATTTCTTACTAGAAGAGGATGATATAGTGCTAGGGAAATCTATAAGGGGTTGAACCATGGTGTTTGTGTATTCCTAAAGCATGGAGAATTTTATCTCCATTTGACTAAAATTGGAGTTTAGGTCTGATGGTCCTAAAGTATGGTATTATAGCTATGAAGGAAAAATATCTTGGTTTCTTTCTTATTACAGACCTAGAATAAGATGTAAGACATGACTGAAGATAAAAATGGTGAGAAGATGTTCAAGGGGAGCTTTGTTGAGAGGATTATATCAAGTCCAAGGATCATTTTTGTTGTTGTTAGATTGAAAGAAGAAATGTTCCAGTCTGAGGGAGCTTCTTGAGTCATGTAATTCAGTTTGTGTATTGTTTCCATTGTGTTTTATCTTTTTCCATGTCTAGTTTTCATTGTATCCTTTATCATAGATGTAAAAAAGGAGAGAAGCATCGAAACATGGAAAATAGGTCATGTTTGTGTTATTCTTGTTGGTTTCCATCAATGTTTCTGAAGGTGGTTGTCATCAATGAAAAAGGGGTAATGTTGCCCATTGTATCTTTTTGTTTTCATTGATGTAAAAGGGTTTCACGGGGTTGTGTGAATCCTCATGAGGTGATATTTAGTAGTCAAGCATGAAGTTTGATTGGTAGTGAAAACATTTGGTGAGTTCTAGGAGGTCCTAATGCATGGTCTAGTGAGTTGTGTCATAGTTTGATGTCTCCCAAGTTGAGTGAAGGTTATTATGAGGTCATACGTGGTTATAGAGGTATTTTACATATTTCTATGGGTTTTTATAAGGTCATTATGGTTAGGTCACGAGGTTTCGGTGTTGAGTTAGGTCATTCCAGGACATATTCCTATCCTCTGAATCATGTAGAATGAGTTGGAGGTGTGAGATTTAAACTTAATCAATCATGGTGGAGCATGATAGAATCATCACGGCCATGTACCTAAGGTTTATTGTGAATGTCGGGTAAATTCTCGGTGGTTTTGTGGTGTTTGAGGTCCTTGGGAAACAAATTGGTGAGAAATAGGATGTTTGGCATAGGTAAGTCTTAATGTATAGAGCGTTTCATGAATATTTGAGATAGATGGTGATTATGGTTAGAGGATGTTTTCATGATGTTTAATAACAATTTTTCAGTACATTCGACATGTGAATTGTAAGATATGTTAGTTTTTGCAAAACCGAGTAAGTCACAGTGTGTTTTTAAGGCAAAAATGGATCTTTTGATGCTCATTGTGAATTATATGCTTTATGGGGACCTATGATATTTTACATATATTTTTTTGTTAGTTATTGAGGTTACACAAAAATAATGAGGTGGTTTTATCGTCATGTTTTTATGAATGATTGTTAAGAAGGTAAAGTGGTTTGAAACCCTAGATAAGAACAACTTGGAGAAGATTGAGTATAGTGAGCCCGTTTTGATTGGTTTTGCAAAAGTGATGAATGGATGTTGTAGAGGAATCTCTCATATTTTTAGAAAGGTATATTATAACATGCGACTGTATGTGGGCCCCACCTAAAATGGCTTATTTATGAAGAGTTACAATTTAAGGAGAAGTTTCCCAAATAAGGTAAAGAATAAATGGATTTTTTTATCCCCGATTTTTCTAAATTTTTGTGATAATTTTAGGTCATGTTTGTGGTTAAAAAGTGCAAATTATACCCTATTTATGAAGACTAGTTTTTGGGGTAGTTTGGAGCATCTTGTAGTACAATTAAAATTGTAGGATCTAAAACATGAGTTAAAAATCCATTTAAGTTGTGTTGTGATCCTGGTTCAAATATATTTCTCTTGTTATATCAAACTTGTGATTTTTATATCAAGTATGAAAATTTATGACCTATTCTTTGAGTGTCAAATCTAGAGGATGCTTGATCTAATAGGGTGCTAAGTAAATTCATGAGGTAATGTGATGTTTTAAAGTTTTTCTTGATAAGTGAAGGTTTATAAGTTCTTTATAGTCATTTTTGCACCCTCGAAGAACAAGGGAACCTCATACGCATCGGTCTATCACCCAACGGCACTTTGGTGCTCACCCGAGGTGCACGAGAGGGAGTCGAGTCTCTCTTTTATGTGAGTTTAGAAGAAGGCATCATTCATGATCTTGAATTAGTGATTTAAAGGAAATGAAAAAGCTATAGAGCTCAGAACGGATTCTATACCCCTTCATTCATAACAAAAGCAAAGCACTTAACAGAATTAATCCAAACTAAGAAGTCCTAAATCTTCAAAGGGACTAAACTTTTAAGGTTCATTGATCATATAAAAATAAGATCATAATAGAAATATGTAGATAATACAGAAGGAGATCTTAATATAAACATAGTGGTAACCTTATCATATTCATTCATAGTATTACTACAAAACATCACAAAGTGGCAGACCATAGTCATACACCATATCTGGATCCATACATGTATGCTCACAAAAAAAAATTTACATTCCCCATTCCCTCATTACATCCTTCCTATAATCATCTACCCATTTTATCCCATAGTTCTTGCAGTAATTATGTAGAGCTCCGCTTCCTTCCTTGGGTTCTCTCTTTTTCTTTGCTAAGTGTGTGCATATATAGGCATTTGATCTCCAAAAAACTCCTCTGCAACCTCAGATCTGGCCCCAAGTGTCAAGGTGTGGGTCACCCCAAACGCATGCCTCTCCATGTCATGATTATATTTTTGAATCTTCTTATTGTAAGGTATATTCCTTCCAAGACACCCTATTGCTAGGCTAGAACCTTATCTAAACAGAACACATTCTTCATGTGTTATGTCTAAAAGGCCAAAAATGGCTAAGTCTGAATTGTGCTTTGTGGGTGCGCGTCCTTGGTTCTCTAAGAACCCTTTTTGAATCCTTCCTTATGCACCTTAACTTGCGTGCTTCCTCCAGTCTATGCACACCTACGCACCTTTAAGATTTGGTAGCTACATTAGGGTCCCAACATTACCCCACACTTCAACTGTTCTCCGCCCTTGGGAACCTTTTTAAAGAATACAATACAAAAGGCAAGGCCTTGCCTTGGAAAAGAATGGAGGGAAAGAATAAAGAATGGGGGAGAGAAAGAATAGAAGGAGAACTGCCTAAAGAAGAAGAAGGGGGAAATTCTACCACAGGTCAACCTCCAGCGTATTCCATGCACTGACTTCATCCTGTACTCTTGTGCAAAGGTCACCAACTAATGCACTCACCTCATTGAAGGTTAACCCTTCCCCTTTTGTGTTTATGGTCTCTACCACCATCTCCAGTTCCTTTGCTTGATCTTCCAAGGCATCCATCTTCCTTGTAATGACCTTGTAGAGCTCTTTAAGCTGGGTTTTGATTGAGACCTGAAGGATCTCAACAACTTCAGATTTTCTTTCTACTTTGACTAGAATCTTTTCTCACTCTGCTCTATTACCTTTATTCTTTTCCCTAAATTCCTTTAGCTCACCCTCGTCGGCAAGAAGCATGCTTGTCACACTGGTCTGATCCATGTAATGGTCGTATGTGACCCAGGTGGTTTGTGAAGCTATTTTACATCAACAAGCACCTTTTTGTATTCAGCTATGAGCACAATGACTTTCAACTTGTCTGCTCCAGCGCGCGCTACATCCTCTACCAACTCCAAGGCCAAAGGTTTCCTTTCCATGGTGAGGATCGAGTTAAGTCCTTAAGACACTCTAGGGAGGAACCATATTTTTGTGCGGGAGGGTTAAGGTCTAGGTGCTTCATGATAATATTTTGGGAGATGAGCTCCACCTTCTTGGAAAATTTGCACACTTTAGCTTTCTCCTCTTGTAATTCTCACTATAGTTGAGCACTGATCAGCTTTTCAAGGCTAAGTTCCTTTGTTAGCTTAACTATTTCTTCCTTCCTCTTCTCCATCAGGTCCTCTAAGACTTTAACCCTGTCATTTCTATAGAAGATCCTTGCCTCTACCTCCACGGAGACTTTGTTAAGAATTCATTACATACTTTCTCATCCGATAGTTATTGTGCGTTTATGAGGGGTTGACCCACTTTATCTTAGATAGATCTAGTATTTCCCCTTGGTTAACCTTGAACTTGGGCTCATCAAGGTAAGAGTCAAATGCCCACAATAGCATCTTTCTTGTGTGTGGGTATCCACCCTCAGGATCAAAGGACTCCATGGCGGTGAGCTCCTTGGTGGACACGGTACTCTAGAAGCATGCGCACAAAACTTTGCTAGGGTCATTAACATACCCCATCATTTATTTTCCCTCCTCCACACATTTACTTCCCATGCACATGAGTTTTGGAGCAGTCACTAAAAGAGTTGGGCCTTTACTGCTACTCACACTCTTCTCCCTTTGCTCTTTCTTGAATCCACTGAGCATGAGCTCCGCTCTATGCTCTAATTCCTCGTTGACCAAGGCATTAATCATCTTCTCTACCTACCTTATCACTTTCTCATCCACCTCCTCCTGAGTGAGCTTGGGCATATCTGGCTCCTTGGTACTCGCCCCTCACTCCTTTCTTCGTTCTGCATGCCTTCCTCCCCTTGGGCACCCTTCCTCCTTACAAAGATGAATGCATCATTTACATCTTCTGCTCCCTCTCCCTCTGAATCATGGACATTAATCAGCTCCTGATTTACCTCTAGCTCTTCCTCTTCATCATCATCCCTTTCACCTATATAGGCATTTGGGTCATCTGTATCCTTAAACTCTCATTCTTCCATCCCATTTTATTCTTCTTACTGCTAAAAACTCTAGATTCAGGGATGTGGTCTTCACTCCATCTGAGGGTTCCTTAGGGGATGGTGGCTTTACAAGTTCTAGGTTCTTCTTCTTGATCACCGTCCTCTTCTTACCGGACGTAGGTACTTATCCTGTGGTACCTACATCTTGCTTCTCCACTGCCCTCTGTTCCTCTTTCTCTTCCCTCTCCTTACACTTTTGCGTGGGCTTCTTCCTTCCAGTAGGGTCATCTGGGATGGATATCTCATTCTCCACGTATGCACCCTTTTCAAATTTTAGCTTTATGCGTAGGTAAATCCTTGCAGCATTGCTCCTAGCAATAGGTAAGGTAAAATTCCTTACAATATGCACATCTTGTGACACATACCTTTCAATGTATGTGCACTTCTCTGGGTAGACCAGCTTCTTCCTCATTTCCCTATGCTCTATGTCAAGGGTGGACAAATCAAGGTATAATTTCTTTAACTCGTATCTGTTTACACTTTGGAAAAATTAGGTAGTAAATAAGAATGGGAGTTCGCACCATGGACTCCAGTTTCCATTGACCAAAATGAACCTACTAATACATAAGTCTTTGGTAGACTATGAACTTTTCTTCTCCTTCGGTCGTCATGGAGAGTTGTTCGAGGGATCTGTCATTCAACCCCAAATGCATCCCTAAGGTGCTTATACCATTTGTCTAAGTGTGCCTTGTGTACCCTATCATTTATTGTCATGTGTATTTCAAAACATCTCCACAGGTGACGGATCTTCAACGGGTACTCCCACATAAACTTGTCAGATACATCCGGCACCCCGATTTCTAAGAACACAATTGTCAATAGAATGTTTCCAAATAAGATCTTTCCTCCCTTCTCTGTGCTGCTTATGATTCCATCTACAATATATTGGGAGAGGTTTTATATGGTGCCCTCGGAACTTTCTGCGCAGAAATTTAGCTTGGGGTTTACTCACCTAGGTCCACCTTTCTTGTCCATTCAGCTTGGAGACTAGGTGTGTGGCCATCTTCATCACTATATCGCTAATATCCGAGATGTCGTAGTACCTTGATCCCTTATTCAATCCTTGGATGCTATGGTTTCTTTGATTTCCTCCTCGTCCAGGAGGTCATCTTTGAGTGCGTCCCCTTCACAGTTTAGGCCTGTGAAGCATGAAATTAGTTGGGGAGTTATACACATTTTGCACCTTACAAAGTAGAAGAAGTCTTCATGTACGCGCGTCATTAACCATTGGTAAAAATTTTTGAGCTTCCCAAAATATGGCATCTCAAAAAGTTGGAGAAGCCCTGCCTTCTCCATTTTCACCTTGACCACATCATTGTAGATCAAAACCCATTAGGTGTTCATTTATTTGTGTGGTGCACCAACTTGAGTGCCATTTCCTTCATGATTGTGCTTGACTGGTGATTGTAGTTGATCATGGTCATCTATCTTATGTGGGACTCCCACTCTTGCCCTAGAAAAACCCCATCCAAGTATTGCATCTTTGAGTACCATTCCTCATTTGTATCCAAGGGTATTTCTTCTTGTTTCTTCTTTCCTTTTCCTTTACCCTTTCCCTTCTTGGATTGTTCTGCAGTTTTATCAACTAGTTTCATGGCCATCATTGCACCCTTTTCTTTCATTCCTAGGTTAACTTGCGAGTTGTTTAAACATTTTCCTCGTGCACCCCATGCCCTAAAACACAAACCCTAATCTCATATTTTTCTCCTTTGATCACGGTGCTTCTTTCGAACAATCCTCACACCCGTGAATCACTTCTGATTTTCTTTGTAGATCTAACAAACCTGATTGCACTTAAGTTCTTGGGATTTTCCTTCGCATGAGTCAGTTCTTGAAACCCTAGCTCTTGAAAGAAAATCACTCTTCTTGTGTTCGCAAAGTGAAATAATGAAATGCCCATTCTTGTATTTATAGCTTTTCCCACTTTTACACATTTAAGGCTAAGCTATCTACCACCGTATGAAAATATTTAATGTGGTGTTTTCAAACAAAACCTGACTCCAACGCTTCTCCTTATGCACCTAATCCTTGCACAAAAACTTTTCCAAATGCGCCCAATCCTTGCGTGAAAACTTTTCCAACCTTCTGGCACATAAACAATCCATCTTGACATAAGACTCTTACGCATATGTTACCAGCATGAAAGGAAATTCTTCCATCCTCATGATTCTTGATTTTTCCTACCTCATGTTTTTGCGCCTTTTCTCCTTTATATGTGGATTTCCAATGTAACCTTATTTTTCCACTCCCAAATCCTCCTAGCAAGATAACTCCAAGTTTATCTTCATCATCTCACCCCACACTAAAATGATGAGTGGTCTTCTACGCATTCATAATTCAAAAAGCAATAAGGTTACTGGTGCCCAAGGCACAAAACAAAACAACAACATGAAAAGGAAATACAAGAAAGGAAAAGCATAAAAGGAAATTCTAAACTAACTAGCAAAATTGCCTTATTTACAAACACCAAGAAGCATTATTTATAGTAGGGCTTCATCCTACTCCCATTGAAGTGTCTAGGTAATTTTGTTCCATCAAAACTTGTAACTGGCACGTGCTCGAATCAAGGATGTATGCAATTACATAAGGACCCAACCAATGCACCTTCAACTTTCCAGTATGGCATAGGAATTTTGAATCATATAACAATACCATTTGGCCAACCTCAAACTATTTATTCTTAATATGGCAGTCGTGCCATGCATTTTACTTTGCCTCCTTAGTTGTTTAGCTCCATCTTGCTAGTGAGTTCCTTTCATCCAGCTTTATCAATTCATCTATTCTTTCTTCCAGTAGCTTGCTCATCATCCAACCCTCTTGCGTGTGCTATACGCAAAGATGGTAGCATGAATTCGATGGAAAAACTACTTCCGTGTCGAACACCAATTGAAATGGTGTGGCCTTGTTCAATCTTTTATACATTGTTTTGTATGCCCAAAGAACTGCTTGACACCTTTTCATCCCAATCCTACCTACCCACATCACATATCTTAGTCAATGTGTGACTAAGGATTTTGTTGAATGCCTCTGTAGTCCCATTTTCCTGAGGGTGATAAGGGGTAGTCTTGTGATGGGCTACCATGAATTCTGCCAATAGAATCCTGATGGTTTCATTTAAGAAGTGAGTGCCCCTATCACTTGTTAAACTTAATGGGCACCCATACCTATTGATAATGTTCTCCCACAAAAATCTAGCAGCCGTGGCTGTGGTGCAATCCTTAGTGGGCATGGCCTTTGCCCACCTTGTCAGATAATCAGTACAAGTAATGATATACTGTGAGTTAGTCCTTCGCATACAGCTGGTGAGATTGGTCCGACAAAATATATTGCCCATTTCTCAAAAGATTCCGTGCTGGTGATGGGGCATAAGGGCATCTCATCCCTTCTTCTAGGTTTGCGAAGGCCTTTGGAAGTTATCACGAGCCTTGAAACCCAATGCAATCTGGTGAATCATCTCCCACCATAGTCTGGTGACTAGGATCTTGTGTGCGGTTGCATTCCCCACATAGTGTCCTCCAGCAATCCCACCATGGGCTTCTTCTATTATGGCCACATGTTCATGTTCTAATACACACTAGTGCAAAACCTCATTGTGGCCCATTTTATAAAAATCCCCATTGATCAACATGAAGGGCATGGCGTGTATGGCTAACCTTTCCTTTCCAGTGCATTCATCCCTTCAGGTGCCACACCTTCCTTGAGAAAAATAGCAATGTTTTCTAACTCGAGCATGCATGCCACAACCTGGATAGTTGCGCGCTTTGACATGGTTTCCTTGATACTTTGTATGTCCTCTCCCGAATCAATCCTTGATAAATGATCCGGCCCACAATTGTTCTTTCTAAGTTTTACCACCACTTTGAATTCAAATTCCTAAAATAAAAGTACCCAACGGCATATGCACCCTTACACTACTTTGTTTACTAGATACTTCAAGGCCATATGGTCAGTGTAGAATATGAAGGGAGTCACCAGCAGATATTGTCTAAATTTTTGGAGCGTGTAGATCATTGAAAAATGCCTCGCGCTCGGTTGTTGTATAATTTTATTATGTTAGTGTCAACTGTTATCCAAAATGTTCCCCTTGCTCATTTTGTGGCTAAATCCCCTCATTCTTCCCTCTCTTGTGCCTCAGTCATAATTTTTTTCTTTTTAGGCACTCAAGACTTTCTAGAAATGGCACCATTGGATAGATATTTTTCTCAGCTTTCTAGAAAGGTAAAGTTTTCCTCCTAACTCCATGTATTTTTGAAGTTATGGCTCAACGGAGTTTTTGTGGGAAATTTTCCCCTGGAAGGCCCGCAGCCAATGGGATGGTGCCACGTGTCCAAGGAATTCAGCGGGGGTCGGAGGGAAACTTGGATTTTTACCAAGTGTTTGGAAAAATTTAAAAAGTGATATTTCACTCCATGAGTCCACCATCCAATTAGATTGCACCACATGTCCTATGGCCTCGGACTAGTGGGCGTGAAGGTTAAGTTAAAATTTTTGCAAAATATTTTGTGAGGGCGCAAGGTCAAATTTTACCCACAGGGTCCACATCCAATGGCCTCATGCCACGTGTCTCAAGACCTGCCCGGACCGTTGGGGGAACTTAAAATTTTGCACACGTGTTGGGAAAAAGGAAAAGGAAAATTGTTGGCCGTGGCCTGCCGCCGTCGAGCCCGCCACGTGTCCATGGGCACCGGTGGCGAGGCGGGGAGAATTTGGGAAATTTTCCCAAAGGAAAAAGAAGGAAATTTCAAAGGAAAAATCACCCCCAACTGTGAACCAATGGAATCTCACCACATGTCCAGGTGGTGGTAAAAATACGAGAAAGGCCCGCGAAAAAAGGAAAAGTCAAAGCCCGACAATGGGGTTTCCAATCAAAACATGCCACGTGGCACCTAGAAATGCAGAGTGCGGGGATTTTTTGGGAAATTTTCCCAAACGCAAAAAATTGGAAAATTTAAAAAAATTTGCCTGCCAATCCAATTTGGCCTTGTTTTTCCCTAAAATTTCAAATGGTCATATCTTTCGATCCAGAGCTCAGATTTTCACGTTCTTTATATCAATGGAAATATGGTGAAATTATCTACAATATTCAGGGTTATTTTTTTATTTTGATGGAGTTTGGAGAGAGAAAATTGAAAAACACCTCTGGCATGTGGTCATGGACAGAAATGACGTTTCAACCACCATTTTTAATGAAGAATGGCTCGCATTCTCTCCCAGCATGGCAAAAAATGTCAGGGGATGGGCCTATAAGGATGCCCATGCTATTTGACTACATTTTTGGTCGGTGGTTGAAGCCCTCCCATGTTTTCCCACATTTCTCTCTCCTGGGGTCATTTCTGGCATTGTAAAAGCTAGATTTGGCTCATTTTTCAAGGGTTGAACATTTTTCATGTATTGCAGGCTCCCTCTGTCACTTTGAAAGTGATTTTTGTGGAAAAACTAGACCTTTTCCAAGACTACAACCTATTTTTCCTCTCAGGTGTTGTAATGCAAGTGTTTTTGATGTAAAAATGACAATGTAGGCTCTGTGAATGATTTCTAATCCTCTGTTTGTATTGTTTGATTCATTTCTGACCTTCCATTATAGTTATCTATTTGTGCATGAGTTTTGTTGCATTTTTAGGAACTATATCAATCTACGAAGTACAAAATGCTTACCACTCCTTTGGTTCATCACCTTATTAGCACTAGTTTCAGTTTTTTTCTTTTGCATTCTCTATCTTTGTCCCCTTTGGAAATTAGAGTAGGATTTTGAGTTTGAAACCTCTGTATAATTTGCAAGCAATACACCTTATCAGAGGAGTTGAGGAACCAGCCTCTAAACTAGAGATTCTTTCCCCATTTTACAAGTCCCACACTTGGGGAAAATATTCAATGTTGTGCAATCACATTGGATGTCCAAAATGTCAAATAGAAGTCGATAAACATCTAGCGGTCTGTTGATTTGCCAAAATAGTTTTGGTACTCTTGGTGGGACTTAGAGGTATTCATCTTCATTGCAACAAAATTGATGTGCATTTTTTCATGTTTCTTGCTCAAAATAGCCCTAAATTGTACATCCGGCGACTCCAAGGAAGAAGAATCAACTAGTTTTAGCGGTGCATACCTGAAAAAAACATGAGAAGAATCACCACAAGGTTAAGAACTAGAGAGGAAGAGGTGTTGTTTGAATATTTTTAGTTATCTCCAAGAAGAAGGAAAAGAGGGAGGAGAATTCAAAGGTCTCCATCTCCACCAAACATAACTCTATTAACTCCTCCACCTGTAGGCCTTTCATTCAATCAACAAGGTTTCTAAGGCCAATCGAATGGCATAAAAAAACACCTATGTCAATTTCACTTTGGTAGCACCCACTTGCTCTCAATGCACAAATACAATCCCATTGCAGGCATTGAAGAACATTCCATACTTTACTGGAGAGAGAATCAAATCACTTCGGTGATCATGTTAAAGATATTGCTAATATTTGTGCAATCCATGAGATCAATGAGATGCAAGTTCTTTGTCAAACTTGTTGGCATCTTCATTCAAAGGGAAAGCTTTGCAATGGTTCAGGAGTCTTGCCTCAGGTTCTATTCAAAATTAGAACCAGCTATGTATAGCCCTCCATGAGCAGTTTGGAGAAAAGGGAGACAACTTGTCCCTTTTGGAATAGCTGACAACCATCAAGAGAGCTCCCAATGAGTAGCTAACTGACTTCAACTTCAGATTTCAAAAGAATTGGGAGAGGATCCCGATGGTGGTAGTAAGGCTAGCAGCAGAAGGTGCTTTTCTATATTACCTTAAAGCTTTAAATTATGATATTTCTATGTTGATTCAATCCATGGGAGGCACAACTATCCCTGTTGCTTATAGCATTTCCATTAGAGCTAAAAATTGTTTGATTCAAGCTGGCAAGCTAGCTCCTAGGCCTCCAATGCCATTGTTTCCAAGTTTAGAGAGCCCAAATATTAGTCAAGTGCCTATTTTAGCTTCTATTGCCACTCATAGAAATTAGAATTCAAGTGAAGCTTCTAATTCATCTTCTAGTGCCTCAAATGAACTTCAAGAAGTCATGAAGCAATTGTAAAATCTAGGCAATGAGCTGGTTACACTCAAGAGGCAGCAAGCCCAAGGTTTTAGACCTCCCTTCCAGCCTCAAGCTCAGCCTAATAGGTAGCCATACCAACCTCAAAGACCACCCAATCCAGCTGCAAATTTAAATCAAGAAAGACCTCCTGCCAATAGACCATTTCAGCCCTATAATCCCAATGCTATATCTGCCTCTAAGGCATTAGTGCCAGTACAAAACAACATAGCTCAAGAGTATGATTGGTGTTTTCCATGCAATGAACCTCACAACTAGTCTATGTGTTTCAACGGTGCCTTAAATCAAGCATTAATGGTGACAACTACTGGTGTGGAGGGTGAAGGTAGTCAAGGAAATAACCAACAACAAGACACATTCTAGCAGCAATCAACTCCAAATGATACCACACTTGTAAACTGGGTAGAAGATTTTTGTGGCATGAATCAAACAATTCCCCAAAGTGTTGCAGCCAACACAAGGTCAAAAAGGAGAAATTTAGGTGAAGAACAACCATTAGCTCCAAGCAATCCACAACCTTCTATCACTCCAAAAATTATTGGCAAACAAAATTCAGTTCCAAACACGCAAGGACTACCTAAGACAGCTCCTAAGCCAACTCAAATGCCAATTCTACTACCCATGTGCAAGGAATGAATGTGTAGGCCAAGGGATAGCAGAGAGATGCTTCATCTCCATTCATATCATTGATCAGATGAAAAGGAAAAATGTAGACATATCAATGTGGGAATCACTATCCATCCCAGGCCAAAGAGATTTGCTACAAGCTGCCATGAAGGACTGGTCAACTTCAAACCAGCAGGTCCAAATGCAAGAGAAGGTACTCACAAAAGCTGCCCATCCCAAGGGGAATCACGGATGACAAGAGGTAAAATGTTGAACCCCCATTCTATGTTTCATTGATCATTGGAAACCAATTAGTACATAATTGCATGATTGATTCTGGGGCAAGTAGTTCAATAATTCCCAAGCAAATAGTAGATTAGTTAGGGCTTCAATATCAAGTCATATCCAAAGGGGTAGTGCAATTGGATGGGACAGCAGTAACAACAGTTGGAGTGATTAAAAACTTGAGTCTTACTTTGCATGCATGCCCCAACATTGTTGTTTTGCAAGATGTCTCAGTAATAGACCTTCCACCGCTCTTTGCCCTATGTCTATCGAGGGATTTCACATCCAAGATTGGAGGTTACTTATCTGTTGATTGGTCACACATGTTGTTCAAGAAAAGATATGGAACTAAATCCACAATCAGATCTGAGCCTATTGCAAACTTCCACATTGAGCCTTACACTCCAAGCCAAATCAATACCAATTGTTCAGCATTTGATCAAGAAGATTATCTAAGCACTGATGAAGCTGATACCAAAGTCGGAAGCATCCTAGATCTGACTCTTGATGAATGGGAAAACAAGGTGCATGCTTTTGATCCTTATCAAGAAATAGAAGAATTTGAGCTAGGAGTCTATTGCATGCATGAAGAAAATCGGCCCATTCCTAGCATCACCAAGCCAAACCACAAGGATGAAAATGAGGTATGGCAATTGTTTTTGATGGATCAAGAAGTAGACAAGGTGCAGGAGGGGAGCTATGCTTGTTTCACCTCAAGGAGTTAAGTATTATTCAGCTTTTAGATTTCAGTTTGCATGCTCTAATAACACTGCTGAATATGAAGCCTTGATACAAGGATTGCATTGGTCAATCAAGAGAGGAATAAAGAACTTGCAAGTCTTTGGTGACAGTGAGTTGATTTTCAACCAAGTTAAGGGGCAGCATGTTGTCAAGAATGATCTACTCAAATGCTACAAGAACAGGGTGTGGGACCTCATTAAATATTTTGAGGGCTTTGGCATCAAATCCATTCCTAGAAAAGAGAACCAAGCTGCTGACAGGATTGTAGCAGTTGGGGCAGCCTTTGACGTTGTTGAAAGCATTAAAAAAGACAAGGTATAGCCAAACATCCATGTGATTGTAAGGCCTTTAGTGCCAGACAACAATGTAAGTTGGAAAGTGTTTGAAAATGATCAGCAAATCATCCATTTCTTGCAAGAAGAGGCTGAGTTCTCAGCTAAAAATTAGGAAAAGTTAGAGCAGCAAGATGGCGACCAAGTGGTATAGCTGAGAGCCAACAAACTACCAAAGGGACTTATTACTTTGGAGTTCATTTTCAATCCTAATGATCAGTTTACGAAGGAGAAAGAAAACATCCAAGTCAAGAGAGAAGATTTTGTGCCCATCTTGGTGGAAGAAGGTAAATCACTCCAAGTTATTAAAGTGACAATTAAGTGGGAAAGGTATGAGTTCATACACTTTGTCAAGAATTCCCTGATGTGTTTGCTTGGAGCTATGAAGATTTGAAGGGTTTCAATCCCAAGTTAGCTCAACATACCATTGAATTGGATCCAAGTACTAAACCCATCAGGAAAAAACAAAGGCCAATCAATCCACACATGGAGCCTCTCATGAGAAAAGAATTGAATAAGTTGATAGAATCAAGAATCATTTTCCCTATCAAGCATTCTAGTTAGGTGGCCAACTTGGTTCTAGTTAGAAAGAAGAGTGGGGAAATTAGATTATGTGTTGACTTCAGAGATTTGAATAGAGCATCTCTCAAGGATCATTATCCACTTCCTTCTATGGAGCAAATTTTACAAATAGTTGCTAGCTCTGAGAGATTTTCATTACTTGATGGCTATTCGGGGTACAATCTAATTATGGTGAAAGAAGAAGATCAGTTCAAGACAGCCTTTACAACCAAATGGGGAACTTATGCATATAGGAAAATGCCATTTGGGCTGTGCAACGCTAGAGCTACTTTCCAAAGGGCAATGGACATGGCATTCAAGGATTTGATTTACAACATGCTGCTAATATATCTTGATGGCATCACTGTTTTTTCAAAAAATGTAGCAGACCATCTCTTTCATTTGAGACAAGTGTTCTAAAGGTGCGAAGATTTGGAGTATCCTTGAATCCTAAAAACTGTATTTTTAGCCCATGAAGGGAAGCTCCTTGGCCACATTGTCTCCAAATAGGGATTAATAATTGATCTAGAAAGATTTGAAGCCATAAGAGCACTACCATTGCTAAGCCACAAGAAGGCCCTTCAAAGTTTCTTGGGGAGAATAAATTTTGTTCGAAAGTTTGTCCCAAATTTTGCAGCCCTAGTCAAACCTATCACCAAAATGTTAAAGAAAAGCATGGATTTCAAATGGATAACAAAAGGAAAAGAAAGTTTTGGAGCAATCAAAGAAGCCATCTCTCAAGCCCCAACTCTTATTAACCTATATTTCTCCAAGGATTTCATCCTCTATGCATTTGGGGGTGATGATACTATTTCTACAATTTTGGTACAACAGAACAAAAACAATGATGAGCAGCCAATTGCTTTCTTCAGCCAAATCCTGGAGGACTATGAGGTGAGATATTCTTTCATTGAGAAGCATGTTCTTGCAGTAATCAGGATCTTGAAGAAATTCAAGCATCTAGTTTCAAACAACAAGGTTCAGTTGCTGGTTTCTCATGTGGGAGTTAAAGATTTCCTCCTCAACAAAGACTTGAATGAAAAAGGGCAAGTTGGATTACTCGTGTCATGGAGTATGACATAGAGATCAAATTCACCAAGTTGGTCAGAGGAAAAGGATTGTGTGAGCAGCTGATTTTGAGCAAACAAAAGGAAGCATGCAATGAGAAGGAGGTTGTTTTGGCGTTGCAAGACAACCATGAGCAAGGAAGCACTCAAGAGGAAAATAATGGTGTCCTCACTCCTTTCTAGACCCAAGACATAATGCACTTCCTAAGCATAGGTCTATGCCCTCTAGAGATGAACAAGACCAAAAGAAGACACTTCAGATTGCAGGCTGTCCCATATGCCCTTGTTGATGGTGTTTTGTTCAAAAAGGATGTGAATGGAGTGTTGCTAAGATGCATTGGTACAAATCAGATTCATAGGGTGTTGGAAGAGTTCCATGGTGGACCAGCTGGTGGTAATTTTGCACCAAGAGTGATAGCTCTAAAGATCATGAGGGCTGGCTATTATTGGCCCAAGATTTTCAAAGTGATTTTTATGCATGGATCAAGACGTGCAAGAATTGTGCATTCTTCACGGGTAAAGAGAGGTTAGCTGCCCTTCCATTAAATCCAGTTTCAGTTGACCATCCATTCATGCAATGGGGTTTGGACTTCATTGGAGTCATTAATCCCAATTCAAGCCAAGGACACAAATGGATTCTAACATCAATAGATTGCTTCACCAAGTGGACTAAAGCAGTAGCACTCAAGGAAGCAAATTAATCTAGCATTCTAGATTTCTATGAGGGAATATCAACTAGATTTGGCATACCTACTACATTAATATCAAATAATGTATTGGCATTCATTGGGTCCAAGGTGACTGAATGGGCTGTCAAGAATGGGATCTACCTAAGTACTTCATCAAACTATTACCCTCAGGGTAATGGCCAAGCTGAATCTACAAACAAGAACTTGTTGAGGATCATTAGGAGGACTCTTGATGAAAATCAGAGGTCTTGGCATACCAAATTAAAATCAGCTTTATGGGCTGATAGGATAATTCCCAAGAGATCTAGAGGTAACTCTCCATTTAAGCTTGTTTATGGTAGAGAGGCAACTTTTCCCATGTCACTTGAGTTGCCAACATTGGAACTCATGAAACAGTTGGAGTTATTGGAGTTTGAGCCTATGGAGGTTAGGTATGTAGAATTGATGGAGCTCCAAGAAATTAGAAATCAAGCATCCCGAGAAAATAGAGAAGGATCAAGCTTTGACCAAGAAGACCTTTGATAGGAAGGCCAAGAATAGATCTTTCCAAGTTGGAGATCTAGTGTTAAAATGGGATGCAGATAGAGCAAAACGGGCAGGCATTCAAAATTTGATGCCATTTGGAGTGGCCCATACATGGTCATGAAGTGTAAGGACAGTAATGCCTTCTAATTGTCTTCATTAGATGGTGAAGAACTGTAGATTCCAGTCAATGGAATCCATCTAAAGCATTGCTACTAAAGGGAATTCTCCACCTTGTACATATTAGCTTAGGTTTTCATTCCTCCAAGTGCTTGTGCACATTGTTTTCTTTGTAGATTATTTTGCTTTCCCTAAGTGCTTTGGCACAAGCTTGCTATTCCTGGAAATGTGTTTTTAGGCCTTGCTCCATCAGGTGATGTTCCACCCTCCATCTTCCTCCTTGCAGTGTTCTAATCAGTTGGGGTACCAAGCAGAGAATTTAATGACTCCATACCCAATGGATTGTTTCAGTAAACCGGTAACTGCATCCAACAGGCAGATGACCCCTCTGATTGCCAAAATTGTTATCCAAAATGTGCCCCTTGCTCATTTTGTGGCTAACTCCCCTCATTCTTCCCTCTCTTGTGCCCCAGTCATAATTTTTTACTTTTTAGGCACTCAAGACTTTCTGGAAATGGAACCATTGGATAGATATTTTTCTCAGATTTCCAGAAAGGTAGAGTTTTCATCCTAACTCCATGTATTTTTGAAGTTATGGCTCGGCGGAGTTTTTGTGGGAAATTTTCCCTTGGAAGGCTCGTAGCCAATGGGATGGTGCCACGTGTCCAAGGAAGTGGGCGGGGTCGGAGGGAAACTTGGATTTTTACCAAGTGTTTGGAAAAATTTAAAAAGGGATATTTCACCCCGCAGGTCCGCCGTCCAATTGGATTGTGCCACGTGTCCTATGGCCTCGGACTGGCGGAGCGCGGAGGTTAAGTTAAAATTTTGGCAAAATATTTTGCAAGGGCGCAAGGTCAAATTTTGCCCGCGGGGCCCGCATCCAATGGCCTCATGCCACGTGTCTCAAGACCCGTGACCGTGGGGAAAACTTAAAATTTTGGAAAAGTGTTGGGAAAAAGGAAAAGGAAAATCGTTGGCCCATGGCCTGCTAACCAATCGAGCCCGCCACGTGTCCATGGGCACCGGACCGGCGGAAGGCGAGGAGAATTTGGGGAAATTTTCCCAAAGGAAAAGAAGGAAATTTCAAAGGAAAAATCACCCCCAAGCACGAACCAATGGAATCTCAACATGTGTCCAGGTGGCGGTAAAAATACGGGAAGGCCTCGAAAAAAAAGGAAAATTGAAAGCCCGAACTAATGGGGTTCGGCCACGTGTCCTCAACTCATCGGCCCAACGGAAATTTTTGGAAAATTTTCCAATGGCAAAAACAAAGGAAAATGAAGCGCAGAGGGCCCGCATCCAATCAAAACATGCCACATGGCACCCGGAATGGTGGAGTGCGGGGATTTTTGGGAAATTTTCCCAAATGCAAAAAGTGGAAAATTTAAAAAATTTTGCCCGCCAATCCAATTTGGCCCTGTTTTGCCCTAAAATTTCAAACGGCCATATCTTTCGATCCAGAGCTCAATTTTTCACGTTCTTTATATCAATGGAAATCTGGTGAAATTATCTACAAGATTCTAGGGTCATTTTTGTATTTTTATGGATTTTGGAGAGAGAAAATTGAAAAACACCTCTGGCACGTGGTCATGGACAGAAATGATGTTTCAACCACCATTTTTAATGAAGAATGGCTCGCATTCTCTCCCGCATGGCGGAAAATGTTAGGGGATGGGTCTATAAGGATGACCATGCTATTTGATTGCATTTTTGGTTAGTGGTTGAAGCTCTCCCATGTTTTCCCACGTTTCTCTCTCCCGGGTCTTTTCGCATTGTAAAACCAAGATTTGGCTCATTTTCAAGGGGTTGAACATTTTCATGTATTGCAGGCTCCCTCTGTCACTTTAAAAGTGATTTTTGTTGAAAAATAGACCTTTTCCAAGACTGCAACCTATTTTTCCTCTCAGGTGTTGTAATGCAAGTGTTTTTGATGTAAAAATGACAATGCAGGCTCATGAATGAGTTCTAATCCTCTATTTGTATTGTTTGATTCATTTATGACCTTCCATTACAGTTTATTAGTTTGTGCATGAGTTTTTGTATTTTTATGAACTGTGTCAATCAGCAGAAGTAAAAAATGCTCACCACTCCTTTGGTGCATCACCTTATTAGCACTAGTTTCAGTTTTTTTTTGCATTCTCTATCTCTGTCCCCTTTGGAATTTAGAGTAGGATTTTGAGTTTAAAACCTCTGTATAATTTGCAAGTAATACACTTGATCAGAGGATTTGAGGAACCAACCTCTAAACTAGAGATTCTTTCCCCATTTTACAAGTCCCACACTTGGGGAAAAGATTCAATGTTGTGTAATCACACTGGATGTCCAAAATGTCAACTAGAAGTCTGATAAACATCCAGGGGGTGCTTCTAATTTTCCACAACATCAACTTTCTACTTGCAAAAAAAAGGGATGATCAACAATCCCTCTCTCCATTTCTATACCAGAGGCATCCACGTGGACATGGAATGGTTTATCCCATGATGGGAATCGTAGAATAGGTGCGGTGATAAGCCTTTCTTTTAGAGTGTCAAATGCCCTTTGTTGCACCTCTCCCCATTGAAAGGCACTCTTATGTCTGAGAAATATTTCCAAAGGTGCAGCAATCTTGGCGTATCCCTTAATGAACTTTCTCTAGCACCCGGTGTGTCAAGGAATCTACGCATGGTGCTTTGGCTAGTGGGCTCCCCTAATCCCACAATACTTATAACTTTCACGGGATCCACCAGCAAGCCTTCATTGCTTATGATATGCCCCAACAATGTTCCAAAAGGAGTTGCAAAGACACATTTCTTGATGTTGAGGGAAATCCTCAACTTCTGACATCTTTCAAACATCAATCTCAAGTTATCACAATGGTCCCTGACCAATCCATACACTTTGTCCAATCATCCAAATATACTTGAAGGAACTTGTGGATGAATTCCTTAAATGCTTGTACCACTATGCACGAAAATACAACGGGTGCATTCCTCAATCCAAAGGGCATGACCGTGTATGCAAAGCTTCCCCACTCGGTGGCAAAAGTTGTCTTTTCTTGGTCTTCCTTTGCAATCCTTACTTGGTGATATCCCAAGAATCCATCTATAAAGGAATAGACCTCGTGCCCAACAACTCCTTCCAAAATATCTTCAGTGAAGGGGGTGGGAAAAGGATCTATGATACAAACAATGTTCAACTCCCTATAATCCACACATATCCTAATCCGTCCATCCTTCTTTATGTTGATCACCATTGGAATTATCCATTCTAATTCCTCCACAACCTCAATGATACCGGATGCTATCATTTTGTCTAGCTCTTCTTTAACCCTTATGCGTATGTTGGGATTCATCCTATAAGGCCTCTTCTTGACCGGGCGCGCACCATCTTTCAAATTTTTCCTCATTTCCCCTAATGAATGGTGGACACCTTTCAGCTCATGGTATCCACATGGGATTAAATCCTCAAATTTGTGCAAGATATCAATGATCTTTGATACTTTCTTGTCTGACTAGTAGTCCCCAATGATAGCTTCCTTGGGCTCCTTCTCCGAGCCAATGTTAAATTTCTTGGTTTTGAGTGGTTTATGATACGTGCGCGCACATGCATCATCTGCATTTTCAACTATCTCACGTGTCCCAACCGAATGGTCGACATTCAGGCTCTCCATCTCCTCTCCATCAATAACGTATACCATCTTTCCTTTCTCCTTTTCAGCACACACGTGCTTGAATTGTATGTCTTTTGTTTCCTCCTCTTCGAACCACGCTTCCAAGCTAGGTCCACCAAGTAAGTATACTAATCTATCTTCCACCATGGCACAATCCCCTAGAGTGAGGCGCTTGACAGCCTACAATGCCTCATCAACCGGTTGCTTGGTACTTCGGTACTCAAATGTGTGAACCAGGTCAGCCGCTAATTCCTGCCAATTTCCTGTCTGGTGGTGAGTTTCAAAATGGATGTACCAAGTGTGCACACAACCTTGTAGTGTCGAATATAGCTTGTGCACCCAAAGGGAGGGTGGTAAAGCTTCCGCCTTCTCCCCAGATCCTCTCACATGCTTGGATGTGGGAAGAGGTGGGTTCATTGCCATTGTAATCCTTGATAGTGGTGGGTATATTGCTCTTCGAGAATCAGATAGTGAGTGCAATTCTAACTTCATGCCACTCCAACAAGTTTTCACTATGCATGACCCACCACCTCACTACTGATGCCTATCAAGACATAACCCAACATACCTCGTCACTTGTCCTCCCTCCATTGAGCTTCCATTTCTCTCAAAAAGACCTCAAGGTATGCATCCCCAGAATACTTGGTTATTACCTTTCCTCCTAGGCGCTGAACTGTATGCTATTGTGGTTACCCTAGTCACCAATCCTTTCAGATGTCACCCAATCAATTCATAAGTCCCATGCACCCAATTATCGCATGCTATACTGGTAGTATCACTGACAGATTGAGCATCATCAAACTAGATGACTCCTTCTGTAGGGTGGATGGTCTCTGGATCTCTTATGGAGTGCACATATATTTTGTCTAGGACCTCCTCTCCAAGGGGTTCAGTATAGGGTGTGGAATTTCCATCAGTAAGTGGTATAATCACCCTCTCTTCCTTGTTTTCAAAACTTATGTACCCCTTGTTAAACTGGAGATCTACATTATTCTTATAGCACCACGGGTGCCCAAGTAACGCTGGGAAATTATCTACCTCGGAAATCACCAAGACTTCCAAATCCCCAGTGAACTTGGTCCCCTGAATGGTAATGATCGCATCCTTCAAGACACCTATGGGCATTGCCTTTGTCTTATTTTCCATATACAGATTTGAAGATGGTCAGAATGCGAGTCTTCCCATTTGATGTCGCATCCAAAGTGAGAACATTAACCTCCGTGTCTATGTCAATGAGGATGTTGCTAAGAATCCATCCATCCACTACTGCGTTCAAGGTGATCTCTTTTTCATAATCAAGGCTCAATCAAAGTGAGGTGGGAGGTTTACATGCGAGGATCTCGCCTTTCGTGTTCTTCCCTGCGTGGTACATTTTCTCTCAACCATGCTCCTAGAAGGGGAATAAAATTCTCTTGCCTCGATGGTTTACACACCTCCTTAACCTTTTCCAAGTCATCCTTTGGTGCTTCTATTGGTCTTCTTTGCTCATCTTTTCTAGTTTTCTCTTTTAAGCATTGATCTCCCTTGTAAGCTTTGAATTACATCCATGGTTTCCTGCTAGAATTATTTCTAGTGAGCCGATTTGGATACTTCCCATGTACTACTTCTTCCCTTGAAATAGGATGTCTCTTCCTAGGTGCTTCCCTTGCATGCGCGAGACTTCGCCCTTGTTGTTACTATAACAGAATCTACTTCGATTCATGTATTACTTACGGGAGCCATTACGCATCAGCCTTCTTAAGACTCACCATGGCGGCGCCCTTATCCTTCCTAGGTCTTTCTTGACTCATATGTTCGTATAACTCTAGGCACTCTTTGTACTTATGTTTTTTTTCATGCCAGGAGCATTGTAGAAGATATGGACATTTGTGCTTATAATGGTTTGTGGCTCCACAATTAAATCATGTTCCACGCAAGAACTCACTTCTTCCCCCACAGCTTATTGTGACCACGAAATCCTCCATGAAACCCTCTTCCACGCGCACCTCCATCTCCACGCTCTTCATACCAATGTTCATCTCCTTTGGAACTACTAGAAATGCCAGTTTGGCACACACCAAGGTCAATTGCCTCATGGATTTGGTCAATCAATCTACAATCCTTGGTGTCATGTGTGGTTGAGGTACATATCTTGCAATAACAAGATACATTTTTATGGATCATGCACTATAAAAGGGGGCACCTACTTACATCATGGTCCCCATGACATATTTCACAATTTACCGCTACGGCACGTACCACCTTTCGAGTACATATCCCACCATTATCCTTTGTGTGCCCTTCTACGTTACAATCTATGCACCACATCCCACCACGAGTCTTTGGAACTGTGTTGGCAGATAATTTCTCCAATTTCTTAGCCATGGCAGCGATCTGAGCCTCTAGAAATGGGCTAACACCAGTGTTAACACTACCAACTACCTCAACGTGCAAATTAGCTTCCAACGCTTCGCACGGGTCCATGAATGTTTTATGAGACAAAGCCCTCCTAAAGGGTGTGATCAACCCTCTAACAAACCACTGAGCATGTTGTGAAGGGTGGATATCATAAGATAGTTTAGAAAATAGAGTTTTAAAGTGTGCATCATATTCCCACATGCTCTCTGCCATTCCCTGCTAGATTTCCTTGAGAGAGCTGATGCTCTTCTGTTCAAACTCAGGTATGTGGAATTCTACCAAGAACGCATTTTTCAGCGTGGTATAATCCACAATAGTCTAATGAGGGTCATACTTTCTATACCAACTATGCATGCATCCTTGTAAGGTCGTTACAAATTTACTAGCCTTTCGATCCTGGGTCGTGATCCCCTTTGTGTGCCATAGCAGCTCACACTTATGCACATGCTCTGCGGCATCTTCTATCCCACTAGTAATTTGGTAAGTGTAGAGACATCTCAAAAATACTTGAGGAGGTGGTTGAGGCCCTTGTCCTCCTAACCCAGTCCCTCAATTTCCTTTGGTGTTTCCTCCTCCACCAGACCCACTAGATCCTGAGCCACTAGCTCCACCACTTCCACCTCCAGATCCTCCTATGTTAGGTACAGGGCCTGTGTTTGTCATGTTTGTCATGTTGATGCTCCCGTCGTCCCACTGAATTATGCACCGACAGTTTGTGAACTAGTGCCACTCCCAGTCATATATTTCCTCCACCACTTCCTGACACACTCCCAAAACCACCTATATATATGCCTTGCCCAAACATTCCACCAAATACTGGAATAGTGTGTGAAGCCATAGAAGTCCCAAACGAGAAGTTGTATCTTCTGGGCACCAATCGGTTGCTTCCACTAATATCAAATGGATCAACTATAATTTTCCCTCATTCGAACAAACCAAGTGCCAAGGTTTGGTCACTAGGTGGGGTCAGATGTGCGCCAATGACTCTTCTTTCTCCACGCGACGGGCTCTCATCAAAAGCTGAGGGGTTCTCTCTTTCACGCTTTCCAAGATGGGGTAGCACAGACTGTTTAGGCTCCACATCCTCCATGCAAACTTCTTCTCCCAAAAATGTCTACCTCCATGGATCCATCGTAAATGCAACCTCGCGCCATCTCATAATATCCCTCTCACGTGCTTCACCATACTTGAGCCTTCTCTCCTCCCTTTCATTTTCAGTCATTATATCAGCCATCTTTCCCCAACCTGACTTCCTCGCCAAGCACTCAGAGTGGTTTATTTAGCCATTGGGAATGCCTTTAAACTCATGGTTACCATCATGATTTTGATTTCCGGGGGGATATCCTACGAAAATGATCCTCCTGGGATCCCACAAAAATTCAAACTCAACAACTTCTGAACAAGAATACGTGGAAATTACATATTCTAGAGTGTAGTTGGCCAATACTCCCTTCCACCAATGATATATAGCACGGGTCCACATTAGATCAGCATCTTGTAAGTTCTGGTATATTTCTTGGGTCCAAGGGTGTGATTTATAATACCACTCGACCTAGATGCATATGCCAAGAGCCACTCAAATAACTCTACTGGGAAATAACAGAAGAAGGTTTTGTACAACTCATGATAGAGAGTGTCTTCCACCCATCTTTGCGTATCAAACTCAGGTCCAGTACTGAATCTTTGAGAAAACTCATCCTCTATGCTTTTAAACCAATTTTCAACACCTTCAAGTGTTAAGCACTTTGTCATCACTTTTTACACAGACCACGATGTATGCCATGTTCCACTACAACTTCAAAAAGAGGTCCCAACAACGGAACCAATATGTAGTCATTTTTGCACCCACCAAGAACAAGGGAACCTCATGTGCATTGGCCTATCACCCAATGGGTGCTGGGCACTCACTCGAGGCATGTGAGAGGTAGGCTGAGTCTCTCTTTTATGTGAGTTTAGTGGAAGGCATCATTCATGATCTTGAATTAGTGATTTAAAGGACATGAAAAAGCTATAGAGCTCAGAACGGATTCTATACCCCTTCAGTCATAACAAAAGCAAAGTGCTTAACAGAATTAATCTGAACTAAGAAGTCCTAAATCTTCAAAGGGACTAAACATTTAAGGTTCATTGATCATACAAAAACAAGATCATAATAGAAACATGCAGATAATACAGGAAGGAGATCTTAATATAAACACAGTGGTAACCTTATCATATTCATTCATAGTATTACTACAAAACATCACAGAGTGGCAGACCACAGTCATACACCATATTTGGATCCATACATGTATGCTCACAAAACAAAATTTGCATTCCCCATTCCCTCATTACATCCTTCCTATAATCATCTACCCATTTTATCCCATAGTTCTCGCAGTAATTCTGCAGAGCTCCACTTCCTTCCTCGGGTTCTCTCTCTTTCTTTGCTAAGGGCACACATATATATAGGCATCTGATCTCCAAAACTCCTCTATAACCTTAAATCTAGCCCCAAGTGTCAAGGTGTGGGTCACCCTAGGCACATGCCTCTCCATGTCATGATTAGCTTTTTGGATCTTCTTATCACAAGGTATATTCCTTCTAGGACACCCTGTTGCTAGGCTGGAACCTTATCCAAATGGAACACATTCTTCATGTGTTCTATCCAAAAGGTAAAAATGGCTAAGTCCCAAATTGTGCTTTATGGGCGCGCGTCCTTGGTTCTCCAAGAACCCTTTTTGAATCCTACCTTGTGTGCTTCCTCCGGCCATGCATGCCTATGCGCCTTTAAGATTTGGTAGCTACATTAGGGTCCCAAAATTCTTATATAACATCTCTAATGTTGTTATATGCTTTGGTTAATTTAAGAAGCGGTTTTTGAGGTGAGGGGTCATATTGGGCTAATGGTTAGTTCTTGAGTCGTAGAAGGCTTAAGTTGTAACTTACATAGATTGGCTTGATTGAAGGCCTTTCACTTAGATTTTTAATAAGTTATAATATTTACTAGAATTATAATTCATAGGTATTATAAGTGGTATAAGTTTTGTGTAATTCTAATGATATTTTATGGGCCTTTCAAGATAGTTTATGAAAAAGAAGGTATGCTGATGTTCGGACAGGTTTGGTGGGGCTAAAAGAATGAGTTGGTTTAAGCATGATATGGATGATATGATGTTGTATACCACATGTAAAGATAATATGGATTAATTTTTTCCTATTTAATCCCTTTTTAGGTCTTGGAAGTGACATCAAGGGTGAAAACTAGTTTCTAAGTAACATGTTTTGGTGAAGATGAAAATTATTGTGGTTTGAACACATGGATGTTTAAAGAGGTTTAACATACATAGATGTTTTCTACATGTAATAAATTTTCCATATAGTGGCTACATGTCATAGTTGAGTTGATTTTGAGTGTTCTTGATGCCTAAAGGTGAAAATAGGGTGCTGAAAATAGTTATTTGGTAAAGGATATGAGCCTTTTGACCCATGCTATGAAATATTTGATTGTTCCAAGTAAAAGTGTGACAATGGATGATTTTTAAAATTTCGTATTACACATGTTTTTTTATTTTTAGAGCTTTAATAATTATTTTTTTGGTGTTAGTGGATTTTACTCGTCCTTGTGATGGGGTTTTGAGCCATTTTTATGAAAGATGGATGGTTTTGGGCATGACCGACCTAGATAGGTCATGTGTGACAATTGTAATGAATTTAATGGGATTTTTAAAATCATTTTGGTCAAAATTATGGTTTATGAATGACATATCTTGTGTTTTAAAGAAGATAAGGATAAAAAGCAAGTGTTTTGAGATGATTTTTAAACTAGTGCTCTTGGAGGCAAAAAGTGTGACCAAAGTAGAAGTGTTTTGTAGGTATGAAGGCATGATTTAAATTCTTAGGATGTGTGTTACAGGTTTAGGAAGTATAGAGAGAATTTTTTCAAGTGATTATAGCCAAAACAAGTCCAAGAAGAAGAAGAAAGAGTGAGTTGTGTGAATGAGGGTTTGAAGATATGTGTATGAGTTGAATTAAAGCTCTCCATCAGTTGTGGAAGAAAAAAATCAGATATCATATTCATAAAATTTTGTTAATTGGATTCTTGATCATCTTGGGTGATCCATAGGGATCCATAAAAACACATCATTCCATCGATCCATTAATACTAAGAACGAAAAATGAGGAAAATGAGGTTTTGTCTACAAATCAATAAAACCATCGCTCTATGTTGAGCGGTAGTTACAAAACTACCACCCAGATAGGAAGTCAATCCGTAACCTCCACCCACTAAGGTGGTGGTCTTATGATCACCATCTGCCTGGGTGGTGGTTCTTGACACTTTTACGGGAAAAATAAAATCAAGGAACGAAAAGTTTTAGAATTCAAAGAGATGGTTGTGTCTCTTCCATTCCATGTCCTTTCACATCTTGCAGTGCATGGGAGGACATTTGAAGGCCTATAAATTTGTGAAAGGAAGAGGAGAATAGGAATTTGGAATATCCAAAGAGATCAAGAGAAAATTTGGAGTCATGAGATCTAGTGAATAGATATTCTTGAGTGCTTTGGAGTGGAATTATAGGAGCAAGGTGTAAGAAATAGAGCAAACAAGTAACTAGAGGGGAAGTTTACATTTTTGTTCTTCTATATGCTTATTATAATATGTAATTGTTTTAAATTGGCCAATAAAAGTGGGAAGAAAGAGTTTTTTTCCCTTCTGGTTGGTTTTCCTCCATTGGAGGTTTCCAGGATAAAATTGTTGGTGTTTGGAGTTTGAATTCATTTCACTTATCTGCAATTTCCTTTCTAACGCACTAGATAATCAGTCACTAAGGATCTAATCTTCATCAAATCTGTCATTTTCCAAAGATAAAGTAGAACAACAAATTATTGTGATTTTGTGAATTTCCAAAGTATAAGTTTATAGATCATTTTGGTATCAGAGCTGATTATATATCCAGGACTATGGTATTCAATTATTTCTTGTGATTTATATGATAGTGAAAAGGTCCAAAGGAGAATAATTTTTACCTTAAAAACTAGATATTTCTAAGAGATGTGGAAAGAAATAATTCAAGCTCAAATGGAGGAAGAGAACTTAGTCCGTAGAGTCAAGATGCTAGAGACCATGATGGATAGGTTGCATAGAAAACAACAAGAGATTTTAGATCTAAAAAATATGGCTTCAGTTAAGCAAGATTCCATGGACTCAGTGGTTCAAGCACTGGCCAAAAAATTTGGTATCGGAGGGAGCCACGATGAGAAAGATTTGGAAGGGTGTGAAGAATAGGATACAACTATAAGAGAGAACATAAAATTTTCTCATACTCATTTTAAAGTCAAAACAAAAGTTAAAATAAAGAATTTTGAAGGACAAGTAGATGCAAAATTACTGGATAAATGGATAAAATAGTTGGAAGTTTATTTTAGTGTGCATAATGTCACTGAGGCACAAAGGATCACCTTTGCACATCTCAAAATGGAAGGTCATGCTCTAGTTTGGTGGGAAACCCATCTAGCCACTTGTGAAAAGAAGAAACGTCCTATTTTCAGTACTTGGAAGGGTTTTAAAGAGTTACTTAGAGCTAATTTCTATCCTATCAGCCATAAGACTGACTAGATGATTAAGTGGTAGTACTTTAGGTAGGGTAGTGGTCAAAGCATGCATGACTATACTATGAAGTTTCGAGAGACAAGCCATGTTGCTTAATATGGACTTGGAGGATGAGGAAATTCTAACCAAATATTTGGGAGGAATTCACACTCACCTTCGAGAGGAAGGTAATCTCCACGAAGACCAAGGATATAAACAAAGCTTGTGTATAAGCATACTATATTTATGATGAGAATAAGGAAGGAGAAACAGAGCCAAAGGAAGACCCATCAACAAATCAGTAGAAAAAGGAGAAGGGATCAACAAATTACAAAGGTAAATGGAAAGGTAAACAGTCACCACCGCTTTGCATAATTTTAAATATCCTAAAAAATTCTCTAAGAATTATGATATAAATGGATAAACTGATGCCACATGTTAGAAGTTACATTTGGAATTACATCCAAAGCACCGAACCAAGTATTCTAAGAAATACATGGCCACCGTGTGAAGATAGAAGAAGATGTGGAGGATTATTCGGATGTAGACGAGATGTTGGGATGCATCGCCACTAACATGTATAGAGGAGAAGAAGAAGAAGAAGAAGAAGAGATGAGTAAGTTATTTCAAATCAAGAAGACTAAGGTAAATGATTAAGTAAATTCAGGTTCTCGAGTCAAATTTGATTTTTGATATGGTTGTAAAATATCTTGGTCTAGAAACTTACGAGAATCCACATCCATATGCATTGGAATGGGTAAAGAAGGGTCTATAAATCCAAGTAACAAGAAAGTGTAAGTTCAGATTTGGGATAAATTCCAAAACACATAGATGTATTAGAGGTTGATATCATTCCACTTGATGCATTTGATGTTGTCTTTGGAATTCCTTACTTGTAATTCAGCAATGCTATATTCACAAGGAGGGAGAACCGGTATAGGGCGAGATGGATGGATGGTACAGATGGGGTTTTGAGCCTTTTTATGAAAGATGGATGGTTTTGGGCATGACCAACCTAGATGGGTCATATATGAATTTTTTTAATGAATTTAATGGAATTTTTTAAAATCATTTTGGTTAAAATATTGTCTAGGACCGACATCTCTTGTGTTCTAAGGAAGAGAAGGCTATAAAGCAAGTGTTTTGAGATCATTTTTGAACTAGTGCTCTTAGAGGAAAACATGTGTAACCCAAGTAGAAGTGTGTTGCAAGTATGAAGGCATGATTTAAAGTCTTAGGAAGTGTGTTACAGGTTGAGGAAGTATAAAGATAATTTTTTTAAGTGATTATAGCCAATATAAGTCCAAGAAGAAGAAGAAAAAGTGAGTTGTGTGAATGAGGGTTTGAAGATGTGTGTATGAGTTGAATTAGAGATCTCCATCATTTATGAAAGGGAAAAATTTGATATCATATTCATCAAAGGTGGTTAAGTGGGTTCTTGATCACCTTGGGTGATCCTTAGGGATCTATAAAAACACACCATTCCATCATATCCATCAGCACCAAGAAGGAAAAATGAAGAAAAATGAGGAAAAGGAGTTTCTATCTGCAAATCAACAAAACTGCCACTCGTGTAGAGTGATGATTATAGAACCACTTCCTAGATAGGGCGGTGATCCTATAAATTTTACCCACCAGGTGGCAATTATATGATCATCGGTTTGTGTAGGGTGGCAATCCTAAAACTTTTGACGAGATAAATAAAATCAAGGAACGAATAGTTCCATAATTCGAAGAGATGGTTGCGTCTCTTCCCTTCCATTATCTTTCACATCTTCTAGTGCACGGGATGACATGGGAAGGCCTAAAAATGCATGAAAGGAAGTGAAGAATGGGCATTCATAATATCCAAAGAGATCAAGAGAAAATTTGGAGTCATGAGAGCTAGTGAACAAATATTCTTCAGTGGTGGAGTGGTATTATAGGAGCAAGGTGTAAGAAATAAATCAAACAAGTAACTAGAGGGGAAGTTTACATTTTTTTCTTCTCTACGCTTATTGTAATATGTAATTGTTTAAAATTGGCCAATAAAAGTGGGAAGAAAGAGTGTTTTTCCCTTCCCGACTGGTTTTCCTCCATTAGAGGTTTCTAGGATAAAATTGTTGGTGTTTGGAGTTTGAATTCATTTCACTTATCTATAATTTCCTTTCTAACACACTAGATAATCAGTCACTAAGGATCTAATATTCATCAAATCTGTCATTTTCCAAAGAGAAAGTAGAACAACAAATTATTGTGATTTTGTGAATTTCCAAAGTAGAAGTATACCTATCATTGGGGGTTATAGCATCCTTTTGGAGTTGGTTCTTCACAAAATTAGGGTTTAGTGCTCCTTTTAGGGTTAGTTCTCTACTAAACTTGGGTTTGGTGTTCCTTGTGGTGTTGGTGCCTCAATAAATTTGAAACATAGCAATATAATGTTTGTGTTTAAGCTAGTTTTCTTCCCCATGAGGGTTTCCCACTTAAATATTGTGTCTATGAGCTCTCTCTTATGTGTTATGGTTATTTAAATGTATTATGCACACTTAATAAGAATATTTGAATGTATATGAATGGATGGATGTGAATAGTTGTTGAAATTAATTGTAAATGAAAAAATAGGACTAATTAACCCCAAATCTCATTCATTTTTTCTTCCATAAAATCTCATTGCATATGCTCATCCAACTCACCTATGGTGAGGTGGCTCACCCTGGGACTCAAGATCTAACCTAGAAAATTTCCTTAATATCTACATATTTGGTTATTTAAATTACCTCTGAGTAATATGTGGTAATGAATTTTATCTTGAGGATCTTTCCACCCAACTCGATTGTGATATGGATCTATCTCCAAGTTATGGTGAAATATTACTATGATGTGTCTTAGCCACCGAGAAATCACTACCAGATCATTGAGATACTTACAATTTTTTACAATACTTGGGACTTAGTCCCACATGCATTGGAATATGGACCTCTATGAGGTTGATAATAAAATTTATAGACATTGTAATGTGAATAAATTTTGTAGGATTCCCCTTCTTAAAATGAGTGGACTCCAAAAGGTTTTGGGACCCTAACCAAATATGTAGGACCCACCTCAAATGTCAAAGATTGAAGGCTGCAAACTATTATTGTTCTCAGATAAACTTTAACACTTGTTGCTCTCACATTCTTCCACTTAGAATTTTTTTAATTTTCAACATTAGTGTTTTGCAACCTACGCTTAGTTTTTTCCAGCCAAACTTGAACTTTAGCAGATGATATCTTCCCGCATGAAATTTATTTTCCTCCATTCAAAATGATTCAAAAACTCTTGACGAGATCTTCCATAAGAAACTAGTTTATGGAAGTTTTGGGAACATTGGGTCCATGAATATCCTCTAGAGCACACCACCCCACCGAAAACCTTTTGTACCTCTAAAAATTTTCACTCTCATAAAATATTTGAATGAACAATTACTTCCTTTTATATCTTTCCCATCTCTTCTATGAATTAAAATATTTTCTTGTAAATTGTTAAATAATCAACAACATGAACATCATTCTAAGGAAAATTTAAATTCTCACCTTGATTTTCTATCTTTGGAGGTTATCTCTTTGTATGATGTTATTTCTCTCTATGTGATGTTTTCTCTCTCTATGATTTTATCTCTCTGTATGAGTTTAATTCTTTCTATATAAATTTATATTTTTATTTTTATGATGTTATCTCTTTGTATGAGATTATCTCATTCCAATGGGGCTATTTTTCCCTTCATGAAGATGTCCCTTCCAATGGGCATATTTCTTCTAATTATGGAGTGGTATCTCCCAATAGAGGTTTTCTTTTTTTAGGAGCTATGTCTTAGAGTGTACTATCAATTACTGTCTCTCTTATTTTTGGAATCCAAATGTCCCAAACTAGAGCCCGAAACTAGGTGATGAAGAAATTTCCAAACCCCTTCCTAATTCTTCCATTTAAAACTCTACATTAGGTGATTTGGTCTCTTATTGGTAAGTTTTTCTTATCCATCAGTGTTGCTAGATACTAGAAAGAATGCTTATATTCTCCTTACATAGAAACATAGGAAAAAAACATGGTAATCAAGCAATTTCCTTATGAATGTGTGTTATCATCCTTACCTTAACGCTAAAATCTACTTGTATAATTTTTCCTTTAATGGGGTCTTATATTCAATTACAAATAGACATGGATTTTAAATACTCTTCCATTGCAAAAATTCCCTATAAACGGTCTTAAAAATTGTATTTAAATATTTGCACATGTATTAGAAATACATTTTCAAATGGAAGGAAATAATGCCAATGTACATTTAGAAAACAATTGTTCTTGTTGAGTTGTGGAGCTTAATTTATTTACAGGGCATGCTTTTACAGACTTTTTGGATTACACAAAGAACTAAATGTGGGTTGACAAACCACCTTCGGTTACCTAGGGACTAGTATCGATCAGAAAGGAGTAACCACCATCGGTTAGGGATAACCAATATTGATTAAGGCTAGCCAACCTCGATTACTGTGTGTGACTATTATAATTAAGTTTTGGGAATTAGATCTATATTTAGTTGTAAAGTGAATCTAATGGTTTTAATTTCATAACTAAAGTGCCCTAAGATTTTAGATGCATATATAAGCATAAAGCTAGTGTTTTAGAAAAGATAATTCAATTGAGAATTAAGAGAAGTTTCCTTTTGAGAGAAAAGAGAAATTTGTAGAGAAGAAAGTACATGACATCTAAGAAGGTGTGGAAGATTGCAAATCTTCATTGTATTTCCTCTATGATAATAAATTGGTTATTTCTTGGTGGACGTAGCCCACACTGGGTGAACCACGTTAAATCTTGTGTATTGTTTCTTCTTGTTTATTTCCATATTGATTGATTTTATGCTTAGATTTGATTAATATATTTATACAATAGGTGTCCTAACCCCAACAACTAGTATCAAAGCATATTTGTTTGAGGGTTGTGTGTGTTAATAGATTTAATCACAGTGGTATTTCTGATTGAGTGAAAGAAAAGTAATGGGAGAAGAAGGAAAATTCAGAGTAGATAAATTTAATGGCCATGACTATCTATTATGGAAGATGTAGGTGGAGGATTTTATATATTAGAAATATTTATAATTACCGTTGGATGAGAAGACAAAACCTATAAAAATGACTGATGAAGAATGGAAATTTTTTGATATAAAGGCTCTGGGATCTATAAGATTGAGCCGGGAAGAATTTGTGGCTTTGAATAGTACCAAAGAATGATCTACGGTAGAGTTAATGAAATATTTAGAAAATTTATATGGAAAACCTAGTTCTTCAAATAAAGTTTATTTGATGGAAAAAATTGTTTAATTTAAAGATGCAAGAAGGTGGATCCGCATCAAGTCATTTGAATGATTTCCGGTCTATTGTAAATCAATTAAAATAAGTTAATATTCAATTTGAAGATGAAGTGAAAGAAATTTTATTATTAATCTCTTTGCTAGATAGTTTGGATAACTTGGTAATGGTTGTTAGTAATACAACTTCTGTTACTAATGTTTTAAAGTTTGATGATATGGTTACTATAATTATTATTAAAGTTATACATAGGAAAAGTATAGGAGAATCATCATCTGGGAATGCTTTGAATGTAAAAAGAAGGGGAAGGTAGAAGGAGAGATCCAAGAGAAAGAATAATTGGAAATTAAATTCTAAGAATGGAATATCTAAATACAGATGTAGAGGTATAATCTACTAGAATTGTGGAAATAAATTTCATGCAAAGAAGGATTGTTGGTTCAAGGAAAACAAAGGGAATGTACGAGAGAAAGGTAAAGAGGAAAATGTTGCTAAAAAATAGGTAATGCAAGATTCCCTAATTCTCTCCTTGGATAATAAAAAATTTAGTCATGGGTTTTATTCAAGAGCTTCCTTCCATGAAACCCTAATAAGGGTTATTTCAAAAATTATGTCCAGGGTAATTTTGGGCATGTTTATTTAGGAGATGATGAGACATGTAATATTACTGGTAGAGGTGAATTTAATCTTAAATTGTAGAATGGAAATACATGGATATTGAAATATTTTATGCATGTTCCAAGCCTCAAAATAAATCTAATCTCTGCAGGATAATTGTGTGAAACTAGTTGCATGGTTACACTCATAGTTGAATCTTGGAAAGTTACCAAGGGATATCTTATTGTTGCAAGATGCAAGAAGGTAGGATCATTGTATTTGTCTACCTGTATTACTGATTCCTTTTATGTTCTATCTACTTCAGATTTAGATACAAACATGTGGCACAATCAGCTAGGCCATATGAGTGAAAAGGGAATGTAGATCTTAAAGGAAAAGGGTAAGTTATTAGATTTGAAACATGTAGATCTTGATTTATGTGAGCATTGTATTTTTGGAAAGTAGAAGAGAGTGAGATTTCTCAAAGTTAGGGCAACAAATAAGAAGCATAAATTATATCTTGTACACTTAGATGTGTGGCAATCATCCCAAGTAGATTATCATGGTGGATCCCAATACTATGTCACTTTCATTAATGATGCCACAAGAAAGGTGTAGTTTTAATGTATAAATCATAAATCTTATGTTTTTGAAACTTTTAAAATATGGAAATCCCTTATGGAAAATGAATTGAATTAAAATTTAAAGTTCCTTAGATCTAACAATGGTGGTGAGTATTGCAGTAAGGATTTCAATGATTATTGTTCATTAAATGGAATATGTAGAGAAAGGATGGTTCCTAGAACACCATAGGAGAATGGTGTTGCAAAGAGAATGAACATGAAAATCATGGAACGTGCTAGAAGCATGAGGATACATGTTGGATTTCCCTTATAGTTTTGGGTGGAAGCAGTAGACACGATAGTTTATTTGATTAACTATGGACCTTCAAGTGCACTAAATGGTGGAATACCAGAAGAAGCTTAGATTGGAAAAGAGGTAGATCTTTCTTTTCTTAGAGTATTTGGCTTAGAAGCTTTTGTGCATATTGATAAGGAAAATAGAAAGAAATTGGATGCTAAATCCAAAATATGTACTTTCATTGGTTATGGCTCTGGTGATTTCAGATTCCGGTTTTGGGATTTAGAAGGTTCTAAGATAATTAGGAGTCATGACATTGATTGGAATGAAAAGAGAATGTACAAGAATCAAGTTTTGGTACCTAAAGGTGAACAGGTAGAGAATTGTGTGGATGAAAATGAACTCTCATATTTAAAACTAACACCTACAAGTTTACCCAGTAACCAACATTATTTTACCCATGACCAACATCGGTCCCCTGTATCGGCGTCGGTTACAGAAGAGACAAAATGGCATCGGAAGAAGGTGATCATGTCGCTCACTTTTAGAAGTAGATACAAATCTACATGAAGAGTGGATTAAGCCTCCTACAACCCAAATCTCAATGAGAAGGTCACAAAGGGTAAGTAGACCTCTAGAAATATTTTCACCTTCCTTGTCTTATTTATTATTGACTGATAGTGGTGAACTAGAAAGCTTTGAAGAAGTAATGTAGGATAAATCCCACAAGTAGTGTGAGCATGACATGGATGAGGAGATGGAATCCTTAGAGTAGAACTATAAATTAAATTTAGTTAAGTTTTCAACAGGTAAAAGAGAATTGCAAAAACAAGTGGGTTTACAGGATCAAGGAAGAAGAGGGTGGACAAAAGAGATACAAGGAAAGGCTTGTAGTAAAGGGATTTGTACATAAAATAGGTATTGAATTTGGTGAAATATTTTCTCCTGTTGTTAAGATAACTTCGATTCATAATGTATTGAGTTTATTCATAGTAGAGGATTTTTATTTAGAGCAACTTGATGTCAAGACAACATTTCTTCATGGTGATTTAGAGAAAGAGATTTATATGAATCACCCGTTTGGGTATGAAGTCAATGGTAAGGATAAAATTGTGTGTAGATTGAAAAAGAGCCTATATGGTCTCAAGAAAGCTCCAATTCAATGGTATATGAGGTTTGATAGTTTCATTCATGAGAATGGTTATTTGAGATTTTAATTCGACCATTGTGTTTATTTCAAGATGATTGGAAATGGGAGTTATATTATTTTGTTACTATATGTGGATGATATGCTTATTGCAAGATCTAGTATGTGGGAAATTGGTGAGCTTAAAGAAAAGATAGCTCACACATTTGCAATGAAGGATTTGGGAGCTACAAAGAGAATCCTTGGCATGAAAATTCATAGAGACAAAAAGAACATGAATTTGTATGTATTGGGAGAATTATATCAATAAGGTGTTGGAAAGGTTTAATTTGTAAAATTCAAAACCTATAAGTACACCTATAGTTGGAAACTTCAAATTGAGAACAGATCGTTGTTGTACATTACATGAGGAGGTTGAATACATGAAACGAGTTCAGTATGCTGGAGAAATTGGGAGCTTAATGTATGCTATGGTTTGTACTAGACCAGACATTGCACATGAAGTGAGAGTTATGAGAAGATTTATAGCTAAGCCAAGTAAAGAGCATTGGAAAGTAGTCTAATGGATTTTTATGTATTTGTGAGGGACATCCAACATACATTTATGCTATGGTGGGTCAGATACTTATTTACATGGCTATGTGGATTTAGACATGGCTGGTTATTTGATGGCAGGAGGAGCACCATTGATATGTTTTCACAATAGGTGACATGAAATTTCACTATATTTCTAGATTACGTAATGTTGTGGCCATGTCTACTTCGAGGTCTGGGTATGTTTCAGCTAAAAAATATAGAAAGGAGATTATATGGATGAGAAAGTTCATGGAATAGTTGGGAAAGGAGAAAGAGGATTACAAATTATACAAGTAATAGTCAAAGTTTGATTCATCTAAAAAAAATACTCGAAGTTTCATTCTAGAATGAAACACATTCTTGAGATATCACTTCATACATGTATTGGAGGATGGGTAGATGAAGTTGGAGAAAATTCATACAAATAAGAACCATGTGGATATGCTAATGAAGTTGTTGGAAAAGGAGAAGTTAAAGCCACACTCCACTTCGTTGGTATTCGAGTTTAAGACTTAAGGAGGGAGAAAGAGGCAAAGAAAAGGATCAAAGGAAGGAGTTGTATGGTACAATGTAACAATTTATATCCAAGTGGGATATTGTTGAGTTTTGGAGCTTAATTTCTTCACATGCATGCTTTTACAAACTTTCTAGATTACACAAAGAACTTTAGAAGATCACCACCCAAGGACCTAGATCGTATCAGGGAAAGGAGGAACTACCATCGGTTAGGTCTAACATGTATCGGTTAAGGCCAACTAGCATCGGTTTCTGTGTGTGACTATTTTAATTAAGTTGTTGGAATTAGATCTATCTTTAGTTGTAAAGTGAATCTAATGGTTGTAATTACATAGCTAAAGTTGCCTAATATTGTAGATGCATGTATACGGATAAATCTAGGGTTTTAGAAGAGAGAATTCAATTGAAAATTAAGAGAAGTTTCGTTTTGAGAGAAAAGAGAAATTTGTAGAGAAGAAAGTATAGGACATCTAAGAAGGTGTGGAAGATTGCAAATCTTCATTGTATTTCCTCTGTGATAATAAATTGGTTATTTCTTGGTGGACGTAGCCCACACTAGGTGAACCACGTTAAATCTTGTGTATTTTTTCTTCTTATTTATTTATGTATTGATTTATTTTCTGCTTAGATCTGATTAATATATTTATACAACCGGTGTGCTAACCCCAACAGTTCTTATGTGCCTTAAACAATGATCTCAAGAATATTTTTACCCATCCTTTCAAAGGTAAAAATTAAGGTAAGAAAACATTCTAATTTTTTTTTTTATTATGGTCAAATAGTTTTTCAAAGGGACTATACCCTTATACAAGAGTGCTCAACAACAAGATTTCATCTCAAAAAAGCCCAACAACAGAAAAAATCTATCAAGGAAGGAACCAGCAAAAGCAAAACAGCTACTACAAAACAACTAAAAACATCAACATAACAACAACACAACTACCTAAGAAATTGCGTAATGTGCCATTTGCCTAAATGTAGCAATAATAGCACCCGAAAAGATAAGAATCAAACCTTGTCCAATATGGTGGGGGATTTAGATTTGGCATTACCCTTCTTTTCCTATCCACCACCTGTCCATGCCTCGATTTCCCACATCCACTACAAATTCCCGAAAAAATGCAAGAGGTTTGATGGGGAATTGATCCATATGGGGGCCGAAATATATTTAATCACTAAACATGTATATGAGAAGATAAATAAAATGACACAACTTGTAACTAGTTTTTCATATTGTCTCTTCCCAACTAGATATCTCGGTGGATTTATACATCCACATTTAAGTCAAATAATGAGTTATTTTCCTTCATAAAAATGTGAATAAGACACACAATTTAAATATGTCATATAAATTTCAGCTATATAAATCTATTATCCATAAAAGGCAAGTAATGTCTTACCAACCCTTTTTGACGAATTCTCCTTTGTGGGTTTTCATTTTGCTAAGTGAGATTGGCTTGTTGATTTTTGTTCCACTTTATTCCTATGAAGTTGAGGGTGGAGTTTCCAACATTTCTCAATCCAGTGTCCACTCATCTAAAAATTATTAAATTATTTTTCCCTATTCTCCATATCTTGTTTAGGAGAGTAGTCTTTATTAATCCTTCTCTAAATATTTCCTCTTCCAACACAACAACAAAGGTGGTTTCTTAATCTACAAAAGCATGGAAACAAACACCATATTGTTTTTGTTACATGACCATCCTTCACATAGTTGAAATGCACATTGTAATATTTACCTTTCCCATACTTTATACAAATTTTATTTATGCAATATTTCCAAGGGGAAACTTTTTTCTTTCCTATTGTGGGATTTCTAACTTTTTTAGAATGTTGTTCCTTCTCTAACTTACACTCATTCACAATATCAGTTTATTAGGCTTGCCCAATATTGAAAGAAACATAATTTTCATTAGAAATATTATTAAAATAATTTTTTTTACCTTAAATAAGAAATTTTGAAGTTCTAGGGGTATAGGCTCTTCTCTTTAAGTGTGTTTAACTTCATTTATTTTGGAACATTCCCTAATTTCTCTCTTACCAATGTCACATCCCAAACCCGCATACTGAGTTATTTCTTCTACATAAATGTGATTAGTAATACCTTTGCATTTATTCCAAGGTCCTTCCCATCAAAACCCATATTATTTAGTAATTTTTCTCTAATACCTTTAGTATGATTCTTAAATTTACCAAAATCAACATTTAATTCATGATGGGAGAAAGGAATACATGGTGATTCACTCATAGTGCAAACATCATAGGTTTATACATCTATCATAGAGGGTTGTGGTTTTCTCGATATAATTTGTAGTATCCTCCACTTTCTCACCAATTTATAATCTTTCCAAGACATTATCTTTGGTTTGCAATTCAACTTATAATGTTTCAATGACACCTAGGAATATTTATCCTTATCTTATCAATCTCTCTTGGAGCTCCATGTTTTCATTCTCCAAGGAATGCCATCTTCTTCTCATCTCGCAAATTTTATTTCGAATCTGTGGTTAATGTCTTCTACCTCCTCAAGTTTCATATCCTTTCCTATGGTTATCTTGTTGTAACCTATATCCAAATACAAACTAAACCAAAACAATAATATCAAATGGAAAAAATTTAGCAATGTTTTAGAAATATTATTCTTATACCAAACTTGATCCAAAAATGGTAAAGTTTAACTGACTCTATTTTCCCATTTTTGTGGATACTTATTAATGTTTCTAAAATTAACATACTACATTAAAATTGACATGTGAAAACATTGAAATTGTATTATATTCATCAAATTCAAACCACATCTAATTCTATAATTATTCTATTAATTTCTCTATTTCCCATAAAGTGTGTAATTACACTAAAAATTAGCATGTATACTTAAAAATTTAGATCATAACTTCTTTAAAATAGCAGAAAATGAATGAAAACTAGAGACACAAAACTCCAAATTTGATAATGGAGTTCATGTGTGAGGGAATACATGTCTAGGTTCATGAATACAACAAACCGATCCTATTAATGATGTAAAAATAAACACAAAATTGTTACATCCATCTCCAAGATGGGTAATAGGACCTGCAAGTGTCTCATACCACCTCTAAAAAGTCTACACAACTAGCTCTCAACTTTAAAATGGCATATTCCTACACAAAATGGGCTCCACCTACATTTTCTGTCTCTAAAAAGGCATATTATCTCTCTAAAATACTACAGAAAAATTTATACATAATTGTAAAATATGTCTATGTTATGTCATCGTTGCATCATCCATACATTAAACATTGCATAACGGGTAAAAACTCTCCTTGTTTGGGATAAATATCAATTAAAATTGTCTAGGACTATACATTGTCCCATCAATGACCTCTTTTAATACAAAAATCCACCTTATGTATTATTATTGATCCTTGTGGTAGGTGTAGACACTCGCCTTGGCATTTCATTTCTTGAAACAACACAAATTGTACAATACTCTTGCACTATCCCAAACTTGCTCAATTTGATCAAGTATGTTATCTATAGTTATATATCACTCATTCTTACTCACACATAAAACATATTTTTGCATAACAGTCATATTAATCCATCAAATTAGGTTATACCCTCGTCTATTAAAATTCCAACTTTCAAATTACTCACACATGTATTTGGGACCATAGCATTTAAAAAGGACCACAATTCCCATACACTATGGTCCGACCTATCTGCTTTTGGTCCCTCTTCCTCCAATGGTACTTTTCTTAATTTTAATTGATTTTATACACATCTATTCATCTTTATCTTAGTTTTATAGATCTAGAACTCATATATAATAAAGTTATTCCTCTCTAATTAAGAGAAGGGAATTGTATCTACTTAACTCCTAAGTTTCCAAAAAGAAAACACTAAGAAAAATTATAAGAAAAAATACTCTAAGACTCGGTTTATCTCCATATAATCTACATACTCATTCTAGATAATTCATACACTCATATTTGCAAGCACAAAAGTTGTATTATAAAATCCCGAGTTAAGGTAGGACAAAGTTTCAAGTACAATTACATTGTTATAAGGTCATGATTATCAATTTGGTTTCATACATTCTAGATATCATGTGCTAGGTGAGAACAATGTGTGGTTTGATCCCTCTTTGGAGTAGTTGTGATGTTGGTAATTCACAAGGGTGCCTACAACCTGACTAATGCTTATTTTACATGACTCCTTCACCATATAATGTTTTGAATATTCAATTAGATGTGTTGTGAGAATCACAAAGTGTCAAAGGTCCAAATTACAGATAGGAGAAGATCAAGAAGTAGTGCACAAAACTAGGAAGTTTCAAGGGTTGAAAGTATAGAGGGACAGGACGTATAGAAAGGGTCATAGTAGGGGTACACTTTGGTCCATACCATACACCTTAGTCCGAGAATTTTTTTATGATATTGTTTCAATAATGAAGCTCTACTAGATCATTTCTAGCCCATCTTCATAAAAACCATAATATCAGTCAAGTCTTCATCTCCTTATCATTGTTGGTACTATTTTGTAATTTTTCATATTTATTTAGATTTTTTCAATGATTATTCCTAATATTTATGCAATTATCCTTGAAACTAATTTATTAGGATGATCTACCATCAATTACTACCCCCTTAAATTTAACCATTTAGGTTAAATCATTTAGTGAACTCGAGTATATATGTTACAAATCAGTGTATCTTCTCCTACTCTCTTGAGTCATTTTTCTACATTTTAGGGTCATTGGATTTCTAATGATAATTTATTCCTTTGCATCATGGTTGAGACTCCTCCATTGAATATATAATTCAAAAGATGTAATTTATTAGTAACCCGTGCTCTTTTAATAATATCTTTGGCCTTAACATATATACCATTTATTTTTATATCAAATAGGGATTTCTACTAATGACCTAACTCTCTCTACCCTATGTATTCATGGGTTTGACAATACACCCGTGTAGGTATGGGGGATATCACTTACCCAATTATAGCAGGTCATTGTACTCTTAATATTCCATGCCCGATAATTTCTAATAATCTAAATTATAATATTCTTCTAGTTCATCCTTGGTTGTATGCCATGCATGTTGTACTCACATCTTCCATTCTAGTTTCTTCTCCCCCACCTCTATGGGGACATCTCATCTTAATGTCTCAATTCCTATGTCTACTAATCATTTTATTATCCTCTTATCTCTCATATTCTACCTAATTCTTCTAGAGACACCCATTCCTTATAGTCCTTGGTGCATGATCTAGAAGCCCAAGTTCTTTAATTACAAGGTGCAATCCCACTACATATTCTTATTATTTGGATTCCTCACTTCTTCTACACAATCCTTTTAGATAAATGGTGTGTCTTGTCCTATTTCTCCCATAGGTACATATATTATACCTATAATTATGGGGGAAACCCATTTTCCCTTTGCCAACATTGCACTAATTATAGATTTTATGTATACTACTTATCACATGATTAATTTTATACCAACCTCTCTAAAAAGGATTCCTTGTCTCTTCTAATACATTACTTCCACTATATTTGATACACTTATATATGTTATTTTGGTCAATATTGGTATACATGGCGTCACTCATGATAATCTTACTCTTGTTACTTTATGCACACCTTGGTATGTATTTATCTCCTAATGATTTTGTATCACCCCTTATAGTTTTAATTTCCCTTGTGTATCTCCCTCTTCCTTAGGTTGTTATGAGATACCCTCATTGTATTAAGCCTCTTGTGTACTTATTTTATCCTCATATTCCTCTTGATAGTACATAGGTGCTTAATCCATACATAGTTCAACCTTTTTTACTATAAGGTTTTCCCCTCATTATCTTACTCACCAAACATATAAGTCAAACATGGATTCTTATCGATCTCATCCACCTTACTCTCCTCCCATAGTTTATATTTCATATGTGCTCGAGTCACATTATGAAGCACAATTTATTCCCAAGATTCCATATTCCTTGATATCTTCTCCACCTCCTCATAAGGTTTTGATGGGATATACCATATGATACTCACACATTGGAGGCATCTAACTATCCCTCATTTCGCAATAACACACTTTATTTATAGGTTCAAATTGACTATTAAGGAGTACACACACACACACACACACACACACACACACACACACACACACACACACACACACACACACACACACACACACACACACACACACACACACACACACACAGGAAACATTTCTTCCCCCTATATTTACATAATCTATAATTCATACAAATGCACTAAAAATATAAATATTTACTCTAGGGTAATTATTGTATCACCTTTCCTTATCTTCAAAGAATAGGTTTCCATCTATACCCTCAAGGGGCCTAAAATATAAAATAAAATAAAATATATATAAACACCAAAAAATATTGCATCAATATTACTTGGTTGTTTCTATTACACACTTATATTATTCATGTTGCACATTAATTATCACATTAACTTGATACATAGTATGTTATATCATTTTTCTATATACATGTGATTTGACATGGTACATTTATTTGAATGCAGGATACAAAGATATTGTTACATGATGTAGGATGTTTGGCACTTCTCTTTACATGATATTCTCGCAACAACTAGGGAATCCACTTTACACTTTATCACATACATGTGTTATTATTCCAATCTTTGATACTTTAATTTATCTTAACCTATTCACTCAATATATACATTGTGTCATACTATTTATTATTATAATATGCTAAGGGGTGCTTCATGTGTAGAATTTATTTGTAGGTTACTTCCAAACTGGAACCATTTTCATATTATGACTTATTTTTTATTTTACTTTCTTTCTATGTGCTTTCACTTGTTTACAAGAAATTCCCTTTGTTACTTGATTTTTTCTTGTTGGCCCAATACATCGATTTTATTACGATAACCTAAGTGGTGTACCATGTATGTTGCATATTTTTTTCCATGTTTTTATATTTGTGTGTCCTTTCATATGTCTTCTTACATCTACTACTTGTTTCTTTATTTCTTTCTTTCTACTAACACTTTTCTAGTTTTTCTATGATGTTCCTATGTATGTATGTTGCATGGTATATAACATGAAAACTCCTATATTTCCCCATACAAGAATCCTAAAACACATGTGCACATAAAATATAGATCATCGTGTTTGGGCCATAATCACATTAATCCATTTGACATACCACAAACAAAGGTGATACCATCGATGATATCTCACCCTCCGAGTAGTTCAAAATCATGAAATAAAATAAAAGGTAGAAAATAAGACATTTCATAGGTTCAAAAAATGCATCAAAAATAGAATTGGGTTAGAAAACATATAAGGACAAAAATGTACAGAAAATACCAAAAATTTTAGATGTTATGGTGCATTCCATACACTTCCATCTTGGGGGAAAATTCAATATATTTTTCAATTAGTAAACTTTCTCATGGAAATTTACAACCTCTATACTTAGTATTAATGATAGAGTGCATGGTACAGTTTAAATTATGGTGACACCAAGGGTACGTGTAAGCTAGCATTTCCCTAGTAAATTGTGTCATCATTTACAAATCAATTAGATTCATGTTCATCTGTAATGGCACTTGTATGTGGGTTTTGGGAATTGTCGAGTTTATTATTATCCTCGTAGGCTTGAGTTTCCATTACACCTATTTTTTTGAAGGGATGTAGAGTAAATAGAACACTACCCCATATAGTTCTCTTCACCAAGTGGGGTGCCTTTACACTTATTTTTATTCTCCTTATCACATTCCACATGGGGCCCGATAAACCCAAGTCCTTCTAACTAGATCTATCATAAATCATGGAAAATCCCCATGAAAATGGTAGTGGGAGTACTCTCTCCCCTTCTCTTGTAAAACAACCAGGAGTACTCTTTCCTTTTTTATTACATATTTATAATTTCACACTAAGTTCAAAATTTTCAAGTTCAATTTGTATTTCCTATACTATGGACATTGACTACTCTTTTTTCTTCAGGTACTCATCTTGGCAAAACAAACACATCTAGAATAAAGACAAAGTCCTAGTACAATCACACAACACTCTAAGAGAAGGAAAATGTGTCTACATACTTAGGTAAATTTCACTTTAAGCATGAAACTTTCAATTTCATACTTAAAGGGGGGAAAATTTAGACACTCATTTTGGAAATTCATGTCTTGCAACAACACCCTTTCACTAGCCCACAATTGCTCAATTTGACCAATCATGTTATCCCTAGCTATTTCTCACTCATTGTGTTTTCACATACAATCTATTTTTTTGCATAAAGGTCGTATTAATACACAAATTCTAGCTTTCAAATTAAGCATACATGCATATGGTACCATAGTGTCCTCAAGTGACATAACTCCAATATTCAATGGGACAACATGGCCACTTTGTTCCCTCTTCATCAAAGGTTACTTTTATTAATATTAATTACTTCTGCAGACACTTCTAGTTGTCTTTATCCTATTTTTCCAAATCCAAAACACATATATAAGTAAGTTATTCATCTCTCATCAATAGAAGGGAATTATATCTACTTAACTCCTAAGCTTCCAATGAGAAAATAGTGAGAGAAATAACAAGAAAATATACTCCAAGACTCCCGTGAGAATTATATCAACTCATATGTGCAAGCAAAAAGTCACATTATCAAATTCAAGTCAAAATAGGGAAAAGGTTCAAGTACAAATACATCATTACAAGGTCATGGTTATCAATTTTGTTACATACATTCTAGATATCACATGCTAGGCAAGAAAGACATGTGGTTTGAGCCCTCTTCGAGTATTGGTGATGTCATTATTCCATAGGGGTTCCCATAACCTAACTAATGTTTTTTGAAAGACTTCTTTACCATTTAGGGTATTGAAGATCCAATCAATTATATAGTGAGCATTGCATAGTGTCAAAGGTCTAAATTGTAGGTAGGAGTAGATCAATAAGTAGTGTATATACATAGAAATTTTTAGGAGCTATAAGTACAAAGGTATATGGGAATATAGAAAGGGACATAATGAGGGTACGTTTTGGTCCTTACAATACGCCTTGGTTCTAGAATATTTTCAAGACATAATTTTAGTTATGAAGATATTTCAAATCTATTCCAAGCTTCTCCATTCATTAGGTTAGCCCATATCAGCACAATAGTTAGAATATGTTGGTCATAAGAAATGGCTAAGTGTTATCCAAGAAAAATAACCACGTGAAGAAGGGAGGTCGTGTGTAGTAAGGACTTGTGTAAAAATCACAAGGAATGCATGGAGGAAGGTGCATGAACAAAAATTTACCACAACATAACACATAAAATTGTGCGCACGGGAAAAAAAAAGTAAAGATAGGTTGATGTGGTAAGGTGCATGCAATATGGTGGAATATGTCAGCACATGAGGGTTCACGCATATGCATACATGGTTTAAAGACTCAGACATTTTTTGGAGCATTGGCTAAAAATAGAATAAAATCAAGTTGATGTGATACACATGAAAAGTCCAGAAATAGGTGAATAGAGGTAAAAGCACATGCAATAAGAAAAGTTAAATAAAGGATTAAAACATGTATAGGTCGAGCTATTTATAACTCAAACTAATTTTTTTTTTTTTTTGAAAAAGCATGCAAACTAAGAATGACATGTCTATTATTAGAAAAACACATGGAGGTGGTGAAGGGAAAGTCCCCGCTAGGGTATGAATAGGGGTAGTATTCCTTGTAATAGAGATATGACCTCTATGTATGTGACTTGGAGATTCTGATGAGTTATTTTGTACATGCACATGGTCTAACGTATAGCTTTTGTTGGTGCTCATTCTGAGCCATGTTCTTAACCAAGTTGATTTTTCCAAGAAATCTCCCCATACCATATAAGGAATCATATTTACACATGTTAGATAAGAACCAAAGCTTTTGAGTATCCATGATCATTCCTTCCCATGACTTTGAATAAATTAAAGGATGGACATGACCATTCAATTCTAAGGAGACTGTAGTACACTAACTTGGTAATGTGCAAAATGAAAAACTTAATGTTCCATGGGTTGCTCCAAATTGTGAAAGGATGAAGATCAGATAATGACCAAGGTGGAATTATAGAATGACTTGTAATCATTTAAATCAACTTATTCTCACAACTTGAAGTAAGAAAGGATACCGTAGGATGACTGGTTGCAAGAAATGAGGGAGTGTGGTTGTATAACAAAACCATGGCACAATGGTTTAATTTTCTTTAGGTTTTTCAAACCATTTTGCACTCCGCATATTCCAAAAGACATAGGACACTTATAAGTCCACCAAAATCCATGGTACATGAAAGATAACTAAGCAAGCCCACGAGTAAAATCGTAATGTGAGTGAAATCTACATAACAAGTATAAAAAATAATGTTTTTCATCAATACCCTTCATTACGGGTATCCAATTCATGTAAGGTGGATTGAGATTAAATGGATACAATATCCAAAGGTAAATTCATTTGTGAAAGATAGTAGTTAAATTCACTAAAAATACATAAAAAGAATCATATGCATATACTAGGAACAAAATGGGGATTCTATAGGGGCGTTAGCCCTTGAAATATACATAGCTTCTAGTATGCATACACAAAAAGGGGATTAAGAAAGAACAAGAAAAATCTTACACACATCCATGTTGGCAACCAAAAACATAATCAAATTAAGGAATGACAAAGGAAGATTTAAAGTTAAAATATATTTTAAAAAATGGAGTTCATTTTCCTTTCCTTCTGGGATGGTTCGTTAAAATTTTTGGGGGGAAAAATCAAGGAACGCTTGTAGCTAATTTTATAAATATGAGGATTTTTCCTCATAAAAAGAGGGGGTCGCTTTTCTACTTCTTAAAAAGCTTGATAGATATAATTGTAATACTTTATGTATCTTTTATGAAATGCATGTGGATTTTAGTTCCAAAACTTCTATGTCAAGGTGGTTTTTTGGCCCCGAATATTTGGCCAAGTACAAGAAGGCATGTGGGAGCGTGGGACCTAGTTTAATAAGGGCGTGGGTCAAGGCGAGCAAGGAAGGGTTATAGCAGGTTTTAGTAGAATACATGGCACGCACATGTAAGGCAAGATGGGTTTTGGACTTAGCCATAATCAGTGTTCTAGGCATCACATGAGAAAAGTGTGACCTTATAGCATTTGGAGTGGATAAGGTGCTATCTTGGTGAATGTGGGATCAAAAGGGAATATTCCATGCATGCGATGGAAGGTTCTAGAAGAACATCATTGCACATAGTGGAGAGCTCGGATCAACGGAGGCATGCTCCATTCGAGGACCACTTAGACACTTAGAAACTATTCTGCTACCTTAGAAGGCATGTCAATGAAGGTAGGAAAGCTATATATTAAGGTGCACAGATAGTAGAAAGGGAGACTCGAGGGTGCGAGGAGAAGAGGCATATACATGGATTCATCCCGAGAGACTAGTGGTGTCAAAAAAAAGGAAAATCTCTGCAGAGATCTCATGGATGATTCTATGGGTTGAGGTTAGGAAAATATAGGAGTGATGGCACACTTAGAGGGATGGGTCTACATTCTTCTTTGTAATATGATGAACATAGTATATCTTTGATGTATGAATTGGCTCTACATGGTTATATGAGGTTTTGTTCTGACCTCAAGGGATGTAATGTGGTTATTGAGAATGTTAATATGAATGTAAGGCTCTGTTCTAAATCATATAAGTGTTCATGAGTATAATCCTTGTGCATTTCCTTTATGTATGAACCATTTTCATATGTTGTTTGCTATTTCTCTTTTCTAGATGCAATGGGGTGACACTTGTTCTAGGTTCTTAGAATTTTTATGGTTCTTTTCTATTCTTCTACATTTGATTATCTATCATAAGATAATTCATTATGACAAGAATCACATAAAGGAGAGGCTCGGCACCCATGCATTCCTCAAGTGAGCAACCAAAGACCCGCTAGGTGATACGTTGACGCATGTGATTAGACTATTAGTCTAAGGGTATAAAAAGACTACATCTTGGTTTCATTTCCGGGACCTCTTTTTGAAGTTGTTATGAGAAATGGCATGCATATTTGTCCATGTGATGCATGATGACAGAACATCTAACCTTGGAAAGTGTTGAGGCATGATTCAAGAGTATGAAGAATGAGCTTTCTCAAAGATTTAGCACTCGGACATGAGTTTGATGCACGTATATGGGTAGAAGAGAACTTATAACATGAGTTGATGAGACATTATTCTATTGTTTTCCAAGAGAACTATATGAATGTATTTCAACATATGCATCTAGAGAAAGCAGTACTATAGACCACGTGTGTGGACCCAAGATGACTATCAAAGGCTGTAGGATGCAGATATGACTTGGATGTGTACTATTGATCACTGGTGGAAGAGAGTGCTAACCAGTTATACTCTTGAATATGTCATTTCTATGTATTCTTTCCTAGAAGTTGTTGAGTTTGAGTTTATGAGGGATCCCAGAGGATTATTTTTGCATGTTATTCCTTTGGATATGAATATCTTGGTCATTACTTTGAGTTTAGAATCATTTCCCATGGCTAGATAAGCTTCTCTAAGTGTTGGGAGAGGAAAATAGGGTGGAGGAATATGGAGGACATTGCGGATGAGAAGGAAAGGGAGGAGAGACAACTCAAGTATGGAAACTATCACGAAATGGAGATGACTAGACAATGTGAGGTTGCAAGTGTGATGGATCTATGGAGGAAGATGTTACGGGAAGGATTCGAGGTTCATGTAGAGGACGTGGAACCTGAGAATTTTGTGCTACCACATCTTGTAAAAATGGGAGAGAATCCCCTTTAGCTTCTAATGAGATTTCATTGCATGAAGAAAGGATATCTATCGGCATGCATCTGAACCCACCTAGTGACCAACCCTTGATGTTTGGTTTTCCAGATCAAGGGAGAAGTATTATTAACCCAATTGGTATCGGTGGGAGTAACCGATATGCACCCAAGAGATATAATTTCTCATTTGGAACATCCATGGCTACACAATCCATTCCTATATTTGGAGGAATCTTTGACAAGGTGTAAGAATGCAAGGATTTGGTATTGTGTTTGGGAGTGGTGCGGGACACACAAATGGAAGTGGGACAATATCATAAACCATTGATGCACAATTCAATGGGATTTTGGGAACACTTGGCATGAAAACTTTAGGCCCTTTTCCAAATGCAGGAGGTGGATCTGGTGGGTTAGGAGGAATAGGACCTGGTGGATCTAGTGGATCTAGTGGAGGAGGAAACACCAGAGGAAACCAAGGCTCTGGATCAAGAGGATAAGGGCCTCAACCACCTCCACAAGTATTCTTTGAGATATCTTTGCACTTACCAGACTATAGGGGTATTGAATATGTTACAGAGCATGTGTACAAGTGTGAGTTACTATGGCATGCAAAAGGAATCACTACCCCAAAGTAGAAGGAAAGCCAGCTTTCCAACAACGCTTACAAGGGAACGTGCATATTTGGTATAGAAGTATGACCCCCATCAGATGGTGGTAGACTACACCGCATTGAAGAATGTCTTCCTAGCAGAGTTCCATATCCCTGAGTTTGATCAGAAGAGCATTAGCACTCAAGGAGATCCAATAGGGAATGGCAGAGAGTGTGTGGGAGTATGATGCATGTTTCAAGACTCTCTTGTCAAAACTATCCTATGAAATTCATCATTCTCAACATGCTCAATGGTTTTTCATAGGATTAATAACACCATTTAGAATATCTCTATTGCACAAGACTTTCAAAGACCCGAGTGAAGCTTTGGAAGTTTCCTATGCATTGAAGGTGTTGGGAGTATTGATACTGGTATTAGTCCTTTTCGAGAGGCTCAAACTACTGCAATATCCAAACAATTGGATAAGTTCTCTGCAAACTCAATGCATGAGGTTTGTAGTGGGATTTTGTGTACAAATAGTGAAGTGGAGGGGCATGTAAAGGATAGTTTCCCTCAGAATTTGGTACGTGTGTTATGGTAGTAGATTATGAAATTTACCATGGGGATCATGATGTAAGTAGGTTCCCTCTACTATAACACACAATCCATGAGAATGTTTCTTTCTATTGTAAGATCTGAACCTCTATGACCCATGATAGTAAGGATTGTAGACTGATTGATCAAATCCATGATGCTATCAATCTTGGTGTGTGCCATACTAGTCTTGTAAGTATTTCTAAGGATGATGATCATCGTTATGAAGGGCACACAGATGGAGGATCATGTGGAAGAGGTTTTCATGGAGGATTTTGTGGTCAAGAATCGTAGTTGAGGATGAAGTGAGTTCCCCTAAGGAACCCGTTATAACTATGGATTTACAGAGCCTTACAAATGTGAGTGTCATGATTTGTTACAATGCTCATGGTGTGGAAAGAAACATAAGTACAAGGGATGTCCATAGCTCTATGAGAAAATGACCCAAAGAACACCGAAGGACAAAGGCATTGGGATGGTGAGCATCAAGAAGGTCGATTCATAGTGGATTCCAAGAGTGGTGCATGAGTCAAGGCTAGAACTTGTACTAGTGACAATGCAAGTAGAGGTCCCATGCCAAGACAAAGGATGCTAGTTTCAAGAGAGGACGTGGTACATGGAAATTATCCGGACCCCGATCATCGAAGGAGGTGTATCAAGATACTATGGATGTGATTCAAAGTTTGCAAGGGGAGATCCAATGTCTAAAGGAGAAATAAAAGTAGTTGGAGAAAAGGAAGAATGCCAAGGCTCTAAAGGATGACCTGGATGAGGTCAAGGAAGTATGTAGGATGTTAAGGAAAGATAATATTATTCCTTGCTAGAAAATGTCAAAGAGAGAAGGTACCATGTGTTGAAGCAGAGCGCAAAAGGTGGGTTTTGTATGCAAACCTTCCTCCTCATACCCTTAACTATGAAAAGGAGATTACATTCAATGCAGGTTGTTGATGGATGGCTTCTAAGTAATATCCTCATTGACAAGGAGAAGATGTAAATTTTCTTACCTTAGATGACTGACATCAAATGGGAAGGCCCACATTACAACCATCTTCGAATGTGTTCTATATGGAAAACAAGACTAAGGAAATTCCCAATTGAGTCTTGAAAGATGAAGTTATCACCATTCAAGGGGTCAATTTTAATAGAGAGTTTGAAGTCTTAGCACTCACCAAGGAAGACAACTTTCCCATTGCTTGGGTGTCCATGATGTTACAAGAACAATTTTGACTGTGGTTTAACAAAGGGTATATCAGTTTTGAGAACAAGGAAGAAATGATGATTATCCCTTTAACAAATGGGAAGTCAGATCCCTATACTGGAGCCCTTAGTAGAATAATTCCTTGAAAAAATCTATGTGTGCTCCATCGTATATCCTAAGATAATTCATCTAGTTTGAAGATGCTTAGTCCTTGAGTGATACCACTAGTATGACATGTAAAAATTAGGCGCATGTGACTTATGAGTTTATTGGGTGATAGTTGAGAGGATCTGTAACAAGGATAACAAAGGCATGCTAATTCAAGCACCTAGGAGGGAAGAAGTTTCCAAGTTACTCTGGAGGAGCATACCCTAAAATTTTCTTGTGAGAAATGGAGGCTCAGTGGAAGAATGAGGATGAGAGAAGAGGAATGCTTAGTTATAACCTACTCGGAACCACAATGCATTGGTAGGCTACACATTGGGAAAGCCTCCTAGAATGGCGTGAGGGAAGAATCTCATTCTATGTAAGGTTCTCCAGGAGCAATGTGCCCACTTCCATAAAAGACTACCATGGTAAAGAGACCACCTCTTTTCATATCCAAGCGTGTGAGAAGGCTTGGATGGGAAGCACAAAAGTGTTACCACCTTCATTATGGGTGCATAAGTTGTATCCCATCTTACAAGGTTGTGCACACACATGGTAAATTCATTTAGAGATCCGCCATCAAACAGGTAATTGGCAAGAGTCAAGGCGGCCGATCTCCTTCAAGCTTTTGAGTATAGACGTATTAAGCCATCAATGGATAAGGCACTACAAGTGATCAAGCACCTTACAATGGGAGATAGTGATATGAAAAAAGATATGCTGCTAGAATTACTAGGTGAGCCTTATTTAGAAACATGCCTTAATGAGGAAAATTAGAGGAAGTATAGTTTGAGCGCGCATGTGTATGGAAAAAGAAAAGGAAAAATGGTCTATGTAGTAGACAAAGAAGAAATGGAATCTTTGGATGCTAACCATTATGAGGGTACACGTGAAGTCATAGATAGCACTGATGAGCAAGCATGTGCCTACCATGAGCCCTTTCAAACAAAGAAGGTTAATATCGGGACAGAAATAGAACCAAAAGAAGCTTTCATTGGGGACTATTGGTCAAAAAAGAAGTTTCAAAGGTCATTGAGTTGTTACAAGAATTCCAGGATTTGTTCCCTCGCAGGGTATCATGATCTCAAAGGCCTTAACCATTCCTTGGGGAGATGAAGATCAAGTTGAAGGAAGGTGCGTGCATGATTCGAAAAGGTCCTATCATATGAATCCAAATCTGCGCATATGGGTCAAGGAAAAATAGACAAAATGATAGCATTTGACATCATTGAGGAAGTAGAAGAATCAGAATGGATAATCCCAATGGTCATCAATATCAAGAAGTATGGGAGGATAAGAATTTTTGTTGACTACAGGATCTGATTTTAGTATGTGTCATCAATCCTTTTCCAACCCCCTTTATCAAGAAATTTTGGAAGGAGAAGTCAGTGAAAAGTCTACTCTTTCACATATGGGTTCTCGTGGTATCACCAAGTCGATTGCAAAGGAATACTGGATGAAGAAAAATTTCACCACTAAATGGGGAATATTTTCCTACATGATTATGCCTTTTGGGTTGAAGAATGCACTGTTGTGTTCTTGTGCATTGTGGTACAAGCATTTTCGGACTTCATCCATAAATTTCTTAAGGTTTATGTAGATGATTGACTGTGTATGGGTTAGTGAAAGACCATTGTGACAATTTAAGATTTATGTTTGAGAGATGTTGGTAAATAAGGATATCCCTCAAAATTGAGAAATATGTCTTTGCTTTACTCCATTTGGAACCCCGTTAGAACACATTATATGCAAAGAAGGCCTACTAGTAGATCCCACCAAACTTGTAGTTATTGTGGGATTAGGGAGCCTACTAGTCAAAGCGCAATGCATGGATTCCTTCAACATACGGGGTATTACAGAAATTCATCAAGGGGTATGCTAAGATCACCGTGTCCTTCGAGGAATTGTTAAAACACAAGAGTGCCTTTCATTAGGAGAGGCGCAATGAGAAGGAATTTGAAACTTTGAAGGATAAGCTTGTCACGACACCCATACTACGTTTTCCTTCTTGGGATAAACCTTTCCATGTGCAACAACTATGAGAGTAGTACTAGCACAACTAGGTGAGGGAATTATTAATCATCCCTTGTGTTTTTAACGTAGAAATTTGACACCAAAGCAGTAACATAATTACAAATCTACCGAGCGTGAAGCATTTTCTATGATCTATGCACTACACAAGTTTAGGAAGTATCTATTGGCAACACCATTTATATTCTACATGGACCACATGGCATTAAAGTAATTAGTCAACAAGCTCATTCTGTAAGGGCACATATGTCATTGGGTCCTATTATTTCAAGAATTTTAGTTCACATTGGTTATAAAACTAGGAAAGAGTAATTCAGGACCTGACCACTTATCAAGGATTAACTCGGGGAGGACATGAAAAATTGAGGATACCATGCAAGACACGTAGTTTTTTATATTGTGGCACGCACCCTCAGACTTGGAAGATATCACAATGTTCTTAAAAATAGGTGTGGCACCGAAAGGAATGAAGGCTCTGGAGAGAAAATAGTTAGCAATACATGCCACACCATATACGTTAATTAGTGGAGACCTATATAAGTTAGGTCATGATGAGGTTCTATGCCGATGTGTATTGGAACATGAGCACGTGACAATTATGGAGGAAGCACATGGTGGGATTGCAGGAGGACACTATACAAGAAATGCTACCGCACAAAAGATTTTACTAGTAGGGCTTTAGTGGGAAACCATCTATCATGATTGTATTGAGTTTTGCAAGGCCTGTGACCATTGCCATGCTCTTGAAAACCTAGGAAGAGGGATGAGATTCCATTGTGACCAATAGCCAACATTGAACCATTTAATAAATGAGAAATTGAATTTGTAGGGCCAATTTTACCAGCTGCATAAAGGACTGGTCCACGGTATATCATTACTTACACTGATTACTTAACATGTTGGGCAGAGGCAGCAAACTTATAAAGGATTGCACCGCAACGAAAGTCATATAGATTTTTATGGGAGAATATAATCAGCAGGTATGGTTATCCTTTAATTTTAACAAGTGATAGAGGTACACATTTTCTTAATGAAACAATCAGGATTCTGTTATTAGAATTTATGGTGGCCCTTCACAAGAATACCCCCTATCACCCTCAAGCAAATGGAATTGCCGAGGTATTTAACAAAATACTAAGTCATATGTTGACTAATATCTATGACATTGGAAGACAAGATTGGGATGACTAGGTGTCAACCATTCTATGGGCATACAAGACAACCTACAAGAGGTTGAACAAGGCCACACCATTTCAATTGGTGTTTGGCGCGGAGGCTGTTTTTCCAGTGGAATTCATGTTACCATCACTATGTATAACGTACGAGAGGGTTAGCTGATGAACAAACACTTGAAGAAAGTATTGATAAGTTGATGTAGTTAGACAAAAGGTGATCACTTGCTAGATGGAGTTAAAAGATAGAAAAATCAAGATAAAAATCATGACATGATCATCATATCAAGAAAAATAAGTTTGAGGTTGGGAAAATGGTGTTGTTGTATGATTCCAAGTATCTCGCACTATCCCGGGAAGTTGAAAGTCCTTTTTTTGGGACCCTACATCATCTCGTACATTCTTGATTCAGTGCTTTCCAGCTTACATAGCATTTGGATGGGACGAGATTACTATTACTAGTTCATTACAAGTGTTGATGTGTTTCCTTTCTCGTTGTTTGTTCCTTTCTTTTTTTGTTTCATTTTGCACCTTATACACTGGTAATCACATTAGTTTTCTAAGGTTGTGTATGCGTAGAGGAACGCGTAACTATTTTAATGTGGAGTGGAGTAATGCAAAGTAAAGTATAGGCCTGCAATTCAAGTTAAGTGGCCCAAGAGAACGAAGTGTGTAAGGTTGAGAAAGCACGTAGGGAAATACCGATAATAAATTATGGTGTCAAGAAGGTTGTAACAAAGACCACATATAAAGGATGAAGAGTGCAGAGATAACATGAGGTAGGTAAGGGAAAAAATCGGGAAAAGGATAGAAGAATTAACTTCGGTTCTATAGACGCGCTCGTAAAATTCTTCGGTCAAGTTGGATTTTTATGCGCTAGATGGTTGTAAATGATTTTTTGTAGGATTGGGAACATGAGTAAGGGTGTTTAAAGTCATCTAGTGGAAAAATACACATTTAATGTTAAAGTATGTTGGTAGGTAGCATAACATTTATTACTGGAGGGAAGAAAAAACTATAAATACAAGGTCGGGTAAGTCATTTTATATCTTGTTATTACGAAGTTGAAGTGCTCTTGTGAACTAGGGCATCTAGAGAGAAATTTGTGTGAAGGAAGAAGAATCCAAGAAATCTAATTGTGTGACTAGAGTGAATCTACAAACCAGAAGGAAGGAGTACACGAGTGTGAGGAAAAGTTATTTGTGGTGTGTCGTCTTGTGGAAGATTGTCCCAGTTAGGGTTTGGCAACTAGGGCACGGAGATAGAAAGATTTATTACAAGATTTGAGCTTTGGAATTGAGTTTGGATTATAGCAGAGAGTAGTAGAATAGACTAAGGATTTTGTAGTTATCCTGACATAAATCATGGCACCTAAGAAAGCAACCATTTCACCGAAGAAAACAAAGGGCAAGGGAAAAGGAAATAAAACCGCTACCTTTGCAAGCACCAACAAAGAATGGTACGTAGAAATGTAATACCCAGATGGAGTATTGATAGGAAAGGAATGGGTGTCTCATCTAAGGAAGATGACCGTGAGTGATTATAACCATCACACAAGAAAAACTAATAAGGAAATGGTGCTAAAGTTGTTCCAAACAACTAACAAAAGGATGTCAGATGGGATGCTTATTTACAATGACAAGGTGAAGGTTAAATTGTAGAAGGTAAGATTATTGCAATTGTATGAGTTGCCTTACTTTGGCAAGCATGGGTGCCTTTATCAATGGTTAATGTCACACGTGCATGAGGGTCACTTTTATTTTACGGGGTACAAGATGCGCATAACACCACAACTGATATCTAAGTTCACAGGTCTTATTTATGAAGGGGAGAGTATAGATGATGACCTAAGTGATAAGGAGGCTAGTAAGGAGACTATAGAAACGTATGACTACAAGAAGGGTTTGTGATACTTTGATATCACAGAGATTCTAGACCTTGTTATGAGGATGGCTGCATACTTGGTGACCAAGCTCAATGATCAGGAATGATAAATGCAAGTGAACAAGGCATGGATAAATGTATGCTAGAAGATATTAGAGGGAACCATCTATAACTTGTCCACTTTCATCGTGGATGAGATCATAAGTAGTGTGCAGGAAGGAGAAAATATATTATTCGGTAACATCCTCCTCACCATTGTCTTTTTAGAAATTAGAGTTCCAGATGGGATAGAAAAGTTTATTTGGGAGTATCTAGAAGAGGATCCCTCACCCACAAAGAGATTTGAAAAATACACTTGTGAAACCATGACGGCTGCTCACAAAGTGCACTTAGAGAAGTGGTATAAACAAATGCGTGATGCATTCAAGGTAGAGTGGAGGATCCCAAAGCAATTGCCCACTCGTGGATGGAGAAGTAGAATTTATAGTGTACTAACATTTATGCATTGGAAGATTTATTTTAACAAATGGGACTAAGGGTCCATGGTGTAAGTTGCCCTTCTCCTTCACTACGCAATACTTCCAAGCTGGAGTCAATAGGTTCAAGGAAGCCAAAAGACTAATGTTCGACCTTAGTGAGGTGGACCAAGACCACCGCAAGCTATGTCAAAAGCTCATGCACCCTAAAAATTGTGCGTACTTGAGAAGTATGTCTCCTATGAGGTTCAAATGATGAAACCAATAACGCTACCAATTGCTAGAAGGGCTATAACAAGGATATACCTTCGAATAAGGCCAAAGTTTGAGAAAGGTGCATATCTAGAGAATGATGTCTCCATTCTAGAAGACCCCACAAGAAGAAAGAAGGTCACGCCAAAGAAGAGAGAAAGAGAAGAGGGGCAGGAGAAGAAAGCACCAAGTGTGCAGACCGCACAACTGTGGGCATGCTTGAAGTAGTTGTGAAGCCTAGCAATTATTATGCACATAGGAAGAAGTCTCTTATCAAGGAAAAGACCCTAGAAGAAGAGGCACCGGAGCATGAAGAGCACCTCACCCATGAGGAATCACCAATGAAGAGATCACCTATCAAGGAGAAGGAAAAAGAAGAATCTCCTATATTGGAATCCCTAGTAAGGAAGAAGCAAAAGGTGACAGATGAGGTAGACTCACAAGAAACTAAGAGCTTAGACACGTACATTGGAGACAAGGATGATGGCAAGCTTGAAGGTGGTGAATACCATCTAATCTATGATGTACATGATTCTAAGGAAGAAGGAGATGAAGAGGAACATAACAAGGAAGATGAGGATAAGAATTACGAGAAGAAGTTGAGGCTCAAGGAAAGGGGGTGAGTGAAGAAGTAAGCACCAAGAACCAAAGAACCCCAAGCCTCACTAAGGAGGAAGTAGAGAAATCCATGGAGAGAGAAGTGGCTGGCATCATGAAGAAGTTTGTGGAACAGGAGTTGGAAAGGAGCACAGATAAGATTATAAAGGAGATAGAAGAAGAGAGCATTGGGAAGGAGTATGACAATATGGGTGGAGATCCCAAGTTAGCAGTGAGCTTCCCAAAAGCTATGGAAACATGTGGGAAAGGTGTAGTAGTGGCACAAGGGTAGGGAATGGGATACATTGATGATCCTAGCAAGGTGCTATACATGCACTTCTAGAGCACCATACCAATAGAGAAAATCCTAGCAATTTCATCGTTTGATGAAGAAGGCACATACCCACGGACAAGAAAGATGTTATCTTGGGCGTTTGAGTCCCATGTGGATGAACCAGAATTCAAAGTAAGTCAGAGAGTGCTAATGAAGGTTCCATAAGCCAAAGGGATAAATCCATTAGTGAATTCTCAACAACTATTAGATGAACAGATCTATAATGCACTTTACAAATTTTCACCAAAGGTGAGGTCGACTATTCAGAGAAATGATAAAGCGAGATCCCTAGAGGAGGAACTAGAGAAGAAAAAGGAGCTCATGGAGAAGAGAAAATACATGAAGCAAGAGGAGCTAATCAATGCTCATCTGAGGCGTGAGTTAAAGGAAGAGAAAGCTAAGGTGAACGAGGTCTCTAAGAAGGTGGAGATTATTACAGATGTAATTGTCCTTAAGTACCCCAATTTAGCACCACCCAATCAAAAGTATGAGTCAACCTTTCCATGTCTGGAGGATCTTACTCATATTCTTACTATAGAGAGGTGACCACTTGCTTTAGAATGCAGAGAAGAAGTGCATGCATGCCAAGAGAAAGAAAATAAGATGAAGGTTGTCAATCAATATTGTGGCTCGATACACAAAACTTATGGCACAATTAAAGGACACCGCACAAATTGCCAAAGCTTCCTATGTCAACTACACAGATAGGGATAGAGTGGCAAGCATCTTGGTTGACACCCATGAAATGGAACTTAAGGAGTTCTAAGAGAAAAATAAGGGGAATAGAGCAACGAGAGATAATATCTTGGCCGAGGAGGAGAATAAATCATAAGCAATCGATACCTTGTGAGGCTCAATCAAAAGTAGGTTGAAGGAACTTTACCTTTAGATCACCCGTAGGATGGACACACTTGAAGAATTGGGGAAGTAGTTGAAGAGTATTGTTGAGACCATGAGTGCAAAAGGTGAGGATCTGATTTTGAAGAGTTGAGCACCCTGGTGGGTGACCTCTGTCGAGGGCATAGAATGAGGTCAACACTTGGAAGAATTTAGAGGCAGAATTAGGGAAGGATTTACCTCTCTCCTCCCCAATAAGTAATTTCCCCATTCTTTCATTCCTTCTCCCAATAATTCATTCCCTTATTCTTTCTTTCCAACCATTATAAGTATCCACATTATTTATTCTTTGAAGATTGTTTTTGAGGAGGGAGAATAGGCATAGTGTGAGGTGATGTTGAGCCCCAGAGTATTTGGCCAAGTATAAGAAGGCGCGTGGGTGCACGGGACCTAGTCAAGAAGGGCACACAGGTTGAAGGCATGTAGGTAAGGGTTCTATCAGGTTTTTGTAGAATATGTCTTGCGTGTGCGCAAGGAAAGATGAGTTATGGACTTAGCCATATTCAGCATCCTAGGAATCACATGAGAAAAGTGTGACCTTCTAGCATGCAAAGTTGATAAGGTGCTATCCTGATGACTATGGGATCAAAAAGGGAATATTCCATACATGTGATGGAAGGTTCTATAAGAACATCATTGCATAGAGTGGAGAGCTTGGATCAATGGAGGAATGCTCCATTGAGGACCACTTGGACACTTGGTGACTTATCTACTACCTCAGAAGGCATGGAAGTGAAGACAAAAGCTATATATTGAGGTGCATGGATAGAAGAAAGAGAGACTAGAGGGTGTGAGGAGAAGAGGCATATACATGGAGTCATCCTAAGAGAATAGTGGCCTAGAAAAGAGGAAAAGCTCTGCAAAGATCTCATGGATGATTCTATGGGTTGGGATTAGGAAAATTTAGGAGTGATGGCATACTTAGAGGGATGGGTCTGCATTCTCCTTTGTAATATGATGAACATAGTGTAGCTTTGATGCATGACTTGGCTCTACATGGTTATATGAGGGTCTGTTATGACCTCAAGGGATGTAATGTGGTTATTGAGCATGTTAATATGAATATAAGGCTCTTTTCTGAATCATATAAGTGTTCATGAGTATAATCCTTGTGTATTTCCTTTATGTATGAACCACTTTCATATGTTGTTTGCTATTTCTCTTTTCTGATGGATGCAATGGGTGACACTCATTATAGATTCTTAGAATGGTGTATGGTTCTTTTATATTCTTCTATATTTGATTATCTTTCATAAGATAATTCATTCTCACAAGACTCACATAAAGGAGAGGTTCTGGGCCCACATGTGCCTTAGGTGAGAGCCCAAAGTGCCCGCTAGATAATAGGCCGGCATGCATGGGATTAGAATATTGGTTTAAGGGTGTAAAAATGACTACATGGTTACATTGTACATCCATTGAAAAAAATTGAGAAAATTTTCTTTATGTTCCCCTATTAAGAAATTCAAGATATGAATGAAATATGTCCGCTTCGAGTTTAATTTTTGTGTTCGGGTTATGTACATTAGACTGTTGATTGATAAGTTATATTTTCTTCGACAATATTTTTTTCTTCTCTTTATAGTACAATAGATCAGTCTTCAACGGTTGTTATTTGGTCATTAGTTCAATATAATTTATTCTACAATGTTGGACTTAATTGTAAAATCCTTACCCTAACCAATTTTTCAAAGTGATTTTGGTTAGCCTTTGAGTGTATCTTGGGCATACGAGATTAGAAGTTGTACATGCTTCATTAGAATACTTAATCGAGCCTTTGTGTTGAGTATTTTGGAGATTGTGCTGAAACTTTGCATCTTTTGGCTATCAATGAATGCAAATATTTCTTTGTAGAAAATGTCACTACTTAATAGATTTTTTTATACTTTTCATAATGCAAGTTGTTCTAATTGTTAAAAGCTTTGTTACAAGGAATATATCATCCTATAATCTCCCCTTCTTTTGAAGTTAAAACTCCCATAATTGATCCCATCATACTAACTTCTATTTTATACTTCGTTTATTTGATTCTAAGTATCATTGAAGGTGCCTTCTATCCTTAATTCTTCATTCAAATGCAAGAGCAACTAAACTTTACAGATATAGTAACTTGTGTCTGGTGTAGTAATCATATGAAACATATTTTGTGACAACTCGTGAGAGTGAGTTTTGTATTCATGGCCATGTTTATCCTAGATTGATCTATCATTGAAACATATCAAGAGGAGAAAATAATTCATCTCCCCCTCTACATTCATGTTACACCATGATTCCTCTCACCGCAGCTTTAAGGCAAGATTTCATAAGTACTAGGAAAAGGTCATCTCCTTTGTAAGTGACCATGAATCATCTTTAAAAAATTTGAGTAGATAATATATTTCTCTAAGGTGAAAGCACATAAAGGATGTGCACACTGGAGAAAGGCACATTTGAGGGCGCATAAGAATAGTATAATGAGCACGCACTAGAACACTTGGAATTCAGGACTTAGTCATTTTTTGGAGATAACGTGCAGAGCACATAAAGACTTGAATATTTGTAGTCCACGTAATGGAATTTTGGGAACACGTGACAACTGAGTATTAAGCATAATTTAGGATAATAATAGGACTTCTACTAAGAGTCAACTATAGGAAGTCTATTGTAGAGAACTTGCATATTATGCATCCTATTGTAAAGGTACATGGATATTATTTAGCATGTGACCTATTTTGAGAAGTGCACGGTGGTGAATAGAAAGTCCCTACCCCTATAGATATGTATTTATTTACATGGGTTAGATTGTGGATGAAAAATATGGTAGAGTTATGTTGTTATTTTTGTCGCACGCATGACTCATGAAGATAACTATGTAATGTAAGAAGCTTTTGTCTTTTACAATACTTAATAAAATGGTTCATATTGGTTGGATAATGGTGTTTAATATGACCGAATCTAGTTCTTGCATGGTAGATCTTTTTGTAGTCATTTTTAGTTCATTTTATATCTATTCTAATAACTAGATATGTTTTATGCCTTGTGTTTTTTATTATTGATAATAAAATTGGAGATCTATATGCACTATCATGCGAACATTTTGTCCAAGAAACTCTAAAGAGTGACTTGGTGCCTTTGCACACTTTGGGTGAGTTCTCAACTATGGTTGAGTGATTTTCCAAAGACGCCTCATTCATTTACTCTAAATTCTAGGAGACATCATTGGTTCCGTTGTTGAGACCTCTTTCTCGGTTGTTGTCGGATGTTGCATGATGAAGATGCACTGGTTGATCTTGCAAAGTGTTGAGGAGTGGATAATCAATCTGTAAGAAGAGTACACTCAGAGATTCAACACTGGATCTGGGGTTTGATGCACGCACGTGGGTGGAGAAAAATCTATATGAATACTTATATGAGAGATTCTTTTCTATTTTTACAATAGAGTTATACGAGTGGCTAGTTTCTTACGTGTCTAAAATGAATTAGAGGTTTCACACACTATTCTGGATGTAAGAAGAATTTCAAGCCCTCGATGATGATGATCTGATTTGGACACTTGGTTCCATTGTGTTCTGAATAGCTATATTTTGGAGTACTCAATTTCCACTTATTCTTTCCCAGAGGTAGCTGAGTTTCAGTTTCTATGTTATCCCAAGGGAACCTATCTACAAGGCATTCCACTAATGATCAAAATCTTATTGGTAACCCTAAATTTGGTAGAAAATTCGATGGCTAGCTAAACCCCACCATGCATGGGGGTAGGAGTAGGTGCAAAGAAGGATGGTAGACATAACGGTAGAGAGAAAAAGAGAAGAAAGGTAGATTAAGTACAATGAGGTGCACAAGAGGGATTTAGGGAAGAAACACGAGATTACATAATGGATGGTGTTGAGGAGAGAGATGGCTCATGAAGGATTTAGAGCTCACACAAAGAACATGGAGCTAGAGCATCTAGAACTCCCCCATTTGGTAAATCATGATAGGGAACCCTCATCAGCCTCTTATGAGAGTGTACCAACATAAACAACTTGGGCCACGAGCACACATATCAATATACCTGGTAACCTAGACCTTGTGCTTGGATTTACAGCTTTCTAGTACAACCAAAGAGCTTGATGAGGCTAGTTTGGGTAGTGTTATCCCGTAAAATGGACAAGGACAATTTTACAGGTAACCATACCAAATTTTCATTTTGGTCCCCTGAGAAGGTCTACTAATGTTCAAAATGGCTTAAAATTTCCCTTCCAAAAATCAAGTTTTAAAGAACTTAGCCATTTTTAAGCCTTTTGAGTTGGGCACAAAAATTGTTGTGTCAACATCGAGAAAAGTGTGCCCCTTTGAAGATCATTTGGTGCCCTAAAAGGCATGTCAACATGATAAGAGTTGTGCCCCTAAGGTGCTAAGAGTGACATGTCAACCTCCTCAAACTTGTGCCAAAGAAACACGCTCAAGGCATGAAAATTGATGTGTTGGCACATAAAAATGTGTGCCCCCTTTTCCCCTTGGTGCTGAAAATGTCATGTTGACACTTTCTTAAGTGCATCAAAGGAGCTGAAATCTTGGTGTCAACATCTTTCCATTCACACCAAGGTGCAATCTCCTCCATGTCAAAACTTCACCAACCACGCCAAAGGCGGTTGGTGGCACAATAAATGTGCATTTTTCTATATATAGGTGCACTCAACCTGTCATTTTCACGAATTAAAAATCGAGAAAAGTCTTTCCTCTGTGCTTGTCAATTATCCTCATCAGCCTCACATGCCATTCCTCACATTTGTGGATCCCACATTTGTCCTTCGTCATTATATATATCCTGGTAAGTGGCTTCTACCCATCTCATTGTTGTTTATGGTTTTTATGTTAGGTTAGGTGATTAGGATTGTATGTTAATTACAATGAACCTAAAAATAATTTAAAAACTAATCAGCCAAATTAAAAACCCCTTTTCCCCCTCCTTCCGTTTTACAAATCTAGAAAGCTCTCGCCTCCAAGAACTCCAACCCATTTTTCCTCTACTCCATACCTTGCTAAGATTTTCCTACTTACCATCAAAATCCAAACTGAAAGAGAGGAAATCAAGAACTCCTTGAAAAAATACATGTTTTCCTTTAGCGCACTATTTATTCATGCTACACTACACACAAATCACGCCACGTGCACACTTCCCACTCATGCGCAGCATGAACTCTTTCCGCGTGATGAAAACAAATTCTCAACAAATCTTGAAGAGCACAGTGCTTGCACAAATGAAATGAAAACAACATTATATGTTGTGTAATCCCAATCTATGCCACACAAAGCCAAACCCTCGCACACCCGACCTCTATGCAACATCTCTTACATCTACGCCTTGGCGCGCCCTGAACGCATGTGACACCAAGCAAATTTGCGCCCCGCCAAAGCACTTTCCTAAGGCACTAGCACAACTTCCTCAACACCAACATTGCATGTTGTGTATTACTAATTTGTGTCCCACCCTTTTCGGCACTACCTTCTACTATGCAATACTCCTCAAAAGTGTGCCTTACTTTTGAAGCCTCTGCTCGCACCTATAGTGAAGTTTTTCCTTACGCCCAAAGGATTATAAATTGATCATTTTTCATTTTACAAGTTTTACACTATGAATAACATGATGGTTGACATGGCTCTCCTGTGTTGGACCTCTTTGATTATCCATGTAGAAAAACAATAGCCACCCTCGAGCTCACACATTTTTCATCGAGCAAGAAGCCAACTAAGTCTAAAGGAAAAGCTAAGTTGACAGAGTAAGAAATGAAATATAAATATCGAGAGTTAGGATGCCCGACTCGCTTGTAGAATGCTCTCTCAACATCGAGAGACTCGAGTGGGACACACAAATATGGATTACTTATGGGAAATAACCACAAAGGTTACCAAAGGCCCATGGATGGAAAAACTTGTGGCGCGGGCTACACTTTGTAGCACGACTCCCAAGAAGTGCTAAAAATAACGATTTCATCATGTTGGTGGCCCATTGTTACAATAACAAGACCATCCACCACAAAGTGACTTCTCGAGGAGCTAAGTGATACCATCACTTTCCTCGAAGAGAGTATTTGGGCTTCCCGATGCCCACTACTTTCACATATGGATGTTCGTGTACTTAGAGACCATGAGCAAGAATGTGCCTGAGCAACGTTTTGGCATTTGGGAGAGATTATCGGTGATACTATCTTGCGGAACTCCAATGGGTTTCAACTACTGGGAGGTTCTAAATGAACTCCTATGTTGTATATGTTGTTGCCTCGAGAGAGAGTACCTAGGGACTGATTCAAAGTGGGGTATGGTCTCAGTCAAAATATATGAGTACTACCGGAGCTAAGGCTCGAGGCCAGTATTGCCTAGTTCAACAAGATCAATGACGCCTTCTTCTATGAGGTGATCTGCCTATTGAGGCCAAACATGAGACACGGTTAGACCAGCATGAACATGGTCACTGCCACAAAGAAGTGGGGGGCTTTGTTTACACAATTCCCCACCTTCACATATCTCAGAGCTGCCAACTTCCTAGGAGAACCAATAAGGTTGCCAAGGTATGTAGGGCCATAACTGATCCTTCTAGAGCTCTCAAGGTAGCTAATTACATATCATGAGAAATGTATGAAAAGGAAGAAGGGTGGAATTCCTTTCCCCCTCACGGTTGGTAGATACACCTGCGCCTCATTGGGTAAAGCCCGGGAAATGTTTACAGAGTTGTAATTTCTCAACCTAAAGCATGATTTCCTGACAAGGCCAACCTTTTACTGTCAGGCTTACCTCTCCAAGGAAAATATTGATCACATCCATGTCCCAGAGATCGAGGACATATGGATAGACATGAACCATGAAGTTGAAATCAGGAAAAAGGATCACTCCCGACCGCACTCGGTAGAGATCATCCACTATGGAGTTTCCATCATCCCAAAAGATTTCCAAGAAACTGATCAGGAAATTGATCAGGTTTATCTTGACACAGATGGGGATGATTGGCCATTTACAAGTATCGATAGGACCAAGGCACCCAAGACCATAGAAGAAAGGGTCTAGCCCATGTTGTAATGCACCGAACATTGGTGCAAATGAAATGGTCTCATCTACCTTGGGGTGGATTTCACTACTCCCTTAGGAAGAGTGCCTCTAAGGAAAGATCACTTTCCAAAGGGAAAAAGAAAGGATCAAGTTGGAGAATCAAGCAAGCAGGAGAAAGCTCCTAATAGCCCTCCTTCGCCTTAAAGAAAATAGTGGAATTAGTGTCCCCAAGAAAAGAAGAAGCGGTAGATGTTCCAACAGACACATCCACTCAGGATGTAGTCACAAATACAAATGTGGATATGCTCTCCATTCCCTCTTCTACTCCCCCTCATCCTTTTGTCACTCGTAACCGCTCCTTTAGATGTGTCTTCTCCTCCATATTATTCCCTTCCATCTCCCACCTCTTCCATCTTTTTCTCCCTTTCGGATTTGTCTTCTCTATCCCCTCTATCCAACTACAAATCCCTTCTGTCTCCATGTCCTTCTCTTCCCCTGTAGTGACTCCGAGCCCTGCAAGCACTAGTGCATTGGACTCTTTATCCATGCCACCACCAAGTGTTTCCACTTTCTTCCCGAGTCCACTACAGTTGCTCCCCCTTTCACCCCCATTTCCTCTTCTTCTTCCGATCCTAATCCCCTAAGTCTTGGTTGGATCTCCGACCACCTGAGTCAACAGAAGAGGAAGGTCCCCATTGTAGCTATGGACTTCTCTGTCATTCTGAAAAAGGGACCCAAGAAGAAAAAAATCATTAACTCGCTTCTCAAAAAGTGCCTTAGGAGAAAGGGTCGTGGAGATAGCCTATCTGAATCCTATAAAGAAGAAGGAAGATCTGTCTCCTACAGAATTCATAGTGACTCAAGTCACAATGGGAACATCATCTGAAAGACTGTAAGGAGAAGCCTTGTCAGTTGTTGATGCCCTCTGCAAGAAGCTACAAGAGGCCAAAGAGGAGAAGAGAGTTCTCAAAGAATGGAACAAACATCTCCTCCAATATTTACAGAAGATGGGCAAAGCTCCTTCAACAACTATTACAGAACCTGTTCAAGCTCCTAGCCAAGAAAAAATAGATGAATACATAAAGATTGCTAAACAGGGTACAACTATGTCATCCTGGATTGAGAAGATCCTCCAGGATGGTCAGGTGATAATTGGTAGGTTCACGTTGCTGCACCAAGATATAAATTGAGGAAATAAATAGCTACAAGTAGTAGCAAGTTCCCTTTCTGAGGAGTTGGATAATGCTAAGTTGCAGCAGGGAACATTCTAAACCATGGTCAACTATTCAACTGATGACTTGTTAAAGGTTAGTGTTATCGATCACCCGTGGGCACATTATAAAGCTCTCACTGCTTTAGATTACCAGGTCGATCAAATGGAATTCATCTTGGAAAGAATTGACAAATTCAAGGAAGAAGCCTTGGATGCACTACACAACATGGAGAAAATAGTTTCAAAGATGTCTCCTAGATTGCTCAAGTGCATCTTATGAGTTAAGAGAAGCAGATGACATGTTCCAATGCTTCAAGGATATTTTCTCTCAAGGTCTAGCACAAGAGGTCAATTTCAATCGAGAGTCCATCAACAACCTCTTAGCCTGCCATGACTTTATAGGCTCTTTGATCGATGCAAATGAAGAGTACGTTGATTTTCTTGACAAGCTCAAAAATGAGAAAGAGACTTGCAAAGTGATTCATGACCATTTCAAAGGTCCTTATCAATATCAACTTTAGAAGATAATCGGCAAGTTCGCAGAGTATCAAAGCAGCCACATTGAATCTCCCGAGCCTCACCCGGTAAGCTAAATCCGAGCCTAGAGACAATGATGAATAGCTTCCTCGGATGGATTTTCCATTTTTGTAAAATATTTAAAAGCATGTTGGCACACATGATGACATCATCCATGTTGCACCACGGGATGTTGCCATCCTAAAAATTGCCCCAAAGTCAACTTTTGACTTTTAGATATTTTGTAAATAAGTGGTTGGTTTCTTTTTGTCTTTTTCTCCTTCTCCTTCTATAAATACTTTGGAAAACTTGTTGTATTCCTAGTGGACAGTTTTGTATAAAAATAGAAGTGAGGAGAGAAAGACATTGTACTTTCTTGTAATAGAAGAAAATATCAATACATATATTGAGACTTTGTGCTAAATTTATGTGTTATGTGCATTAGATCTCTCTTAAGTTAGATGTATGTTTTTATTCTATTGGATTCTTTCTTACCTTTGTCATTTGTTCATCAAGTATTGCTTTATTTTTTTATGCAAGTAAGTTTGGCTTTGTTTACTACCATCCTAAAGCATAAACCTTATGACCTCTCTATCTTGGAATTCATTTCTTTTCTCCCTTCGAGCTATCCTTCCTCTATTCCTCCCCTCTCACATTTGTGTTCGTCATTCGAACTACCTCTACCTAATGAGATCCCAAACCCCCCGAAGGTAGAATACTGTAAGACTTGCACATGTTCCTACCGGTAGAATAGAAATAAACCAGTTTCACTTTGCTGTCTCAAAGAGGGGCTATGCCACCACACACTGCTGGCCTATTTCCCCATGATCTTTCCATCCAAAAAAATTTCAAATCAATAGTTTTTGTGACTCACTGGGAAATCGAACTAAGGAAATTATTTTTAAAAAAACTGTGAAAATCATCGCCAAGATTGAAAATTTTAACTCTTTGTTGAAAATTAAATTTTGTACAGAAATGATCAAAATAAAAAATTTCCTTATACAAATCCATAGATCTAGACCAATTAGGAGCTTTTATTTCGCTGAGTTTTACAAAAATTGTATATTTCCGTAGATCCGAGAATCATATATTTTCGATATTTTCAAAAACATTGCAAAATTGAATTCAAAGATCCAAAATCAGCTTTCTAAAATTAACCCACTTTTTATCCTCATTCACCTTTGTTAGAAAACCATAATTGGTTATTTATTAAAGAGGATAAAATTAAATATTCAAAAAGTACATGTTGCTAAATTTTTGCTAGAAAATCGGGAAGTACAAACAAAAAGATTGTTGTAGATCTACTCTTAATTGTTGTAGATATGAACGAATACACTAGTGGGTGAACAATTTACTCGTGGTAGAAGAGCTCATGGAGAATTTGATCTCCGATCTTCGATCTACTTCAAAGGAAAAATTTCAGTATCACTCCAGCACAATTCACATGGCTAAGTTCAATGGATCGATCAACAAGAAGTGCCTCGCCCCCATGTAGGAGCCGGATTTCACAAGGTGCTTTGACATCTATTTGTAGTGCTCTTTTGCTAAGAGGAACCACGCTCCCTGCTCGTGTACTTTTCCCTACTTTTCAAATGGCAGTACTATGGGGAAATTCCATGTGCCCTCTTGCACCGCCACATCTAGTTCATGCCCTCCCTCACGAAATCGCAAGAATTTCCCAAAAATTAATGGGAGTGGAAATCAAAGTATGGATGCGCATATTACTGCATTTATTATGTCATGCAAGATCTGGACGTGACTCATGAATATGTATCTATACGTCTCTTTCTTGAGACCTTGTAGGGGCCAAGATCGAATGGTTCCGGCATTTACCAACCGAATCTATCACTAGTTGGGCTACATTACGAACTACATTTGAAGACAAGTATAAGTCTTTAGAAGATGCATTTGTGTTACTGTCAAAGATCACTCACTTAAAGAAGGAGGCCAATGAAACCATGTGTGATTTTATCATCCATTTTAATTCACTGATCAACCATGTGCCACCTGCCATGTTGCCAACACCAGAAAATCAAAAGTGTTTCTTTTTGAATGCCATGAGTTCAAGAGTAAGTTTCTTGCTTTTACAAGAATAAATCGCCACCTTGGTTCTTGCTCAAGTTGCAGCCATTCAGATAGAGGACAACCTACTTATATCTGGTGAGTTAAAATGAGAGCCATCCAAATCTAAGGCTTCGACTCCTTCTCAAGCCACTTCGTCAGATCCAACATTCCAAAATATGGCGAATGATTTACTCGCATTAAAAAAGTAATTAGCTCAAGCTTCATCCACCACTCCATACCGGGATATCCCATGGAGGAACTTCACTCCCAACAACGCCCCACAAAGGCCACATTTTCCTACTGCTACTCCAAGGTTAGCACTTGAGGCCCCTCCTTAATTCCTTGGTCAAGATCAAAGAACATGAGCAAATTTATGAAGAACCTTCATCACAAGGTGAAGATGATCAAGATGTCGGTGAACCGACTAGCGACTCTATAATCGGGTATATGGAATTTGAAGATGAGGAATCTAATGAAGAGGAAGGTACCCAAGGGTATGCAAGTGGATAGTCATACACTATTTTCACCCACTCACAAGGAAAAGAAATAGAAGTTCTTGATAAGATATAAAAGGAAAAGGCCGTATTAATTACGCCTCCAACAATCGCTAATAGAGGTCATCCGCTTCCTCGCTCAACTTCCTATCAAGCCTTTTGTGAAGAAATCTTTTCCTCCTATTTCTCCTCTAAATCAACCTCCCTCCGCCCATAAAAACTAGTACCACTCCTCTATCATCATGAAATGAAGGATTCATTCCTTTGTTAACACAACCCTTGGTTGCGCTTGATATAGTTGATCATGCCAAAAGCACCAATATCCAAATGTCTTAAGCTTCGAGTATCTTCATTCTAACCCTAAGCAACTTGTTAGATTAACCAAGTATATTCAAATTCAAGCCACCATTTCTCATCCCATTTCTCTAAAGGGAATTCTTTCTACCTGTCATGCATCCCGAATAAACATTTCTTTGACGTCCGCGCGTGTAAAATTGAACCTTTCTACCTGTCTCTCATAATTAATGGTCATAAGCTAAGAATCGCATATTTGATTTTGGAGCATCCGATAACATCATGCCAAAGAAAGGTCACCCAGATTTGGACCTCACACTCACTAAACCTTTCTATAGGTGACTACTCCATGGAAACCAAGCAAGTATCATTAATATATCGATCAAGGATGTGCGTTCAGTATTCGCAAAGATTCCCGAGAAAAGAGTTAAAATGACTATTCTCGTAGCTGATATTCTAGCCACCTACGGGATATTACTAGGGAGGATTTTTATAGAGAAGTTGGTGGAGAAATCCATATGGACTGGTCCAAAGCCAGAATCCCTATCAAAGGAGTAATGTAGACGTTGGAGCCTGAATCACAAAAGAAATATCTAGTCACTAACTCCGACGACCCCAAGGCCCAGATTCTCTTCGAATCATCAGGGATGGGGAATTATTTTTATCCACCAACTTTGATAAAATGGAGGTTCTCATCCAGGAGGAGGACCTCAACAAGATATGGACACTATATTTCGATGGCAGTTGTGCAACAAGTGGGTGCGGTGCTTAGGGCCATTCTGATATCTCCTGAAGAGGAGATTTTCCCTCTTTCTTTCAAATTGTAGTTTTTCAATACAAACAACACTGTTGAGTATGAATCTTTGCTACTTGGCATGCAAGCTACAAAGGAAAAGGGAATCAATAATTTGAAAGTACAGGGTGACACTGAGCTAATTGTCAATGAAGTGAAAGGGGTATACCAAGTAAAGAATGATAGGGTCAAACACTACCGCAACGCTGTGTGGGATAACATCGAGGAATTTGATGCTTTCTCAATCAAATTCATTCCATGAGCTCAAAATGACATGGCTGATTCTTTGGTTGTCTTGGCCACTCTCATGCTCCCTCACCCAAGGTTAAAAATGGACATGTACACCATTGAAGTAGTTTTCCGCCCAAGTGTGCCAGATAATTCGCAACACTGGCAGGTATTCAATGATGATAATCAGCTTATTGCTTTCCTGGAGAAAGTTGAAAATTTCAAAGAGCTCCATTTTGATGGATTGAATTTTACGTGTCGTGAGTCTCTCATGGGTCAAGTGCATGAATCGATAGAACATCGGGCATATGTCACTCAAGGTAAATAAGATTATGAAAGGTTTAGTTTCCCTAGAATGATTATTTGATAAGCATGACCGTTTTGTCAATAAGAGGTGACAGGATAACCCTAGCTCTTCTCCAGAAACCGAATCTGTCAATTTGGGTACGGAAAAATATCCTCGGTCTGTGAACATCATGAAGTGTTTTACACCTGAGGAAAAGCAGAAATTTTTCAAATTGTTGAAAAGATATATGGATGTATTGGCATGGTCTTACGCTAATCTGAAGTCATTTAAGCCTAAGGACATTCAGCATGACATCCCGTTGAAAGAAGACGCTAAGCCTTTTCATCAAAAACAAAGGCACTACAACCCCAAGATCTCAGGTACCATCCAGGCTGAAATACAGAAGATGCTGGATGCAAGAATCATTTTTCCAATTCATCATAGTACCTGGGTCGCTAATATTGTACTGTGGTGGAAGAAGAACGAAAAATACGCATATGCATAGACTTTCGTAACTTGAACCAGGCGTCCTTAAAGGACAATTATCCACTGCCCATAATGGATCAAGTTCTACAAGTAGTAACTAGTTTAGAGATGTTGTCCATGCTTGATGGTTTCTCGGGCTACAATCAGATTGAGGTCATGCCTGAAGACCAATTCAAAATAGCATTCACCAATTCATGGGGCACATTTTCCTATAAAGACGATGCCTTTCGGTTTGACCAATGTTGGTGCCACCTTTTAATGTGCAATGGACTTTGCATTCAAAGGTATGATGGGAAAAGTCATCTTAGTTTACCTAGATGACTTAACTATGTTCTCTAAGAAATGAAGTGATCACTTTGTGATCATTTGGAGCAAGTCTTAATTAGATGCCAAGAACATGGAATTTCTCTAAACCCTAAGAAGTCAGTTTTGGGGTCACCAAGGAAAATTTCCAGACACGCCATCAACAAAGAAGGAACAAAAATAGACATCGAAAGAGTCAAGGCTATTCAGAGCCTTACCTTACCCACAAGCAAGACCGGTGTTCATTCTTTCTTTGGAAAGGTGAATTTTCTCAGACGCTTTGTTCCCGACTTCACCGAAAAGACTCATCATATATCCAATATGATGAAAGGGTCGTAAATGTTCCGATGGAGTGAAGAAGGCAAGATGTCATTCAAGGATATAAAATCCTCTATTGCTCATGCACCTATCTTGGTATGTCCAAACTTCTCCAAGGATTTCATCATGTACAGTTATGCATCTGCGCATACTGTATCGACTATCTTAATGCAAAAGAACTCTGAGGATGTTGAATCCCCTATTACTTTCATGAGCTCTCCTCTCAAACCTCATAAACTGAAGATGTCTCATTTAGAAAAACATGCCTTCGTCATGGTCAAATCAGTCAAGAACTTCCGCTACTACATACTGAATTCTCATACAGTAGAGTGCTAGTTCCTGACATGGCAGTTAAGTCTATCCTAACTCAACAAGTTAGGGAGCCTACGAGGGAATTGGATCACAAAGGTCCAAGAGTATGATTTAGATATCAAACCAACCAAGTTGGTAAGAGGTAAGGGCCTATGTCAGCTTATGGTTGAAAATAAAGACCCAAAAGCACCTAAGGAGCAAGCTACTCAAGTTGATGAAGAACAAAGTAAACTGGAGAAAGTGGATTCTTTACCCATGGTTTTTTTTGTCATGACCAACGACGAATGGTATTCCAACATCACTTTCTTTCTCACCTATGGAGAGTTCCTAACTCATCTAACCACAAAAGAAAAGTTAGCAATAAATCTCGTGGCCGCATTGATATGTCATTTGGGATGACGGGTTGTACAAGCGTGGAATTGATGGCATCTTCCTACGATGTGTTGACAAGCTGCAGCAGGTAAAATTACTATAAATTTTTCATGATTCACTGCGGCAAGATCATTTCTCCTCTTCCATCATAGCACATAAGATCATTCGGGCCAAGTACTACTAGCCAACGCTATTTCAGGATACAACCACATGGGTAGCAAAATGTGAACTTTGTCAATAGTTTGTTGGCAAACCAAAGTTGGCTGCATTTCCCCTCATGCCTGTTATTATTGAAAAACCATTCAGGCAATAGGGAATTGACTTTATTAGAGCACTCCATCCCCAATCAAGTGTTGGACATAGTTATGTCCTAACAGCAATATATTACTTCACCAAATGGGTGGAGGCCATACCTGTCAAACGTGCCACTTCTGAAATTGTTTGTAACTTCATCAAGGAAAATATCATCGTGATATTTGGCATTCCACACAAAATCGTTGTTGACAATGCTTCCAACTTCTCCTCATGAGAAGTTATTGGTTTTTTTTATGAATACAAAATAACTTTGTCTCATGCCTCGATTACTATCCTCGGGAAATGGTTAGGCATAATCTAGCAACAAGAACCTGATAACCATCATACAGAAGCTAGTTGATGAAAACCATGGTCCCGCAGAAGTCATTGTATGATGCTTTTGGGCGGATCGTATCACTCCAAAGAGATCTCTTAGTATGTCACCTTTTTAGGTATTATATGAGACCGATGTTGAAGTCCCTATGTTCACGGAACTTCTTGCTCTACGCTTGGCCCGAGCTATCGAGAATGAAACTTTTCGAGTTCTTTGGAAAAGAGAATTATGTACCTAGCGGAACTTGAAGAGAAATGAGTAAAAGTGGTCGACAAGATCACCAAACATTAGAATCAAGTCAAGAGGTGTTCAACAAGAAATCTAAGTAGAGATTTTTCCAGTAGGGGATCTTGTCATTGTATGGGATAAACAAAGAGAACCAAAAGGTATACACTGGAAGTTTGACTCTCTTTGGAGAAATCCATATAAGATTAAGCAACTCAACGAAGAGAATAGTTTCTATCTCTCATATCTGGATGGAATCGAGCACCCGCTTCCCTATAGTGGGTAGCATATCAAGATCTTCGTGAAGTGGAGCTTGCTCTCTTCCTTATATAAATTTCTTTTGTTGTGTGTTTCCTTTTTGTCGTGTGTTTAATTTTTTTTTGTTGTGTGTTTCCTTTCTTCCCTTTTGGTTGCCCTTATTTTTATAACTTTCAGTAACCCAATGGATAGGCACATTAAAAATCTAGGATTCTCTACCCTTAAATTCCATTCAAAGATAGTCCCTAGAAAGAGCCATTTGTTATCCTGTAAAATGGACAAGGACAATTTTACGGGTAACCATACATAATTTTTGTTTTGGTCCCCCGAGAAGGTCTACTAACGTCAAAATGGCTTAAAATTTCCCTTCGAAAATCAAGTTTTAAAGAACTTAGCCATTTTCAAGCCTTTTGAGTGGGCACAAAAATTGTTGTGTTAACATCAAGAAAAGTGTGCCCCTTTGAAGATCCTTTGGGGCCCTAAAAGGCATGTCAACATGACAAGAGTTGCACCCCACCAAAGCACTTTCCTAAGGTGTTGGTGCAACTTCCTCAACACCAAAATTGCATGTTGTGTATTACTAATCTGCGCCTCACCCCTTTTGGTGCTGCCTTCCATCATGTAACACTCCTCAAAAGTGTGCCTTACTTTTTGAAGCCTCTGCAGCCTATAGTGAAGTTGCGCCTTGCACCCAAAGGCTTATAAATTGATCATTTTTCATTTTTCAAGTTTTAAACTATGAATAACATGACAGTTGACATGGCTCTCCTATGTTGGACCTCTCTGATTCTCCATGCAAAACAACTACAAACCCACCCTCAAGCTCACACATGTCTTCTTCACTGAGCAAGAATCCAACTAATTCTAAAGGAAAAGCTAAGTTGATAGAGCAAGAAATGAAATATAAATATCAAAGAGTTAGGATGCCTAACTCACTTGTAGAATGCTCTCTCGACATAAGAGACTCAAAGCTGGGACACATATATATGGATGAGTTCTGGGAAAGAACCACAAAGGTTACCGGTGGCCCATGGATGGACAAACTAGTAGGCAATGGGCTACACTTTGTAGTAGGACTCCTAGTAAGTGTTATCAATAACGAGTTCATCATGTTGGTGGCCCGTTGTTACAATAAAGACATAAGATGTGTCGAAGGTAAGGAAGGCAAGGTGATCATTAACCTCACAGCCCACACTTTGAAGTCATGTTGGGCATTCCTCACCATAGCAAGTATGTGGTAGTAAGCCAGGAAGACTGCATAAAGACTTGGACCGATAATGAGGACAAGTGCATGTAGATGATGAACGAGGTCTACCTGAAGAACTAAAAGGTGGTGAGTAGATGGCCACAGACCATCCACCGCAATGACTTCTAAGAGGAGCTAAGTGATACCATCACTTTCCTCAGCAGAGTATTCAGGCTTCCTGATGCCCACTACTTTCACAAATGGATGTTCAGGTACTTAGAGACCATGAGCAAGAATGTGCTTGAGCAATGTTTTGGCTGGGAAGAGATTATCAGTGATACTATCTCGCAGCAACTCCAACGGGTTTCAATGACTGGGAGGTTCTAAATGAACTCCTATGTCGTATATGCCACTGCCTCGAGAGAGAGTACCCGTGACTCGATTCAAAGTACGGTATGACCTCAAGTCAAGATATATGAGTACTACCTGGAACTAAGGCTCAAGGCCAATATCACCCAGTTCAACAAGATCAATGACACCTTCTTCTATGAGGTGATCTACCCAATGTGGCCGAAGATGAGACACGGTCAGACCAGCATGAGTGTGGTCACTTCCACAAAGAAGTGGGGGATTTGTTTACACAATTCCCCACCTTCACATATCTCAGAGCTGCCAACTTCCTGGGAGAACCAACAAGGTTACCAAGGTATGTAGGGCCCAAGCTGATCCTTCTGGAGCTCTCAAGGAAGCTAATTACATATAATGAGAAATGTATGAAAAGGAAGAAGGGTGGAACTCCTTTCCCCCTCACGGTTGGTAGATACACCTGTGCCTCATTGGGTAAAGCTCGAGAAATGTTTGCAAAGATGGAATTTCTCAACCTAAAGCATGATTTCCCGGCAAGGCCAACCTTCAACTGTCAGGCTTTCCTCCCCAAGGAAAAGATCGATCCCATCCATGTCCCAGAGATCGAGGACATATGGATATACGTGAACCATGAAGTTGAAATCAGGTGAAAGGATCACTCCCGGCTGGCACTAGTAGAGATCGTCAACTATGGAGTTTCCAAAGATCCCAAAACTTTTCCAATAAACTGATCGGAGATTGATCAGGTTTACCTTGACACGGATGGGGATGATTGGCCATTTACAAGTATCGATAGGACCAAGGCACCCAAGACCATAGAATAAAGGGTCCAGCCCACGTTGTAACACACTAAACATTGGTGCAAACGAAATGGTCTCATCTACCTTGGGGTGGATTTCACTACTTCTCCATTAGGAAGAGCACCTCCAAGGCTAGATCACTTGCTAAAGGGAAAAGGAAAGGATGAAGTTGGAGAATTAAGCAAGTAGGAGAAAGCTCATAATAGCCCTCCTTCTACCTTAAAGAAAATAGTGGACTTAGTGTCCCCAAGAAAAGATGAAGTGGCAGATGTTCCAACGGACACATCAACTCAAGATGTTGTCACAGCCTACAACTATGGAGATTCCCTCCATTGCCTCTTCTACTCCCCCTCCTCTTATCACTTAGGTAACCACTCCTTTGGTTGTGTCTTCTCCTCCATCTTCTTCCCTTCCATCTCCCACCTCTTCCATATTTTCCTCCCTTGCAGATTTTTCATCTGGTATCCCCTCTATCCAACTACAGATCCCTTCTATCTCCATGTCCTTCTCTTCCCCTATAGTGACTTCGGCCCTGCGAGCACTAGTGCATTGGACTCTTTATCCATGCCGCCACCAAGTGTTTCCACTTTCTTCCCCGAGTCCACTACAGTTTCTCCCCTTTCACCCCCATTTCCTCTTCTTCTTCCGATCCTGATCCCCTAAGTCCTGGTTGGATCTCCGACCACCTGAGTCAACACAAGAGGAAGGTCCCCATTGCAGCTATGGACTTCTCTGTCATTCCGACAAAGGGACCCAAGAAGCAAAAAGCATTAACTCACTTCTCAAAAAGTTCCTCAAGAGAAAGGGTCATGGAGATAGCCTATCTGGATCCCATAAAGAAGAAGGAAGATCTGTCTCCTACAAACTTCACAGTGACTCAAGTCACAATGGGAACATCATCCGAAAGCCTGCAAGGAGAAGCCTTGTCACAAATGCTGTTGATGCCCTCTCGCAAAAAAGCTAAAATAGGCCAAAGAGGAGAAGAGAGTTCTCAAAGAACATAACAAACATCTCCTCCAAGCTTTATAGAAGGCTGGGCAAAGCTCCTTCAAAGAACTACTACAAAATGTGTTCAAGCTCCTAGCCAAGAAAAAATAGATGAATACATAAAGATTGCTAAAAAGGGTACAATTGTGTCATCCTCGGTGTTGTCGCCAAATCACTGCACCCTCCAAATGGCCAGGATGTGAATAGGACCTTCGGTGTGATTGGGACACATGGGATCACCTCTCAAGCTATGGGACTTGGGCTCAAGGTGAACCTCCGAGAAGGCCACTTCCTCTTCCTAAACAGAGTCTTGTACTACTCCTAGCGCAACAAAAATGATTATCTAATCCTACGCTAACATTTTCATGGGGTTTTAGGGAAAGAGATTTACAGAAATGAAACTATACTAGGGATGGTGATGCACAAAATAAAGGGTGTCTTCAGATTCAGGAAGGGTTAATTTGAAGAGGGTGTGTGCACCACAGGTCAACTTCACCTACTGCAACTTAGAGAGGGTACAGGATACCACAGACTAAGAGACACGCGTTCCCTTTGTTAAACTTTATCAGACCAAGAAATATACCAGTTTCCCAGTGAAGAAGGATGAACTCAAGAAGGGTGAACAGACACCACAACTCAACTGCATGCAATACTTCACCACTCGATAAGCATAGAACTCCAAGAACCTGCAATAGAACTTAAACTTGCACAAAGTGTACCCGCAAGTATGAGAAAGGCAAAGAGAAGCACGTAAGGATGAAAGGACCGAGATTAGTCACAAAACACACACTTTTATTGCTTCAATAACATGCACAATGCATCATACATTCAGAAGAGGCAATAGTTGCCATTACAGTCTTGAAGAGGAGGCTTGAAAGTTCTCTCAACACACGAGAACAACTTGCGAAGAGAGAGGATTCTTGAAAAGTATACACTACCTCGAGATATCTAACTGTCTAACTTATGCAAATCATTTGGAACCCTTTGAAATGAGCTTCCAACTTACATTTATAGAAGAATATGTGAGAAAGAAGAGGAAATGGTCATAATTACATTCCTAAAATGAAGGCCCATGATGTATTTATTACAGTTAGTTGAACTACCTGAGAAGGTTCCATCATGGGTCATTAATTGCCTGATGACCAAGTCTTCTCAATTAATTAAAAGAATATTTAAATAAAATATTTAAATAATAATAATAAATATTATTATTAAAATATTTAAATAAAAATATTAATTTAATTAACATAATGTCGGACCCCCCCGTTGACCCGTTTGACTTGAAGAGGAGGGGGGTCCATGTGGATAGAGTCTGCACATAGCCAAACTTGATGAGCTTCGAATCCTCTAACTCGGTGTTGCACTCGATTTTTGACCCCACACTAACTCTTTCCTCGTCTTGGCAATCGGGCTCTTTTGCATTGAGTCCTTCGAATGGTGAGCTATCAAACTCGATTCTTATCATTTTCCTCTGTTAACTCGAAGCCATTTATGCATTCCACATTCAAACTTCATGAAACATCACCACGAGCTCCCTGCGAAGTCACCGAGCTCTTCATCCAGCAAACGATCTTACCTTTCCTGGGCTCAAACTCACTTGAATGTCGAGCTTAACCCAACATTTCTAAAAAGAATGGTTTTACCACAATGCTCACAGTTCTTCCTTATCATATAACACTTGCAGTAAGAATGTTTTAGCTTGGCCATAATAAGCACAATTTGTACCCTCCAAACGATGAGAAAATGCCATTACCAATAAAGACCTAATGCTGCCATGATGATGACCCAGGCTCATGCCCGTTACATGTCGATAGACACCCTTAAGACTGATTTTTGGTCAAAGAACCCTTCGGTATTTTGGCAGTGCATTCGGAAATCTCAGCTCCAATCAACAATTATGCCACTATTGGAATCTTAGTATGGCATAGGTAGCTGTGAGCTACACCATATACTCATTTTTCTAGAAACTAAAAAGATCCTTTATGTTACAATCTGCAACACATAAAATAAGCCCTTCAAAAAAAAAAATACATTGAACAACTGGGGCAGCCAAGAGGACCTTGGAAAAATGTACAGGTAACAACCATATGAATTCTTCCTTAGTCGTGGATCAAAGCTAATAGAAATAAAGCTAGATAAAATTAGCTTGAAACTACAGTATAATCGTCCATTTGTTAAAACAAGTTTCTCTGAACCTGGTAAAGGAATACTTTTATTGTCTGATTGGACGCACATAATGGAAGGGTATAAATATTGCCTACTACCCACAGAGTTTCTAAAAGAGACCATTTACAAGTAACAAGGATGTAGTATGAAAAACAGCCGACCAGGTATTTTAGAGTTGACCTTCACATTCAATTTGTTTCTAGGAGAAAACATGCTTTCAAAAGCATTGCTTTCCTGTCAAACACTTCACACATGAGCCACGACTGAGCCATTAACGCATCGCCTTGGTTGGGTCTGCCTGTAACCTCCGCTGAAATTGGCATCACGTCACATTTTTTAACCCATGACCCACTCCAATTCACAACTGTCCTATTAATCCTCCCAGTGACTCGCACAAAGACTCGGACCACTCCAAGCTGTGCGGATTTCTGTTTACACGGCCCGCGGAAATCTCATGATGGATTGCCATCTTAATATTTCCCATTTGGTAGTGTTTGCCTAAATCTCCCCTTCACGGAAGTTTGGTCATGGTTTGCCAAACCAATATTTCCACGCTTGGCAGTGTTTGCCTTATTTTCCACGTTCATACCTCAGCGTGGGATTAACAGCTTGGCCTGCCATCGTAATAGTTCCACGCTTGGCATACTAGCTCCAAATCCCCGCGTAACGGCTTGGACAAATTAATTCACGGGCCCCGGCCTCAACTTCGCCACGCAAACTTGGCAAGATAGTGAAATGTTTCCCAAAGATTTTACATGACCCATTCGAGCTTCAAGCTTCTGCAAACATGGATATTGCAGGATAGAGTCCATCTAAGTGATCCCTTGAACTCATGGCTATAAAAATATCATTTTATCTGTCGGGCTGAGTTCAGCCATATCCTATTTTCCCATGTCATCTTATCATATCTACAACATGTCTCTAAGAACCGCTATGCCGTAAGTGATTTCACTCAAGATATCAGTAAACTCGACCATCAATTCCTTTGGGTCTAACTAGGATCAATATTTTAACTGAACTTCAGTCTGAGCTATAAGCTTGATCTCTCAGTGAGCTCAAATGTTTCAACGCTGAGCTATTTCCTTTCTCCCAAGAAACATGCTCGACTTTCTAAGTGACTCATTAAAGATGCTCATATAATTGCAAAGCAAATTGTGCTTCATAAATATTCTGATATGAAATAGATCCACTTCTATGAGATTCACTTCCATGAGTTACACCGTAAAACAAGTAAGGTCTCGATAGAGAATTTTTGTAATAAATTTCATCAAGTCTCCCGGTAACACTCTCACTGTCACTTAATCGATTTTCATAAAAATATCTTTGAAGGAAAATCCTAAATTTGAGGATGCATTCGATGCTGAATAGATAAAAACGTAGTTGGGTGACCTACTTGTTGGAAGTGCTCAAAAGAACTCTTACTATACCGCAACATGCTTGTTGCCTGTGCACCGAATGCTCGGCCGAGGAAGGTCTGAACAATGTCAGTGAAAATATATATACTGTATTCACTTATACCCTGGCCCGGCATTCTTGTTACCACCTGCGTCGATCTCTACCAAGATCCTTATAGAGTTTCCTTCATTCATCAATTTTCAACGAGCTATATTTTGCATTAACAAGACCTCGTCGAGCTCTTACAACTGAGAGTCTCTACCGAGATGATTTCCGAGATGACTATCAATTTGACACCGGATTCTTTATCAACTCGACCCCGAACTCTTCACTGAGTTGAGATCAACTGGGTGCCTTTCGATGCTAGGTGATCTCTTCATATGCAATTTAGGAATTATTTTTAATTATTGCATCTCGTTAATAACCGAAGGTGGGTTCCTGGGACTATTATTTCATTTTGAACGTGATAGGACCCCGTTGTCCAATCTTGCCATGTGTGCAAAATTGGATAACATTTTTGGCGACCTCTCGGGGATGATTGCCTGCTAAGCATGATTCCAGTAGCCTTAAGTCATCCATTGGGCATGGAGTCTATGTTGGAATCCTGAAAGTAGTATGATTTTCTTTGACACATCCCGAATCTCCTTGAGCATTGCCGATATCCTGGGCCTCCCTGGAATGCTAAGCATGAAGTATACTGAATCTGTTGAATGCTTGACATCCATGGAACACTGCAAAATTTTGAATGAAGCAGATTTTGAACTGTTATGGAAACCTTGAACCTTTCTTCTCCTTGACACCTTCCAATGATGAAACAATGTGCAGAACAACACAAAACACAACAACAAGGAAAGCAAAACAACAACACACAACAATGTGCATAAGCACTTGGAGGAAAACACCTAATTTAACTATACAGGGGGTGGAACGCTTCTCAAAAACAAGCTTTGAGATGTATCCCATTCACATGAATGGGTAGTTCTTCTCCATTGAGCCTAGATAGATGAAATGAATTTGCCTCTTTGTAACTTGTGATGATGTATGGCCCACTCCAGAGAGCATCAAACTTGGCATGCTTTCCTGGTTTGGCCCTGTCTTCATCCCATTTGAGAACTAAATCTCCCTCTTGAAAATGCCTGTGACGCCTTCTTGTCAAAATATTTCTTAACTTGAGCCTGATGCTGCTCCAAAGTTTTCATAGCCTTGTCTCATACTTCCTCTAACTCCATGAGTTCAGCAAACCTTACTGTCAGAGGATCATTCTCTATAACTTCAAGTTGATGAGCTAACTCCAAAGAAAGTAACTCCAATGAGAGTGGGAGTTTTGCCTCTCTTCCATATACAAGAATGAAAGGAGAATTTCTGATGGCCCTTTTAGGTGTGATCCGATCTGCCCATAAGGCGGTCTTAAGCTGTGTATGCCAAGTCCTCTTGTTAGTCTCCATTGTGCGCTTAATAATCCTTATGAGGTTTTTGTTGCTAGACTCAACCAATCCGCTCCTTGAGGATAGTAATTGGATGAATTTTTGAGGTATACCCCATTTTTAACAGCCCATTCACTCAATTTCATACCAAGAAAAGCCAGGTAGCGCATTATCTAAATGACTTTGTAAATGGAACACCGAACCTCGTCATTATACCCTCCAAAAAATCTAGAACTACCTTTTCATTGCTCTCTTTTAATGCTACTACCTCTGTCCATCGAGTAAAATATTCTGTTGTGGTAAGGACCCATTTATGTCCGTCACTGGATAGAGGATTAATCATTCGATGAAGTCCAACCCCATTGAACAAAGGGTTGATCCACTTGAATTGGATGCAGCGAAAGAGCTGCCAGCTTCTGCTTACCTGTGAAAATGGCACATTCCTTACATTTCCTTACCCAAAGATGGGCATCCTTGAATAAATCCAGCCAATAGTAGCCAGCTTGCATGATCTTGGTAGCTGTTGTTCGTGTGGAATAATGTCCTCTAGATAGGCCATTATGAAACTCTTCTAGTATCTTACTGACTTGTTCTGGTCCTATGCACCAAGGAGGATGCCGTTCAAATCTTTTCGAAAGAGAATGCTATCTACCAAAACATATGGGATAGATTGAAGACAGAAAGTTCATCTTTGGTTTTTATCCATGTTTGTCGGGTATGCTCCTGAGAAGATGAAATTCTTCATTTTAGATAACCAGACAGCTTGATCGACACATCCTCATCAGTATTTAGGAGTGTCACGTCCTCATTACTTTTTGATTCCATGTTTGTTGCAAGTTGCTCACATAAACCCTTACCTCTGACAAGTTTAGTGACTTTGATGTGCACGTCATACTCCATTACCTTCATGATCCATCCAAAGATGCTTTTCGCTCATTTCTTTGTTCAGCAAAAACTCCTTGACACTGGATGAGACACCATCAGATGAATCTTGTTGTTGGACAACATGTGCTTGAATTTCTTCAAAGCTTGAATAACCGCAAAGAATTTCTTTTCAATGAATGAGTATTTGAACTTGTAGTATTTGAGGGATTGACTCAAGAAAGTGATTGGTTACTCCATCGTTGTTGTTTTGTTGGGTGAGGATCCCTGAAATGCTCTCTTGACCTGCAAAAGCATAAATGATAAAATCTTTGTCAAATCAGGGGTTCACAAGTGTGGGAGCTTGAGAAATGGCTGTTTTGATGGCTTCAAAGCTTTCTTGTCCTTCCATGGTCAGTCGGTGGTTTAGCCAATGTCACGAATTGAGGGATGAATCTCTGCATGAAATTTATGGTTCCCAGAAAACTCTGGAGGCCCTTCTTGTGACTTGGGAGAGATAAGGACATAATTGAATGAATCTTGGCTGGATCGATTAATAATCCTTCCGCTGAAACCACATGCCCCAACAATTTTCCCTCGTGCCTTGTGTGAAAATACATTTCTTGGGGTTAAGTGAAACCCCAAATTCCCTACAACTTTGGAAAAATTTCCTTAGATGCGTGATGTGATCTTTTGCATGCTTGAGTATACAAGATTATATCATCAAGGTAAACTAAAATAATATCGTTGATTAGTCCCTTAAATGCCATGTCCATGGCTCTTTGAAAGTAGCCCCGGCATTGGACAATCCAAATGGCATTTTATTGTAGGCATACGTGCCCCACTTGGTAGTGAAAGCCATTTTGAATTGGTCGATTCTTGGACTAGGATTTGATTGTAACCTAAATACCCATCGAGCAAAGAAAATCTTTGAGCTCCTGCCACTGCTTGAAGGATCTACTCCATCGATGGAAGAAAATAATGGTCTTTTAATGATGCACGATTCAAATCCCTGAAATCTACACATAACCGGATCTCTTCGTTCTTCTTCCTCACGGGCACCAAATTGGCTACCCATGAGGAATGCTTGATGGGAAAAATTATACAGGCCTCGATGAGCTTGGTTAGCTCCTTTCTCATTAGTGGCTCAATTTTGGGATTAATTGGTCTCTGTTTCTGATGAACTGGTTTAGCATTAGGATCCAATTCGATGGTATGTTGTGCTAGACCTGGATCAAAACCACGCAGATCTTTATAGCTCCATGCAAATATTTCATGATACTCTTGACAAATTTTGATGAAAGCTTCTTTCTCTGTGGAAGTACACACTTTTCCGATCTTAAGAAATTTTTCATTTGATACTTCAACTTCCTCAAAATATTCTTCTCTGACCACCATGTTAGGGCTTTGTCTTGTGGCTTGGTCATCTGAATTGAAAATGGATTCCAAAGTGACTAAACCTTTTGGTAACTTGTTTCTTTTCAATTGAATAATTTTCTCACCATATGACTCCCGCAACTTATCTTGATTCTTTGTAGAAGAAACTCCGCCTCTTCTTGTAGAAAGAGGACAATTTGTTTGTCACTATCAAACACTTGCCAACTACTCACATTATCGTGGACTCTTGCTGGTCGAACCATCATTTTAACAAATTCCTGCCCTTCTTTCATGATATCAACTCGGTATGTTGTATTGTGAACCGATTGTAAGTAAGCCTATCTCGCATCTTGATTTTGATCTCTAGGGATTGCATGGATTCCAAAAGCTTCAAATCTTCAATCGGTCCCAGACTCGGTTCTTGTATGATCTTAAAAGATCATTTTTGGGTGCACTACATGCTGAAACTTGATGAACAACTAACTCACTATCTCCAAAAAAATCGGGGCCTTGATTCCCTTCCTTTGGGCTAGCTTTGAATTCCTTACACAAGAGCCTCGTATTCGGTAACAATTGTTAGTCCAACTAAACCGCAAGCTCGGAAAGATGAGAAGTACGTATCTCCCTCTGGAGAAATTAACATAACACCAAGACTGGATCCATTCTTACTTCTTCACCATCGAAGAACAATTGCCACAGATCCTTTAGAATCACTTGGTGTTTTGACAAGTTGTGGTATGATCGTATCTTCTTCATGGATACATAAAGTACCTAATCCCGATTCTTCCAAGGCCAAAGCAAACTAGCTTCTTCTTCTACCAATACATCAGCGTAGGGATCGTCGATGATCTCTACATACTTCATCTAGCAAAGTATCGGGACTTCTTCAAAAAGGGTGGTTGGTTCATGATCGATCTTCCTCTTCTCGGATCACCAATGGTGTAATTTCCATTTATGGGACTAGCGAGTGTAGGGTTCTACATGATTATGGCAGATTGGTTCTGCCCTTATAGTTACTTTGGTTCCGTATTGAGTCCCGAGAATCATATGCGACCAATCGGCTGATAGGTAACCGCCCATCTTGGCAATGAAATCCTATGATAGGCAGATGGCAAAGAGAGGAGGGATATCGATGACCGATATGTGTTCGGTGAATGACAAACTTGGGCATGCATGAATGGTAAGTTGAAGCCCTTTGATAACCCCAACAGTCTTAATAGCTGTGCCATCCACTTAACAACCCTCTTCAGAATCGGTGCATATTGTATGCCTAGTACATCTACAATTTGTTTCGGCATGACAGAGCTACGCACTTAATCGATCATGCAATTATGTACCGGTGGTTGCCAATGATCGGGAAATGTAGAATGGCAAGGGTTTGTTTTCCATAGGAATGATTTTCCATTTCGGTTGACACAAATTTGTAGCGTTTGTCACTCCATGGCTTGGTGATCCGCTGGTTGTACTAAAATTGTTCAGAGTTTCTCGCAATAGGTTTCTTTGGGAAGGGATCGAGAGTGCGTCCCACATGGTAACGCTCGATTGGTTTTCTTCATTTGTTCTACTATGTCTGGGAATTGCTCCAACTTTGATGACACTTTTTTGGGCATTAGGGTCCTCCTTTGGAAAATGTTTGTTGGGTACCGTGATCCCTGGAGAACCATCTTTCCTTGCGGTGTGGCTAGCCGGTGTTTCTAGTGATTTCTTTCCCGCATTTTTATAAACTGCCATTTGAAACCCAGGTTGAGAAGTGGATGCTAGATCAGCTTCGAGAGGTTGAGGCTCCATTGCTCTCTTTTTGGAACGAGTTTTTACTTCCACTGATGAAGAATCTATATTCAATCCGCAAAAAATCTTCTTCTTTCCAGTTTAGCAATGTGGATTCTTCGTGTGCTCGAGGTTGATCTGCTTTGCTTCTTGCATAGATGAATTGTTTGTTAACTCTGAAGGGGCGATACACTTTGAACCATAAGGGCCTGGCTAAGAACTCCATTGGGACAAATATTTTGATTGTGAGGTTGAGAGCAAGGATAACACCATTCGTAGTCTTGAACTAGATTTTTTTGAACAGTACTATAGCTCTAGATGAGCTAGCTGCAAGAGGGTTCTGAAAGTTCAAGGGCCTGACATTTACAACTTGACTTGTAGTTTGATTTCGAGGCTGATTGTTCCCTTGAAAAGGAGAACGCAGTTAGCAATCTTGCTGATTTTGTGGCTGATACGGACGATTGTATTGAAACTATTGTCTTTTGAGTGCAACGAGCTCATTTCCAAAATTTTGTAGTAGTGACTTGAATTCAAATAGGTCATTTGATGAGGTAGGGGAGATTGAGATGGTTGCTTGGAGTCTATTGGAATAGGAGCAATGATAGGTGATGATTCATAAGATCTGTAGAAAAGGGCATTGGTGGTCGTGGAGCTATCTTTCCAACCTGAATCAAAGAATTCTCTGCTCTTATGGCAACTTCGTAAGCATCAGGAAGTGTAGTCCCTCCCATGGAATGGATCATAACTGCTACATCACTATTCAAGGCTCACAAATAGTACAAGAATACATTATGTGCGCGTAAGGCTTTACGAGCGCCTGGAATCCTATTCCAAGTCCTATGGAATCGGAAGTTGAAATCACTCATGTATTCTTGGGAAGCTCTCTTTATGGTAGTAAGTTGTTCCAAAAGTGATAGGTGGTCACTTTTGTCTTCGAATTTTTACATAGCTTTTCTCCCAACTCATTCCAAGTGGTTATAGTGCCAACACCTAACCCACGAAACCATTGAAGTGCTTTTCCCTTGAAAGAGGTAGCAAGAAGTCTAACTGCAACATTGTCTTCAAAGTGATATTATGTATGCTTGCATGAGATGTCTTGGCTACATCAAAGATATGCTCCACTGGGGTAACATGAGTTTCCCCAGTGTAGAAGGGTAAACTTTTGAGTTCCGCAATGGTATCGGATCACGTTGAGCCAACATAAGAGGATTGCTTGCATTGAAAGGGGGAAAACTTGGTTCCTCGCCATAAAGAACGAAAGGTTGATTGTTCTCGGTGGAGGAAGTCTTCTCGTAAGGAGGAGTTGAATGACCCTACTAGGTAAATCTACAACCGGGGATGTGGAAATGCCTCTTCTGCTTCTCTTTGGAGGAGATAAGGAAATTTCGATATGCTGATACTTTCCTTTCTTTGAAGAAGCTCTTGTCTGAATTCTTCGCATAAGTTACTGCACTGAGATTTGGAATCCAGAGATATAGAGTCGCCAGGTACTTTGACTTGTGTAAGTGAGAAGAGAAGTACCAACTCTGTCCCACCGGGCATGCCAAAAACTGTTGTGTGTGGTCGCACGGTGGCTTAAGATTTCTGTTTGATAATGAGACACCTCTGAAAGATGGAACTCTAACTTCTGTGATGTCCCACCGGGCGTGCCAAAAACTGTTGTCGCCAAATCACTGCACCCTCCGAATGGCCAGGATGTGAATAGGACATTCGGTGTGATTGGGACACATGGGATCACCTCTCAAGCTATGGGACTTGGGCTCAAGGTGAACCTCCGGAGAAGGCCGGCTTCCTCTTCCTAAACTAAGTGTTGTACTACTCCTAGTGTAACAAAAATGATTATCTAATCCTACGCTAACATTTTCATGGGGTTTTAGGGAAAGAGATTTATAGAAATGAAACTATACTAGGGATGGTGATGCACCAAATAAAGGGTGTCTTCAGATTCAGGAAGGGTTAATTTGAAGAGGGTGTGTGCACCATAGGTCAACTTCACCTACTGCAACTTAGAGAGGGTACAGGATACCACAAACTAAGAGACACGCGTTCCCTTTGTTAAACTTTATCAGACCAAGAAATATACCAGTTTCCCAGTGAAGAAGGATGAACTTAAGAAGGGTGAACAGACACCACAACTCAACTGCATGCAAAACTTCACCACTCGATAAACACAGAACTCCAAGAACCTACAATAGAACTTAAACTTGCACAGTGTACCTGCAAGTATGAGAAAGGCACAAAGAAGCACAGAAGGATGAAAGGACCGAGATTAGTCACAAAACACACACTTTTATTGCTTCAATAACATGCACAATGCATCATACATTCAGAAGAGGCAATAGTTGCCATTACAGTCTTGAAGAGGAGGCTTGAAAGTTCTCTCAACACACAAGAACAACTTGCAGAAGAGAGAGGATTCTTGAAAAGTATACACTCGCCTGAGATATCTAACTCATCTCAACTTATGCAACTGCTTGAACCCTTTGAAATGAGCTTCCAACTTACATTTATAGAAAAATATGTGAGAAAGAAGAGGAAATGGTCATAATTACATTCCTAAAATGAAGGCCCATGATGTATTTATTATAGTTAGTTGAACTACCTGAGAAGGTTCCATCATGGGTCATTAATTGCCTGATGACCAAGTCTTCTCAATTAATTAAAAGAATATTTAAATAAAATATTTAAATAATAATAATAAATATTATTATTAAAATATTTAAATAAAAATATTAATTTAATTAACATAATGTTGGGACCCCCCGTTGACCCGTTTGACTTGAAAGAGGAAGGGGGTCCATGTGGATAGAGTCTCGCACACATAGCCAAAATCGATGAGCTTCAATCCTCTAACTTGGTGTTGCACTCGATTTTTGACCCCGCACTAACTCTTTCCTCGTCTTGGCAATAGGGCTCTTTTGCATTGAGTCCTTCGAATGGTGAGCTATCAAACTCGTTTCTTATCATTTTCCTTTGTTAAATCGAAGCCATTTATGCATTACACATTCAAACTTCATGAAACATCACCACGATCTCCTCGTGAAGTCACCGAGCTCTTCATCCAAAGAAACAATCTTACCTTTCCGGCTCAAACTCACTTGAATGTCGAGCTTAACCCAACATTTCTAAAAAGAATGGTTTTACCACAATGCTCACGGTTCTTCCTTATCATATAACACTTACAAAGTAAGAATGTTTTAACTTGGCCATAATAAGCACAATTTGTACCTCCAAACGATGAGAAAATGCCATTACCAATAAAGACCTAATGCTGCCATGATGATGACCTGTGCTCATGCCCTACATGTCGATCGACACCCTTAAGACTAATTTTTGGTCAAAGAACCCTTCGGTATTTTGGCAAAGGCATTCGCAATCTCGGCTCCGATCAACAATTATGCCACTATTGGAATCTTAGTATGGCATAGGTAGTCATGAGCTACACCATATACTCATTTTCCGAAACTAAAAAGATCCTTTATGTTACAATCTGCAACACATAAAATAAGCCCTTCAAAAAAAATACATTGAACAACTGGGGCAGCCAAGAGGACCTTGGAAAAATGTACAGGTAACAACCATATGAATTCTTCCTTAGTCGTGGATCAAAGCTAATAGAAATAAAGCTAGATAAAATTAGCTTGAAACTACAGTATAATCGTCCATTTGTTAAAACAAGTTTCTCTGAACCTGGTAAAGGAATACTTTTATTGTCTGATTGGACGCACATAATGGAAGGGTATAAATATTGCCTACTGACCCACAGAGTTTCTCAAAGAGACCATTTACAAGTAACAAGGATGTAGTATGCAAAACGGCCGACTAGGTATTTCAGAGTTGACCTTCACATTCAATTCGTTTCTAGGAGAAAACATGCTGAGCAATATGAATCATTTCATTCTGCACCGTTTTAAACTTCCATCTCCTGACTCGGGAAAATTTTATGAAGCCTTGAATGACGTGACTCCAATCCATCGTATACAGCAGTGAATATTTGTTTCCTGCAGCTGTGCGTGGGAGCTTGTCTCGCGACCACCGAATGCTCAGAGCCCGAACGGGAGTTGGGAGAAGTATGTTGGCAAAGGTGAACTAATCAGGTTGGACATCCATTTGTTGCATTCGGTGAAACAGTATCAACACCGTTGGACAACCTGCTTGCTGGAAGCATTCAAAAGGCTTCTACTATGCTGCATAGATGCTTGCTACCTATGCGTGGGAGTTTGTCTCATGACCACCGATCTGGATGAGTTTTCAGCATTGCTTTCCTGTCAAACACTTCACACATGAGCCACGACTGAGCCATTAACGCATCGCCTTGGTTGGGTCTGCCTGTAACCTCCGCTGAAATTGGCATCACGTCACATTTTTTAACCCATGACCCACTCCAATTCACAACTGTCCTATTAATCCTCCCGGTGACTCGCACAAAGACTCGAGATCACTCCAAGTCACAGATTTACATTACGGCCCGTGTGGAAATCTCATGACGGATTGCCATCTTAATATTTCCCATTTGGTAGTGTTTGTCCGAATCTCCCTTCATGGAAGTTTGGTCATGGTTTTCCAAACCAATATTTCCACGCTTGGCGGTGTTTGCCTTATTTTCCACGTTCATACCTCAAAGACGGGATTAACAACTTGGCCTGCCATCGTAATAGTTCCACGCTTGGCATACTAGCTCCAAATCCCCGCGTAACGGCTTGGACAAATTAATTCACGGGCCCCGGCCTCAACTTCACCGCGCAAACTTGGCAAGATAGTGAAATGTTTCCCAAATATTTTACATGACCCATTCGAGCTTCAAGCTTCTGCAAACATGGATATTGCAGGATAGAGTCCATCTAAGTGATCCCTTGAACTCATGGCTATAAAAATATCATTTTATCTATTGGGCTGAGTTCAGCCATATCCTATTTTCCCATGTCATCTTATCATATCTACAACATGTCTCTAAGAACCGCTATGCCGTAAGTGATTTCACTCAAGATATCAGTAAACTCGACCATCAATTCCTTTGGGTCTAACTAGGATCAATATTTTAACTGAACTTCAGTCTGAGCTATAAGCTTGATCTCTCAGTGAGCTCAAATGTTTCAACGCTGAGCTATTTCCTTTCTCCCAAGAAACATGCTCGACTTTCTGAGTGACTCATTGAAGATGCTCATATAATTGCAAAGCAAATTATGCTTCATAAATATTCTGATATGAAACAGATCCACTTCTATGAGATTCGCTTCCATGAGTTACACCGTAAAACAAGTAAGGTCTCGATAGAGAATTTTTGTAATAAATTTCATCAAGTCTCCTGGTAACACTCTCACTGTCACTTAATCGATTTTCATAAAAATATCTTTGAAGGAAAATCCCGAATTCGAGGATGCATTCGATGCTGAATAGATAAAAACGTAGTTGGGCGACCTGCTTGTTGGAAGTGCTCAAAAGAACTCTTACTATACCGCAACATGCTTGCTGCCTGTGCACCGAATGCTCGGCCGAGGAAGGTCTGAACAACGTCAGTGAAAATATATATATTGTATTCACTTATACCCTAGCCTGGCATTCTTGTTACCACCTGCATTGATCTCTACCGAGATCCTTATAGAGTTTCCTTCATTCGTCAATTTTCAACGAGCTATATTTTGCATTAACAAGACCTCATCGAGCTCTTACAACTGAGAGTCTCTACCGAGATGATTTCTGAGATGATTATCAATTTGACACTTGGATTCTTTATCAACTCGACCCTAAACTCTTCACTGAGTTGAGATCAACTGGGTGCCTTTCGATGCTAGGTGATCTCTTCATATGCAATTTAGGAATTATTTTTAATTATTGCATCTCGTTAATAACCGAAGGTGGGTTCCTAGGACTATTATTTCATTTTGAACGTGATAGGACCCCGTTGTCCAATCTTGCCATGTGTGCAAAATTGGATAACACCTAGATTGAGAAGATCCTCCAAGATGGTGAGGTGATAATTAGTAGGTTCACATTACTGCACCAAGATATAACTCGAGGAAATAAATATCTACAAGCAGTAGCAAGCTCCCTTTCTGAGGAGTTGGATAACGCTAAGTTGGAGTAGTGAACATTCCAGACCATGGTAAATTGTTCGGTTGATGACCTGTTAAAGGTCAACATTATCGATCACCCACGGGCACATTATAAAGCTCTCATTGCTTTAGATTACTGGGTCGATCAAATGGAATTCATCCTAGAAAGAATCGACAAATTCAAGGAAGAAGCCTTGGAAGCACTACACAACATGGAGAAAATAGTTTCAAAGATGTCTCCTAGACTGCTAAGTGCATCTTATGAGTTAAGAGAAGCAGATGACACGTTCCCAACACTTTAAGGGTATTTTCTTTCAAGGTCTCAAGCGCAAGAGATCGATTTCGATCAAGATTCCATCAACAACCTCTTAGCCTACCATGACTTTATAGGCTCTTTGATTGATGTAAATGAAGAGTATGCTGACTTTCTTGACAAGCTCAAAAACGAGAAAGAGGCTTGTAAAGTTATTCATGACGATTTCAAAGGTCCCGATCGTATCAACTTCGATGATAATCAAAAAGTTCGTAGAGTATCGTGGCATAGTGCCACATTGACTCTCCTAAGCCTCGGCCAGAAGATAAATTTGAGCCAAGAGATGATGATGAATAGCTTCCTTCGGGATGGATTTTCCATTTTTTTTAAATATTTAAAAGCATGTTGGCACACACAATGACATCATCCATGTTGCACCATGGGATGTTTCCATCCTAAAAATTTCCCCAAATTCAACTTTTGACTTTTAGATATTTTGTAAATATTTTGTAAATAAGTGGTTGGCTTCTTTTTGTCTTTTTTCTCCTTCTCCTTCTATAAATATTGGAATACTTATTGTATTCATGGTGGATAGTTTTGTATAAAAATAGAAGTGAGGAGAGAAAGACTTTGTACTTTCTTGTAACAGAAGAAAATATTAATACATATATTGAGACTTTGTGTTGAATTTATGTGTTATGTGCATTAGATCTCTCTTAAGTTAGATATGTGTTTCTATTCTGTTGGATTATTTATTACCTTTGTCATTTGTTCATCAATATTGCTTTATTTGTTTATGCAAGTAAGTTTGGCTCATTTACTACCAGCCCAAAGCATAAACCTTCCGAACTTTCTATCTTGGAATTCATTTACTTTCTCCTTCGAGCTATCCTTCCTCCGTTTCTCCCCTCTCACATTTTTGTTCATCATTCGAACTACTCTACCGGGATGAGATCCCAAACCCCCGAAGACAGAATACTATAAGAATTACACAGTTCCTACCGGTAGAATAGCAATAAACCGGCCATTTTGTTGTCTCAAAGAGGGGCTATGCCTGCACCTGCTTGGCCTGCTTTCCCATGATCTCGCCCATCCGACATATTTTCAAACCAACAAGTTGTAGAGAGTAAGAAGAGTAGAGTTGAATTATAAGAAATTTTAGGTCGAATCATATATCAAGTGAATTTATGGCCGGGAATACATATTCTTTGTTATTTAGAGGAACAATTAGAGGAGCCTTTTCGGGCACGTCATCGCATGAGAACATAGGCACACAAAAATTTGGACTCACATCAGGGGGCAACACAACTTCACACAATGTAGGAGTTCAATTTAGCACTAATTTTGGGACACATGGTAGTGTATCCTCTGGTCCAATTCCTTCTATAGGTTAGACATGTAATCTAGGATTTGGTGGATCTGGAGGTAGAGGTAACATAGGAGGTTCTAGATCCGTGGGCATTTTCCTCACCGGACCTAGAATATTTACATGGAGATGTCACTTTATATCCTAGATTATATGAGAATAGAAGATGTTGTTGAGCATGTGCATATGTGTGAGATATTGTTGCGTGTGAAAGGAATAACAACTTTAAAGTGCAAGGCCATTTAGTTTACAACTACGTTATAGGGATGCATGCATAGTTGGTATAGAAAATTTGACCTTTATCAGACTTGTGTGGATTATATAGTGTTATGGGATACTTTCATTAATGAATTTTATATACCTGAGTTCGAGCAGAAGAGTATAAGCATACTCAAGGACATCAAGCATGGAACTACTGAGAGTGTCTAAGAATATGATGCTCATTTCAAAACACTCTTGTCTAAACTATCATATAATATCCATGCAAGTCAACATGTATAATGGTTAATCGATGCCCGATTACACTTTTAGACGTGCTCTCACATAAAACTTATATAGACCTACGCGAGGAAATTGAAGCACATATGCATGCTTTGGAAGCTAGGAGCATAAACACTAGAGTGAGCCTATTTCTAGAAGCTTAGATTATAGAAATGATAAATGAGTTGGATAAAATGTCAACCAATACAACACATGAGACACATAGTGGAATTTGGTACACAAATTGTGAAGTAGAGGGGCATACTAAGGATAGTTTTCCTCGTAGATCGGTGTGCTCCTTGTTATTGGAATGTGAGATATGTCATTTGGACCATGATACAAGCCATTGCCCATTATTGCAACACATGGTAAGAAATAATTTGTTTTTCTCTCAGAAAATTTACCGATCCATGACTCACAATACAAAATATTATAGGTTGATTGATCAGATCCATAATGCCATTGATATTGGTGTATGACAGACAGGGGTTTTGAATAACTCTAAGGATAAAGGTGAGTGACATGATCATGATCACACTCAAGGGCACTATGATAAAAATGAAGGGCACTTTGAGGGAGGCCATGGTAGAGGTTGAGGATACCATGGTGGATTCAGAGGCCAAGGCCACGGTGGTGGACAAAGTGAGTTCCCTCATGGAACATGTTATATATGCAAATCCCCTGACCATTACAAGCACGAATTCCCTCATAACATTACTTGTTCTTTTTGTGGAAATAATCATAACTATGAAGAGTGCCCAGAATTATATGAACACCTGAGCAAGAAGCACAAACATGAGAACAAGGGCGCATGGATGGTTAGGATACAACACACCGTGGAAAACCAATGGATGCCAAAGTTAGCACCGGATCCTGAGGTAGTACCTGTAAATATTACTACACACATTGACGCTATATGCACCAGAAAAATGCTATAACAAAATCCTACCATCACTAAGGAGGATGTTTTACATGTAAAATATCTAGACCCTACATATCAGAAATCTACCATCACCAAGGAGGAGGTTTATTAGGAAACCATGGAGGTACTCAGAAATCTGTAGGGTGAAATAAAGTGTTTAGAAGAACATTTGTGGAAGTTGGAACAAAATAAGGTAGCTGAGACTTTCCAATCAAATGATGATGATCTAAAGGAATTCTACAAGATGTTGCATTAAGAGAACATTATTCCGTTATCGGGGATTTTTTTGAACGTAAATACTCTGCGCCGGTATTGAGACCGGACAATAGATTTTTCATGCTAATATCCCTCCCCATAGCTTGGATTATGACAAGGAGATCACTTTGAATGTTGTTGTAGATGGATGGATTTTGAGCAATATTTTGATTGACACAGGCATGGAAGTGAATGTGCTTACCTTAGATGCATGGGTTCAGATGGGAAGACCTCTATTGCAGTCATCTTCCAATGTAATATATATGGCAAATCAGACTAAGGCCACACCTATTGGAGTGTTGAATGATTCATCTATTACTATATAGAGGGCCAAGTTCACTAGGGACTTTGATGTATTAGCGCTTGTAGAAGAAGATAGCTTCTCGGCTCCACATAGGTACCATTGATGCTATGCAAATAATGTTGATCTATGGTTTAATAAGGGATATATTAGTTTTGAGAACAAGGAAGAATGGGTTATTATCCCTTTGACAGATGGGAAATCTACACCTTATGTTGATCCCTTAAGTGAAGAAGACTGAACAAAATTTATGTGCACACCATTCAAGATATGGAAGCACTTGAGCCATCTAAGGAAGGAATCATCCAATGGGATGATGTGCAATCCATCGTGATACTACAAGTGTTTTGAATGAAAATTGGGCACATGGAACTTATGAGATGGTTGGGTGTGAAGTAAGAAGTGTAGTTGCATGCATAAGTAGGCCGCATTGTGTTAGGAGGTTAGGCAACAACCATGTACCCCGGTACACTGGCGAAGGAAACCCTGAGGTATTCTTGTAAGCCATGGAAGTACAATATAAGGATAAAGTAGAAAGAATGAATATGTTAGTTTATACCATACGCAGACAACAACATGCTTTGGTGGATGGTTCATAGGGATAATCTCATAGAATGGAGAGAAGTTAGAATTTCTCTATTAGCCTAATTTTTAGGAGTAATGCACCTACTCAAATATGTGAATATCATGGTAATAATATTGTTTAGCACCACATTCAATAGTGTGAGAGACTCTGGAAGAGGGGCAGGATTATTTACCACCTTCATTTTGGGTGCAAAAACTTTATTTCACCTTGTGAGGCTATGCATGTGCTTAGTATGTTTATGCAGAGCTGCATAGGAGACTAGAAATTGGAAATACTTGACTATAGGGATAATCTAGACTTTTGACTACTTCTCCACTAAACCTCCGATGAAAGAGGCATTATAGGTTATGAAGTGATTGAATATGGGAGATAGTGCAAAGGTTGAAGAAATAATTTAGGATTTATTTGGTGAGTTAGATCTAGAAGCGTGTTTTCATGAGGAAGATGACACAGATGTAGAATCACTTATGTACGCTTTCCTAGAGAAGGAGAAATGAAAGATGGTCTATATGGTGGATGATGAAGAAGTTTAACAATTAGGCATAGATGATTCGAGGGTACGAGAGAGGTCTTACGTAGTGTGGATGAGAAAGTGAGTGCCTACCATGAACCTATGAAGATGAAAAAAGTAAACATTGACATGAATGCTAAACCTAAGGAGGCCATAATTAGAGATTATTGGTCTAACTCTAAAGTGGCTAAGATAATTGAGCTACTAAGTTATTTCTAGGACTTATTTCTTAGGGGCTACCATGAGTTGAAAGGGGTGCATGAATATTTGGGTGAGATGAAAATTAAGTTAAGGGAAGGTGCGCACCCAGTTAAGAAGAGACCTTATAGGATGAACCCTTACAAGTGCGTAAAAGTTAAGAAGTAATAGACAAGATGTTGGAATCTGTCATTATTGATCCCATAGAAGAATCATAGTGGGTCAACCCTTTGGTGATTAACATAAAGAAAGATGGAAGAATAAGGATTTGTGTGGACTATAGGGAGTTGAATGTTACATGTGTGATTTATCCTTTCCCTACACCCTTAACTGAGTAGTTATTGGAAGGCGTTGTAGGGTGGGAAATTTACTCTTTTACAGATGGGTTCTCTAGGTATCATCAGGTAAGAATTGCTAAGGAGGATCAAGAGAAGACAAATTTCACCATTGAATGGGGAAGTTTTGCATACATAGTGATGCCCTTTGGATTAAATAACACACCTGCAATATTTTCACGCATTGTGGTTCAAGCATTCTAGGATTTTATTCACAAAATCTTGCACGTTTAATTGGATGATTGGACCATGCATGGGCTTATCAAGGATCATAGTGAAAATTTGTGGTTATCGTTTAAGAGGTGCGACAATTAATAATCTCTTTAAATATCAAGAAGTTTGTATTTTCTACACCTTTTAGAACTCTACTAGGGCATATCATCTACAAGGAAGGTTTGTTAGTAGATCTAGCTAATATTTCAGTCATTTTAGACTTGGAGGAACCCACCAGTCAGAGTGAGGTTTTCTAATTCTTGGGCCACATAGGGTATTCTAGAAAATTTATCAAAGGATATGTTAATATTTTCGCACCCTTAGAGGATTTATTAAAAGGTAAAGGTAAGTTCTATTGGGAAGAATCACAATAACGCGCATTCAAATTGCTAAAGGAAAGGCTTACTACGACACCTATTTTATATTTTACTTCATGGAATATACCCTTTCACATACATGTGGATGCCTCTGGCATGACCATTGACACAATTCTAGCTCATCCTAGAGAAGGTATTGTAGATCATCCTATTTTTTTGCTAGTAGAAAGTTGACTCATGTAGAACAAAATTATACAACTACAGAGCTTGAAGCTTTGAAATGATCTATGCATTGCATTAGTTCATACATTACTTGCTAACAACACCTTTTGTGTTCTATACAGATCACATGGCATTGAAATAATTAGTAAATAAGCTTGTTTTACAGGGGCGCATATGCCGATGGGTTCTATTATTCCAAGAGTTTGAATTTATAGTTGTGGTAAATCTAGGTAAAAGTAATTCTGCCTAGACCACTTATCAAGGATTCAATCAAGAGAGGATGCACATAGTATTGAAGATATAATGCCAGATGCATAGTTATATAGGTTAAACCGTGTGCCCTCAAAATTAGAGGACATTGTTGTCTTTTTACGCACAAGTATGACACTGAGGAGGATGAAAGCCTTGGAGAAAGAAACAACTTGCAATTCACACCACACCTTTATGTTGATCAGTGGTGAATTATATAAACTAGGCCGAGATGAAGTATTGCATCGGTGTGTACTAGAGAATGAGAACACAAAAATCATGGAGGAAGCTCATGGCGGTATTATAGGAGGACATTATTCAGGTGACACCATCGCGCGAAAGATTATACTCACTTGTGGTTTATGGTGGGAAACCTTATACAAGGATTACAAGGAGTATTTTAAGGCATGTGATCACTATCAATGCCTTGGGAAACTTGGGCAGAGAGATGAAATGCCTTTGAGGCCTATTACTAGTGCAAAGCCTTTTGAAAAATGGGAAATAGACTTTGTGGGTCCTATTTCCCCAATCCATGCATGAAATTGAATCACACTACATCATCACTTGTATAGATTATCTTACAAGGTGGGTGGAAGCAACACCTACAAAGGATTGTATAGTGGCTACAATAGCAAGGTTCTTGTGGGAAAATATTCTTACTAGGTATGGATGCCCTTTGAGTTTGACAAGTGATAGGGGCACTCATTTCCTGAATGCGACAATCAAGATATTATTGGATGAATTTATGGTCGCACACCATAAGACAACACCATATCACCCTCAAGAAAATGGGACTGCTGAGGCTTTCAACAAGATATTGAGCCATACTTTGATAAATATTTTTGATGTTGGAAGGATAGACTGGGATGATAAATTTTCTGTTGTACTTTGGGCATATAGAACAACCTATAAATAGTTGAATAAGGAAACACCCTTTCAGTTGGTGTATGGCACAGAAGTAGTTCTTCCCATGGAATTCATGTTACCTTCTTTGTGTATTATGCATGTGGGAGGTCTAGCTAATGAGAAAACATTGGAAGAAAGAATTGACAAGTTGATATAGTTGGATGAGAGGCGCATCATAGCACATTGGAGTCAAAAGCAAGAAAAATACAAGAAGAAGGCATGACACGACATGCACATCAAGGACAAGAAGCTTGAGGTTGGGAAGATGGTACTTCTTTATGATTCAAATTTTTATGCCACCTAGAAAGATTAAGGTGCATTGGTTGGGACCGTATGTTATCACTCATATACTTGAGTCAGTTCCAGTTAGAGGCGCTTGATGGAACATGGTTACCCGGTTACTTCAATGGGAGTAGATGAAGCCCTATTATAAATAAGCCTTCTTGGTGTTTGTAATAAGGCAAGTATTTCCATTTAGATTATATTTCCCTTACTGTATTTCCTTTAATGTGTTTCCTTCTTCGTCGTTATGCTTTGTCAATTTAGTTTAGTGTTTTGTGTAATAAGCGTGCTTACGCACTAGAAGTTAATTGCAATCTGAAGTGCTTTTATGCACAGAGGACTACACATACCCTTAGTGTGGGGTGGTTTTCATTCAAATATGGGTATGCATAAGGAAAAATACTTGGTGTAGGTGATTTCTCTTGATAGAAAGTGTAGATGGTATGGAAAGGTGTTGCTAGAAAGAAAATTTCTCCTAAAAGAAGATCATAGTTGAAAAAATTCCTAGTATAATGCAGGTAAGTTGTGGCCATGGAAACTACTTAAGGGAAGGCACAATGGTGAGGTACTTTGGTGCATGGAAGTGTGTAAAAGGAGGTATGTGGCCAAAAGTTAGAAAGGCATGCTAGAAGGTTATGACTAGGACGTGCAAGTGTATCATGTAAAATGTGGTAAAATGTTCAATTAATGAGAGGATCGGTGGTAGGTGGAGGAGAAATAAATGTGATTACTTTTTCAAAATCTATATAAGAATGTGATGTGGGTTCATTTTTACCTTTTTGATTACAAGTTTTCAAGTGATTTGTTTACGATCGAGCTATTCGAGACATGTCAAGTGCAAAGAGCTTTAAAACCAAGTGAGGAGAGTGGATTTGTGCATGGAATTGGCTTATGTCCCCATTGGAGAAGGGTTTGAGAAAATAAAAAATAATACAGAGAGGATATATAGGGCATCGGGGTTTGAAAAGAAGCTAGGTTAGGCAATTTCAAGTTAGGGCACACGGTTTCGAGCTAGGGCACATGAGTTTTCTTGATAGAGGTAAAAAGACAACCTTGTTTTACCATGGCACTAAGGAAAGCACTTGGAGCAAGAACAAAGGGGAAGAAGAAGGTAGAAACCGAGGTGGAGATCAGGATGCCCCTAAAAACAGGTTTTCAAAATGCAATACCCAGAGGATGTAATCATGGGATGTGAATTAGATTCTCATGTTTGCAAGAGCAAGGTAAATAACTAAAATCATCGCACAATTGACAACAAAGAAGAGTTGGATGCACTTTTAAGAAGAAAGACAAAAAATATAATTGATGACATGCCTATTTATGATGATGTTGGAGAGAAATTGTTGAAGAAGGTAGGGGTCCTGCAGCTCTATGAACTCCCTTACTTTGGAAAACCAGAGAAACTATACCAATGGATTATGAGTAGAGTCCACGAGGACTTATTTTATTTTGTTGGGTGGCGGATGAGGATCATTATGCCCTTAATTACAAAGCCTAACATGTTTAAAGGGAATAGGGACAAAGATTACCAGTGACTTATTTGACAAAGAAGCTATTTTGGCCACCTACAAGGAGCTGGGTTACTCAAAGGGTCCACGTAGAATGGATATTTACAAGTTAAGGAAGTACCCTGTGGTACAGTGTGTCCATGCACTTACTCACCAAGTTGAATGATCAGGAGAGATGGTCACAAGTGAACACCATGTGGCTACATATTGCTAAGAAGATATCACAGGGGAATTTTACAACTTGGTAGGATACATAACAAATACCATCATTGAAGAAGCACACAAAGGTGAGAAGATAAGCTTTGGTGCCATTTTTTTATCTCTTGTTTTTGTTGAAATTGGAGTGCCTGATGGGCCAAAGAACAAGATTTGGGAGTATCCTGTAGAGAATAAGTCTCTAGCAGAGAGGTTTGAGAAGTATTTATGTGAGGGATCTATGAGTGGCCCATTCAGAAAAGGGTAGAGATGTGGTATGATAGACTTCATGGATTTCAAGAGGAGTGGATAATTCCTAAGGAGCTGTCATTAGTAGTTGGGAAGATGGTACAATTTTCTATGTACCAACACTTTTGCATTGCACATTTTACAATGAAGGATGGGGCATGGATTCCTTAGTGTAAAATCCCTTACGCCTTTATAGCGTGGTTCTTCCAAGTGGTAGTTCACAGGTTTTTCGATGCACAGGTTAATCTATAATGTAGACAAGGTAGACTGTGACTACCATACCTTGAGGAAGACTTACACATACCCAGTAAGTCTGCTTATATTGAGAGGTTCATATCAGATGATATAACCATGAGGCATGTTAGTTTGTCCATTGGTGATAAGTGGGGCCATGCTAATCTATATCCAACTTAAGCCTAGGCTAGAAAATGGTAAGTATGTCGAAAATGAATGTATGCTACCAGGCCCACCAAAGGGGAAACATACAATTGGGAGCCTGGTGGTTGAAAATCCCACTTCACCATTAGAAGAAGAAGAAGAATATGAACAAGAGGAGGAAAATGGTGGTTTAGTGCACAAGGGATGGAGGCAGCCCTCAAACACTAAGGAAAGTAAGTGTGAGGTTACTCCTCCCAAGTAACAACAAGAGGAGGAGGACTTAGAAATAAACACAACAGCCTTAGCCTTAGATGCAAACCCACTAATTTAAAAATGCCAATTTAAAAGGTATTCAAGGAAAAGGACTCAACACGAGACCATCAAAAACCTCCACACAGATCACCTTAGATATCCCCTCAAAAATAAGTACTTGAGAAGAAGAGGAGGAGAAAGTTAAAGCTCGAGAGAGGATGAAGAGGATGAGTCTGTGAAAGCATGCCAGAACCCTAGTGCAACCTAAAAATGCAAATGAGCCTCTCATGATGAGGAAATGAAAGATGATGAAGAGGGGTTCAAGGAGACAGAAGAGGAAATGGGAAAGCCATCTGCAGCCTCACTCCACATAGGAAGGTGAAGGACCCACTACAGATTCTAGCACCTAGGTTCCCAAGGGAAAGAAGGAAAGGAAAGGAAAAGTAGGTGAGGACTATGTGACTCTGGCTATGGGGTACATAGAGGACACCAAAAAGATCATTCACGTCTAGGTTCCAGAGAATGATAGGGCCAAAGGATTTATATGGTTGGGAGTTAATGGACCTAGAAAAGGCCAATGCGCGGACTAGAAAAAAGTTGTCCTAGTCCATGCAAACACATGGATGAACTAGATTTTGATGTGTGTGAGGAGTCATGTGTCTCACACTGGGTAAAGAAGCAACCATAGATTAGGCACATGATTGTCAAGCCTCTTGTAATGTCCGATGAGAAAGTAAGCAATGCCTTGGTCAAGGTATCTGTTGAAGTGGCACAAAGGAACATTGATAAGGTCACCACCATTCGAGTGCTACTTGAAGATAATAAGGATAAGACTACAAAGATAAATTTCTTACAAGAAAATAAATAAGAAGAGGTAAATAATGAGGCCTTTGTTGTGCATGGCTAAGGAAATTGGTGATCATATTCTTAAGGTAAGGCCTCATTTGGAGTCTAAAGTTCCTCAGAAGTTTCCTTCTATAATGCATTATTTGTGCACTCTAGTGGGTCTGGTTTGAATGAAGCACTTGTTGTTATGGCCGCACCAAAAGATCATGCAAAAGAAACAACAAGAGCAAGGGCTACCATTGTTAGGAAAATTTCAAGTTTTGAGGCCTTTCTCCAAACATTGAAAGATGAGCTGAAGAAAGTGGATCAAGATTTGAACATGTGTGTAGTGTCGATGCCATAATAAGAATAAGGACTTTAGTAAAAGATAATGAAGTGTTGAAGGCAATGAAGGATGAAAACTTGGGCACAGAGATGTTATGCCTAGTAAAACAAAAGCACAAGGCCCTTACAGCAGCCCAAGATCCACACAAAGATAGGATCGATGAACTTGGGAAACTTATAGCATAGAAAATTGACTCCATGGAGGGAATGGTCTCAAGTATAGCACATGTTTTCCAAGTACTACAAAATGAGAAGGAAAATATCACTCAGATGAAATGGATGCCATCATAACATATATCCCAAGAAGACAGAAATGCAATAAGTGACTGGCAAACCTTGGAGGCTAAACTCAAAAATGAATATCCAGAGTTAGTCCTACCTAAGGAAGAGGGTACTACAGAGTAAACTTCATTATTTTGTACAATGCTTCATTCATTCTTTCATTCATTATTATTTATTATTGGAGGCATAAGAAGGAATTCCCATTGTCGGGGTGGCAATGTACTTTAGTGTGGGGTAATGTTGAGTAGATAATATATTTCTCTAAGGTGAAGGCACATAAAGGATGCACATGCTGGAATAAGGCACATTTGATGGCGTGGAAGAATAGAGAATGGGTGCACACTGAAAACAGTTTGAATTCAGGACTTAGTCATTTTTTGGATAAGGGCTATTTTTGTAGATAACATGCAGAGCACAAAAAAACTTGAAGACTTACAGTCACACAATGGAATTTTTTTGGAACAAGCCAACCTGAGTTCCATGCATAGTTTAGGCTAATAATAGGTTTTCTACTCAGAGTTAACTATAGGAATTCTATTGTTAGAGAACTTGCATGTTGTGCATCCTATTGTAAAGGCGCATGGCTATTATTTAGCATGTGACCTATTTTTAGAAGTGCATGGGTAGTGAAGGGAAAGTCCCCACCCCTATATATATATATATATATATATATATATATGTATTTATTTGCATGGGTTAGAGTGTGGATGAAAACTATGGTAGAGTTACGCTACTAGTTTTTTCACACGCATGACTCATGAAGATAATTATGTAATGTAAGAATATTTTGTGTTTTACAGTACTTAATACAATGGTTCATATTGGATGGATAATGGTGTTGAATATGACTGAATCTAGTTCTTACATGGTAGATATTTTTATAGTCATTGTTTAGTTCATTTTATATCTATTCTAAGATTTAGATCTAGTTTATACATTGTGTGTTGTTTACTAATTATAATAAACCCGGATATCTATATGCACCATCATGCTAACATTCTATCCAAGAAACTCTAAATAGGGACCTCGGTTCCTTTACTGGACTTTAGGTGAGTGTTCACTCTAGTTGAGTGATGTGCCAGCGTGCCTGGGTCATTTACTATAAATTGTAGGTTACATCAAGGATTGATCCCAAGGAAGTGTTAGACCCCTCCCTAGCTACAAAACGACATAACACTTGGTCTACCACCATCCAAGCATTCCACCTTCCTCGATAATTATTTTTAGGCCACCGAGGGTGTACAATTGAGGACCTACATGATTCTAGTGCTATTGTCGGGGATAATATACTCTAAGCAAGGTTTAGAATACTTACCTTTGTAGATATTTGCCAAGATTAGACCATTCTATTAAGTATTGTCCAAAATTTTCCCATTACAAAAATATATCCATATATCATGAGCCTTTGTGAGTATACATACTTGAGGATTGATAACCAAAAATTTGGAAAATTCATAAAAATATGGAAAGCTCAACCTCCGAGTTTGTGAAGTTACAATTTCAAGCACTTTTTGAGTTAATATATACATCTAAGGTACAAGGCCTTAGTAGAGGCTCCGTATTTCAAACAAAATTTGGGCTATACTAGTGTAAATCCTTTATACCTTATTGATTAACTCTCCACTTTGCAAAACTAGAAGGATGAATATCTTTCTTCAAATCTGATACAACCAAAATATTACTCCCAAAGTTGGAGAATACACAACAAAAAGGAAGAAAATCCAAAAACAATTGGGTGGTTAATCTAAATATGAAATATATTCATAATTTAATGTTATTGTAGCAGTAAATGAATAAAAAATTAAGTATAGAAAGTGAGCCAAGAAAAATAATCCAAAATATATGAAACTCTAGTGTAAAGAGAGGGTAAAATCCTTAGGCGATTCACGGTGAAATCAAGACTATACCAAAGTATAAAGAGGAAAACCGAGAAAGTAAGGGTGTAAGACCAAAAAGGCAACATAAATCAATGTAAGGTGGCCAAAGACATGGGTTAATTAATAATTTTCTTGATTAGGAATCATATGAATACTAGTATGTTATCAGGACTAGATAATTACCCAAATTGCATGATTTTGTGTCTACATTTTCCCCAAATTTATGTTGGTGAGTAGAAATCATGGTAACATAAAGTAGATAGAAATGTGTACCTAATAACCATGTAATTAATGTCAAAAGAGCATGTTGAGGGACAAGACAAAGTGTACAATGATTAAAGCATGAAGTGTGGATGTTAAGGAGGAGAAAATACAAAAATTGATGATGAAAATGATGCTAGGGAAGAAAATCATGCATAGATGTTGCGATGTTCCTATTGTTGATGACGTTTGATTGTTGCATGTGATGTTGTGAATTGAATACCGCTTCCCATACAAATGGACCTGCAAAAGAGAAGAATGAACAAGTATTCAAATTTGCATGTATATGATAAAAATGTGTAAAAATTATGTAAGGAAAGTATGAAAATGTGAAAAAGGATCATGTGTACCTGATCCTTGATGAGGAAAAAGTGTAAACAAATCCTAAAGATGTTGTAGACGAACGAGTTTTTTGGACGATCTCACGCCATTTGCATCAGCCATAAGTTTTTGGTACAATACCATGCCAATGATATGGAAGAAGTGTAGGGAGAAAAATTTGGTGTTGTCCTCCAACCTTTAACTACTTCCCACAATGTAGGACACCACTGTAAAAGGTGTGCAAAATTTAGACAATTCAATCCAACAAAAAATGTTAAGGAATGTATTCCCTGTAAAATCCACTGTATGGAGTTTTGTAGACTATGTTGAACTACCAAAACACTGTGTAACTTCCCCTAGTTATAGGATTCCAAGAAGGGTTGTGTTATGTTAAGGACTCAATTATGATGTTTGAGCTCAAAAACTAACAATTGTGGTGTATTATTCTTGTGCTATGTTGTGTAATGATTGTATAATGTTGTATGGGGTGATTGATTCACCCAAATGATGCCCCCTCATTTGGGGTGCATGTGATGTCACTAAAGGAGTATGCGGTTCAAAGGAGGACCAACTGCTATGTTGAAATTGTGTTTTGAGATGGAAGTGAATGTGCTTAGTAGAAACCAAGGAACAAGAAAACAAAGTGGTTGGGAGATAAGTGTTAGTACAAGCAAACATGCATGTAAAATGTAAGATAATATACATTAATATAATGTGTAATCTAAGATGCAAGAAGATAATTTGAACACGTAAGAAGGAAATATAGACCAATAAAAATTGGGTTATAAACATGGGACACCACTCATGATGTTGCAAGAAAATCAAGGTTAAGGAAGCCAAAAGCAAATAGTTTTCACAAAAGGAAAAGGGAAAAGCCCGCAAATTGTGGCAAACAACCAAAAACAATTTAACATACAACCATGGAAGAAAATAGACATTCAAGACAAATATTTCACATGATGCACCCATTAGCATGTTAGAAAAATAAAAAATATCTAAAATCATGTGTAATCCGATAATAAGTGCCATGAAACAAAATTAAATAATAACACCTATAGTATACAAAAGTGGATGCACCCAGAGGCATTGTGGGATTAGTAATAGGTATTGCACCAAACATCCATGTTACACGTATATATCTATAATATATGTGATCAAAAATAGAATGGAAAGTGAACACACATTTGTATGATAAAGATAATGACATACAAGATATATATCTATCCTTTGTAAAAAAGTGTACATGTAAAATCATAAATAAGAAAGATTAAATGCAACCAAGATATGTAGTATTTTGTGGATGCTATGGAATGGAATACGGTGAATGATAAGAGCCACATACCCCCAAGTGGATTTGTATGGATTTGATGAGGTTCATTTGTATATAACCTCTTAGCGATCAATAATAACCCGTAAATGAGAGTGCGTCATCAGAAATGGTCTGAAATGTGTATACTAGAAAGATATGATTGTCAAAGCACAAAGTGTAGAGTGTAAACATGTGAGTGAGTGAGTGAGTGATTGAACACATGAGTGTGATGAGGTCCATTTGAGATGTATACCCTCAGTAGTTGAGTATGGACTATGGAACTAGAGTGCATCATAGGGTAATGACCACATCATGTGAAAGTAGATGTCAAAAATATATATCATGAATGTGTAGAGTTAATGTTGCGAGAAGGAGATGAATATGCAATATGCGAAGTGTGTAATGTGATTTGTAGCATGTAATATGTAGGGTGTTGTGTGTTGTGTTGATGGTGATGAATATGTGTGAGATATAAGGTGATTTGTAATGTGGTAGGTAGTATGATTTGTAGTGTGTGGTGTGTGAGGTTCATGTATATAGTATACCCTCAACATTCAAGTGTGAACCAAAGCACAAGAGTGTGTCATTGGGAAATGACGATACGAGCATGTTTCAAGATGTATATGTATAAATATAGGTGTGAAATGATATCAATATAATATGCATATCAATGTTAGGGGGAAAGATAAGTGTGATGTGATATTGGTAAGCCAAATTTATACAATAAACTTCACGAGAATAATATTCTTCACACTATTTTCTTTTTGCTAATACATTGATACATATTAATAGGAGAGTCTACTCCTATTTTCACGGAGGTTGTTCAACAACACTCCTCACAAACTCCTATATACGTGAGTTGGTTGTATAACCAAATATCACGTATAAACAATATTAGATATAGTTGTTTAATATAACAACTATTAATCATATATTATTAATATGAGTTATATTAACTCATCATTAATAATATTACAATTTACTCATATATTATATTTGATAATATAGTTGCACACATTAATAATAATGTGAACACTATTCATTCCTAACATTCACCCCCTTAGTGTGAACATTATTAATCGCTAATCTTCACCCCCTTAATGTGAACATGGTGAAGAACCATATTCAAAGAAATTGAACCACCTCCTGAAAGCACTTCTTATACCAGTGTACGGATGTCGTATATTATCTCTTTACCCTCATAAAGGCGTAGTGTCGAGCTGAATTATGCAGGAATGCTCCCTTCCTCTTTGGGTTCCTATGGGACTTTCCCTTCCTCCTTGGGTGCCCGAATTCTAAATCTCCAAGATCCACAAGCTTCACACTAGCTGGATAACCATCCCTTGAGTCTACCTCAAAATCTTCTCTTGCTCCCAAAAGTGAGTATTCTGAAAACATGACTCCTCCAAAATCTCTCGAAAAGGGTTTATTCAGCAAACCATCACACTGCAAACAGGAACACTGAAAATGAACTGAAAAAAGAAACCACACTACACACATGTCACCAAACCATCTATGCGGCCCCATCGTTGGTGACTGACGAGAGGTCGTTGATTGACCTCCTTCCTCTGTCGTTTTCCTCCATCCTCCGATATCATGCTTTGCTAGTTCAGTTGAATGTGATCATGAAGCTCAAAATACCTTCAATAATTTGGACGTCATGTACAAGCGAAAATGCGTCCAAAATTGAAATGCGGGCAATTTTTTTTTTCTTAATTTGGATGATGACACTTTTTACAATGGCATTGACCGACAATATAAACTTTGACAACTCAAGACTAACAAAGACTTACTAAATTAACTAACCCTATGACATAAGAAGGCACTTTATTATTGTATTTTAATTAAATTGACAATGACATTTAAACACAATGACAACAATGATAATTTTTGGGTAAACTATTGGCTAGTACATGTTCAAATATGATGTCATAACATTGAGACTACTTACAAAAGACTTTTCACTTTAATTGATTAACTAGACATGTGAGAGGCAAGATTATTTGACAAGCTAATGACCGAAATATAAAATACCCCCCAATATTAACTATTGTATTGAAAAATAACATAGACAAACACTTTAGACTATCAAAACTATTGTAAACTCAACTCACTTTATGACTCGAATATGCTCCTTGATACACATAGAAGTACGCATGACATATATGCATGGAGAAGTAGATCGCTATGGAAACACATGTCAAGGTGATTCAACAGGTTTAAAACATGTCAGATGCCTCATTGGAGATGAGCTATTTTTATGAACTGAGCTACCCCTTTCCGTGTGTTGAGCCACGTACCAGGAATTAGTGGAAAACTGTAAGTTTTCAATGAGGAGGATCAAGATGGCATGCAATTGGATGTAGATAGACTGCAAGAAGCTTTTCCTTTCAGCAGATTTCACATTGAAGATTTCAAGAGACTTTTCTACCATTCATACCAAACACGTCCACCCCATCCACATTCAAATTGATTCTGCTCAAAGAGAACCTGATACAGATGATAGCCGATATGTATAGGTGGATAACAAACAATGAATGCCCATAGGTATGGTAATTTTATACACCCTGCACTATAATTTGACCTCAATGCATTAATGTCATGGGTGATGCATGAAGGAGATCACTTCTTGCCAGGATTAGACGCATTTATAGTATCCATATCGATAAAAAAGGCATGAACACAAAGCATAAGAATACTCATGTGATGGGTGATTTCAATAATGTATATATCTACATACTCCTCAAAAATGAGATCATGTGCTATGTTGGACGCTCATATGCATGGTACAGACTATGCATAGAAATCACAACTATTTTTCACCAAAATTAGATATGGCACTAACTGAGTAGCCAATTACGAATCCCATCAGGTGAAATCAATGGATCATGATAATGATTCACACAATATATCAGATCTCATCCAACCAGAACTGGATATAAATGCACATATATAGTTCACAAATCTCTCCACACTTTTATCAAAGAATAGCATACTATAGTCAACATTGAAATACCATAAATTACCTTAAACAACTAAGAAGATGTGCATGTAATTGACAAGATAGTTTATCCAAACCAAAGTCCTCTATTGGTATTGCACATGCACATTATTTCAAGAAGCATTACGTGCCATTTGAAATATATATTCTTCTCGATCTGTGGCCAGACTCTCGTACACCAAGCAATGTTTCACATTCAATATCGATGTAATCGTTGTTAAAATGTAGGCCAACTATGCACCACCACAAGGTTTTTTCAACAATACTTACATGAAAATCTTATGCAAAATGGATACAATGCAAAATCATATAGACCCCCACTAGGAAAATACATTGATATCTTCAAAATACAACAGATTTCGTAGGTCCGTAACTAGGAATATGGACTACCAGTCTAAAACTAGTATAAAATCTATTACGAAAGCTTCAATAATTTTCTAACAAAATCGCCATTACTTAGGAAAAACAACACAACACTGCCCTTAGAAAACATATTATTCTTGCATCACAAATCTACCAGCTCTCACAAATACCTTCTCTCGAAACCAAATGATATTGGTAAGCCGATTTACACAATAAACTTTACTGAGAATAATATTCTTCACACTGTTTTCTTTTTGCTAATACATTGATACATATTAATAGGAGATTCTACTCCTATTTTCATGGAGGTTGTTCAACAACACTCCTCACAAACTCCTATATTCGTGAGTTGGTTGTATAACCAAATATCACGTATAAACAATATTATATATAGTTGTTTAATATAACAACTATTAATCCTATATTATTAATATGAGTTATATTAACTCATCATTAATAATATTACAATTTACTCATATATTATATTTGATAATATAGCTGCACAAATTAATAATAATGTGAACACTATTCATTCCTAACATGATGCCCCCAAGTATGTGATGATGAGTGTGATCAAGTAATGTCATCTAAGAGGTTGTCATTGTCATGATCAAAACCAAATGGTGAAGCATCTGAAACTTGATAAGTGATAGTGTCAGGTTGATCGAGTAAGGATCCATTAAGATGTAAATTATACATGCCCATAGTGTATTCCTCATCGAAAATGAGGTAGTGGAAAACCATGTGAATACCCACATGTAAGATTTTTTGAATAGATGAGGAAAGAATAATTACAAATTAAAACATGATCGAAAGGAATAGGAAATGAAATTTCAATATGGTTAGGATCTAAAGTTCCCCAGTATAGTTAAGCCAAGACTGTCCAAGTGTAAGGGGAGAAGCACAAGGATATCATGTAAGAAATACTATGAGATAAAATATGTGAAGCCCATAAGAAACATGTCAATACCAAAGAACATGTTTAAATTGTAAAATAGAAAGAAAGAAATAGACGTTCACCTCACATCTTTTCCAAAGCAAATTTATGATTTTTTAAAGGTGTTTTAGGGTCCTAAGCTTTTATTTTCAAGTATTTTTTGCTCGTAGATTAAAATTTCTATCCAAAAACACACGAGCCATGATGTTTTGTTTTGGGTTGTTGTGATAATGATATGACAAAGTATGCTTCATTTTCTAGTTTTCACACAACCGTATTTTACTTAGCATCCATTTTATTAACATATGCACTCTAATTTAACATCATCTACAATAAAAAGTACATAAGGAAAAATATTGTATGATGGCAATTCTAGCAGAGGAAGAGAACTCATGTTTGAGAAAGGAGGTCTATTTGGTAAAGCATGTGATGTCCAACCAATCTTGTTGTGAAAAACACATATTCCAAGGCCACATTGGTTAAGACCTTTCATCAAGTAACTAATTATTCCCCTTGAAATCCAACATTCCATGCACATATACCTATACACACCTACACACACTTTGCAAGAAACAATTATCCATGCAATCACCATGTAATAAACCAGATTTTTATGATAACATTAAATCTTTCTCAACATAACCATCACGACCGAGAAGGTCAACCATGTATAAATAATAATCAAATATGAGCATAATGATATCAACTATACTAGATATGTTTTGTGCTTATTTTTCCATCATGACATTCCAAGGAGAAGTGTTTAGAACAATTCACTTACATTGTGTTACACCCACATTGGCCTACATATCCATTATGCTTTGGTATACGTCTATAACCTATTATAAAGCATCCGTATTGGCATGACTAGGAGTATATCATGAGCTACTTGATCGTATTTTTTGATTTTAATGTAACACAAATCTGAAAAATCAGATTTGTGGAGGGTTTAGATTTACGATCACAAGCGTTATTAAATTTGTTTTTATGTGATCATTGCAAAAGGGAGATGGGTGAAAATCACATTTATTTGATAAAAAATGGGCTCTTCCTTGGTTTCTCGCTTAACCCAAAAATCCAAATCCAGGCCATATGTCAATATCTTGTTCCACAAGGCAAGAGGGAAGGAAGGGACAACCAAAGGAAACACAAAATAAAATGTATCAATAGATTCAAATATGAGATCCTTGTTAGTGACTATGGGACTCCAATATGCACAAGCCATACCTCTAACATGCTTCCACACTCCACCACCATGCCCAACATAACATACTTAAGAAGGTATACTCCAAGGGAGGAAGAGGTAGAAATGCCCCATATCAACCAACTAAGGGCATCATGAAAAGGGCCAATAAGGAAACACATGGATAAACAAAAGAAATTTAAAGTCACGACAACACCATCATGTGATAGGGACCTAAAAAGACATGAAAATGGTCCGTAGTAGGGAGGGAAACCCATATTACTCCCATTATAAGAGTGTTGTCCTCGATGCAATGTTAACACCAAGGTGGGATAGATAAAGGGATCCAATAATGAATAATGTCACTAGAAAAATGGACCCCATTGTTGAAGCACATGCCACTTATGAAAGTGAGAATTTGTATTTTCCTCTTAATCTTCTTGTTATGTGAATATTGGCAGTTCTCTTATTGTGTTATTCATTTCATTCATTTCTCATAGGATTTTCATAATTACGCAATTTTAGTTTCAATTTTCTATAGGTTTCATAAAAAAACACATGAGGTCTCGACGTCATACACAACTTGTCAACACAATGCAAGTTGACTCCACAAAATACCTTTTATCACATTTATCACAATAATTTCTCATAAGAAGGCCACCAACACATCAAGGAGGGAAAAACAATTCTCAAATCACACGCCTCATGCATAGAGATATAAATAACATGTGTTCAATGTATAACAAGGCATCACAACAATATATTTGTGACAGCCACATGACTCAAAATAACAACAATCTCCATAGTGCCAAACTATGGATCCAAGTATCATAGACATCAACCAAAAATAACTCACAAATACAACTCACTAGTCTAATGATATCTCCCAAGTACAAATATCCAAATGCCTCCCAAAATGATTTGTGAAAAATTAGTATCAAGTGAGACTGGGTCACTTTATGGTCCTGGACACATAGATCCCTATCACCTCAAAACCAAGGGAATATTGTCATGCCACCCCAATCAATGCAATCCTATGACACCTTGGGTGTACCCCTCATCATATAAAAAATTGCACCCATAGACACTATCTAGCCATGATAAGGCACATGTCCCTAGCCATGCACATTACGTACATATCAAAACCAACTTACTAATAATTCAAGAAATCCACTATTACATCTGGAATGACGAATACGCAATCGACATCAAGATTCATAAAGCTCGAGTCAAGAAAAGAAAGGTAGCTCGATGAAGTATTTAATTAAAGATAATTAAATGGATAAGTATTTATATCCCATCCAAGAAAATATCATAATACAAAGTGAATAAAATGAAAGTAATAATTAAGTAAAGAACCTCAAATCTTTAAAAGTAATAAAATCAATAAAAACGAAAGTTTTGGTTCCGAGTACAATCAAGCTTATGAAATAAATAAAAATGAAAAGATTCACATTATGAGCACTATGTATCCTCTCATGGCTACTCAAGGATACTTTCTTCGGGCATGCACAACCCGACATCGAGCCTAGCTTGGAAATAAGAACAACAATAATACTATATCTATCAAAACACTTCCAAAATCATAATCTCCACTCTACAAGGCTCAACATAGTCATTATTTACACAATGGTTTTCCTAAGACAACCAATTAAGGAGTGAGTAATGGTGCACAATTTTTCATTTTCTCGAGCCTAAGGTTTGTGTTACACAATATACATGACACATGTTAAGAAAATATCATGCATACCAAATGAATAGAAGTGGGTTTTCAGATCAATGCAATACTCCACTTCCTATCTCATATGCAGCTGAGTACGTATGGACAACCGTTCACCTTTTCCTCACCCCACACTTACACCTTGATACTATTGTCAAAAATTCCCCCCCAAGGTAATTTTGATAACATGCATCAGATTGTCAGTCCCGAGCAAGTAGATCGATTCAAGGCCCAAAATCATGTTTTTTGGGGTCCCCTCTATTCCATTCCAACTCTCCCATCCAAGAAGGAATCCCAACAGGTCGAGAAAATGGAAGAAATGTAGAAAGCCAAGCTTGAGGAAAAAAATGGAAAAAATTGGCTAAGTCCTAGTCCAGGCAGTCCTTGGGACAGTTGGGACGTCGGAGCGCGAATCGGCCAAAAATCCACCAGCGATGCAAAGATCCGGCATCAGGGACGGTTGGGACATCGAGACGCGCGGGATGTGAAAATCCGATCAGCCAAAAGAGAAAAGAAACTTGCCTAAGTCTTGCTTCACAGAGTTTGGGACATCTGGGACAAAAGTACGCGGAAGACGCGGATCGGCCGGTTTGGCGCAAGTCAGTACATTTCGGGCGGTTTGGAAGTATTTTTCCTAGGCAGTCTAGGACAATTGGGACAAAAGTGTGCGGAGGACGCGAACCACCTGGATCGGCTGAAATAGGGAACTTTCATCCGAGACAGTTGGGACAAAGGGAAACGCGGGACGCGAACAGCCAAAGGAGCCGAGAGTCAATCAAATCTTGCCACTTGTCTTCGCCGCAAGCAGGGACAAGGAAGCCCGAATCGGGCGGATCGGAGAAATTTGTCCCAGGGTAGTTTGGGACAGCCGGGCCAAAGGGACGTGAGGGACGTGAAAATCCAAAAGAGCCACCAACGAATCAGAACGTGCCACGTGTCAAAAGGTTGAAAAGTTGCCAAGTGCGCCCCTCAGGCCCGAACCAATAAAATAGTGCCACGTGTCCAAGTTTAAAGGCCCGAAAGGAATTTTCAGAGAATGAACCCATGGATGAATCAGAGTCCGACACGTGTCATCCAAGTGGCAGTGCATGGGAAAAACTCAAATATTTTCCCGCCGACCCGTTTTTCACCTGTTTTTGCCCTAAATCTTCAGATCGCCATATCTTTCGATTCAGAGCTCGATTTTCACGTTCTTTATATCAATGGAAAGCTGGTGAAATTCTCTGCATGATTCCGAGGTCAATATTGCATTTTGGTTCATTTTGGAGTAAGAAAATTGAGAAACGCCTCTGCACGTAATAGATAGGCGTAAGTAACGTCTCAACAACTAGCTTTAATACAATGTAATGCCACATTTCGCTGTTTATCGTTTCTTGCCAGATTCGCCACTTCGCCATAATGAGATGAGTTAAATGCAACCTAAAAGTGGTTTGGGTAGATCTTACTTTCCTCTCTTCCCTTTCTCATTCTTCCTATATATTGTAAGGAGGGGCTTCTTTCTAAAGGTCGAACATTCTTGTTTTGCTCCTCCCTTCTTCTCTTTATCAAAGTAGTTTGTGGAGTTCAACCTCCCATTTGAAACCGTAATGCGACTCTACCTCTTGGCATTTTGTATTGTATTGTATCAATCTTTGGAGCAAGTAATGCATGTATGTGGATGATTCTCAACCCTCTCTCGTGTTCATTTGCATCCTCCCGGTCTTTCACCGCAAGTTTTGTTATCTCAGCATGATCTTGCATCACATTTGAATGGTCTCGTGTTTATTGGCAAGATAGATGTTCTTCATTCCTTGGTGCATCACCTCTGTTAGCTTAGGTTTATTTTTATGCATCTTCTTACCCTATCTCCTCGCAAGATTAGATTAGGTTTTGAGTAAACCCTCTACATTTTTGTGTGCATCCAACAGAGGAATAGAACCAAATTTCTCTCGGAGAATCCTTTCTCATCTTTACAAGTCCCACACTTGGAGAAAGGATTCAATGTTATGCAATCACACTGGATGCTAGAGTGATCAACCTAGAAATCTGATCAACATCCAGGGGTGCTGTGATTTTGCATCAACAGTTTTGGCACGCCTGGTGGGACCTAGAGGTCTCATTTTTATTGCAGCAAAGTTGATGTGCATCTGCTGCAATTTTCTTGCTTGAAAAGAGCTATTATTTGCATATCTGGTGACTCCAAGGGGAAGAATCAACTGGTTTCAGCAGTGCAGGCCTGAAAACTCATGAGAAGAGTCACCACAAGGTCAAGAGTTGGAGAAGAAGAAGTGTTGTTTGAATACCTGTAATTATCTCCAAGAAGAAGGCAAAGAGGAAGAAGGATTCAAAGGTCTCCATCTCCACCAAAAAAACTCTCTCAACTCCTCCACCTGATAGGCCTTTCATTCAGTCAATAAGGGTTTTAAGACCAATTAGAATGGCACAAAACAACCGCTATGTCAACTTCACAGGCAGCAGCCCACTTACCCTCAATGCACAACATCCAATTCCTATTGCATCCTCGAAGAACATTCCGTACTTCACTGGAGAAAATCAGACTACTCTAGGTGATCATGTTAAAGACATTGCCAACCTTTGTGCAATCCATGAAATCAATGAGATGCAAGTGGCTGTCAAGTTACTGGCATCTTCATTCAAGGGTAAAGCATTGCAATGGTTTAGAAGCCTTGGAGCTGGTTCTATCACAAATTGGAATCAGCTGTGTATAGCACTTCATGAGCAATTTGGAGAAAAGGGAGACAACTTGTCTCTTTTGGAGCAACTGACAACCATCAAGAGAGCTCCCAATGAGCAGCTGACCGATTTCAACTTCAGATTTCAAAAGACTTGGGAGAGAATTCCAGTGGTAGTCAGGCCAACAGCAGAAGGTGCTTTTCTCTACTATCTCAAAGCTCTAAATTCTGATATTTCTATGTTGATTCAGTCCATGGGAGGCATAACTATCCCTATGGCTTATAGCATTGCCATTAGGGCTGAAAATTGTTTGATCCAAGCTGGCAAACTTGCCCCTAGACCTCCCATGCCACTATTTCCAAGTTTAGAGAGTCCAAACACCAATCAAGCACCTAATTTGGCTCCTTCTCCCACTCCTAGAAATCAGAGTTCAAATGAAGCTTCCACTTCATCTCCAAGTGCCCCAAATGAGCTTCAAGAAGTCATGAAGCAATTGCAAAACCTAGGCAATGAGCTGGTTACTCTCAAGAGGCAACAAGCCCAAGGTTTTAGACCTTCTTATCAACCCCAAGCTCAGCCTAACAGCAGCCATACCAACCACAAAGGCCTCCTAATCCAGCTGCAAATATAAATCAAACAAGGCCTCCTGCCAATAGACCATTTCAGCCCTATAATCCAAATGCCATATCTACCTCTAAGGCATTGGTGCCAACACAAAACAACATTGCCAGAGTATGATTGGTGTTTTCCATGCAATGAGCCTCATAACCAATCCATGTGCTTTAATGGTGCTTCAATCAAGCATTAATGGTGACAACTACTAGTGTGGAGGGTGAGGGCAATCAAGGAAACAACCAACAACAAGAAACATTCCAACAGAATCAGCCCCAAATGACACCACATTGGTAAATTGGTAAGCAGAGGATTTTTGTGGCATGAACCAGTATTTTCTCAAGGTGTCAGCAGCCAACACAAGGTCAAAAAGGAGGAATTTGGGTGAAGAATGTAGACATTAGCCCCAACCAATCCACAACCTTCCATGGTTCCACAAATGGTCATGGCAAACAAAGTCCAATTTCAAATGCACAAGGGCAGCCAAGAACAGCCTCCTAGAACCAACTCAAATACTAGTTGTTGCTGCCCACGTGCAAGGAGTGAATGTACAAGCAAAGGGACAACAGAGGGATACTTCATCTCCATTCAGTATCATTGATCAGATGAAGAAGACAAACATCAATATATCAATGTGGGAATCCCTATCCATCCTAGGCCAAAGAGATCTGCTGCAAGCTGCCATGAAGGACTGGCCAACTTCAAATCAGCAAGTCCAGATGCAAGAAAAAGTGCTTACAAATGCTGCCCATCCTAAGGGAAATCATGGAGGACAACAAGGTAAAATGTTGAAACCCCCTCCTTTCTATGTTTCATTAATCATTGGAAATCAGCTAGTGCACAATTGCATGATAGACTCCGGGGTAAGTAGCTCAGTGATGCCTAAAAAAATAGCTGATCACCTAGGGCTCCAAAGATGAAACAATATCCAAAGGGGTAGTGTAGCTAGATGGGACAGCAAAGAGAATAGCTTGGAGTGATTAAAAACTTGAGTCTTACCTTGCATGCATGTCCAAATGTTGTTGTTTTACAAGATGTATCAGTCATAGACCTTCCACCACTCTTTGCCCTTTGCTTGTCAAGGGACTTCACATCCAAGATTGGAGGATATTTTTCTACTGATTGGTCACACATGCTATTCAAAATGAGGTATGGAACCAAAGCCACAATCAGGTCAGAACCTATTGCAGAACTTCCATATTGAGCCTTACACTCCAAGTCAAATTAATGCCAATTGCTCAAAGATTTGATCAAGAAGATCACCCAAGCTCGATGAAGTTGACACTAAGGTCGAAGCATCCCGATCTAACTCTTGATGAATGGGCAAACAAGATACATGCTTTTGATCCTTATCAAGAAATAGAAGAATCTGAGCTAGGGTCTATTGTATACACGAAGAAAATCAACCTATTCCTAAGATCACCAAGCCAAACCACAAAGATGACAATGAGGTATGGTAGCTATTTTTTTGATGGATCAAGGAGTAGACAAGGTGCAGGAGGTGGAGCCATGCTGCTTGTTTCACCTCAAGGAGTAAAGTACTATTCAACTTTTAGATTTCAATTTGTATGCTCCAATAACACTGCGCCGAATATGAAGCCTTGGTGCAAGGGATGCATTGGGCAATCAAGAAGAAAATAAAGAACTTGCAAGTCTTTGGGGACAGTGAATTGATTGTAAATCAGGTCAAGGGACAACATGCTACCAAGAATGATCTACTCAAATGCTACAAGAACAGGGTGTGGGACCTCATGGAAGATTTTGAGGGTTTTGGCATCAAATCCATTCCTAGGAAAGAGAATCAAGTCACGACATGCTTGCAGCAGTAGGGGTAGCCTTTGACATTGTGGAAAGTATTCAACAAGACAAGGTACAGCCAAACATCCATGTGATTGTGAGGCCTTCAGTGCCGGATAACAATGTTCAGTTTGCAAGTGTTTGAGAATGACCAGAAAATCATCCATTTCTTGCAAGAAGAAGCTGAGTTCTCACCAAGAATCAAGAAAAATCGAACAATAAGATGGTGACCAAGTGGTACAGCTGAGAACTAACAAGCTGCCCAAGGGACTTATCACTTTGGAGTCCATTTTTAATCCCAATGATCAGTTTAGAAAGGAGAAAGCAAACATTCAAGTCAAGAGAGAGGATTCAATATCCATCTTGGTAGAAGAGAACAAACCATTGCAAATTGGAAGGATGACAACTGAACAAGAAAGGTATGAGTTCATATAGCTATGTCAAGAGTTCCCTGATGTGTTTGCTTGGAGCTATGAAGACTTGAAAGGTTTCAATCCCAACTTAGCTCAAAGATACCATCAATTGGATCCAAATACTAAGCCTGTCAGTGCAAAACAAAGACCACCAACCCACACATGGAGCCTCTCATGAGAAAAGAATTGGACAAGCTGATTGAGTCAAGAATCATATTCCCAATCAAGCATTCTAGTTGGGTTGCCAACTTAGTTCCAGTTAGAAAGAAGAGTGGAGAGATCAGATTGTGTGTTGACTTCAGAGACTTGAATAGAGCCTCTCTCAAGGACCATTACCCACTCCCTTCCATGGAGCAAATATCGCAGGTCAGAGCTAGTTCGAAAGGTTTTCATTGCTAGATGGATATTCAGGCTATAATCAGATTATGGTGAAGGAAGAAGACCAGTTCAAGATGGCTTTCACCACCAAATGGGGCACATATGCCTACAAGAAGATGCCATTTGGCCTATCAAATGCTGGAGCCACTTTCCAAAGGGCAATGGATATGGCATTCAAAGGTTTTATCAATAAAATAGTTCTGATATATCTTGATGACATCACACCGTATTTTCCAAAATGTAGTGATCACCTCTTTCATCCGAGGTAGGTATTTCGAGGTGTAGAAGATTTGGGGTATCATCAATCCCAAAAATGCATATTCCTCGGCTCATGAGGGGAAACTTCTAGGCCATATTGTTTCAAAAGAGGGATTGACAATTGACCCAGAAAGAGTTGAAGCAATTCAAGCGCCATTGCCAAGCCACAAGAAGGCTCTTCAAAGCTTCTTGGGAAGGATCAATTTTGTCCGCAGTTTTTGTTCCAAACTTTCAGCAGCTCTCGTAAAGCCAATAACGCTGATGTTAAAAAAGAGCATGGCATTTAAGTGGACATCCGAAGGCAAGGCAAGTTTTGAGGCAATAAAAGAGGCTATCTCTCAAGCACCAACTCTCATCAATCCAGACTTCTTCAAGGGTTTCATGTTATACGCCTTTGGTGGTGGAGACACAATTTCTGCAATCCTGCACAACAAAATAAAGAAGGATTAGAACAACCAGTTGCTTTCTTCACCAAGGCTTGAGGAATACGAAACTAGGTACTCTTTCATTGAAAAGCATGTACTTGCAGTGATCAGGAGTTTAAAGAAATTCAAGCACCTAGTCTCAAACAACAAGATCCAATTATTGGTCTCCCATGCGAGAGTCAAGGACTTCCTTCTAAACAAGGATCTCGAATGAGAAATGCGTAGATGGATAACCCATGTCATGGAATATGACATCGAGATTAAGGTCACCAAACTAGTACGTGGAAGGGACTATGCGAAAAACTAGCCTTGAGTCAAAGTTGAAGCAGTAATGGAAAAGAGGTTGTCTTGGTACTACAGGATGGTCAAGAACAGGAAAATGATGATGTGCCCACTCCCTGTTGGACTCAGAATATGATACACTTCCTACAGATAGGCCTATGCCCTCCAGAAATGAGCAAAGTGAAGAGGAGATACTTTAGATTACAAGCCATTCCATATGTGTTTGTTGATGGTGTTTTGTTTAAGAAAGACATCAATGGAGTTCTACTGAGGTGCATTGGGACAGGTCAAATTGAGAGGGTGTTACGAGATTTTCACGATGGAGATTCCGGAGGACATTTCGCCCCACGAGTAACAACTCTCAAGATAATGAAGGCAGGGTATTATTGGCCCACAGTGTTCAGTGACTGTTATACATGGATAAGAAAGTGCAAGAAATGTGCATTCTTCACAGGAAAAGGAAGGTTAGCAGCGCTGCCCCTTCATCCAATTTCAGTAGATCAGCCATTCATGCAATGGGGACTGGACTTCATTGGAGTCATCAATCCCAATTCGAGTCAAGGTCACAAGTGGATACTCACAGCAACAGACTATTTCACCAAGTGGACCGAAGCAGTGGCACTCAAAGAGGCAAGTGAGTCTAACATACTAGACTTTTATGAAGAAATAGTGACCAGGTTCGGTGTGCCGCCACTATCATATCAGATAATGCATTAGCATTCATAGGTTCCAAGATTACAGAATGGGCTGTCAAGAATGGAATCTATTTAAGCACCTCTTCAAATTATTACCCACAGGGTAATGGACAGGCAGAGTCCACGAACAAAAAGTTGCTAAGGATCATCAGAAGAACTCTGGATGAAAACCAAAGGACATGGCATACCAAGCTAAAATCAGCATTATGGGCTGACAGGATAACACCAAAGAGGTCTACAGGTAGTTCTCCCTACAAATTGGTCTATGGGAAAGAGGCAGTATTGCCTATATCATTAGAATTTCCAGCATTGGAGCTCATGAAGCAGTTGGAGTTGTCTGAGTTCAAACCAATGGAGGCCAGGTACAGAGTTGATGGAATTGGAAGAAATAAGAGAACATGTAGTTCTGATGATTGAAAAGGATCAGACCTTAGTAAAAAGATGGTTTGACAAGAAGGCAGGAGCAAGGACCTTCCAGGAGGGGGACCTAGTTCTGAAATGGGATGCAGATCGGGTGAAACCTAGAAGGCATTCCAAGTTTGATGCCATTTGGAGTGGCCCCTACATGGTCACGAGATGTAAAAGTGGTAATGCCTTCCAATTGTCTGCATTGGATGGAGAAGAACTCCCGATTCCGCTAACTAAATCTATCTTAAACATCATACTAAAAAGGAAAAAGGTTTACCCTTGTAAATATTAGCCTAGATTTCAGTTCCTCTAAGTGTGTATGCACATTGTCTTGTTGTAGTTAGGTTTCTTTTTCCCTAAGTGCTTTGGCACAGTTTTGTCACTCTCAGGTTGAATTTCTATAGTTCAGAGTGCTCTCGAAGAATGAGTTGTGGTATCAGGATCGGGATCAGAGATCAAGTTGGTTTCAGGTTATTACTCCATGCCCAATGGATTGTTAAAAGGCCACTGATCTTCTACCTAGTAGGTAGGTGACCCCGCTGAGTCACCAAACTATTGTCAAAAATTCCCCCAGGTAATTTTGATAACATGCATGAGATTTTCAGTCCCGAGCAAGTAGATCGATTCAAGGCCCAAAATCATGTTTTTAGGGTCCCCTCTGTTCCATTCTAACTCTCCCATCCAAGAAGGAATCCCAACAGGTCGAGAAAATGGAAGAAATGCAGAAAAGCTGCTTGAGGCCAAAAAATGGAAAAAATTGGCTAAGTCCTAGTTCAGGCGATCCTTGGGATAGTTGGGATGTCAGGGCGCGAATCGGCCGAAAAGCCGCCAGCGGTCCGCACAAAGATCCGGGACATTGGGACATCGGGGCCACGCGACGGATGCAAAAATCCGAATCAGCTGAAAGAGCAAAGAAAATTGCTTAAGTCTTGCTTCACATAGTCCGGGACATTTGGGAGGACAAATGTACGCGGAAGACGCGGATCGGCCCATTTGGCGCAAGTCACCATTTCGGGGTGGTTCGAAGAATTTTCCCATGCAGACCTGGGACAATTGGGAAAAAGTGTGTAGAGGATGCAAACCACCCGGATCAGCCAAACAGAAACTTTCCGTCTGGACAGACTTGGGACAAAGGGACACGCGGGACGCGAAGAGCCGAAGGAGCCGAGAGCCAATCAAATCTTGCCACGTGTCTTCGCCCATAAAGAGGGACAAGGAAGCCCGAATCAGGGATTGGAAATTTGTCCCAAGAAGTTTGGGACATCCGGGCCAAAGGGATGCGAGGACGCGAAAATCTGAAAGAGCCGCCAACGAATCGTAGAAACGTGCCACGTGTCGAGCTGGGAGGTTGAAAAAGTTGCCAAAAAACTAAAAGGTAAAGGAGCCCCTCGTGCCCCGCCAATAAAATAGTGCCACGTGTCCAAGTTTAAAGGCCCGAAAGGAATTTTCAGAGAATGAACCCGTGGATGAATCAGAGTCCGACACGTGTCATCCAAGTGGCAGAGCGGGAAAAACTCAAATATTTTCCCGCCGACCCGTTTTTTTACTGCTTTTTGCCCTAAATCTTCAGATCGCCATATCTTTCGATCCAGAGCTCGATTTTCACGTTCTTTATATCAATGGAAATCTGGTGAAATTCTCTACACGATTCCGGGGTCAATATTGCATTTTGGTTCATTTTGGAGAGAGAAAATTGAGAAACACCTCTGGCACATAATAATAGGCAAAAGTAACGTCTCAACAACCAGCTTTAATGTAATAGATAGTTCGCTAGATACCCACCATTTTGCCAGGATTCACCGCTTCTACCATAATGAGATGAGTTAAATGCAACCTAGAAGTGGTTGGGGTAGATCTGACTTTCCTCTCTCTTCCCTCTCTCATTCTTCCTATATATTTTAAGGAGGGGCTTCTTTCTAAAGGTCGAACATTTCCTCCTATTTTGCTCCTCCCTTCTCTTTATCAGGCGAATTTGTGGAGTTCGAACCTCCCATTTGAAACTCGTAATGCGACTCGCCTCTTGGCATTTTGTAGTGTATTGTATCAATCTTTGAGCAAGTAATGCATGTCTCGTGGATGATTCTCAACCCTCTCTCGTGTTCATTTGCATCCTCCCGGTCTTTCACCGCAAATTTTTTATCTCAGTACATGATCTTGCATCACATTTGAATGGTCTCGTGTTTATTGGCAAGATAGATGTTCTTCATTCCTCGCATCACCTCTCGTTAGCTTAGGTTTATTTTTATGCATGTTCTTACCCCGTCTCCTTGCAAGATTAGATTAGGTTTTGAGTAAACCCTCCGCATTTTTCATGTGCATCTCAACAGAGGAATAGGAACTACCTTCTCTGAGAATCCTTTCTCATATTTACAATTCCCACACTTGGAGAAAGGATTCAATGTTATGCAATCACACTCGATGCTAGAGTGATCCACCTAGAAATCTGATCAACATATCAACAGATACTACTTGTAGGATCAACAATGTACAATAACATTACACAATACATAACATCATCACCGAAATAATGATTTACAACCCAACATCATAATAGTAACATTATACACACATGTACTACATAACAAGGTGATACAACATCACAATATGTTCACGATTTATAAGGAAACATGTTCACCACATAATGTATTGATAGCACAAGTACAATATAACATGAAAATTAATATCACAATGCATCCACAATTCACGAGGAACACATTTTTCACCTAACATATTGGTAGCACATGTAGGATATAATCAGGTGATGTAACATCACAATACATTAAAAATTCACAAGGAACATGCTTGTCACATAACACGCTGATAACACACATACAATACATCCAAAATTCACAAAGGGAAACACTTGTCACATAACATATTGGTAGAAAACAACACCACATAAGGTGGTACAAAACTAGAAGTACATTTGTAACATCACGGTACTTGTTGGTTAACAACACAACACAACATAACTCTTTCGTATCCTCTACCATCTCATACTCAACAATAAAATCACAATTTTATCCTAGAGGTTCTAGATTTTTAACATCATCTCTAGTAACATATGTAACACCCATAATTTATAGGCCAAAAGCCACATCCAAAACCAAATGATTATTTTTTTAAAACAAATTGGAACACTCACTACAACACAATAATGCTTGAGATGCTTACACATTCACAAACGCACTCATGTAATGATTTAAATTTTACTTGGAATAAGAAAAAATGGAAAGAAATTAATCAAAACGTAAAAACAACACATACTACCAAGCCTATCAATAAGGCTTGCAAATGGGAGAGACCATTATATGTACTATCCCTTTTCCTCTATGAAGTAATCATGGCTACCCTTTGGTTCCTCAATGATATGACACACAAACAACATACCATTTTCCATAGACTCAAACCATCCTTTTTCACTCCACTAAGACTAGCCATATATTCCCTTGGTTCCTCCAATGTAATAACACACAAATCCTTATTCCTCCCTTCAAGTAACAACCCCTTTTCCCTCTACTAAACAATGATATATTCTCACCCCAAATAGACCCTCACCCTTACATACACAAAAATGGGTGAAAATTCAATTTTCTAAACATTAATTTATATTCAACACTTACTCAAGGGAACAATCAATAGAAAAATTCAAACCATATAAGAGAGAAAAGAAATGACTTTATCCACAATTCACATAGGTTAAAATTCAACCTACACACTTGGTACAATTTAATTTCTTATTTAATCTTTTACTTTAGAGAACATATAAAGAATACTAGGATATTCAAGATGATATTACACCATGGAGTTTCCTTCTCCAAAACATAAGTTATCCCCTTTAGGAGGCACCACACAAATCTTTCGTTAAACACTTTACATGTTATCCAATTAGTCTAAGGATAGAGCATCACAAACTTTGGAATTACACTCACAAGGATCTTACTAAACACAATTAGGTTATTACAAGTTACAATATTTTATACACACTTCATCCTAAGGATGCCTTAGGATTAATTTCACCCCATCTCCATTAAAGTCAAAAACTATGATCATGGGGGCATTACTAAATTCAATCACACTAATCTTAAGAAAACATTGGTCAAACTAGATTTCAATTACCTTGGTTCCTAAATTATTTTTATTAATGTAACATGCTACCTTTTTTTTACACAAGGTTCTTAAGGAGGTCTTCCCACTCTGAGTTCAAGGTACAATTTGTAAAACACATTGACTTCCAAATTAATCACTAGTAGTTAATGAAAAGATGACACCCACAGTTGAGGCAAGATGGGCCTAGATACTAGTGTAGGGTCACCTAGATATGATACTTTCCATGTGGTCACAAAATATAAGAACTGGTATAATATCTTGTTATTAAAGATAAGCTAAGATGAAGAAATTACAACTCCATCTTATATATATAATACAATATACAACACATGGGACAATAAACAATCATTTTTCATGTAATCCAGGGTCTTACTCACCTTCGCTGCATTTCAACCATAAGAATTAGCATGGTGATACAAATTATGAAACTAATCTAGTTCCAAATAGTAAAATATTCCATTCACTACATGTGTGTTTTATGTACTAGAGTTGCAATGTTAATATTTTTTCCAAGTCTTAAGGTTTTTCATTCACATTGCACTGAAGTAAGCTTAACAAGAAGTTCTAGAAGGATGATGACCAAACACGGGCTCATTTGGTAAATACTATAAGATGTTCCTTTATTTTTGGCCCACTTCATGATATCTTACACATATTTTGAGATGTGATCTACACATTGATTACTCGTACTAAGTAGAATACCTAGGCATTAAGGGATCGGTTCCACATTTACTCGTCTTCTTCCATAAAATTGAATTATCCTTTACACAAGTCATGAGTGATTTACATAACACAATGTTTAGAACTTAGATTGTATCCAAGATTAGCCAAAGAGAAAAATTTCAAGTTGAGTGTGTTGTCATGCTAAATGTATAGCATGCAAAATTGAAAATTTTGGTCATGACAACCAATCCTCCACTTGAAAATTTTCTCTCCCGATCATTATAAACCCTTCCTCTAGCTAGATTGTCCAGAATTTCATCCTTATTTTAGATATGAGGAAAATGATAACTTGATTTTCAAGTCTGTTTCATGTGCATGGAAGTATACCTAAGGTGATTGAATAAGATATTGAAATCCAAAGCTGGGCAACTATCCTCGGAGGCCTAGAAAGGGCTATTTTTGGCCATTTTGCAACTGGTGAATACCCTCTGAAAGGTGATTGCAAGGGAACAACCCATATGTAATTTTTTTCGAGTTTTGATTGCATTCAGGGATTTTTGATAGAATTCTATGGATTCAAGTCATGTCGGAAATCAAATAAGCAAAACAAGGGCATTATGGGTACATGGAATGCTATTCTCCAACAGAGAAAGCTAACTTGTTCTGATGATTATAGGAATTTTGGGAGGAGTTAGGATCTAAAAAATATTCAATGGAAATATATTGGAATCATCCACATGGTGGACACATCAATTTTTCTCCAATACTTCAAAATATTATGTATTACTCCAAGGCACTACAAGTGCCCTTTGAGCCAAAAGCGAGCAAGCCATAAAAATAAATTTTAAGGTAGAATTGTATCTTTAAAGTGGTTGGGATGATCTCAACATGTGATTTGGATTCAAAATCATATAAGGTTTGACCCCAAAACACCATTCCATTCTCATGGGGAAAAAATCACTCTCGGTGTTCTAAAACAGAATTTATAGGATGACATCAACAAATGAAAAAAGAATGAGAGAAATTTTGAAGTTTTTGTTCCCATTTCAAATTTTACCAAGGTGAAAAGGGACATGAGGGAAAAATATGTGTGCTCCCCAACCATTTAGGAAACTTCATCACTTAAACAACAACCTAGACTATTAGAAGGTGCATGTGAGTGTTTCAAGTTCCTAGGTCCCCTTGTCATGAGATGAAGACCATTGGTGAATTTTGGAGGATGGAGTGTCCCCTTGTACTTTTACCCAAGGTAGAAATGGATATAGGGAAAAAATATTGTGCTCCCCATGTATTGTGTTGGTTGCATCACTTAAGTGACAACTTGAGGTATAAAAAACATGGTAAACTTGCTCCAACTTAAACTTGGCCCGTCTCTCATGTTCATAGGAGCCATAACACAATTTTGTAGGTTGAGTGTCCCCTTTCACCTTTCCCTAAGGTGAAAAGGGATACGTGGGACACAAAATTATAGTCCCCCCTGAGGTCTCTCTCCCACAACCTATAAATCGCCACTTTTGCCCCTAGAAGCTACAAACTTACATCTTACTCAAACCACTTCCCCTCTCCTCATGTTTCCATGATGCATGGTGCATTTTGTATATGGTGATGTCCCCTCACATTTCCCTAACACCAAAATGGACATAAAAGTGTCCTCCTCCCTCTCTTATTTAGCCTCTAGACATGTGAAAGACCAAATTGCATCCCCAGAAGCCATTTTCAACACCTTGCATCTCCCTCACACTACACCACAACCTGGCACTTGTCAACATCAGGTGAAAATTTCACTTCCTTTCCCCTATTTTCCCTTTACACCTCTTTCCCCCTAATTTTTAGGGTACAACCACACTCAAACTCTCCTTCTACCCCGATTTAACCTTGTTGAGTCAAATCTGAGTTAAAATTTACACATTTGAATGAAATAACTCCAAAGCTAAAATAATTAAACATTTTTGCATTTCAAGAGCTATGTTTTTCACCCCAAAACTCTTTTTTCCAAGTGATGCTGCTGAAATTTTCTAGAACCCTCAAGCTCCAAAATTGAAGTTTTTTCATATCTCTTATTTTAACAAATATGAAATTTGTAAAACCCTAATTACAAAGTAACATAGGATAAATAAATGCTAAGTAAAAATTGACACAAGAAATAATCTCAAGAAGAATGAAACCCTAGCATCAAGAGAGAGAGATAGAGTAGAAAATTTATCTTATTTCATGATAAATCATGAAGTGTGTCGGGCTGGAAAACTGATAAACAGGGGGGGAAATGTCGCAATTGTCCTTAGTAAATTATGGAATTTCCGATATTCTGGATTGGGTCGTGTTCCTAAGTGTTGGATACCTCTGTTGGGTGCCTGTGACTATGAAAATGGTGGGAAATTTATTCTTATTGTGTCCCAACATGGTTGTTAACCCGCATTGTTGATCAGCTTTGTGTCGTTAGTTGATAGCAAAATTCTCCTATAACTTGCAAAACAAATGATATCCTACAAAACCCCAAAACACATCAAATCCTAAAAATAAAAAGATACAAATGGGGAGTTGGACTGACCCTAGTAGTCACCTGATAGAGTGAATTTATGACTGAGAGCTGCACTACATCTCAGAATCCATGTAGTTCACGTGCGTGTGTGTATAAATTGTGCCCAGGAAGCTCTTGTGCAAGATGAAATTGATAGAATGAAATAGATAGATGTAGAAATGTAGATAGATGTGTGGATGACAAAATGAACTTCCCCTCATATGCGTGTATGTAGAAAATGCAGTCCCTTTTCCCTTGAGTGAGTGCTAGATGGATGCTTCTTTGCTTTTAGAATGCCTTTGGATGCAACCTTAGGTGATGATAATAAATGCTCATGAGATTGGTTCTTTATTATGGTCACATAGCTTTGTATTTACATGATTCCCTTGTTTTAATTTCATAATTAACAACTAAAAGGTAGACACATAAGAAAACAAGATTCCCAAAAGATAAAAAGAGGCCCAAAAGAGGTGAGTAAGATACAAAGAGGTCGGGGGCACCCAGAGGGGATGAGGGCACCAGGTGCTAGTGTCTTCACCGGGTGCTAGAGTCTAGAGTCAAGAAAGGTAAAACAATTAAGATTAGACTAGGTTTTGGGGTCTATAAGACTAAAGAGGAAACATGAAAGACAAAAAAGAGGCCAAAGATAGATGTCAATTACTAGTTTTCTCACTTAGGAATCATATGAATAGTAGTATGTGATTAGGACCTAGAAATGTACCCAAGTGCATGATTTTGTGTCTACATTTTCCCCCAATTTATGTTGTTGAGTGAATACTCAATAACATAAAGTAGATAAGATATGTGTACCTGATAACCATGTAGATCAATGGTGAAAGCATGTTGAAGAGATAAGAAAAATCGTGGAGTGATAAAAATGAAGTGTGGAAGCTAAGAAAGAGGAAGTGACCTTAGGGGTGAAGTGTATGTGTTGTGTCATGTTTGTAACTATTTTCATTGTGCTTTGTTGATGTGGGGTTATTTATTTTTGTGTATTAAGGATGGACCTACAAAAGAAGAAGAAAAATTAGTCAAATTCATGTGTTATGAAAACTCTGTATAAAGCATGTAAAAGTATGTAAAAATGTGAAAAACTAGTAAAAGGAACGTGTGTACTTGATTTGTGATGAGTGAAAAGGATAGAAAGTGTCCTAAAATGTTGTAGAAGAGATATTTATTGGGTGATCTCAAGTGAGGAATGAGTTTTTAGGTGATCTTGATCCAAGTGCGAGTTTTCTAGGTGATTTCACGCCACAACAGAATAGTGTTGGGGAGAAAGGTCTGGTCCTATTCTCCATCCTTAAATGCTTCCCAAACTTTATACACCACTACAGATGGTGTGATCCTACTTTTTCATGTTTGATCTAGTTTGATACAAGTAAAAAATGAAGGTAGCATGCATTCGATTGTTGGAGGAATGTTCATGTGATGTATAACCTAGTCTATAAACTTCGAAAAAAGTGCCAATATGAGAAATTAATTGTAACTACCCCTAGTCATAGGTTCCCTGGAAAGGTCGGAGAACCCAGTGCTCATATCTATATGTGGGTGCTGGTGTCTATGCTAAAATGAAGACCCAAGTAAGAATCTAGGTCATTATGTGTCTTTAACTCATTATGTTCCTATTTTATGTAGGCTTGTACTAAAGCTATGAGATGTTTTATGGGGTGACCGATTCACCCAATGTATGCCACCCTCTTTTGGGGTGTATGCAATGCTGCTAGGAGAGTGTGGCCCAAAGGAGAGGACTCAAACTGATATGAAACTAGTACCTTGTAGAGGGAGGGGATGTGCATGGTGGAAACCAAGGCACATGCAAACAAAGTGGCTAGAAACATGTGTTAGTGTAATCAAGACAAATACATATGTTGATTTGTAAACTCTTAAACTTTGGTATTATCCAAAAAATCACAATTAATCACTCGATGTTCTACTTTCTATTAGAAAATAATAGAGATAGCTAGTGAATGAATTATACTTGTGCTTAGAATCAATAATTTGCAGAAAGGGAAAGAATATAGACTCGTACACCAACAATTTTATCTTGGAAAAGTTATAGAGGAGGAAAACCAATCGGGAAGGGAAATTGCTCTTTCTTCCCACTTTTATTGGCCAATTCAATAATAAGTACAGAAATTACAATAAGTATGAAAGAGAAGTAGATAATATCTCACACTTCCTCCCAGTTACTTGCTTGCTCTATCTCAATTACTCCTTACTTCTAAAAATCACAATTCCAACACTAAGAGCTTCTTACTCACTTGCTTCATTCTTTGATGCCTTTTTTATCTTCCATAAAATGCATTTATAGCCTTTCTCATGTTCTCCCATGCACTAGAGAATGGGAAAGGTCATGTAAAATAAGAGACATGGACACCCTTTGGAATTCTGGGACTGTTCGCGTCATATTTTATTTTTTGTCCGTAAGAGCCAGGACCGCTGCCCAATGCAAACCGGTGGTCCTAGGACAGCCACCCTTGTGGTACGGTAGTTCTATAACCACTACCCGTATAGGGTAGTGGTCCTATCACTAAACAGACAAAACCTTCGTGTATCATTTTCTTCTTCTTCATGTTGGCTGATTTGATAAAGTAGAGTCATTTTGGATCCCTATGGATCACACCTCCCTTGCTTAGGAGGATTTTGGTCCCAAAAATCTTAGTGGGGGAGTAGATGAGGAAATAATTCCCTCACTTTCTCCTTCGGTACCACCGGGCCTACCTTGGTGTCTTTCCTTTTAGTCCAATCTGCCAAGACTCCTGTGGACCTCTCCTAGTCTCTCTGACCTTCTACTACAGTACTACATCCTCCTCCAATTCACCTTTTGAGTCCAAGACGTAATCCTCAATGGAAGGTAGCAATTGTAGTTCTTCGTCTTCATCTAGCATGGTTAGCTCATATAGGTGCAATTTCTCAAATTTTACTACAGAGTACATCCTCATGAATGACGGAAAATCAAGTCGAAAGGCATTTTCTCCAACCTACTCCAATATGGTGAAGGGTCCATATTGTAGTGGCTTGAGCTTCCATGCTTGACCTTGTAGTCTCTCCTTGCTCAAGTAAAGCCAAAATCTATCTCCAACATGAAGCTTGTGTTCCCTTCTATGTTGATTGTGCCTAGCTTTGTACTTGGCCTGAGATTTCTCTAGTTATTCCTTGACTTTGAGATGGATTTTCTGGATCCTCTCAATGAATTTGTTTACTCTAGTCACCTCTGTGTCTCATGTATCCTTCTCATCCTACTATCCAACTGCTATGTCTAGTGGATTTGTAGGTAGATATCCCAAGAATGCTTCAAACGATGACTTCATAGTGGATGTGTGTACTTCCTAATTATAGGAATGTTGAATGTAGGCTAAGGACTCATCCCAAGTCCTTGGGTATTTTCTATTATACCCTCTGATCAACTGTACCAAAGTCTTGTTTACCACCTCTATTTATCCATCTTTCTGTGAATGGAAAGTTGTGCTCCTCTGTAACCTGGTATCCATCTTATCCCACAAAGTAGTCCAAAACTTCCCCAAGAACCTGGAATCCTTGTTAGAACAATAGACTTTGGCACACCAAAGTGCACCCATACATTAGCAAAGAAAAGATCTGCTGCCTCATGTGCTTTTACTATCTTTTTACATGCCATAAGACTACACATCTTACTAAATCTATCAACAACAACATAGATATAGTCATGTCCATGTTTAGACATAGGTAATCCTCCTAAAAAATACATAGAAATGTCCTTCCATGGACAAGTAGATACTGGAAAAGGCATATACAAACCTTCCTTCCTAGTCTTAGGCTTGCTAGTACAACAAAGTTTACATCCCCGTATAAATTTTGATACTTATTCTTGCATATTGGGCCAATACACATACCTTTGCAAGTGGGATAGGGTCTTACCAACACCAAAATGTCCTACTACTTTCAAGGTATGTGCTTCCCTCATCAATAGAATTCTCTCTTCTTTTGGCACGCAAAGCTTCCCCATCGGTAGAGTAGCCCGTATTTGAGATAACAATCTTCAATCCCTATCCTTTCAGTCCCTTGGGACTACAACTACTGAAATGTCACCCCAAAGTCTTTGTCCTAGGCATATGCCTCTCTGTAAGCTTCCTTCATGAAGGGATCAATCTGAGAGATAGTGACAAAATAGGAAAACTTCTCCTATGTGGGTGGCCTAGACAACATGTCTACCACCAATTTTGTACTACCCTTATTGTATTTAATCACCAGATGGAACTATTGAAGGAACCCCATCCATTTGTAGTGCCTTTCCTACTGTAATTTATACTATGCTTGCAAATACTGGAGAGGTTTGTGGTTAGTGTGCACAATAGTTTCTTTACCCAATAAATAATGATTCCATTTTTAATTTCCTGAACTAGTGCATACATTTCCTTATCATATATTGAATATCCTTTAACTACTGAAGTGAAAGTTTCAGAATGATAACATACAGGTTTACCTCCTTGAAGCAACACTGCACCCATGGCGTAATCACTGACATCTGTCTCTACTTTAAAAGGCTGCTGTAAATTAGGAAGAGAAAGTACTGGAGCATGACTAATCTTGTATTTCAATAACTCAAAGGATTTTTCTTGTTCCTTATCCCATTCAAAACTCTTACTCTTTGTGGCCACTATGTGTAGAGGTACTGCGATTGTGGAGAAGTCCTAATGAACTTTCGCATGTATCTTGTACTACTCCAACAAAACTCCTAGTTTTTGTTGCTCTTGTTGGTGTTGGAAAATTAGTGATGGCTTCCACCTTCTTTAGATCCACTCATAGCTCTCCTCATCCAACCACATGCCCAATATAGACAAGTGACTGTTTGGAAAATTCACATTTCTTCATGTTACAAAGTAGTTGTTTCTCCTTGAGAACTTGCAATACTTGCTGCAAATGAGTTAGATGTTCTTCCCATGTGGCACTAAAAATCAAGATATCGTCTAGATATACAATGACACATGAATCTATGAAATCTTGTAATACATCATTCATCAATCTCATAAATGTAGTGGGTGCATTGCATAACCCAAAATTAAGTACTAACCATTCATACAAAATCTGTTTGTCTTGAAGGAAGTCTTCTATATATCCTCCTCCTTCATTCTAACTTGGTGATAACCTGACTTGAGATCCAACTTCATGAAAAATTGGCATGCTAAAGCTGGTCCAAGAGATCATCTATGTGGGGAAGTGGATATCTGTTCTTTATGGTGATCTTGTTCAAAGCACGGTAGTCGATGCACATTCTCCAAGAACCATCCTTCTTTGGCACCATCACAATAGGTGAACCACATGGTGAGGTGCTTGGATGTATCACCCCTTGGTCTAGTAGTTCCTAGAGTTATTTCTTTACTTCAATACTCTCGAGAAAGGATTTCCTATACAACCCGATGTTTGGTAGAGGGGATTCTGCAATAGCTAAATCTCATGCTCTACTTCCCATTTTAGTGGTAACCCACTAGGAGCCTGAAATACTTCTTGAAAATACTGAATAATACTATCCAAATCATTCTTTCCCTAGTTAGAAATCTTTACAACTTCTACCCCATCTTGTTTATCCTTCAATAAAAGTAAACAAAACTGATTATAATTTTCCTGAACAAGTCATTTTTCTTGGTTAGCACTTACCATAGTAACCCGTGTCTTACGCTGGTGTGCCTGGATGTTGTAGTTGATCCCATCCTTGACCCATATGTACTGGTTTTCCCTCCTCATAAATATAGCATCCCTAACATACAAGTAAGGACTCCCGAATACAACATCAAAAGCATCAAGTGGAATAACGTCATCTTCAAAACATTAATATATTAGGAATTTATCCCAAACTTGACCTTACATCTTCTTGTTACCTAAATTTCAACACCCTTCTTCACCCAACCCAAAGGATAAGGGTGTGGATGCTCATAAGTCTCAAGACCAAGCTTCTTTACAACTACTTCAGAAATCAAGTTAGACTAAGAACCGGTATCAACCAAAGCATTTACCTTAGTTCTCTTGATCTAGATTTTGATCTAGAATAGTCTACTCATCTCCTCTTCTTGGTTGTCCATGTTGGTGGCCATGCATCCAAGCCTCTCATCTACATCAGAGTCATCTTTGATTTCCACCTCCCCTTCTATTTTCACAGCTTTTCATGGACTTCTTTGAGTCCTTGGTTTAGTTCTTTGATGTAACTCCGGATGCAACTTCCAACATGTAGCGTTAGTATGACCATTGATATCACAGTTCTTGCAAAAATTCTTGGGATCTTTACAAGTATTCAAAGTAGTGGCAGCTTGTTTACCTTTCCCTTTCCACTTACCCTTGTTACTTGTTTTCCCAAACTCTTTCTTCTACTAATTTGTTGACTGCTTTACCCTTGGCTCTGCTTCTCCTTGCTTCTTTTCATCATCTATGTAGTATGCCTATATGCATGCTTCATTGAGATCTTTGGGCTTTGTGGAGATGAATTTTCTTTGAAGGTGAGTGTGAAGTCCTCCCAAGTACTTGGTTAGAATATCCTCATCCTCCAAGTCCATATTAAGCAACATGGCTTGCCTCCAAAACTTCATAGTATAGTCCTGCACACTTTGACCACTTTGCCTTATCAAAAATATTGACATTTAATCATTCGGTAAATCTTATGGCTAATAGGATAGAAGTTAGCTCTAAGTAATTCTTTAAATTCTTGCCAAAATTTCACAATAGGACATTTCTTCTTTTCACAAGTGGCTAGATGGGTTTCCCACCAAACCAGAGCATGTCCCTCTATCTTGAGATGTGCAAAGGTGATCCTCTATGCCTCAGTGACATTATGGACGCTAAAGTAGAATTCTAATTATTTTAACCATTTATCAAGTAACTTTGCATCTACTTTTCCTTCAAAGCTTTTAATCTCAACTTTCGTTTCTACTCTAAAAGGAGTATGATCAGGTTTTACATTTTCTCTTGTGTTAGAAGTCTCTTCTTCATGATCTTCCCCATAACTTTCCTCATGGTGGCTCCTTCCTATGCCAAACTTTTTAGCTAAGCCCCGAACTACGAGTCCATGGAGTCTTATTTGATAGAAGTTGTCTTCTCAAATCAGCAATCTCTTCTTGCCTTCTAAACATCCTATCCATCATGGTCTCCAACATCTTGATTCTACGGACCAAGTTCTCTTCCTCCATTTGTCCCTAAATTCTCTCGCTTCGACTTCTTTGTAGAAATTTTTGGATTGCAAGGTAAAGCCTCTTCACCTTTAGATCTCGTCACTGTCATACAAATCCAAGAATGAATACCATAGTCCTGGATAATTGTTAGCTCTGATACCAAAATGATCTGTAAACTCTTCAACTTTGGAATTATCCACAAAATCACAATTAATCACTTTTGTTTATTTTTCTATTAGAAAATATACAGAGATAGCTAGTGAATGAATTATACTTGCGCTTAGAATCAACAATTTACAGAAAGGGAAAGAATATAGACTCATACACCAACAATTTTATCCTAGAAAACCTCTAGAGGAGGAAAATAGTCGAAGGGAAATTGCTCTTTCTTCCCACTTTTATTGGCCAATTCAATAATAAGTACAAAAATTACAATTCCAATGCAAGTGATATGAAGAAAAGAAAATAACTTTGAGAAACAATCTAAGTCAATTATCCTTGAACAAAATGATTAAAAATAATAAGGATCTAGACTTAACCTTACAAAATATTTAAGTAAATACATTTTACCATGCAAATAGTATTTTTCCATGAAAAATCAACTATTTTTAGCCTTTAAAGTTTACAATCATATTTGGCATGACTCGAAAGTTAGTTGAGCTTCAAAATATATATTGAGCTTATTTTATCCCTTTTTATCCTATTAGACACCATCAATTTGTAATTTTATTTGTGTTAACATGAAGATCGGACGAGATCTTTCCAACAAGACCAATTTTGTCGAAGTTGGGGTTGTAGATCGAAAGATATGACCATTTGAAAATTATTCTATCAAGATGAAAATGAGAGTGACACGTGATGGCCTTTAATTAGCTCGGGGATTGAGTCTACCCATGTATCATCTTCCCTAACCTCTTTCCATGTTTTCACCTCTAGTTGGTTCATGGGATTGGGCTTTACTTCCTAATGTGAGCCAATCCTCGAATTTCCACGTTCTCTCATAATTGTCGACAGTCCTTTGCTTTTATTGGCCACTACAAAGATTAACCAATGAAATGGATCCATATTTCTTCGTAATTTACATTTTATATCCCCTAACCGACCATTGTGAAGTTTGAGCCAATATAAAAACTCCACTCACTTCGTAATGTAAGTGGTTCAGCTTGTCCTTCAACCTTTGCATTTGTCAGACTACAAAAGGTTATCTAATGAAATGGCTCCACATAGCTTCGGGTTGTCATGATGTCACAATCGCCTTCACGTCGTAAATTTTTCTTTGGGAGGACTTACAAAATTTTAGCTTTGAAGAAATGCCACCATGTAACCCTATTGACCTTGCTAACTTGCACGAATCTCATGAATTATTGAATTCCTTGTATTCTACGAGACTTCACATCCATTGGGATTATTTTCTTGAGGCTTTCAGGAATGCCTCCACATGTCTTTGTCTTCTTTTTTTTTACACCACGTGGGGGCTATGTTTTTTCCACTTGTCATTGTTGACCTACCTTGACCCAAGCTCGACCTAAAATATTTTTTAAAATGGCTCATTTCGGGGTTTTTATGTCTGCATAGATCTCATTCTTTATGAAAATAGCCGAATCCTTCCATGCATCCCCTGTCTAAACCATTGAACTACCACCTTATGGCCCCTGCTTTTGGATGTTGAAATTTGATAGCCAAATGAATGTCCATTAGATTTTGATAGAACCCACCAATGAATTGGCTAAGTCTCCCATGGGTTTTTAATGCCAACAATGATGGATTTAGAAAGGGAAGATTGACATTCATTTAACCATCCTGCAGGACTACTTTCAAATGGTTGATTCAAAATGGAACTCATGTGATCTGATCTATCAAGAAATGTTTTGAGTGAAGATGTTTTTCAATAGGACCTCCACAATTTTTTTCCTCATCTCGTGCAACCAATCCATATAATTCATTCCCAAGAACTCGTTATTTATCATAATACTCCTTTTGACTTCAACATTTTTATAAAAGACTTGTATCAAGTTGAAATATAAAATATTTCCTCCCATTTGGGTATATGATTTATAATGAATAGAATTAATTTTCAAAATCATAGAAGTTTTGTATTCCTCCATTCACAACCTACATGTCTTTCCCAAATCTCTCCAATCTAAGAAACAAAACTTTCGAGTTGGCTTTCTTGTACATGTGCAAGAAATGTCAACATTTCTGGTGATTATGTGGGGTCAGTTTCCTTCTAGATGAAATGATCTAGTGCCTTGATGCATCCATTGGTCGTGGACTGAAATTCCAAAACAATCTTTGCCTTGAAACAAAGTTTCTTCCTTTCCAAACAAACAAAACAAAATAGGAAAAGATCTAGGAAGAACTAGATCTTGTGCATGAAATGCACTTATGGAAAATAAAATTTCTGTAAGTGTACATAAGCACTTTATTGAATTTAAAAACCTACCTACCCTACCCTAACCAACTTGATAACGATTTAGTAACAATTCTTGAGAACTATACCATTCACAGGAATGGGAAGTTCCTCTTTGACCAGTTTCATAAGTTAAAAAACATAATGTTGTTTGTAGACTGAAATCATGTAAGAACCACTCCAAATAGTATCAAATTTTGTTTGATTTCCTAGCTTTTCCCTGTCTTTATCCCACTTTAACATAATATATCCTTATTAAAAGACTCATATTTTCCTTCTTATTAATATTTCTCTTAACATGTGCCTGATGTTTTTCCATACGTTTTTAGGCTTGATTCCTTAGCTCTTGTAATTCCATCATCTTTGCATATCTGACATGCATAAGATCATTTTCAATCAAATCAAGTTGATGTAATAAATCTAAGGATAGTAACTTAAGAGAGATAGGCATCATTGCCTCTCTCTTCCATAAACCAATTTATAAGGTGAATTCCCAATTGACCTTTTGGGAGTTACTCTATCAGCCCATAGTGTTGTATTCAACTTTATGTGCCAAGCTCTCTGATTCTCTTTGAGTGTCCTTTTGATTATCCTTAAAAATTATTATTTGTACTTTCAGCCAATCCATTACCTTAAGGGTAATAATTAGATGATTTTCTCAAGTAAATTCCATGCTTAAAAACCCAATCAGTTACTTTTTCTCCAAGAAAATCTAGGGAATTATCAAAAATAATTGTAGCTGGAACACCAAATCTAGAAACAATACCTTCATAAAAGGAAAGAATGGATGTCTCATTTTCTTCTTTAAGAGCTACAACTTTAGTCCAATGAGTGAAATAGTTTGTGGCTATTAAAATCCACTTGTGCCCTTAATATGAATAAGGATTAATCATACCTATAAAATCAAGGCCCCACTTGCATGAAAGGTTGTTCAACTAAAATGGGTTGAAGGGCGAGAGTTGATAACCTTTCTTTTCTAATAAAGAATGCACATTGTTTGCATTTTTAATCCATTCATAACCATCATTAAAAATGCTAGGCCAATAGTAACCAACTCTCATGATTTTGAGGGATGTTGTTGTTCTTTGAGAAATGGCCGCTTGTGAGCTCCTTCACAAAACTCTTTAAGCAGCTAGTGTACTTGATCCCAATCAACACACCTCAACAATATCCCATTTATATCATTTTTGAAAATTATTCCATCAATATAAACAAAAGGGATAGCTTGTAAACAAAATTACCTTCTTTTATTTTTTTCCATACCTTCAGGGTATGTTCCATGTTGTAAATAACTGATCATATCAACCATCTAACTTGAAACAAGTGCTTTTTGACTATGTTCAGGTTGTTTATATTTTGGTTGTAATAAAATTAGGGCATTTTGAGCTTCCATATCTACAATTAAATTCTCACAAATTCCTTTCCCTTTGACTATTTTGGCTACTCTGATGTCAACATCATACTCCATCACCTTAGTGATCCATCCAACCCTCTTTTCATTCAATTATTTGTTCAATAAGAAAGACTTCACACTTGGATGAGATACTAAGACATGTATCTTGTTATTTGAGAGCATGTGGTTGAAATTTTTAGTCCTATAACTACTACAAGTACTTGTTTCTCAAGAAATGTTTACCTTGTTTCATAATCATGAAGACTTTTCCCAAAAATGCAATTAGATGCTCAATATCATCATTATTCACTTTAGTAAGAATGGCTGAAATAGTTTTAGCTCCTGTAATAACATACATGTTGAAATCCTCATCAAAATTTGGATTAGCCAAAGTAGGAGCTTGAGAAATAGCCATGTTAATGGATTTAAAACCCCTCTTTCCTTCACTGGTCCATGAGAAATCTTGACCTTTCTTAATCATAGAAGTCAATGGCTTGACCAAAAACAATAAAATTTGGTACAAACCTTCTTACAAAATTAATTTTTCCCAAGAAGATTTGTAGAGCCTTCTTGTGGTGTGGTAAGGACAACTAAAAGTTGAATCTACCCTTTGTGGGTCAATAGCCAAACCTTTCTTGGAAACAATGTGACCCAACAATTTTCCTTCATGTACTGAAAAAAATAAATTTTTGGGATTCAAAGAGATCCCAAACTCTCTACAAATCTTGAAGGTATGCCTCAAAGTGTATTAGATGATCATAAATTTCTTGAAAAATAGTTACATCATCTAAATACACAAGTATGCACTTATTTAAAAGGATTTAAAAATCCATATCGATTGCACATTGAAAAGTGGCACCAACATTAGAGAGGATAAAAGGCATCTTCTTATATGCATGATTATCCCATTTTGTGGTGAAGGTTATTTTATACCTATCCTTTTATTTTACAAGAATCGGTTTATAGCCAATGTACCCATCCAAAAGAGACAATCTATCAGAACCTAAAACTGTCCTAAAAATCTGATCCATATGGGGTAGTGGATAGTGGTATTTTAGTGAGGCCCTATTGAGGTCTATGAAATCTACACACAAGTAGATTTCACCATTTTTCTTCCTCATAGGCACAAGGTTGGCTACCCAACTAGAGTTCTTTATAGGGAAGATTATGCCTAATTCAATCAACTTAGACAATTCATTTCTCATCAAAGGATCTATTTTAGGATTTATGGGCCTCTTTTTTTATGCCTTACATGCTTTGAATTAGGATGTAATTCAATTGTATGTTGAGCCAAACTAGGGTCAAAACCTCTAAGGTCTTGGTATTTCCAAGCAAAGACATGTAGGAATTCTTTTCATAAATCAAAAATAATTACTTTTCAAAAGTAGAACATACATTTCCAATCTGATGATTTTACATCTTCAACTGATATTTATTCATAGTTATCAGCATGAGTAGACATCTTTCCTTTGTCCCCTCTCTCATTGATCATTAGTATTGAAGATTTTCTCCAATGTTACAAGTACTTGGGGAAACTTAGTCTTTGTCTATAAAATTTAATCACCATATTGTTGTTGTAACTTTTCTTGATTAGTTGATGAAAACTCAACTTCTTCTTGCATAAATTTACAACTTTTATTGTCATCTTAGAAAAATTTCTGATTCTCTTTATTATTAGCTATTGATTTTCGACAATTAGCTTTATATGTGGTTGAACTTTATCATTTCAAATTTTCTCAAGGACATTAAAACTGGATCCAATTACTACAATCTTGTCTCTGCTTGTTTAGTCATTCTTCCTGGATTTGGTTGAATGTTAAAACCTAAAATATTCTATCAAATCCCAAAATCTGTGCTTATAGGATTTTAACAATGGACTCTTGGATACATTCAAATCTTTTATTTGGTTAATAAACAGTTCAATCATAAAAACTTGCAATTAACTATTTCCTCTTGTTCTAGCCCATTGTAGGCCATCAATTAGTGCTCCATATTCAACAACATTACAAGTACAACCAAACTATAAACTTAGAGATGAAAAGTATCTTTTTTTAATGGAGAAAACAACACTAAACTAACACTTACTCCCTTTGTTTTCTTTGCTCCATCAAAATAGATCTTCCACATCCCTCCTTCAAAATCTTCTGTTTTGGACAGTGAAGGTATTGGAGTGTTTTCTTCTTGAAGACAATATACTCCAAATATTTTCTCCTCTATTTATCTGTAAGGATCATGAACATAATTTTCTTGTGTTCTTTCATCCATGAACAATTTGGAAACACCATCTAAAGAGGAAACTTGGCATTTCTATCAAAATTCACTTGATCTATTACATAAACAAAGTGCAAAGTTGAGAGGTAAATCTACAATTGATAACACATCTTGTAAAATTGTTACATTTGGACAAACATGTAATATTACCTCTCAATTCTTGATAAAACCAAATTTGTTCGCTCCTGTCCCATCAATCAAGTATGCTTTTTTTAGTTGGCTCATAAATTAAGCCCAACCTATCTCGTATGGCCTTTGGTATGATATTATTTCTTTCTCCACTATCTACCATGAAGGTGTAAACTAAGTGATCTTCAATAATGAGTGATAGGTAAAAAGGAGGTGGCTTTTTGACATCCGAAATGTTCAATAACATCTGCACCATCCATATTACTTCTTGCATTCTTTCTTTCTCTATAGTTGTAATAACCGTATTAGCTTTACTTAGTTCCTTTTTAGTGGATTTAGAAGACAACTGTAAATTTGCAATTTTTTGGCTAGAATATCCTTCGTCTGAATATTTAAAGCATTCCACACGTAAAATATTAACATCACTCTTTTTCATACATTCGACAATATTTAAAGAAGTTGTCATATTATTTGAATGATCCTTGGAGAGGTAAGATTCTATTTCTATATGTTTAGAAATATGAGTTACAAAAACACTCCCAACACTTTGGTTTTTAGGGGATTCTTTCTCCTTCTAAGCTAAACTAGAACTACTGGTAGTTCTAGCTGATATGGAAGGAATATTTATACTCCTCTAATTACCTTTTTCTTCCTCAAGATCCCTTTTCTACATTTTTTCAAAACTACACAATGCTCACCTCCTCATAATTTATCATTGTTTTCTCTAGTTGTCTTTGACCCTGAGTTTCTTGTTGTCCAACCTCCATTTGAGGCATATGAGGTGTTTCAAACTGGGGTTGGGAAATAAGACTTAGGTTTAAGTTAGCATTTGGGAAAGAAACTTGAGGATGGGGCTGATTGCAAGGAAAACACCATTCTGATTCTTGGGCAACATTGACTAGTATAAGGGCATTAAAAGAAGAAGGGAACTTAGGATCAACTGATTTTGGTTGATAAGGAGTTCTATATTTCTAATTTTGCTGATAAGGAGGTCTAGTAGCTTAATAAGGTGCTTGATAAGGCCTGTTAGGCTGAGCTAGTTTCCTTTTCATTTCTATTACATAATTTCCCAAGGATTATAAGGTTTGGTTAATTTCAATTATATCATTGGAATGAACAAAAAATCTAGGTTCTAATTTTTGTAGAGGTGATGGAATAAGAGCCAAATTTGTAGTAATGGGCATTCAGGGTCTTGAGGCTAATTTACCAACCTAAATGAGGTTATTTTCAGCCCCTATGGCTATGTCATAAGATGTATGGAGTGTAGAACTTCCCATGGACTGAATTAGGAAAAAATGTCACTATTTAAAGCTCTCAAATAATACAAGAATGCATGCTCTAATGTAGGCTTGATGGTATGGGGAATTATTTCCCAAGTTTTTAGAAATCTAAAATTAAATTCATTCATGAATTCTTGAGGGGCCCTTTTTGATTGTGCTCAATTTATCAAACAGGAATAGTGGTCTGATTTATCCTCAAAATAGCTACAAAGGGCCTATCCTAAATCATCCCAAGTACTGATAGAATTAATAGTCAAATTTTGGCACCATTGTAAGGATTTATCTTTGAAGGAAGTTACAAGCGCTTCATGGCTACATTCTCATTAGTGATATTACGAACAGAGAAAATATTTACAATATCTCTAATGTGTTATACATAAGTGGTTTGATTTAAAAAATATATAAAAAGATAAAATATTTAATACAAAGAGGGGATATCATTTTATATTGTGAAATTCAGGGGGTTTCCATCATTAAAGGTCACAAAATCTTCATTTATAGGAACAACCATTATGGTTATAGGAGTTGGATTTACAAAATTTTGAACAATAGGAGAAATTGGCCTATTATAAGGAGAAGTATTCTTAAATATTTCTCTTTTAGATGAATTAAGAGGCAATTGCAAGAATTCATATGGAATACCTCTAGTTGAAAACCTTGTTGTCACCTTAGGCATGAAACATGCAATACTGGTCTAAAATCAACTTTATGGAGTCACCAAATATTTCTTGATTTGAATCTTCAAATTATGATTACAATCAATTCCTCATAGCAAAAACAAGTCTTATTTGATACAGTTCTCATCTATCAAAATACCCATTCGAATAGTCAAATCATCAATCAAATGATATTGATTCAATGGTTCTCGACCGATTTCTACCCATATATCTTCATTTATATCTTCTTGAGTGTTGATCACTCTTGCAAAAATAGGTTAGGATGTTGATATGGAGGATCTAAAATTTTAGGTATAGCCATGAAAAGAAACCAAATTTTTCTTTACGTTGCAAATAATTGATTAATATGATCCATCGTCCCACCGGGTGTGCCAAAAATTGTTATCTAGCAGAAGTGCACCCTAGTGAGGATTGGTATATTTTTCTCTTCTCTCCTCACTTATGCAGATAGATAATGAAAACACCTCACAAAATGTGGGTATCCTAAAAGTGAGGTGAATCCCAGCATTTGAAGGGATGGTTCCCTATTAGTGGATCATTAGCTAAAATTGAATTTAGGTGAAGGTTAGACAAAAACTTAAATAAAAGGGAGTGTGATTGAGATAAAATGTAATTATATGAGCTTATCTCAATGCTATAGTAGCAGTAAATGAATATACAATGAAATACTAAAATTATACCCAAGCAACTAAGCAATAAATAATGAAACCCTAATTGCAAAGAGAGGGTAAGAAGCCTTAGCTAATTCACGAGTTCCTGAGAATGCACGTTGTTGGAAAAATGAAAGATGCAAATTTGTCACATTGGAGCACAGAAAAAATTAGATCCAAGGAGATAGGCTAGACTGGGTGCCTTGAAAGGGACATGGGCACATGTGGGTGCCCTAGACCTGATTCTGAGTGCCTAGGTATAGGAAATGCTCAAAAAACCTGCTCCAAGGTGTCACAAGGTGTTCACCTTTTGTCACCTTTGGTCACTCCGAGGTTGCACAAAGATCATTGAAGTCGTATAAACCTACAAAGAAGTATAGACCTACAAAACCCTTAAATAGACATCAAATCTTAAAAATTAAAGATGTAAAATAAGGGGTTAGACTGTCCTTAGTTGTCACAATGGTGAACTTACAACTCAACGCTACACTCCATCTCGGACCCAATGTATTTGTCTATGTGTGTGTGTGTGTAATTATGCCCTAGGTTTCTCTTGTCTGTGTCACACTTGGATAGTGAGAAAGTAGCTAGATGTAGAATGCAGTAAATGTGTGCATGGAATAAACTAAAATTACCTCCTATAAAGTGTGATGTAGAAAACCAGCCCTTGTGTCCCTTGTGATGGAGCTAGATTGATGCAATGGAGCTCTTAGATGCCTTAATGGATGCAACCTTAGGTGGTGATAGATAGTGCTTAGTGCTTGGTCCTTTATTATGATCACATAACTTTATATTTATATGATTCATTCACTTGAATTTTGTAATTAACCCTGAAAAGGCCAACTACAACAAAGATAAGATGCTCAAACGACTAAAAAGGACCCAAAAAGTGTTAGTAAAGTAAAAAGAGGACAGGGGTGCCCAAGGGGCTGATGGCACTGTCACCAACATCTTGTCTATGCACTAGTGTCTAGGATGTCCAATGCTAAAGATTAAAATGGAAGAATAAGAAAGTAAGGGTGCAAGACTAAAAGTAGCAATAAAAAGCAAAGAAAGGTGGAAAAAGACATGAGTTAACTAGTAATTTTCTTACTTAGGAATCACATGAATAGTAGTATGTGATCAAGACTAGATAATTACCTAAAGTGTGTGATTGTTCTGTATACAAGGTGATACACCATAAATTTTTGAATACTTTGTTAATATAGAGATGTGCACAAACTGATAATGAAGAAGAAACTTACACGAACCGTAATATTCTTGGGTGAGAATTTCAAAGAAAATTAATTGAATACTATTAAGGGATGACTCACAATAAACATATTACAATATGCATGCACACTAAAATTAACACACAACACCTATTCTTGCAATAAGGGAAAATAGCATAAGCAATCAACTTAATAGACTTAGAAAAACATAAGAATCAACTATCTTAATGCATAATATTTTCACGCTGCAATTTGGAAAGGAAAAATCACTTTATTGATAGTGGGCACTTGCTCAAAATTCTACAGCACTTAGTTACATCAACTAAACTCCCTTAATACTTCAAAAGCATTAGTATATATAAGAAAACAAAGTGGATCTGAATTTCTCATCAACTTCAGTTACAACATCAGTCAAGACCCACTTGGAGATAATTCTAATGCAAGCTGACATGAAAAAAAAAAAGATAACTTCAAGAAACAATCTAAGCCAATTATCCTTGAACAAAATGATTAAAAATAATCAGACTCTAAACTTAGCCTTACAAAATATTTAAATAAATATCTTTTCCCATGCATTATGTATTTTTCCATGCAAAATTAACTATTTTTGGCCTTCATCAAATTTTGCATGACTCTAAGTTAGCTAAGCTTAAAAACGGATCTCGAGATTATTTTTATCCCATTTGATCTTGTTATACACCATCAATTTGTAATTTTCTTGGTGCCAACAAGAAGAACAAGATGAGATATTTCCAATGAGACTATTTTTTTCAAATTTGGAGTTGTAGATCGAAATATATGGCCATTTGAAAAAATTTCTATTGGGATGAACAAGAGAGTAACACATGGTGGCCTTTAATTGGCTCATGGATTGAGTCTACCCATGTGTCAACTTCCATGACCTCTTTATATGTTTTCAACTCTATTTGTCTCACGAGATTGGAATTTTCTTCCTTTTAGAAATGTAATCCAATCATGAATTTCCACGTTCCTCACAATTGTTAGAATTTCCTTTACTTTTATTGGCCACTTCTAAGTACTAACCAATGAAATGGATCCATATTTCTTTACAATTTAGTTTTATATCCCCTAATCGATCATTGTGAAGTGCGAGCCAATAGAAAATCTCCACGCACTTCGTAGTGTCATTGTGTCAGGCCCGTCCTTCAACCTTCACATTTTTCAGACTATGAAAGGTTAGCCAATGAAATGGGTCCGCATAGCTTCAAGTTTTTAGACTTTTAGAATATGCCTTCATGTCACAATTTTTTTCCAGGAGGACTTAGAAACTTTTAGCTTTAAAGAAATGCCACCACGTAACCCTATTGACCTCGCTGAATTGCATGGAATCGACGAATTATTAAACTTGGTGTATTCTACAAAATTCACATTCACTACGAATATTTTCTTGAGGCTTTCACGGAATGCCTCCACATGTCCTTTTCTGATTTTTGATTTGTGTTGTGTGGGGGCTATGTTTTTTCCACTTGTCTTTGTTGACCTACCTTGACCCAAGCTCAAACCCAAAATATTTTAAAATACAACTCATTTAAGGGTTTTGATGTCTCCTAGGGTTCATCACTATGAAAATAATTAGAATCCTACAATGCCTCCCTATTTGAACCATTGATCTACTACCCTATGGCCCCCTCGTGTTTCGAATGTTAAAATTTGATGGCCAAATGAACATATGTCAGCTTTTGATAGAACTCATAAATGAATTGGCTAAGTCTCTTATGGGATTTTTAATTCCAATAACCGTGGGTTTGGAAAGAGAAGATTGATGGCCATTTAACCACCCCAAACTTCTTTTAAATGGTTGATTCTAAAATATTCATAATAGAACTCGTGTGATCTTTTATGTCAAGATACATTTTAAGTGAAGATGTTTTTCAACATGACCTCCACAATTATAGTCCTCATCTTGTGCGAACAATCCATATAAGTGATTCCCAATAATTCATTATTTCTCATAATACTTCTTTTTACTTCCACATTTTTTTATAAAAGACTTGTATAGAGCTGAAATAGAAAATCTTTCCTTCTGGTTGGGTTCATGATTTATAATGAATAAAATTGATTTTCAAGATCATAGAAGTTATGTATTCCTCCATTCATGGCCTTCTTTTCTTTCCCAAAGCTATCCAATCTGAGAAACAAAATTTTTGAGTTAGCATTCTTGTACATGTGCAAAAATGTCAACAGAACATGCCAAGAAAATGTGTATGAATATGAGATGTGGTGTATTTATTAAATACCCCTCGATAATCAAGAATGAACCATATAAAAACAATGTGTCATCAGGGAATGGTTTTAATTATGTGCTAGATAGATAAATCAATAAATCATAAAGCATATATTGTGAATGTGGTGAGGTTCATTTCAGATTTAGACCCTTAACACTGAAATTATGAACCTTGAACTAGAGCATACCATAGGGTAGTGTGATGTGTGAGAATGTATTGCCAAAGAGATGTGTTGTAAACACGAAGAGTGTGAAATTTTTTTGTGTGTATGATGTGACGTTCATGGATGTACTATGCCCTCAATAGTCAAGTGTGAACCGTAACACAAGAGTGCATCATAGGGTAATGAAAATATAAGTGTATCAAGATGTGTAAGATTGCTTAGAAATAGATGAAGTATGAAGCATGAAGCATAAGAGAAGAAGTGGTAGAAAATGATGCCCCCAAGTGTATGAGAAATGTAAATCTAGTTGATGTTACTAAGGAAATCAATGTAAGGAGTATTTTACTTGAAAAAAGTGATTGGTTGTAGCTTATGTGGGATATATGACATTGTAGAAGACTTGAGAGGAGGAGATGTTAGACTGATTTTGAGAGGTGGTTGATTTGTTTGAATGGGTAATGTTGTAGAAGACTTGAGAGGTGGTTTCTTTGTTTGAATTGGTAATGTCGGTTCACTAAATGATTTAACGAATATTGAATTTGTAAAACCCTAAAATATTTCAGAGTCACATATGATAAATAAACACTATAGCACATAATTGACACAAGCAATAAGCTAGATAAAAATAAAGCACTAGGTGCAAGAGAGGGAATATAATATTTAGCTTATTTCACAATAGGTCTCAAAGTATGTTTCATTAGAAAAATGATAAATAGAGGAACAAACTCTCGTAATTATGTCCGGTAAATTCTAGAATTGACATATATACTGAGATTGGGGTGCTTGAGCTAGGTCAGGGGTTCCTGGGCATTGGAGACATCTACTGGGTTCTAGTGATCGCACAAATGGTTGGAAAATAATTCTTCTTGTGTCGTAATATGGTCTCTAACCTTCAATTTTGATCGTATTTGTTTCCGGGTTGATCACCTTTTTGTCGTTGGTTGATCACAAAATTCACTTGTAACCTACAAAACAAATGATATCCTACAAACCATAAAACACATCAAATCCTAATAATAAAAATATGAAAATGGAGAGTCGACTGACCCCAATGGTCACTCGATAGACTAAATTTACGATTGAGTGTTACACTACATCTTAGACTCCATGTAGTTCTTATGTGTGTTTGTAGAAATCATGCCCTAGGAATCTCTTGTGCAAGATGGAATTGATCTAGCAATTAATAAATAGATGTGGAAATGTAGATAGATGTATGGATGGAAAAATGAACTTCCTCTCCTATGCGTGTATATAGAAAATGTATCCCCTTATCTCTTGAGTGAGTGCTAGATGGATTCTTTGATGCTCTTAGAATACCCTTGAATGTAGCCTTAGGTGATGATAATAGATTCTTAGAGCTTGGTCCTTTATCATGGTCACATAGCTTTGTATTTATATGATTCCCTTGTTTGAATTTTGTAATTGACAGCTAAAAGGTTTACCCATAAGAAAATAAGATGCCCAAAAGATAAAAAGAGCCCCAAAAGAGGTGAGTAAGATACAAAGAGGTCAGGGGCTTCCAAAGGGGATGAGGGCACCTGGGAGATGGCATTCTGACCGGGCATTGGTGTCCGAGTCATTAAAGATAAAGCAATAAATATTATACTGGGATGTGATGTGTGCAAGACCAAAGAGGAAACCATAAAGACATAGGAGAGGCCAAAGATAGATGTCAATTACTATTTTTCTCAATTAGGAATCATATGAATAGTAGTATGTGATTAGGACCTAGAAATGTACCCAAGTGTGTGATTTTGTGTCTACATTTTCCCCACTTTATTTTTTTGAGTGAATACTTGATAACATAAAGTAGATAAGAGATATGTACCTAATAGCCATGTAGATCGATGGTGAAAGAGTGCCAAGGAGACAAGAAAAAGCGTGGAGTGATAAAAATTAAGTGTGGAAGCTAAGAAAGAGGAAGCGGCCCTAGGGGTGAAGCGTATGTGTTATGTCATTTTTTTACCTATTTTCATCATTGTGCTTTGTTGATGTGGGGCTACTTCTTGTTGCGTATTACACGATGGACCTGTAAAATAAGAGAAAAGAATTAGTCAAAGTCATGTGTTATGAAAACTCCGTAAAAAGCATGTTAAAGTATGTAAAAATATGAAAAAGTAGTAATAGGAATGTGTATACTTGATCTGCAATGAATAAAGGAAACCAGAAGATAGAAAAGAGGAAAAAGATAGATGTCAATTACTAGTTTTCTCTCTTAGGAATCATATGAATAGTAGTATGTGATTAGGACATATAAATGTACCCAAGTATGTGATTTTGTGTCTACAATCTCACAATCTTTACACCGATCTCTGCAAAAAATTCACTAGTGTACTCCTCCCAAAAATGCATTTTGATTGAATATAAAAGAAAAACCATTGATGGGTTATATAATTTGTAGCATCCAAAATAAATTTACAACCCACAAAATTATCTTTTTAGATCTACAAAGTTTTAGCAAATAAAAGTACTTGAAAACTGGAGGAGAAGGTCTTGAGATAAAACCTAATCTTTTAAGACCAGCTTTGAGTTTTTATAACACCCGTAAGACATACATCTAAAAAAATAAGATGTGGCAGGTCCCCATGTCTAAATATAGTAATTTTCCAAAACAGTAAACCTTCAGTGTCCATGTTACTCCCTGCAATTAAAAATCATCAAAAAGTGATAATTTTAAGAACTTACTAAAAATAGCCATCCCATATAGGACATGCTAAAAATATCAAATCTTGTAGATGGAATCAAGTAACTTGTATTAGTTCACATTCCACCTATCTCATTACTTTTACCATTATGAAGATCAAGTACTCAAGTATGGAACTAATCTCAAAACTAATCAATGAATACCCCAATGCGGGGATGATGATGTCGCCCACATGGACTTGGGAGACCTGAAAGCTAGAATGTTGAACAAGACACAAGGGGAAATGGAGGAAACGATAATATCAAATGGTTTATTCAAGGCATGAGGACACATGTTATATGTTAAGAGCACCAAACTTTTCCTGGCATGTGTTCGCAACATTATGATCCAAATACTAGAACAATCATGGTGGATAATAACTCAATCTTCATAGTCCTCACACCAAAAGGTTTTCTTAATGGTTATATATTCCCACTAGTAACAAAATGGTCATCATAACTAAGGATTTTTTTCACAAGAATGAGAGAGGACTAAATCACAAATGCAAGGCTAGGAAATTTTCTCAAGGTCAAAACATGAAAGAAATACCTCGAGACTCTTAAAAAGTTAGTCTCGAGGTGAATTCCAAGACCGTTTGTTTCATTTCATCCTAGCAGTCACAAAATGGAGTCACAAGGAGTAAGGTGATGATCTCCATGTCCCAACCATGACCTTATGTCCAAATATATTTCCTAGTGGTGGTATATGACAATCATCATATTTGCAAGATTGGGAAATCATCTCGAGTCCACATGGTGTGAGTCTTATAGTAGTGTTTTTTAACACATTAATGATTTGGAGTGTGTCTGCATCTCACAGGAAGAGTAAGTTACAATCATAGTGTTTCAACCCAACATGAGGTCAAAGGAAAAAACTTTATCCTTAGATCATCTCTCATGATCCTTTAATAGCAATCTCTTCATCAAAGAAAGCTTCCCCATATCCGGATAATCAATTCTCTCTATTTTTCCCTCTCTTACCTCTCTCTCTAACATTTTATTCCTTCATTGGGAATGTAATTTTTCACTCTTTCATCTTCTTCACTTAAGTGGCCTTATTTTTCATTATAAAATTCCCTTTTCAAAAATAAGAAAAGGACTTAATTTCATTCTTAGGGAATGTGAAAGGTCACAAGTGGTGGTAAGATGAAAATTCACATGGAAGGGGGAGGAAGAGACATATTTTTAAGCTATAAATTGGGATGGCCTCTCCATTCCAAGGAGTTAACATTTTTTTATTCTTCTTATTTGTTGGCCTTTGTATCACTACTACTATATAAGCTACATTCTTCTATCTCCTTTCCTATGTTCTTCTACTCTCTCTACTTTTCAACTTTGCAAGCATTGTAATCTTGTACAACCAAGAAGAAACTTTGTGTCTTAGGTTAATGAATCCAAAGAAATTTATGTATCTAATTTATTAGTCTTGCAATTACTTACATGGTTTCTTTCTTTCAATTGAATATGGACAACTTTGTATAATGTGTGTGAAATTTGTAAGTCTACTCACAACATTAACCCCTTCTCTCCATTTCCCCATATCCTTTTTACCTCCCTTTAAAGAAAATTCCTCCCTTGTACATTGTATAAACAATTTTCCATAGTTCTAATTAATTTACATTCAATAAATGGGATCCTCTCTATACTCGAAGGAGAGGCCTAGCCTCGTGATCAGTGAAAACCACTAATTTATCCTGTAAAAATATTTCACAAATTTTTTTGGTGACTCTGCTAGGGAAGATATACCCTTGTACACCCTATAAAGATATCTAAAATCCAAAAATACATATTCCAAACAAAATATATTAAAATAAAAATTCAAAATGAAAAGGTGAATCTATTAAAGAATGAATCCCTGTCACGTTCATTTCCCACATCATGAAGATGAAGTCTTGTGATTGGTGTTCAACATCAATAAGTGACAACAACAATGAAGAAGAATATGACCATAAAAATACCCCAATTTTAGAATATCCACCATTTTTGACAAGATTTTGCAAAGGTATGGATTTTAACGTAATAAAGAGGTCTATCGTTTCACTAAAAATTTGAAATCGTAAAAGGAAAGGAGGTCACTGATGTTCCTACACAAGTTATAAAAATGATATCTAGAATTGATAAAATTGTTGTATCTGATGATCCTACTATCAAATCCTTATGGCTTTAGTTTAAAAGGAGTTCTGCTAGAGGAAATAAAATGGGGATTGCACCCGCTAATTATCAAGAGTCCAAGTTTTTTATGAGAAGAATGTAAAAGTGGTATGAAATGTTGTGGGTACATGAGAATGAACAACATGAGGGTGAATCTATAGATGAGACAGATGAAGAGAAATATGTTTTAGAAGAATAACCTCTTGAATGTAATGTTTTTGACTCTACACTACTATGTGAAAAACTCAAAACATTGTCTTTTGTTTCCCTTCATTTGGATGATTTTCCTTCTTGTCGAGACAAATAAATGACCTCCTCGAAAAAGATTTTGTGATTTTTTTAGAGTTTCAAAAGAAATTTCCAACCCTCAAATCAATCTTGAAATCCTAACATGTGTTATGACCATGCAAGAGAAGTATGAGCAACTTGAGGAACTCCATAGTGAGAACGAGAAGAACCACCTTCCGAAATGGATTCGATGAGCCTTCATACTTTAAAATGTTTATTCTAGGAATATTCTTCAGTTCCACTCATGACTATTCTACTTCATAGTATTTTGATGAAATTCAACTTAACATCTTTGTAGATAATGAAGAAATCATAAAATTTGATTTTCCATTCATAGCTGCAATTCAAAGCATGAAGCAAAATCCTCTCAAGAAGAAATGTGCACGGAAACAAAAATTCTTGTCTCATAATAAATGATGCAATGTTTGTTGATATTTCCACCGATCATGAAGACATTCAAGAGATGAATCCTCCTTCTCTACCACAGTTCTTTAAGAGAGTGATTTTGAGGTAATTATTGATGATTTCCTTTCTAATTTTGGCTCTTTATTTTATACACGAATGAGAAAATGTAATATTTCAATATCCCCTTGAGAAATTTATCGACAAGAAAATATCACATGAAATTTTAGATAAGTTGGTTTCCTTTTCTTCACCAATAAAGTATGATAGCATGCATAATTGTGAGTATGGGGTCTTCTCTTTTCCTGCGAAGAAGAGGACTTTTTAGGATGTGTTTAGAATGGAATAAATGACTATTCCCATGTTGAATCTCCACCATTTTTTATTTTATATTTTCATGAGGATGATGCATCATATGATTCTTGTCATAACGAGAATGAACTGATATGTATAGAAAGGAATCATTTAGGAAAAGAACCAAATGCCAAGCTAGAAGAAGCCTGTGAATGGGGAAAAAATCATTTTTTTCTTATAACTTCTAAATTCCTTACTAATTATGGAAATGTATCAATGATGAAAATTTTACCCATGGATGGTGATGAACTTCATGTTGAAATAAAATATTCCATTTTTGAAAACATAGAAGAATAGCTTCCTATGGTCACAAGATATCAAACAAAGGCTAAAACAACCATAACTTTTAAACAAGTAACATAGTGGTCATTGGATGCAAAATATCAATATGATAATGGAACTTTGGTTTCCTTATTCTTGTGAGCTATGGAAATTACATTTATAACAAGAAATTAAATTCACTAACTAGATACCTTCTCCTTCGCGATTCCTTTGCAAACCTTGGAATGGGTGATAGAATGTAGACGAGCCCAGATTTCTCGAAATGTAGGTGTTTCTTTCAAACTGGAGCAAGACCTTCGCTATAACAAGATCGACTCAAACATTACACCAAGGATGTGGGGATAATGGATTTGGGATGATCAATTTTTGGTTATTTGGACATTAGGAAAAGGTGGAGGGGATGCTTTGTGCTGAAATAATGCAAGATCTCTGACATGATTTCAAGATTATTTTGAAAGAAGGGGGTAAGGCTCTATTTATATCCTAAAAGTGGGATTAATTCAGGGGTTTAGGGTAATCGTGATTTGGAAATTAAGCATTATTAAGAGAGTGGGAGACATGCGAGAATAGAAAAGAATTAAACTTGAATATTTAATTCGCAAGTGGGGGAAATGGGGAATATTTTTCATGTGAGGAAGATTTAGGTTTAGTTTAGGGATTGAGACAAATTAATTAATTAGTTAACATTGATTAATTTAATGTGTATTTTTGGGGAAATTTAATGGGAAATTAATTGATTTAGAGGGGGTGTGAAATTGGGGTGTCTACATTTTCCCCTCTTTAGAAGGGTACTATGAAAGTAGTGTCCTTTCAAAGAAAGTAGACGAGATGGATGAATATGCCCTAGGTGGAAGGATTGAAAGTTTTGAAGAGATTATTCTTAAGGAATGTTCTCCTTTGATAATAATTTATTAGAGGAAGAAAATAGAAAGCATTCTCTAAGCAAAAAGTAGAACAAATTTTTTCTCATGAGAATGGGGGAAGAATTCAATCTACTTTTGCTAAGAAAAGGTAGAGTAGATGTTTTTAGAGAGAATAAAAGGTGGTAGGTGATGGATGTTATGGTATCCTTGAAGAAAAAAATTCCATGGGAAGATGTGATTAGGGATAGATGTGATGATTCCCCCTCGAGAGGGCTGACAAGAATGGAAGAGATGACAGAGCTATTGAAAAGAGGAGAGGTCAACTATGCAGAGAGGAGGACAAGAATGGGGTGTAAGAGAATGAAACAACTATGGTGCACAAATGGGGAAAGAATTCAATTGGCCTTGAATGCTAGGTGTGAAGATGTGTTGAAGGACATAACGAGTAAGAGTGGAAAGAGAAGAAAAAGGAATGGACAAGAGTAGTGGTTGATTATGGGTAGGTGAAGAATGAGGAAAGAAAAGTTAGAGGTGAAGGAGACAAGGGTATGGAATAATAGAGAGTGGATGGAGACGAAGGAGGAGAAAGAAAGGAATGAAAGAGATGGAAGAGAATAAGAGAGAAGGATGATAGGGAAGAAGGGAATGATGAAGGACAAACAAGAAGAAGATGAGATGAGATGAGAGAAGATGACAGAGTAGAGGGTGAAATTATGAAAAAGGGAGAGAGAGATTCAAAATGAAGGTAGTGAAATATGTATGACATGAAGGGAGAGAAATGATGGAAAAATTAAGGAGATGAGGAAGATGAAGAATTTAAAGAAGATGAAAGAGATGATAGAACAAAGAAAATAAAGAAACTATGAGGGACTAGGAAGATGTGGAGAAGATCAGAGAAAGGAAGAGAAACTAGGTATAAAATGAATGAAAAAGGTAGGGGTGGTAGAGAAAGGAAGGGGAGGGGAGGAGGAAGGTGAAAATTATGGGGAAGAAGAGATGATAGAGTGGATACATGGAGAATATTTAAGGAACCAAGTCATCATGGGAAAGATCAAGGTAGAGAATATGGGATAGACCGCATGGAGATGTATGTCGATGATGAAGGTGTATAAAATACTAGACAATGAGAAATATACAAGTTAATGATGGGGAAGTAAGACGGAGGCATGAGGGAGAAAAGGGAAGAAGATGTAAAGAAAGAGAGAGACAAGAATGAAAATTGGGAAGGAGGAGAGGAAAATAAGGAAAATTATGTAGAAAGAAGGGAATGAAAATGGGAATATGCTAGGTAAATTTGGTAGGATCATGAATGTAAAGAGAAGAAAGAGGGGAGGAATGATACGGACTAGAAAATATTTATAGATACATGATATGAGGATAAGAGGATCACAAGAAAATAGAAAAATGATGTATTTTGAAGATGATGAAAACATTGAAAAGGGCGAAGGAAAGATGGAGAGGCGGTGAAGAAAATGAGAGGGAGGGATAGAAGAGGCGATGCTAGTGAAGGTACATTAGGGGAAGACCAACAATAATTATTATTTGTGAATAATGATTGAAAGAGTGTGAAAGACATAGTAGAGGACAAAGAGAGTGAAAATGGTAGTGGAGAATGATGGTGAGTGATTTTAGGGGTCGAAAAACAATAATTATTAGTGTGGGAATGGAAGATGATGATGAAAGAATGTTATGGGGAGACCAGCAACAAAAACGGTTAGACATGGGGGTAGATATATGGTAGAATTACATAATATGAAGTGGAAAGAGTAAAGAAAGGGTTAGTGATAATTGGGACGAGAATGGAGGTGAGGAGAGGAGAGGATGCAGAGGATGAGGATAAACAAGATGAAGGGAAGGAAACAAGACATGGAAAGAAAGGAAAAGATTGGGAGGATGAGGAATAGAACATGGAGTGGAAAATGGGGGAAAGGAACATGGGTGAGCAAGGATGGATCAAGTAGGATTCACAAGATGAAGATGATAGATGCATTCTATGATATGATAGGTTGAGTAAGGGTAGTGGTCAGAGGAAATTTTTCTTGGTAGGAGAGACCAGGAGGAAGGAAAAATCAATGAAGGGAATGAATAATGAGTTGAGGGCAAATTCGAAATGAAAAATCTATCTTAAAGGAAATGCGTAACTAAGACAATTAGGTAGAGGAAGTGATTAAGTAATATTTCCAAGCGGAGGATGGGTGGGATGAAGAGTAGAGAATCAAGAGGTGGTGTTTGTGAGAATGAAAGAGGGGATGAGAGGATGTGATGATGGGAATACTTTGAGAAAAACTACAATGTGAGAGTGGTTAGTGATGGGAAGTGCAAGATGAAAAATCATCCTTAAGAGGAACTATTAAGTAATACCTCCATGTCACACAAATGGTTAAGTAAGATCACCAAACCGATAGTGATGGTGAATGGAGGATGAGAGACAAGAATGGAGTGATAGAGGAGTATAACAGTTGGTTAGAACAAATGATTATGGCGGCGGTAGGAGAAATAGGATGGAGGAGATTTGATAGGATGGGGGAGGGCTAGTTGGAAAATCAATCTTAAGAGAGACTCTTAAGTAATATTTCCACTTACATGAATGAGTAATTAAGATCATCAAGCCGGAGAAGAAGAATGATGGGAAGAAGTGATTGATGGATTTGGGGGAAGAGTGTATGACAAGATGAATAAAGGGGAAACCTCAAGTAATTTTTCATACTACAAGGACATGTAAGTAATATTACCAAGCTAGTAAGATGGATACTAGAAAGAATGAGAAAAGAGGAAATGGTGTGTATAAGACTGGAACAAGGGGTGAGAGGTGGTGATAATAAGGAAAAAGGAAACAAATGAGTTTAAGATGAATGGTTGGAGGAAGATATGTGGTGTAAAATTAATATTTTTAGGGGAATCCTTAATTGGGATGCCCATGTGGTGAGAGTGATGAGGAAATAATGATAAGTGGAAAAGGAGGAGAAAAAAATGTTTTTGGTGGTGATTGTCATCTGATGAAAGAGGAGATGGTGGAGAAGTTTCTATAGTGGGAATATCTTAGGAAGAGGGTATACCTCAACTAAGAGTCCCACACTGAAGAGGTAATTAAGTAATATTGTCAAGATGTAATCGAAGATGATTAAACTAAAATGAAATATGGTATTCTAATCTAAATTTTATAGAGCAACAAATATCTAAATAAATGAAACAATAAAATACTAAAATACAACCCAAGGAATGTAAGTAATGAAATGTGAAACCCTAATGTGCAAAGATGGTTATAAAGGCCTTAGCTACTTCGAAGATTCCTCAGGACTATGTTGGAGTGGAAACCAAATGAATATGAGGAGAAAACCTTTGCACATGAGCCTGAAAAAGTGCACATCTGGGTTATTTGACTTTACCGAGGTACTTGGAGAGGATCGGGGTGCTTGTGGGCAACCCGGTCTCGAATTTTGGGTGTCATGATCTACATAAATTCTTGAAAACCTCTTATGAGGTGTCACAAGATGTTCACTTGTGTTTGTTTTCTGACATGTGAATGTCATTGCACTTCTCCATGTCATTGTAAAACTACAATGAAGAATCACCTGCAAAACCCCAGACAAAGCATCAAAACCCTAAAAAATAAAAATGCATATGAAGGGTTCAGACTTTTTTCAGCTACAAAATGGATGGAATTATCACTGAGCGTTGCACTACATCTCAAACCCAATGTAATTTTTAGGTGTGGGTGTGCAAAATTGTTCCCTAAGTGCTCTTGTGCGTGTCTCACTTTGTGAGTAGCGAGAAAGTAACTAGATGTAGAATGTAATAAATGTGTGCATGGAAACAATAGAATCCAATCGTATGAAGTGAGATGCAGATGAACTAACCTTTTGTCTCTTGTGATGGAGCTATATGGATACAAATGAAGCTATAGATTCCTTTGATGGATGTAACCTTAAGTGGAGATAGTAGATGCTTAGTGTTTGGTCATTCATTATGGTCACATAACTTTATATTTATATGTTTATCTTGATTTAATTTCGTAACTAACCCCATAAAGGTTGACTACCAAAAATATAAGAAGCTCAAATGGCTAGAAAGTGTTAAAAAGTGAGAGGTAAGTGCAAAGAGGATCAGGGCTCTCAGAGGGGACTAGGGCACTTGGGGTGCCCCAGTCTTGGCTAGGCGCCCTATTTGAAAATAGGGAAAATGTAATACTAGACTGGGAAAATATGGGTGAAAGATCAAAAGTAGTAACAAAAAACAAATCAAGATGGAAAAAGACATGGGTTAATTGGTAATCTTTTCACTCAAGAACCATATGAATAGTAGTATGAGATTGGGACTAAATAATTACCCAAAGTTCATGATTTTGTGTCTACATTTGGCCCCACTTTATGTTGGTGAGAGGAAAGATTGGTAACATAAAGTAGGTAGAGATATGTACCTGATATCCATGTAGAGTGCTATAGAATTTGTCTGAAGGACTAGACAAAGCATGGAGTGATAAAACCCTGGAGCGTGGAGACTAAAATATGTAAAAAGTGTAAAAAGTGATGAGAGTGAACCTAGGGTGAAAGCACGTGTATAGATGCTAAGGTTTGTGATGTACCTACATGTTAGTATTGTGTGTTTGATATACATACTATGTGTGTGATGTTGATTACTTGCTCCCCATATGGACGGACTGTAAAAGAGAAGATAATCAACTAGTCAAATATGCATGTATATGTGTAAAGAATCATGTATATATATAAAAAGTGTGTAATGAAAATATGAAAATGAACAAAGGAAGATGTGCACCTAATATATGATGATAAAAATGGTGTAGAAAGGATCATGTAAATGTCATGTGAGTGTTTTGGGTGATCTCATGTCATTGTTGGTCAAGAAGTGTAGGGAGGGAATCCCGATCTATCCTCCAACTTGTAATCGCTTCCCAAAATGAAGAGATCTATGTCTTGTCTTGTTTTTTTGGTGATCCAATGCCCTTGGCCGAAGTAGTGTAGAGAGGAAGATATGTTTTATCCTCTAACCTGTAACTACTCCCAAGAATGCTAAGGATAAATTTCCCTATAAAAATCATTGTGTATGGAGCTCGTAAAATGATCGAACCCACTCGCTGGGTAACCCACTATATCATGGACAAAAATGAATATGAAATGTACCAGATCTGTGTGTAAACCCAAATGATTCCCCTCCCCTTTGAGGGCACATGCAACGTTGCAAATAGGATTATGCAACCCAAAAGAGGACTAACCATTTATACAAAGGCCCTACGGGGAAGGGGATGTGCTTGGTAGAAACCAAGGCACATGTAAACAACTAGCTAGGAAACAAGTGTTAGTACAAACAAAGATAAACATGCATGTCTAAGACAAATTTTAAACTACACAGACAATGTGTAAGATAGAAGATAAACAAATATTGTAAACACCCAAGAAGACAATCTAGGTCAATGTGCAAAGTGAGTTGCTAAAATTAGACACCACTCATTATGTCGTAAAACACTCAAGGCTGTAGTGGCTACACAAAAATAAGTGTACACATAAGACAAAGGGAAAATACCACAAACAAGAGAAAACAATAGCGAAAAAATGTAACAAACAAGTATGGAAGTAAGTATCCCTACATAACAAATGTTTCACATAAAGCACCCATTAGCACATTAGAAAGAATAAATGTATGTCAAAGCGTGTGTAACAAAATAAAATAGTGTGATATGAATAAAAATGAAATAATAGCACCAGTAGTATATGAAATTGGATGGTCTTAGGAGCCACCATGGGACTCAAAAGCCAATATCTATAATACATGTAATGGACATGTATATTATGTAAACACAACTAGAAAGCAAGTGAACACACATGTGTGTATGATAAATGATAATGAAATATAAAATATCTATATTTCTTATGTAATAAAATGTACATGTAAAAACAAGTGCAAGCAAGAATAAATGCGACCATAAAATGCAAAGATGTTATGGATGGATGATATGGAATGTGGTGTGAATAATAGGAGTTTTGTGACCCTTGAGTGAATGGAATTGTATGCAGTGAGGTTCATCTAATATTCCCCTTTAGAAGTCAACAATTAACCATAAAGGAGAGTGTTTCATCAAGAAATGGTCAAACTATGTGTTGTGTGTAGCGCGTTGTGGTCAATCTATAATGAAGATATGCGATAGAAAGATAAATTATGCATGATGATGTAGCCTAAACATATATCACTATGAGATGAATAAAAAGGAGTGGTGATTTACCCTACAACATATACCACTAAATTATTCTAGTGAAATTGATGATGTATCCTATCACGAGATGATGCTAGAAGAAATAACCATGTAGCCTAAAGTGTATATCACTTAATCTAGGAATTGTTATCTATTTTTACCCCCTGGTAAAATAAACAACTTAGGAGGATGGTTTGAGAACTGGAAAGTGATTCATGAATCAATATGGAATGATATATTTGGGTTTTCAATTTTGGGAAGCATTGCAAATGATTCAGGGAAGTTTCAGAGGTCTTGGGGCCATCCATCAAAAGTAGGTTTTTGGGCCTTAAGGAGTTTGCAACATGAAAGAGGACTTGAGATTCAACAAGATTATGATAGCCATTTTAGAAATTATAAGTCTAAAAAATTTCATATGAAAGTCATTTTCCATGCCCTACATGGTGGAAAATATGAGACATCTTGAAGCATCATACACTTCCCAAGGCAGTTCATTCTTTTAGCGCACAACCGGAAATCCCAAGAAGGAAGGAAATTTTTTGAGGTGAAAAATTTAAAATTGGATCTTGATACAACCATTATTAGATTTAATGTGTTTTTTCCATGTGAAATCATATATAATTTCACCCGAAAACGCATATGGGAGCTCAAGTTATCACCTTCGGAAGTTGGCCTCCCGGGGTGGTCAGCTAGGTTGGATGGATAGGGGTTGTACTCTGGAGGTTGGTCAGGTCACATTTTTAGATGCGTATGGATAGTTTTTTACACCCATCACACCCCTCAAATTTTCATGACACATAGGTTGGTCAGGTCATGGTTGGAAGGCATATAAAGAAGTTGGTCAACATACATAGACGTCATCTAACCCCCGAGGTTTGACATCTAAGTCGATGGTTTGCTTATGGTTTTATGACATGGATGGATGGGTTATAAGCCTCATGAGGGTAGGTGAATGAATTACATCCCAATAACCCACATTAACGAGGCATGGCACCCATGACCACCCATACAGAAAAAGTACTAAAACAAATGGTTGCCCATACCTCTTTAATGCATCTTTCCAGTTGATGACCCCATTTTCCCTACATATTGTAAAATTCAACTCATTTTGTGGGGATTTTTCCAAAATGAAAAAGAACTTTTTCAAAATTGTTCTAGAGTTATATTGAGCTAAATGCCTCAAATTTGGGCTTATTGTATAAGATTTTGTCTTGTGTTTATGGTATGATGGATTGTGCACGTTTAAGAAAAAAAAATGGTGTTTTGTGGCCATTTTCACCCTAACTTATATGAATTACATCTTCTTTCTTCCATTACATTTATAAGTATATTGTGCATACATCTATCTATTTGCAGGGCCCATAGTTTGTTCTGCTTTAATGAATATAGGGAATTGATTGTTGTCCTGGACTATGCCTTTTTACCAGCTCTCTCCTTCTCAATTTCTCCCTATTTTTCACTCACTAGGATTGTCTCATCCTTTCTTGGTGCATCACCTTCACTTAGAGTAGTTTTATTTCATGTATATTTCTATCCCTATCTCCTTGGAAAGCATTAGAATAGGGTTAGTTTAACTTGTCATTCTCTACCCTTTGGAGAAGTTGACACTAGGTTAGAAGAAGAAGTTGGCTTTCTCCAGAGGATTATCCTACTTGCAAAGTCCCACACTACAGGATAATTCCATGTTATGTAGGTTTCATTGGTTTCCTCGTACAAAAAATCACAAGTAATCAGGGGTGCTGTAATTTTGCATTAATAGTTTTGGCACGCCTAGTGGGACCAAAAGTCAATATTTTCACTTTTTATCAAGATTAGGTGTGTGTCTTGGTGAATTTCCAGCCTTTAGAGGCTTTGTAGCAACACATCTGGTGACTCCATCATTCAAATCCAGTGGTTTTAGTAACCCAAGTTTATCAATTTCATGAGAAGATTTCAAACTCGGTCTAGGTCAAGAGAAGAAGGTATCTTTGAATACTTGTAGTTATCTCTAGGAAGAGGAAGGAGAGGAAGAAGAGTACAAAGTTCTCCATCTCCACCAAACATAACGTTATCCACACCTCCACCTAGTAGACCCTTTCTTCAATCAACTAGGTTTCTCAGGCCACTTAGGATGGCTCACATATAACCACCAAATCAGCCACCTCCAAATCCCTATGTAAATTTCACAGGCAATAGTCCACTTGCCCTTAATGCACAAAATCTGGTCCCGATAGCAGCATTAAAGAATATTCCATACTTCACTGGAGAAAATCACACAACTCCCATTGACCACATTCAAAACATTGTAAATGTCTGATGTCATACATGAAATTACTGAGATGGATGTTGCAGTCAAGTTGTTGGCTTCTTCTTTCAAAGGAAAAGAGTTACAGTGGTTCAAAGGCTTGGGAGCAGGATCAATTTAGAATTGGGATCAATTATGCACAGCCCTATGTGGCCAGTTTGGGGAGAGGGCTAACAACTTATCCCTTTTGGAGCAGATGACTACAATCAAAAGGGAACCAACTGAGAAAATGATAGACTTCAATTCCAGATTTCAAAGAACATGGGAAAGGATCCCAATTGTGGTTAGACTAATAGCTGAAGGTGTATTTCTCTATTTTCTTAAAGCTCTAAATTTTAATATATTTGTTATGATACAATCTATGGGAGTAATAAACCTATTATATGCCTATTTCATAGCTATTAGAGATGAGAATTGCTTAATTCAAGCCGGTAAACTTACACCTAAGTCACATATGCCTCTCTATCCAGATATGGGGAATATTAATCCTAATCAAACACCTACAATATCCCCCATCCCTGCTCCAAGAAATTAGAGTTCGAATGAATCCTCCACTTATTCTAGTACTTCTAGGGAACTCCAGGAAGTCATGAAATAATTGCAAAATTTGGGGAATTAGTTAGTGACAACCAAAAGGAAACAAGCTCAGAGCTCCAAACCTTACTATCTTCAAGCTCAAACAAATAGGCCTCTATATCAGCCTAATAGGCCTCCCACTCAGGAAACAAAGAAAAATCCAAACTAAGGGAAGTCTCAAACCATTAGACCGTTTCATCCTTACAACCCTAATGCAGTTTCAACATCTAGGGCTTTGGTTCTAGCTCAAAACAACATAGCTCAAGAATATGACTATTTTTACCCATGCAATCAACCCCATAACTAGTCGATGTGTTTCAATGGTGTTGTGAATCAATCTCTTATGGTGAAAACAATGGGTGTGGAACAAGAGATAGGACAAGAAGGGAATAAATAGTAGGAAGCAACTTAGGAAGCACCTCTGAATGAGACCACCCTTGTCAATTGGCATGTTGAAGATTTTTGTGGTATAAATCAAGCCCCTTCTCAAATTTTAGCAGCCAATACATAGTCTAAGAAGAGAAATATTGGAGAGGGACAATCATCCAATTCAAATGATCCACATCCCTCTATCACCCAACAAGGTATCGATAACCAAAATGCAGCTCCCAATGTGCAAGGTCAACCCAAGCCACCTTCTAGACTAGCTCAAGTGCCGATTGTAACAGCCCATGTGCAAGAAATAACTATGAAAAGTAAGGGGAAGAAGAGAGATAGATCATCTCCATTCAACATTATTGAGAAGATGAGGAAAACAAATGTAAACATATCAATGAAGGAGTCATTAGCTATCCCAGGACAAAAATACCATTGCGAAACTACTATGGTGAATTGGTCAGCATCAAATCAATCATCCAAAGAGCAGGAGAAGGTACTCACCAATGCAGCTCAGCAAGGATGAAATCATGGAGGCCAACAATGTAAAAATTTGAATCCCCCACCATTCTCTATCTCATTGATCATCAGAGATAATTTGGTACATAATTGCATGATTTATTCAGAGCCAAGTAGCTCTGTAATGCCAAAACAAATAGCCAATCAGATTGGTTATTCAATATGAAGTAATTTCTAAAGGTTTCGTGTAATTGGATGGGACATCGGTAAAAGCAATTGGAGTAATCAAAGGGTTAAGCCTTACATTGCATGTATGTCCCAATGTGACTGTCTTGCAAGATGTATTAGTCATAGACTTTCCACCACTCTTTGCATTATGTTTGTCAAGAGAATTCACCGCTAAAATTAGAGGCTACTTGTCTACTGCGGTTAGTCACACATGTTATTCATAATGAGGTATGGATCTAAGGCTACAATCTAGTCTGAACCTATTGTAAATTTCCATATTGAGCCTCATGTACCAAGCCCAATCAATGCAAATTGTACCATATTTGATTAAGAGGAATGCATGGAGGATTAAGAGACAAATACAAATTTTGGGAGAATTCCAGACCTAACTCTTGATGATTGGGCTCATAGGGGACATGCTTTTGATCCATACAGGGAAATGGAAGAATCTGAATTAGGGGTCTATTGTTTTCTTGAAGAAAATTCACCACTTCCTAGTATCACCAAGCCAAATGCTAAAGATGATAATGAAGTATGGAAACTATTCTTTGATGGTTCAAGGAGTAGGAAAGGTGTTGGAGAGGGAGCTATGCTTGTTTCACCACAAGGTACAAAATATTACTCAAGCTTTCCATTTTCAGTTTGCTTGCTCAAACAACATAGTGAGTATAAAGCCTTGATTCATGGATTACATTGGGAAAGAAAGAAAGGTATAAAAAAATTGCAAGTGTTTGGGGATAGTGATTTGGTCACGAACCAAGTCAAGGGAAAACATGATGCTAAAAATGGTCTTCTCAAATCTTATAAGCATTGAGTATGGGATTAGATTGAATACCTTGAAGCATTCAATATTTAGGCCATACCATGAAAAAAATGAAGCCATAGACAGGGTCACAACAATTAGAGCAACATTTGATGTGGTGGACAAAGATGTCAAGAGAGATAAAGCAAAACCACCTATTCATGTCATTGTAAGGCCATCTGTACTAGATAATAACACAAGTGGAAAGTTTTTGAGAATGATCAATAGATCATAAATTTTTTACAGGAAGAGGCTGAGTTCTCAAAAAAAAAATCAAGAGAAATTAGAGCAGCAATACCGGAGAAAATAATGCGATTGCGAGACAAACAAATTTCCAAAGGGTTTAGTGACTTTAGAGTTCATTTTCAACCCAAATGATAAATTCCAAAAAGAGAAGGCCAACATTCAAGTGAAAAGGGAATATTCTCAGCCCATTTCAGTTGGAGAAGGTAAAATGCTCTAAATAGGCAAGATGAGCAAAAACAAGAAAAGTACGACCTTGTACATCTTTTCCAGAAATCCTAGATGTTTTTGTATGGAGCTATGAGGATTTGAAGGGTTTTAACCCAAAATTGGCATAACACACCAATGAGTTACATCTAAAGGCTAAGCCCATCAAGGAGAAACAAAGTTTGGTCAACCCTCATATAGAGCCCCTTATGAAGAAAGAGTTGAATAAGCTCATTGAGGTGAGTATCATTTTCCTAATCAAGCACTCAAGTTGGGTGGAAAATATGGTGTTGGTTAGGAAAAGGAATGGGAAAATCAGGTGTGTGTGGATTTTTGGGATTTAAACAGGGCCTCCCTCAAGGATCACTATCTACTACCCTCCATGGAGCAGATTCTGCAGGTAGTGGTTGGTTCAGAAAGATTCTCCCTCTTAGATGGCTATTCAGGCTATAATTAGATTATGGTGAAAGAGGAGGATCAATTCAAAACAACCTTTACCACAAAATGGGGCACCTATGCATATAGGAATATGCCTTTCGGGATATCAAATGCTTTGGAGCAACATTTCAACAAGTAATGGATATGGCATTTAAGGGGATGTTAAATAAAATAGTGTTTGTATATCTTGATGACATCATTATGTTTTCTAAAAATGTAGAAATTCACCTCTTCCATCTCAGACAGGTCTTCTAAAGGTGCAGGAGGTTTAGAGTGTCCTTGAACCCAAAAAAATGCATATTCATGGCACATGAGGGTAAACTTCTAGGAATTTCCAATATTGGCATTGTCCCAAAGCAAGTGGCTGATTGTTATTACCAACATCTTCTTCCTCCTCATTTCCCATTACTTGTTGTTCAAGTACAACTAAATGATATCTTGTGTCCAACAGGGACAGCAAGGATCTCATCAATTTTTGGGCGGTAGTTTCTTCTCCACCTAGTGGTGGGTTGTTTGCAACATTTCTTCTTGTTCTAACCATTTTTTATTAACAAGAAAATTTAATTTTTTATCATATTATGGACACAATAGGTCCAAGAGCTGTAACCTTCAACTCTGATACCAAGATGTAACATTCCCATTTTAAGAATTTAGAAACAAGGGATTTTTTTCATAATGTTCTCTATTCTAAATTAACATAATTTAGAACACACATTCCAAAGCCAATCTATCTCATAACATAAAACCATATGCAGTTGTAAATGACTCGGTGAAACACCGATCTCTCATTTCATGACTTAGTATCATACCAATCTCTCATGTTAACTTTATAATGTGTATACTACATATAATTGGTTCCTTTACCCTTTTAGAGGTATCAAGTGTTTTGTTTAAGAGGCCTATCTAAATATCTGTTACCGATATTCATCAAAATCCCGATTCTTAAACTAGGTGACATAGGACAACACAACCAATAGCTTGCGATACTTTGGCCAAATATTTTAAACATATTGTTCATGTTTATATTCCTAGACGACATACTCATCAAATGGAATAAGTCCTTCACCATACTTGATCTATTATCTAGAATGGTATTCACGACTTCATTAGTCCACTCATTCAAAGTTTAACCCTAGCCAAGGTTAGTAACATGGCCTAGTGTGGAGGATTGCTTACGGTGACTAAGGGTATATAGACATACTCAATCAACTTATGTCGATTGGGTGTGTCTATTTATCCTTAGTCAACATGAGTTGACCCCGACACTAGATCATGCCCCTATCTTTACCTAGGGTAGAACTGTGATCAAGTTAGAATTTATATTAGTCTAGTTGAACAAACTTTGAAGGGTGTTGAGACATGTCAACTTGCAACATAGTATCCTCATAAAGACCCTTGTCATCATGAAGGTACTACGCTATAGTTGGCGTGTGTCAACATCCAACTGAGTTTTCCTCATCTGGATGAACATACCTTAAAAAGAAGGTTATATCTTATTAATTTCCTTATTATAGATTAATTACAACAACCCTAATTGATCAACTAGGTTCCTTAACCATTAGGGTTCCAAGTTAAAACTGTAATAGATGTAGTTATGCAGATAAATTTTCTTCCTAACCAATTCACATGCTATGATTTATATTATTAACATCTTGAATCATATTTTATATAAAAGGCCCAACACATGTGAAAGTGTTATTTATTTACTCACTTAATACAACCCTAGCTTATATAAGTTCTAAGCAAGTCCTTTTTGTATTAGACTTCATTGAAATGAAGTCTAATTCCCTTTTATTTTTCTTTCCCAACATCCCTATTTTGATTAAGGAGGTCTTCCTGAGAAAGCACACCTTTACTAACTATAGATAACAATCAGGATTCATTTCCAAAAGGTCTTAAGTCAAGACTATGATTCATTTCATGGGAGTTGTCTTTCCTTTCCCTTATTAAGGATTAATGTCAATTCATAATCCCATTGAACATTATAAAATTATAATCAAGTTTAGTTCTCATACAATCATTTGATTTAAATATATTCCTAATGATATGGTTGAATATCAATGTAAGAATGTCAACTTTATAAGTTACATCTTCACTAGAGAGGGTAGTACAACTAACACCTCAGATCTCTATTTATTCCATTCCAAACCATAAAAGTATGTTACTATTTGTAAATAGAGTAATACTTATCATTTCCATTCACTATATGCCAAAAGGAATTACATCATGTACAAACAAGTTTCACACACCTTTTATTCAAAGAAAGGAGAAGTTATACATTTGCAAGTCCAACATTGCATATATTAAAAAATATCAAACAACCATACTTAATCAATTCAGATACAACTTTATTTTCCATCAAGTACATTTCAGTAATGAAACCATATCTCAACAAAATAAAGATTCAGTCTCTTTGATAAACAAATGTAACTTTCTAAAGATCTTTCTCCTTTCATCATTTACAAAGTCCATCTGCAAAATTGCTAGCATGGGTCAGTTCATTGAACTAAGCATGATAAACACTAAATCATTAAAATGATGTGCTTTTAACTAACTATTTCATAAAAAGAACTTTGTTGTTATGAAACAGCCTGAAGTAATTCAGAAAGACATAGCCAAAAGGAGTTACAATCCCCAAATAAAAGAGAGAGAGAAAGAGATATACATATCAAATCAAAAGCAAGGTTAGGTCATGAGATATAACAACTTCAACCTTCCATCCTATTTTATTTTTATCAAAATAAATTAAATAGTAAGTTAAGATAAGTAACATTTCATCATAATCTCACTACTACTTTCATACATTTCTTTTCATATTTCCTCACTCAGTTAAACCTATTTAACAGAAGAAGGTAACTATCCTAACTATATTTTAGGCATAGCTCAACAATAGATCATTTACAAACATTACTTTCCATCTAAATATTTCATTAACCTAGATTCATCCTAAGTTAGAGATGCCAATAATCAAAATTAAAAAGCATAAGAAATAAGTTTAGGATGATCCAAAACATCATATCATTAAATGTGTCCCTGATTTGAGTATCCTAATACTCAAGCTCATATCTAGGAACCGACTTAAGTTAAAATTCAAAACAAGTTAAATCAGACCTCATAAAGAGGTAAGGTTATTTTAACAAGTAAATAAGTTAACACTCAATTCTCAAAAAGATACACCATTGTTATCGCTACATCAAGTGAGTAGAATGAAAAGGTTTATCATTCAGATCCAACTCAATAAACCATCTAAATATTTTCTACCAAACACAATGATCTATTCAAATATTTCCAACCAAACACAATATCCCATCCAAATATTTTCAACTTCAGCTAAACTTTCCTAACAATATTTGCATTCAATCTTATCAGATAGTTAAGAAGTTACATAGTGAAACCCGACCGAGAGAAGGAAAACCACTTTACCAAGTTCAAAGGTTGAAGAAGGTTAAAGGAAAAAGAGAGAGATTAATACCTCTCAATTCTTACCATGATTATAAAGAGAGCATTACGTAACCAAAAACATATATTGACAAGGTCGAGTTTCTAATGTCTCAAACCAAAATCCCAAATAGAGATTTAATTTGGGTTTGAATTGAATGAACAAAAAAATAGAAGAAAGGAAAGAAACAAAGAGAAACAACATTCCATTACCTTTCATCATTCAAGGAGATGGTAAAGATAGCCTTGATTTCCATAAGATAACAAGTAAACCATTTCCCAAAAGACACAGAGAGGAAAGGAAGAAATTAACAGAAGGGTAAGTCTGAACAGTCTTCCTAACTCAGATCCATATAGGAAAATAAGTATACAATATGATTTAACCAAAATAGGAGCCATCATTCCATTTTCACAAAGAAAACATTGCCTAAGATCTAAAAGAACTGAAACCGAGTTTGATGGCCCAAGGTCTAAGAAACATGCTAATACAATACATCAACTCAATGTCAATAGAGCTATCAAGAATTTCAAGGTAACAACAATAACCAATATACAGTTAACCAATACCCAAGATATTTTTCCCTTCTTAGCACCAAATGCCACAATTTCATAGGTTACCCAAAGACTCAAATGAGTAGAAAACAAAATATCATTTCCCTTACGGGCTTCCAAAAATAAAACTTTCATAAACAATAATTCTTTTCAAGGAGCTAACACCAGTTATCCTTTTCAAATCTTCAATTTAATGAACAAAAGAGTTCAAGCAAGTCTTAATAGACGTAAAATCAATTTCCAAGAAAAACCCATAATTATTTATCTTTTCGTAATAATCACAGGGTCAGAAGTCTGCAATAGAAAGAATACAAACAAAAACAAGAATCAAAATCACAGAAAGTGATAATAAATCAGACACGTTCTCCAATTTTGAGCATTCCATCAGTACTCAAAAGAATATGTTTAAGCAGGTGTCATAGAATTTTAACTTCCCTGAAGAATCATGTAAGATCCAACAACAGTCAAGGTATTCAAAATAGTTTTAATAACTGAAGTTTTCCAACAGAGATGAAACAAGATCCTAAGAACCAGATCCTCAGATGTAAGCAAACCAAGCTACCTACAAGATTAGGGTATTTTAACTATGAACATTCATAGATCTAGACTTTATTCTCAAGCCTCTACAGGAAGAATGAACAAAATGAGCTACTCAAGAGTATGAAACTCTCCACCCATAATACACTTTCCACATTCCAAATAGGGTCAATAAACATTCTAAAAAACAACACAAAAACCACAAGCATAAAAATATTGCAAATAAAATAATTACCAGATTTGTATTACGAAGAGCAGAGTTATTTTTATGAACATTTAAGTAAAATCATAAAACTTAATGGATAGAGCCTATCATGCCTGATAGCACTTCACCTTCACTGATTTGTAGAAGTATCCAAGCAGAGCCTCAATCCTTCTTTCGAAATGCAAAAATCACAAAAATTCCTCTAACTCCTTATAGCTTCACATCTGCACTCTTCCCCCACCATGCAAGGAAGAAAAAATCATGCACAACCACATTGCATGTAAAAATCAAACTGGAGGTTTGAAAAACAAAACAACTACATGCAGAGCTCAAGCTCTAAACCGAATGAATCAACAAAACCAAACCCTTTATCTTCTTCCTAGGCAGTTTTCCAGTTCCAAAATATTAAATGTAGAGTAGGATGTTAGTCCTTCCTACTTTCCCACCACCACCATCTCCAATTTTGGCGTAGACTTAATTCAAACAAAACATGCATCCTAAAACTTTGGCAAAAATGCCAACTCACCCATCTAAATTTCCAACTTGCCTTTTCCAAATTTGGTTGCAAAAAGAGATAAGGATTAATAACTCACCATTAATTCCTTGAATTCGCTACCTCCCACTTTCCTCTTCCCATGTCATTCCATAGGCCCCCTTAGGTTAGCCATTCCCTTAGTTAGGTTAAACATTAATTTAGGAATCAACATAGGTCCATAGGTAAGTCTTTAGTTTTAGTCTTAACATCCCAAATTAATCAAAAGATCATAGTGACATAGGTTAGATTTAACTTAAGACTATAGTCACTGATTTTAGAACATAGTTTTATTAGGTTCCACGTTCATAGTAAGTATTTCATTCTATGAACAAAAGAAGAACCAAAATAATCATTGGAATTCAAATATGAAGTAGGGGTCTGAAGATTTTATTCATGACTTAGCATAGTCAGAATCCAGAGATCACCTGATCTATATGACTTGGTCATTATGACCACAAAGTCATGAATTAAAAGCATACCTTGGATCAATAGAATTGATCCAAGGTAATGTTGTTCTGAATATAGAATTTATGAAAACAGAAAATAAATTTCTCAATTTAAAGAAATGAATTATATCTGCATAAAAGAGGTGGATTGCTTCATTTTCAATTAAAACAAAACACAACAGAATGTACATATTCCCAATAGATAAATTCTTATCTAATGCAAACATGATTTCCTAAGTCATAAAAGTACATCGTCTTAATAAAAAATCACCTATCAACGTTTGTACCTTCTATAGTAGAAGTCATCATAGGTACCAATCATGTTAGAGGTGTTACACTGCATGAAATAAATTAGTAGTTATCCTAGAGAAGAAGTTTTAGAAAAAATGATTGTATTTTTTGATTTTATAGATTGCTCGAAGGCATGGGAAAAGAGCATACATGGTCACGATGTAAATATAAATCATTATAAATGCAACTAAAATCCAACAATGATCAAGAAAATGAAATTAAATCTAGTTAAAAAAGATGATTGTGGCCACTTTTGATTTTCCAGGTCACTCGAAAGCGTAAGCGTAGGAAAATAGCATACATTGTTGCGATTGAAAAAAATCGTTAGAAATGTGATTGAGATTTAGCAATGAATAATAAAACTAAATCTCGTAAAATGTGTCAATTTAATTAAATTAATTGTGAGTGAAATATATGTAGACAAAAGATATCAGTTTGAGTTTTATAGGGTATCTTTGGCAAAGGAATCATGCAAACAGTTGTTAGTAGTTTTCCAAGGCAAACAAAGATAAAACAATGAAAGATAACACCATCGTGTTTCTGATTCTCAAGATCGCTTGTAACAAGCGTGAGAGAAGAGTATATGTGTGAAGGGTTACGATTAGCTTCACAAAAAATAAAAAATGACAACAATACGTTAACAAAATTCACCAAAAATGTTAGGCGTAGTGCAAAGTGATTAACGGTAGAGAAATGATGAAAAAATGACACCAAGTTGTTAGAAATGTCCAGGGACCCTAAATTTACAACATTCATGATGTGACAAAATTCGAAAAGGAAATTGATAGGGTGCGGGTCATGTATATGTTTTGATAATTAGTTTTTGGCAATGAACAAAGTTGACCGAAATGTCTTAGAGTTTAGCTACAAGATCAAATAACACGATTAGTTCATGTCATCAAAAATATAAGAAAAATGATTTAAATGTCCTATTTTTTTTTGTTTTTGAAAAAAGGCCTAATTAAAGAAATAATTAGACTAATTAAGTAATAAAATGGGGGTATTGAGTTTTTATTGATTTTTTTAAAATGATTTGTAATTAAGAAAATTAATTATGAGGTTATCTTAAATTATAAATAGATTAATGAAGTACTAGAATTAATTATGAGATTAGTTTAAATCAAGATAAGATTAATTAATTACTAGTTTAAATTAGACACTAGAGTTAATGAATTACTAGAGTAACTTAAATAAAGACTAGATTAGTTAATCACTAGATTAACTGAAATCAAAACTAAATGAATGAATTACTAGATGAAATAAATTTATGGATTAAATCAATTACTAGATTAAATTAATACAAAATCATATACAAAATGCTTAAATAATGATGAACCTGAAAGTAATGGAAAAGGTAATGTGAATCTAAATTTTCCAAACCTAAATCCAAAATGAATATAATTAACCTACGCTTCCAAACGGATATAGAAATAGGAAATGACCTAAGTGTAAGTTAAGCGATCACGTGGAGATATGTGAGAAAGCCTAAGGAATAAAACTTACAAATTAACAACCCTAAACTAAAGAAGGGCTTGAGTTATTTTCTTTTTGTGATAATGGCAATGATGTGGTCGATTAGGCTTGGTGTGGGAAATTGGTCGTCTTGCAGGACCAGAGATAGACGTTGACAGGTCGGGAGGTTTTGGAAATGTGTGGCCGAAGGGGTAGATTTGGGGATCAATGGTGTGGGTTTTTAGTCACTTGGGTTTTTCTATGTTGCGGGGATATAGGACATGGGGATAGAGCTCGGCCTAGTGGTCGAAGGGAGGTGAACAACTAGGAGAACAAATCATTGGAATGGGAGTCCACGAGAAAGGGTTCAAGTACAAGGTAAGGGGTCTCTGGTCAAGTGACTTGGTGAGTGGAGAGTTGGGGATTGGAACTCTATATATAGGGATCGCCGAGGTGAGGGGATAGTTCTAGAGGGTATGTGGGGGTGTGTTTGCAGCTAAGTGGCATGAGGGATAGGTTTTACGTGGGGTAAGGGATTTGGGCCGAGTGGCTATGTGAGTTGGGGATGGGTGTTTGTGAGGTCGGTAGGGGTTAGCTTTATAGGGATAGGAATCGGTCGAGTGGCTAGAGGGAGGTGAGTGGTTGAGTGGCTTGAGGGTGTTAGGGATGGGTGCTTCTGAAGTTGGGAGATTGAGGATGAATGATTCGGGGGGTTGAGGGTCATGGAAGATCTTTATGATAGAGTGGGGAGTTGGGGATCTAGACTATGTGTATAGGGCTCATTAGGGTGAGGGGATAGGTCTAGGGGTATGCAGGGGTGTGTGTGTAGTCGAGCGGCTTGAGGGATGGGTTTGTTTTGGGGTGAGGGATCTAGATGAGTGGCCATATGAGTTAGGGATGGGTGTTTGTTAGGTCGGTTGGGTTTATTTTGTAGAAAGAGGGCTTAACTAAGTGGCCGAAGGAGGGTGAACAGTCGAGTATCTTGGGCGAGTGGCACCGAGGGTGTTAGGGATGGGTGTTACGAGTTGGGGGTTAAGGATGAATGAGTCGAGGGATTGAGGTCAAGGAAGCTCTACGAATGAGTAAGGAGTTTATGATCAAGATGCAAGGGAGTAGCTCAATCGGGGTAGGTAAGCTATATTTTGGATCTCCAAAGAGATTTTTAATTTATTTTTGCTTATTTTATAGATTTCCACCGAATACCATAAAATTTTGAAAACAACAAAAAGAATTGTTATAAACCAGAAAAATGAAAAATAGTAAATGCCCCCTCAAATCAAGATAAACTACAAGATCGTAGTAAGCGAAAACAACACTAATTTTTTTCTTTGATAATGCAGAAATAAAAATTCTATTACGAATACAAAATATATATATATCCCTTTAAACAAGTGTGAGACTGAAATTGAAATGTTAAAAAATATCAAAATAGAGAACTATAAATCAAGATCTTTAATGTGACTTCAATTGGAGAAAAAATTGGATGAAAAAACTAACTCCCAAGATTAATCATTTTCTTTGGCTTTCCCTTAAAGGAAAGATTCTAACCAATGATAATATTATCAAAAAAGGGTTCATTATGCCAAATATGTGTTGTCTTTGCAAGAGTGGGGCTGAATATGTGAAGCATTTATTGTTGCACTTTGTGATTTTACCACTAAGTTATGGGGCTTAATATTTTCTAGATTTGATATGTGTTGGACTTTCCCTCATGATGTTTTGCAGGCCTAGACACAGTGGGATCCCCCATATAGGAATTGCATGGTTAAAAGACTATGGAAGCTGATCTTTCCACACACCATCTAGAGAATATGGAAAACTAGAAATGGTGTCATCTTCAAAGATAGTAGAAATTACTACAAAAATTTTCTCAAGGATATTACTATTTTTATCAAAGAAAACATTGAGAAATTCAGATCCCCAAAAAAGTATCCTAAGGAGGAAGCTATACTATTAGCTTGGAGTATAGATATTAAGTACCTGCAAAGAAAAGATAATACTAGCATTGATAGGTCTCTAGTTCACTGGATACCACCCCCCAATCTATGGTTTAAGCTCAATTTTGATGGAGCTTCAAAGGGAAACCTAGGAGCTCTAGGGGAGGTGGAATAATCAGGGACCACAAAGGTTGTATAGTTTTTGCTTATGCTAAAAACATGAGACATTAAACTAGTAATTATATTGAGGCTTTATCAGCATTATGGGGAATCAGGTTGGTCAAGGAATGTAACATTTATAACATCATCATAAAATTAGATTCCATGAATATTGTTAATCATTTAAATAAGATGAACTCCTTAACCTGGACAATAAAATAATTTATTTTTTAGGCCATTAATATTTGTAATTCCTTTAATAATTGTGAAATTTCACATTCCTATAGGGAGGGCAATAAGGTAGCAAACAATGTTGCAAATTATGGGGTACTCAATCAACAATTACAATTATGGTATGATTATAAGGATCTACCTAAAAATGTTTAAAGCACTATTTATAATGATCAACACAACAGTGTAACCTAAGCATAATGGTGAGGTGGCCTTCGTATAGATGGTAGAAAATATAATTATCACAAGGAATTATTAGTGTACCATCACCACCAAGTGCCCTACTCCTTAAATAAAATTGCATGCTTTTTGGGTGGGGAAAAGACTGCTAATAAGTGGTTTAAAAGTGATTTCATTGCCATTATTAAGCTAAAGAGAAAGGTAGATAGTTCCAAAATAAAAATGGGAAGTGCTTCATGCTAGCTAGAACCAACATGCAACCCAAAATGGAAGGAAAACAACGAGCTTTGGGGCTATCTACAGATTGGAGGAGTTGTTAATCTGATTAAGCAAATGAATGGTCATGACCACCATGTCTCCTTGCAATTTTCTAAGGGATGGAAGGAAAATACCATTGCATACAAGGGCATATCTTTTGCTGTTACATAAGAGATAATTTCTAAAGCCACGGGGCTAGACATGGAGGGAAATCATTTCTTTATCGAAGAATTGATAAAGTTGTGGAAACCAAGAAGTTTCTTGAGGATGGTGAAGAACTTGAATTTTTCACTTTGCTGGAATTAAAGTGGCTTCAATTCCAGCCCCTTTTGATGATATTTCCATAATGATGGTGAGATATGTCACATTGGAAGGTAGATACATCATTGTACCCCTAAAGCACCTTGTTTTTCTCAATCATTTTAGGATAAATGTTAAAGTCATTTTCCTCATTTCATTTTAAACTCTTTGGAACATTCCATTTTGGAGGTTCAGAAGCACTCCAGGCACTTCCCTACATCGAGGGGATCATCTTTCTATTACACCAACATATCCTCCAAACCCCTCACGTATCTCTTAACCCTAGCCCTAACCTTACCCTTCTCCCTCAATATTTTATGCCTATTCCTTCAAACCCAATGGAACAAAGGAAATTCCGATCAAAGAACCCCTTTTATTCCCCAACCCCCCAACCAAAGATGATTCTTCGTAGCAAAAAAAATCAAGAACTTGAAGTTGTTCAAGACTTATTGTCTTTGAGGGAGGCTAAGAAAGGAGATTTGGAAAAGAGAATTGAAGATATGGAAAAGGAAATTAGAGATTTAAAGGGTGAGGTGAGACAACTATCAAAGAAAGAAGGGAAAAGGAAATTGGATGAGAGATCCAACACTGGAAGACAACCATATTGTTGATATTTACAAGAAGCTTCACTCCCTAGATATCAGGCTTCATGGAGTAAGATACATTCAAGATGATACTATTTCATCCTTAAAATTAGTATTAAACTTTATAGAATCATAAATTAAAAATTTGTGTATGTTGAGAAACATTTCTGAGAATATTTGGAAGGATGGGCTAGCTCGAGACCAAGTTTTTAGCTAGGTGGACAAGAATGATCCTTCACAGGTTACAACATTGGTGTTATTCACTTCCCTCTAAGAGATGAAGTAGACTATTGATAAGGCCTTCAAGTGAAGTGGATATCAATTTTCTCTTTTTAGTGTTTGTTTCATTGTTTAGTTGTTGTTTTATCGCTTGTTTTTCTTGTATAAACTTTGTTTGTTGTTGATAGTGGTACTTTTCTTTGTAGATTATTTTTTTGCTTTTGGGCTCTATTGTAATATCCTAATTTTGATCACTTTTGATTTGATACTATTGTAATATCTAGATTTTGATCCTTTTTGTACAAGGGTATAGTCCCTTTCAAAAACTATTTACCAATAATAAAAATAAAAAAATCAAGATATTTTTTGGATTTTTAGATTTAGGATACCTGCATGATTAGATAAATTAAAACAATAAAAATAGAAAGTTATGATTTTTAGTCATCAGTTCGTGTTTATACTTTCAATACTTACAGAAGACAAGTAAAGTGACGAAAAATGACAAACACTAACCCAAACGAATCGTGAAACACACCCAATATGTAAGAAAGTATTAATTAATGTTAATATATATATATATATATATATATATATATATACAAAAGGGTGATTAAAACATAGAACAAAAATTAACATCAGATGAATGACTCTCCTCGAAGAGGTTCACGACATGGTAAGCAACATTTCCATCACTATCGAACATGCACATGCACTATAAGACACCATAAAGAAATAGTATTTGCCACAAAGTGTAAAATTTAGCTAAAGAATCCCATACATTATAGAGAATGAAACTATAACAACAAATATCAAGTAAAAACTAATCAATAAAATAACAAGTTGCGAGACCAAAAATAATAAATCATGGGTAAGTCCCACTGGGCATGCCAGAATGTGAGCTATGGAAATTACACTGATAAAAAGAAAGTAAAGTAACTAACTAGATACCTTCTCCTTCGTGATTCCTTCACAAACCTCGGAATGGGTGATAAAATGTAGATGGGCCCAAATTTCTTGAAATGTAAGTGCTTCCTTCGAACCATAGAAAAACATTTGTTGCAACAATATTGAGTCAAAATTTACACCAAGGATGTGGGGATAATGGATTTGGGATGACCAAAGTGGGGCTATTTAGACATTAGGATGAGGTGGAGGGGATGCTCTGTGCTGAAATAATGTAAGAACTCTGACAAGATTTCAAGCTTGTTTTGAAAGAGGGGGTTAAGGCTCTATTTATAGCCTAAAAGTGGGATTAATTCGGGGTTTTGAGTAATCATGATTTGGAAAAGTAAGCATGATTAAGTGAGTGGGAGACATGAAGAATGGACAAGAATTAAACTTGAATATTTAATTCGCAAGTGGAGGGACATGGGGAATATTTTTCATGTGAGGAATATTTAGGTTTATTTTAGGGATTGAAACAGATTAATTAATCATTTAAAATTGATTAATTTAATAAGGATTTTTGTTGGAAATAGAATGGGGATATTAATTGATTTAGAAGGGGTGTAAATTAGGGTGTCTACATTTCTTATAAAACCATGTAGAGACATCATAATATCATGGTATGATCAATCGTTATTTTCAAGTTTATGAAATTATATGCTTTCAGCCCATTATTCCATAATAGTACCTATTTCTCTCAACTTGTTGCTAGGTTTGTGGAAACCTTGTATATTTTTTTCCCACATCTCTAACTTTTCCTCCCATGGTTTATTGTTTCTCTTTTAGTTTGATGTGTTTGTTTTATTTTTCCTTGTTCATGTAGTTGTTTGTATTAGTTGGTGAGCGAATGAATCTATTGCCTAATTTTTAAGGCACTGATCTACTTAACCATGAGAATATTTAAGTCCTTCACTACCCCTTATGATCTAATTTCCCCAAGTTATTGATCCGGAGGTCAATACAAAGGATATATGTTCCCTAAACTTCCTAGGATCAGCATAGTGCAAATGATGACTTCGAGAGTTTTCCATCAACTATTTGAACATCTAAAATATAGTCTATACGTGCAAACGGTGGCCGGTCAAAATTTTGGTCAACCCTAGGTAAGACCAAGTCAACTAAAAAGTCACAAAAAGGTGGGAAAGAGATCGTGCAAATGTATGAGATGGTGTTTTGAGCCTCTAATATTAGACGTATGATATCGGTCATCTTCGTCAGCGGTCAAGAAAAATATTGTCCACGTGGTGGGTTCTTAGGCCACCACGTGGCCTGCCACCATTTAGTCCATCAACTTGAGCAAGTTATATTTAGCTCATGGATCTATTCACATTGATGAGTTTGAGTTATGTAGTGAGCCATCTGGAATGATATAAGGGTGAGTTAACCATTTTAGCTTGGTGAGCTATACAATTACATTGAATGGTGAGTTGATAGTTGTGCATTGGTGAGGTATCTTATAAGCATGGTGAGTTATCCATTTAAATGTGGTGGTAAAAACATATAGCTATGGCTCAAAGCCATGTGGTTTAAAAGGCTAATTCAAGCCTTATCTCTTTGGCCCCATGAATGAGGGATATCCCTCATCCCACACAATGTGGAATAGCTCAACTTGGGCTCATGGAATGGACATGGAAATTGGTCCAACAACGAGGCAAAAGAGTAGCATGGCAAGGAGGAATGGCACGTGGACATGGTTAGAGGGACATAGTGATGTTTTCGGAAGACTTGGCGGTAGGGAACCCATGTGGATAGGTCGCAGTGAATAGACGTCATGGGTACGTGAACCTTTTATGGGTAAAACAATGAACGCAGGAGTTAGGTGTGGGATTTGATCCCGTGACCTCCCCTTTCAAATTGCCTTTGCCCAACCAACTCGGCCAAAGAGTTGGTTGGTCTATGAAAACTGAGCTGGCCAATAGGACATATAAACAAGAGTTTTGGGTGATTTAAGCTTATAAAGGCTCAATACCCCTCCCTATTGGACAAGCTCGGTTTGGAGTTCTTTCTCTCGAGAAAAGACCAAAGGCGAGCCCGAGGAGTTAAATAATATGGTGGAGGAAAATATATAAGTCTTATATTATTTTTTATAAGCATTATTATGGTATTTAAGACCTATAATTTTTATTATTATTAAGGCGGGTTGAAGGGACCCGTTCCCTATTCATAAAGTAGAGGCTAGATCCTCTGGATAACAATAGGATTTAAAATCCAAAGGTAAACAACAACTACATCTGAACACTGACTTACAAAAGCATTAGAATAACCAAAACAACCTAAATAAAAATTACTTCCCACCCTGTGATGGAAAATAATCCTCAATGTTGCCCATTCGACCCTTTTTGTTTTTTCACTTTTTTACTTCAAACCACTTGCCTTGGTCAGTCGAGATAACTAGTGCAAGTTCACTAGGAATTGCCGAAGCAATCATTTTATCTGACACAAAATCCTGATCTGATTCTAAACTTTCTGAAGTATGTCCCCTTTTCATTCCACCTACCACCAGGTGATTTTCCTGAATTCCCATCTCGGTGTCCTCCTTCTCTGTGTCTACTTTATTCTCGAGGGTCAAATTATTTAGAACATCCTTAAAATTTGAAGCAGATACCAAATCCGGGTTAACAAAGCCCCAACCACTAGAAGAAGTCGATCCATTCTTTTTTGTAGATTTCTAGTTTTTATTAAAGGGACAAGAAGCTTGTAGATGACCCATATTTCTACATAATCTACACCAGAATGCAGTATTCTCATAGTCTAAGATCTGGATATGCTGAAAATTACCAAATTTAAGATTGATCTGATCTGGTAATCCCTTTCTCAAATCGATTTCAACGCATATACGGAAAATGAACACAGACCCGAATGCGTTCTATCCAAGTCTTCTTTGATAAACTTTCCCAAACCATTACCAATATCCTCCAGGGCATACCATAGATGCAAGGGGAGGTTAGGGAGCCTGACCCAAATAGGTGTTTTGGCAACCGAATATGTGTTCGGATCAAAATATGGAAACCATGGAGTTATAAATAAACCCACATGTCCCCAGAACCACAGACCATCTGTCAAACATCATTGATAGTCTTCAACTTCTCTAAAATGGACAATGAAAAATCCCTTGGAACAGAGGGATATTTCACACTTATTGGTCCAAGTATCAAATACCCACTGGTACAATGTAGAGGAGGAAGGCCAGAACCCGTTAAACCTACCAATCACTACATCCCGTGATAAATTTTTGAAATATTCCTCCACCTCAGGGTTCTCGATGGTTACAGAGGGAATATCCTCGGCCAAATCAACCAGGTAGGCCAAATTACTTTCTGTTTGTTTTCTCAAGGATTGGTTGTTGTTGTTTTCTAGTATATCTTTGAAAGAGGTAGTCTTTCGGAGGTGATCCGGACCACGATGTCCTATAGCACCACTGCTAATGCTCCTGTTACAATCCTTGTTTTTCCCACCAAACCCCAGCGAAGTCTTAGAATATTTTGAAACCCTAGGATTAGGGCTCTACTCCTCCACCTTCTTATCTCGTCTGCCATTTTTGTGCTCTCCTCCACTTTCTCGAAGACCCCTTTGTGGCCGGACCGTAGTCTCTCTTTCCCCTGCCGTGGCTGCAAACTCTCCCGAATTATACCTGCGATCATTCCCTTATTCTCCACCTTTGCATTCTTTCCCTCCATTCTTTTGCACCCTTAAATTTTACGTATTATTGTCAAAAATTTAGACTAGGGATGTACCCCTAGGTGACATGCAAATACCCCACTCCACATGCCACGGGTAAGTCAGGATATGAAATCCTGGGGGCTAGGTTTGAACCTGGGTTGTTGGCTCTACATGCTAATTGCCCCACCATTTCACCACAAGATCATCCCCATATTTAAGACCTATATTATATATAGGCATTATTATTTTGAAATACCTATATTTTAATATAGGTATATGTTTCAGAGATAAGGCCTATTATTATAGGCATGTAAATATGTAAGCCCTATCATTATAGGAATTATTATTATTATTAATTCCTATTATTTTTAATAGGTGAAATATTATTTTGTAGCTCTGAATTCTCTCCGAGAAGACATACTCCGAGCCCGAGCCGAGAAGGACGACTAGTGAAGTTCGATGGTGATCATGGCGACATTATGGAGATGTACAACCTATTTTAATATACGTAATATGGACATATAAGAGATAATATTTTTAATAGGAAATATTCTTTATTGGGAGTTATTAATACTATCCAATAGGCCATTTGAGCCACACTACATATTGCAGATCTTGGAATTTAGTGTCATAGGATATTCTGCAAGAGGAAGATCAGATCTACTACATAAGCCGAGGATTATCACTTGGTGGTCGTGGAGGAGGTTCTTGTTCTTTAGGCTTATTAAGCCACAATTTCAGAGTACATCATGTCTGGAAGACCGACTAGGGAGCCATAGGGTGACATAATAGCGTCTGGAAGACCAAACGAGAGCCATTGGGCATTTTACCATGAAGGGGAATACTGGATCGAATATACTAGGATATCTACTTGGTATAAAGGTTCTTGGTCCATTTGTATTCAACATTATCTTACTTAGATTTTATTATTTGTTACATTCATTGAAGTAGATAATATATCGGTTCTATTGATGAACCCAAGACTTAGGCATTCTTCCGAACTCCGGTATCAACCTATGTGCGGTGTGTTTCAATTCTTGCATGGCTTTAAGTTGATTTTAATGGGGTAAGTTCATAAAAGAATTTAATGCCTATAGGGTTCCATGATCAAGGATAAAAAATTTGGTCTATTTTCATATCTGTTACATCCATTTGTTGTCATGATAAATTTTGTAGCATGCAAAATTAAAAATTTTGGTCATGACAACCAATCCCCCACTTGACAATTTTCTTTCCCGGTCACTGTAAACCCTTCCTCTAGTCATATTGTCAAAAATTTTATCCTCATTTTAGCTAAGAGGAACATGATAACATTATTTTCAAGTGTGTTTCATGTGCAGGTAAGTATACCTAAGGTGATTGAAGAAGCTACTTGAAATCTAAAGTCGAGAAATCTTGTCCCTGAGGCCTAGAAAGGGCCATTTTTGGGCCCGTGGTGGATACCCTCTGGAAGGTAATTACAAGGAACAACCCATATGAAATTTTTGTAGAGGATTTTTGAATGAATTCAAGTAATTTTGGTGGAATTTTTGGAATCCATGTGATGTTGGGAATTAAACAAGCAAAACAAGGTCATTATGGGTGCAGGGAATGCTATACTCCAATGGAGAAATCTAAATTATCCTGAAGATTCTGGGAGTTATAGGAGGATTTGGGAGATAAAAAAATAGTCAATGGAAATATCTTAGAATGTTCCACATTATGGAAACATCACCTTTTTCCAAGACTTTAAAATATTATGTGTTAATCCAAGACATTGTAGCTGCCCCTTCGAGCCAAAAGTGGAACAAGCCTTGTAAAATTTATTTTAAAGAAGAATTGGAACTTGAAAACGGTTGGGATGATATTAACATATGAATTTAAGTCAATATCATATAAGGTTTAACCCCAAAACACCATTCCATGCTCCCGGGACAAAAAAATCACTTCCGATGTTTTAAAACGGAGTTGGTGGGATGACATCAACAAATGAAACAAGCATGAGAGGAATTTTGAAGCTTATGTGCCCCTTGTAATTTTTCCCAAGGTGAAAAGGGACATGTTACAAAAATATGTGTGCTCACCCATCCATTCAGGATGTTTTGTCACTTAAATAACAACTTGGAGTGTTAGAAGGTACATGTGAGTGTTTCAAGTTCACAAGTCCCTTTCTCACGAGTTGTAGACCCTTGGCATATTTCAGATGATGGTATGTATCCTTGCACTTGTCCCTGAGGTTAAAAAGGACATGGGGAAAAAAAAATTCAATCCCCCATGTATTGAGCTGGCTATGTCACTTAAGTGACAACTTGAGGTGATAAAAATATGATAAATTTGCTCTCACTCAAACTTGGCCTCTCTCTCATGTTCCAGGGACCCATGAAACACATTGGGATGTTGAGTTTCCCATTACACTTTTCCTCAAGGTGCAAAGGTACATGGAGGACAAAAAGTGCACACCCCATGAGGTTTCTCTCCCCATAATTTGTAAATCATCACTTTCGCCCCTACGAAGCTGCAAAATTGCATCTTGCTCAAACCACTTCCCCTCTCCTCATCCCACCATGACCCAGTGTGAATTTTACAAATAGTTATACACCCTCACATTGTCCCAACATAAAAATGGATATGAGGGGCATGAAAATGTGCTCCCCCTCTCCCATTTAACCCCTAGACATTTTTAAGACCAAATTGCAACCCTAGGAAGCCATTTTCAACACCTTGCATCTCCCTTAGACCGCACCGCAACTTACCAATTGTCAAAATCAGATGCAAGGTGCACTTCCTTTCCCCTCTTGTCCCCTAATTATTTTTGGTACATCCACACTCAAACTCTGCTTCTACCTTGGGTTAACCTATTGATTCAAATACAAGTTAAAATTTACACATTCGAATGAAATAACTCCAAATCTAAACACTTAATTTTTTTGCATTTCAAGATTTGTGTTTTATTCCCCAAAACTCCATTTTCCCATTGATGTTGTTGAAACTTTCAAGAACCCTCAAGCTCCAAAATTGAAGTTTTCTCATATCTCACAATTTTTGTACCCAGTCTCTAAAAAATTCACCAATGCACTCCTCCCAAAATATCTTTAGATTGGAATTAACAAATTATTGAAATTTGTAAAAAAACTAGATATTTCAAAGTCACATATGATAAATAAGAAATAAAGTATAGAATTGACCCAAGCAATAAACTAGATAAAAAAATGAAACCCTAGGTGAAAGAGAGGGAATATAAGACTTAGTTGCTTTTGCAATTGATCTAGAAGTGTGCCGGATCGGAAATTAATGAAATAAGATGACAAAGTGTTACAAATGAACCCAAAAATTGTGGAGCTACCGAATAATAATCTGGACCAGGGCACAGTTGGGTTAGGGGTGCATGGGTTTTAAATAATGCTTTTGAGTGCACACGTGCAGTAGAACCTTAGAAAATGATTTTTCTTGTGTCACACCAATGTAGTTAACCTTTTTTGTCTCCTGTATGTCACACTATGTCTAAATAATTCACCTATAACCTACAACATAAATGATCTCCTGTAAAACCCTAAAACACATCAAATCCTACAAAGAAAAAGATGCAAATGGGGATTTGGACTGATCCCGACGGTACCCAATAGAGTGAACTTATGACCAAGTGTTGCACTACATTTTAGACTCCATGTAGTTCTCATGTGTGTGTGCAATAATCATGCCCTAGGTGGCTCTTATGCAAGATGTACTTGATAATGATATATAAATAGATGCGAGAAATGTAGATAGATGTGTGGATGTCAAAATGAACTTCCTTCCTATGTGTGTATGTAGAAAATTGTAGTCCCTTGTCCCTTGAATGAAGCTAGATGGATTCTTTGATGCTCTTAAAATGCCTTTGGATGTAACCTTAGGTGATAGTAATATATGCTTAGAGCTTGGTCCTTTATTTTGGTCACATAGATTTATATTTATATGATTCCCTTGTTTAAATTTCATAATTGACAAATAAAAGGATGACCCATAAGAAAATAAGATTCCTAAAAGATAAAATACACCCAAAAGGAGCGAGTAAAGTAAAGAGAGGTCGGGGTGCCCCGAAGGATGAGGGCACTTGGGAGTTGTTGTCCTATCTAGGCACTTATGTCCACATACATAAAAGATAAAGAAGTAAAGTATCGACTGGGTTGTAGGGTGTAGAAGGCCAAATAGAAAATATGAAACACAAATAAAAAGGCCAAAGATAGTTGTCAATTGCTAGTTTTCTCACTTAGGAATCATATGAATAGTAGTATGTGACTAGGACCTAGAAATGTACCCAAAGTGCATGATTTAGTGTCTACATTTTCCCCCACTTTATGTTGTTGAGTGAATACTCAATAACATGAAGTAGATAAGAGATGCATACTTGATAACCATGTAGATCGATGGAAAAAGCGTTGCGAGAAGATAAGAAAAAGTGTGGAGTGATAAAAATGAAGCGTGGAAACTAAGGAAGAGGAAGTGACCCTAGGGGTCAAAAACATAATGTGTGTACCATGTTGTACCTATTATTGTTTTCATGCCTATGTTTTTCTTGAGATTTTTGCTTAATATAAGGAAGAACCTATAAAAAGAAGAGAAAAAGAGTAGTCAAAGTTGTGTATATGAAAAATTCGATCAATGTATGTAAAAATGTAAAAAAGGAACATGTGCACCTGATTCATGATGATTTAAAAAGATAGAAAATGTCCTAAGACACCATAGAAAAGTGATTTTTTTGGGTGATCTCGTGCTAAGAATGATTTTTTGGGTGATCACACGCCATAACAAAAGAAGTGTTATGGTGAAAGGTCTAGTGTTATTCTCCATCCCTAACGACTTCTTGAAATTTATACACCACTACAAATGGTGTGATCCTACTTTTCTCATGTTTGATATAGTTAGATCTACGTTGATCCAAGTATAAAATGAAGGTAGAATACATTCTAATTATTTTAGGATGGTGCATGTATTATGTAAGCTACTCTATAAAATGTGCTGATCCGAGAAAATGATTGTATCTGCCTCCTAGTCATAGGCACCTAGGAAGGGTCATGGAGCACCTAGGTGCTCATGTTAGTATTTGGGTGCTAGCATCTATGTTGTGTTAAGAACCCAAGTCAAATTTTGATCTATTTCGTAGCTATAAATTGTTTTGTTCTTGTATTGTGTAGGTCTAAACTATGATTGTGTATTGCTGAATGGGGTGAATGATTCACCCAATGTATGCCCCCTCATTTGGGGTGCATGCGTTGTCGCTTAGGATGATGCATACCAAAGGATATGATAAAACTCTAATCTTAAAACCTTGATAGTGGAGTATGAACAAGTGGAACTAGAGTGTGTCATAGTTTAGTGTGATGTGTGATAGTTTGATGTGAGAAATATTCTTCATAAATTCACAAAGCGTGAAATGTGTCGTGTGTATGATGTGAGGTTCATGGATGTAGTATGCCCTCAATAGTCAAGTGTGAACTGTAGCATGAGTGTGCATCATAGGGTAATGACAACACAAATTTTGTGTATTAATGTGTGTAAGATGCATGAGAGAGACTAGATGCAAAGCACGAGCGAAAGAGTAGAAATGTGAGACACGTGATAATGATAGAAGGGGGAAGTAAGAATGATGCCCCCAAGTGAAGGATGATCAAAATTATCAAGTAAAATCATATAAGAGATCATCATTGTCATGATCAAATTCAAATGGAGATACGTTAGATACAGTAAGCAATAGTATGTGGTTAATCATATAATGAGCCATTGCAACATAAATTATACATTCCCATTGCGTACTCTTCATCAGTGAAATGTGGTAGTGGACATCTATGTGCATACTAGCGAGTGATATTTTGTGAATATCCAATAAATGAATCTTTGCCGTGAAAAACTTCGGCCAAAAGGCATGGGAATGAAATGTCAATATGATCAAGATCCAAGGTGTTGTCAATGTATTCAAGCCAAGACTACCCAAGAGTAAGTGGAGAAATGCATACAACAAAGACTAATAAATGGAAGACACAGAGGCCATAAGAAGTAGTGATGCAAACATATCCATGATAGAGATGAGAGGAATGAGGCGGAAGGAGGATATCATCAAGTTTTAATCCAAGCCGAGCCAATGCATAATATTTTCAAATAGTGTCAGAGCAAGTGGGATCAAATGGAATGTGTGGCCAATAAGAATTATTCATGAAAAGAGTGCATGTGAAAGGAGGAAGTGCAGATGCAGATTGCTCATGAGAAGATGAGGAAGGTGGTATGATGTCCAATGTATGGAAAAACCAGCGATAAAGTCACTGTAGCATTAGTAGGAGGGGGTTTCTTGAATTGATATTCATTAGGGCCAATAACAATGAAATTATAAATTATGACTCATCTATATCGATAGGAGTAAACTTAAGATTATAAAAAATTCATTAATAAGCTTAACGGTTTCAAATTTATCATCAAAATCATTAGTGTTGGCATTTTCATGTTGGATAGTCATATTAAGGATATTGGTAGGAAGTGAGCTAGATGTAGGAGTGAGAGGAGTCTCAACAAGTGGAGTGGTGGTGGGTATTGGAGTAGACACGGTAGGTGAAATGATATCAGTAGTGTGAGTGGAAATGGATGGTATGCTTGCAGAGGTGGAAGAAGGTTGTGAAGCACTAGATTGACCAATATCATATGTACCAATATTGCTATATGGAATAAGCTACGATGGAGGAATAGACATAGCAGTAACAGGGTCTATGTGGCAAAAATTGAATGGATTAGAGGTTAGACAAATGATGGTATGTTCATAACCATCATGTAAGAATTTAACACATCAATGAATAGTAGATGGGAAAATATGCATTACGTGAATCTAGGGTCTACCCAACAAGAGATTAAATTGAAACGAGGCATCGATAACAAAGAATACTGTAGGAAAAATATTAGGCCCAACTTGTATAGGTAACGTGATAGTGCCTAGGCATGTGCGAGTAGTGGAATCATAGCCACGAATGAGAGTGGAATTTTTAGTAATTAGATTATCAGTAATGTCGATTTTCTTTAAAAGGGAGTGAGAACATAGATTAATGGTGGATCCATTATCAATGAGTACATGCTTGATACAAATGGTGCCAATGATAGTAGTGATAAGCAAGAGGTACACATGGATTATCAATAACAAATGGTAATATGTCCTCATCACTAAATGATATAGCATGTGGTAGATTTTTGAGAGACTGAATGAGATGTGTAAAGGCCACCAAATAATTATTGCTTTTAATGTGGATAGAGTGAAGGGTGGCCTCTAATGTATGATGAAAATCGGGTGTATTACGCAATAAGTCGTAAAGAGATATTTTTGCGGTGTATTCTTAAGTTTCTCGATGATATCATAGCCCTTAGAAGTAGTGGTAGGAGCCATAGAAGTGATAGGTGGTGGGATAAAAATGGGATGAGTCATAGGAGGACGAGTGCAGCAAGTGGTGAATACATTTATAGTTGGATCATCCCTAGGCATAATAAAGCAAGGAAGATGTTGCATATGAACTTGTATAAAATTAGCAGTAGTAGTAACCATGCTAGAAACCTTAGTTGGGGTGAAATAAGGATAAGAAGATTGATCCATGAATTGAGAAGAAGATAAATTTTGATACATGCTCAAAAGGTAGGGTTTGAAATATTGGGTTCACCAAATGATTTAACAAATTATGGAAATTTATAAAAACCCTAGATATTTCAAAGTCACATATGATAAATAAGTAATAAAGTATAGATCTGACCCAAGTAATAAGCTAGATAAATATGAAACCCTATGTGCAAGAGAGGGAATAAAAACTTATTTGATGTTGCAATTGATCCCAAAGTGTGTCGAACTAGAAAACTAATGAAATAAGAGGGAAAACTATCGCAACCAAACCCAGAAAATTTTGGAACTTTCAAAATAAGCTAGAGCGGGTGCCTAGGTTGGGTCAAGGGCTTATGGGTGCTTTTTTCTTCACAAAACCTTATAAAATGATTTTTCTTGTTTCGCACCAATGTCGTTAACCTTTGTTGTTTGTCACATGTATGTCATACTATGTCCGTAGAATTCACCTATAACCTGTAACACAAATGATCTCCTACAAAACCCCAAAACACATCCAATCCTAAAAATAAAAAAAGATGTAAATGGGGAGTGTGAATGACCCCGGCGGTCACCCGACAGAGTGAACTTATGATCGAGCATTGCACTACATTTTAAACTCCATGTAGTTCTCATGTGTGTGTGCAAGAATCATTCCCTAGGTGGATCTTGTGTGAGATGCACTTAATAACGATCAATATATAGATGTATTAATTTAGATAGATGTGTGGATGTCAAAATTAACTTCCCCTCCTATGTGTGTATGAAGAAAATGTAGTCCCTTATCCCTTGAATTAAGCTAGATGGATGTTTTGATGCTCTTGGAATGCCTTTGGATGCAACCTTAGGTGATAGTAATAGATGTTTAGAGATTGGTCCTTTATTATGGTCACATGGCTTTATATTTATATGATTCCCTTTTTTGAATTTCATAATTGATAACTAAAAGGCCGAACCATAAGAAAATAAGATTCTTAAAAGATAAAATATGTCCAAAAGGAGCGAGTAAAGTAAAGAGAGGTCGGGGTTCCCGAGAAGGATGAGGGTGCTGGTGTCCTATCTAGGCGCTTGTGTCCAAATTAATAAAAGATAAAGCAGTAAAGTATCGATTGGGTTGTAGGGTGTAGAAGGCCAAATATAAAATATGAAGCACGACAATAAATCCAAAGATAGTTGTTAATTGCTAGTTTTCTCACTTAGGAATCATATGAATAGTAGTATGTGACTAGGACCTAGAAATGTATCTAAAGTATGTGATTTAGTGTCTACAAGATTGAATTTATGATAAAAATAATTAATGGGTTATATAATTTTTAGCATCTAGAAGAAATTTTCAGCCCTTGGAGTTGTCTTTTCAGATCTATGGAGTTTGGGAAAATTAAATTTCTTAAAAACTAGAGAAGAAGGTCCCGATACAAAACCTAATCTTTTGAGACCAGTTTCATTCCATTCCAACACCTAGAAGACCTCTCGTATAAAAAAAAAATAATTTATGGCAGGTCCCCCAAGTCTAAATATAGTAAGTTTCCAAAATATTAAACCTTCAGTGTCCATGTTACTCCCTACAAGTAAAAATAATCAAAAAGTGACATTTATGAAAACTTACTAAAAATAGCCATCCCAGATAGGACCTACTAAATATATAAAAAATGTAAATGGTCTCAAGTCACTTCTATCAATTCACATTCTACCTATCTCATTATTTTTTTCATCATGAAGATCAAGTATTTAGGTCTAGAACCAATATCAACACTAATAACTATATACCCTAACGTGGGAGACAATGATGCTACCCACTTGAACTTGGAAGACTTGTAATCCAAAATGTTGAACAAGCCATGTGGGGTAGTGGAGGAAAAAATACTCTCAAAAATATTATTTAGGGAAAGAGGAAACCAATTATCTATTCAGAGCACCAAACTTATCCTGACATGTGCACAACATTATGATCCAAACACCAAAACAATCATGGTGGATGATAACTCAGTCCTCATGGTCCTCACACTAAAAGGAATTTCCTAATGCCTACATTCGCACTAAAGTAACAACATGGTCATCATAATCAAGGATTTTTCTTCGGAGGAGTGAGTGAGGACTTAATCAAAAATTCAAGGCTAGGAAATTGTCTTATGGTTCAAATAGGAAAGAAAGCACTCAAAAATCTCAAAAACTTAGTCTTGATGTGAATTCTAAGACTATGTGTTTCAATTCATCCTAACGAAAGTGACATAAGGGAGTTAAAAGGAGGAAGGTGATTATATCCATATCACAACCCTAACCTTATGTCTAACTATCTTTCTTATTGGTGGCATAAGAGGATCATCATGTTTGCGAGATTTGGCATTCATGTCGAGTCCACATGGTTCGAGTCTCTTAATAGTGTTTTGAACACTTATTCAATGCTTTGGAGTGTGTCTACATCTCACGGGAAGATAAAGTTATAATCACAATTTTTCAACTCAACAGGGGGTCAAAGGAAAATAAATTCATCCTCGGAGCATTCTCTTATGATCCACGTAGTAGGATCTTCATCCATGGAAGCTTCCATGTCTCTAGATCATCATTTCTCTCTCTTCATTCACTCTCTCTCTCTAACATTCTATTCCTTCATTAAGAGTGCACTTTTTCACTCTTTCATCGTATTCACTTAAGTGGCCTTATTTTGCATTGTAAAATTTCTTTTTCAAAAATATGAAAAGGACTTAATTTCATTCCTAGTGAATGTGAAAGGTCACAAATGGTGTTAAGATGAAAAGTCACATGGGGAGAAGAAGAGACATCTTTGTAAGATATAAATTGGGATGAATTCTCCATTCCAAAGGGTTAGCATTTGTTGATTATCATTAGTTTTTGCCTTTGTATCACTACTACTACAAGCAATAAGCTACATTCTTCTATATCCTTTCTTATGTTCTACTCTCTCTACTTTCCAACTTTGCAAGAATTGTAATCTTATACAACTAAGAAGGAACTTTGTGTCTTTGATTAATGAATCCATAGAAATTTGTGTCTATGATTTATTAGTCTTTCTATTTCTTACATGGTTGATTTATTCCTATTGAATGTGGACCTACTCTGGCTAATGTGTGTGAAATTTATAAGTCTACTCACAACATTAACCCCCTCTCTCCATTTCCCCATCTCCTCTTTACCTCTCTTCAAAGAAAATTCCTCCCTTGTACATTGTACAAGCAATTTTCTACGAGGTTTAGTGGAATATTCTTCTATGAACCCCTTCCTAATGGGAACAACACAGTTCTAATTCATTTTCATTCAATAAATGGGAGCCTTCCCATACCCAAGAAGGAGGGGCCTAGCCCCATGACCATTGGTAAAAACCACTAATATGTCCTACAACAAATTATTTCACCAAAAAAATGTTGAATAATATAGTTCAATTACATATCATCTTAGTGTTTTAGTACCTATATACAAAATTTAATATGCCTATTCACCATTTAATTATTAATATTAAAAAATACTTCAAAATAACTTATACACCTAGATGTGACACACTCATGCAAATGCATGATATGAAACATTTCATTTCCTTATCAATAATCCAAAGGTTATCACTAAATTTATAACAATAACAATAAAATTTATATTTCAAATAAAAGGTATAATTTGCAATTGAATGTGAATACATGACTCGAATGACCTCAAATAATTTTATGTCGTAGATCCCGCATCCTGTAAACTACATGGCTTAGCATGAAACTAGCATGGATTCACTCTTTCCTATCTAACTATGGAAACATACATTTAAAACACTCCATTCTCAATATATTCACTCATTTTATGTATTCAATTAAGAGAGAGAAATCATTATCTTCATATTGTTTCACATTTCTTATATATTTATGAGTTCTCGAGAGAGGAGAGAGATAATTCATTATCTTCACATAATTTTGAAATTCCTATAGTGTTCATAGATATAATTTAGTGTTAACAACACTTTCTAATACAATAGGCTATCATATTTGACAATATTGACCTAGTAGAGTCAAAACCGAGTCAAAAACTTAATAACATTATAGTTAAATTTGGCTAAAATGGCCATATAATGGACTCTTAAAATGATCAAAAAGTGAGTGAACAAGAAAAAAATCACTTATAACGTCTTATACTATATGGTGAAAACACCAAAGATCCGACAAAAGTAAAATTTGATAAGTGGTGGTCATATTAGAGGAACCATTTTGGAACGAGTTGGTGAATTTTGATAGTTGTAGTTAGACAACATAAACCAAATTTGCTCTAAAATTGAAAGACAAAATTTTCTTTCCATAGAGATAAGATGAGACTAATTATCATCCACAATTCTCAAAGTGGGAATGCAGAGTTTTGAGGTGGTAGGGAATTCTTTTTAGGTTTGTAAATACATGATGACTCCAAATCTATTTCACAACATTGAGTGGTTGTCTCCCATGACCAACCCATCAAATGGGCTTAGAAACCTGCATTAGAAAAGTGTCACCAAAAATAAATAGCGCAGTTTCAAATTTTCTCTTATATCTCGTATAAATTGTGAAACAAGATGGGAGAAGGTCATAGAATTCTATCACACGTTTTTTCCAAATAATATTTATGTTTTTGAAAATTCATGTTTTAGGGTCATAATATTTTGTTTTCAAGTGTTTTTTTCTTGCAAATTGTAGGTTCTGCAAATACATCAACCATAATGTATGCACCTCTAATTTAACATCATCTACAATAACAAAATATAGAAGGAAAAACATTTTACGATGGAAAAGATAGAATGGGAAGAGAACCCAAACAAGAGTAGTAGTTGTTGTTGTTGTAGTAGTAGTAGTAGTAGTAGTATTAGTGTGCCTATTCTTCTACTATTGAAACTCTAAGGGACCGTATATTCATTCACACATTTATTACAACAATTCACTTGCCTTGTGTTGCACCCACATTGGCAACCACAAAATATAAAAACACTATTTTCTATTATGCTCTGGAAATCTATACCCTATTGTAAAGCTCCCATTTGGTACAACTAGGAGTAAACAAAATATGCATGTATATCATGAGCTACTTGATCTTATTATGGTTTTAATGTAGCACACAATTGAAAATCAGACTTTTGGATGGGTTTAGATTTATTGTCACAACATTATTTTAAAGAGAATTTATGGTCAATTGTGCTTGCTTGTTCCCAAACATTTTCAACAAAACAAGAAAATTTTGGCATCCAAACCCCTCTTTAGGCACCGATACAACCCTACAATGTAAACTTCCCAAAATATGCAACTAGGAGAGAAGGGAGATGGGTTAAAATCACATCTTCCTTGGCTGCTCGTTATTTATTCCACACCAAATGCTGATAATTTGTTCCGAAAGAAAGGGAAACCAGAGTAAACGAGAAAAATTCAAATCCAAGCTCCTAGTAATGTCCATGTTCTTCCTCTCCTTTGGATTTGGTTCTACCACTTCCACATCGTGATGGATCTTAGATTGTTTGAGCATATGAAATCGTATAACTATCATACCTTGAAACCAAATATAACACAATTGCTCCAGTCCAAAGGCATATGGAGGGTATTTTAAGAAAATGTTATTCATTCACCTCGAGGACACATATGTTTATGTGTGCAAGTAATATGAAGCCCTCAATTTGATGGTCATGAATAAATATGAGATTATAGTTTCACATTAATGAATCTAAAATTTTGAAAGAGGTATGGGACCTATTGAAGGTATCTTGGGTAAATTGAATGAATTCAAATTGCTTCAGTTAGATACAAAGTTAAACAATTCTTAGCCTTCGATTTTCCATCTATTGAATAATTTCTATTAAAATTCAAGTCTATTAGATCACAACTAAAGGTTGGTGGTAAAGAAAAAGGATGAAGAATGTATAATATTGATTCTATCAAAACTAAAAGGCCCTTACAATGTGTTTGCATCCACTTTTTATTCCACAATGGATGCATTGGATGTAAATTTTAAAATGCCTACTTTTGAGCTATTATGTGAAAGGCTTACTCGTGAACAATACAAATTGTGAGAACTTGATGCCTTACCTAGCTTGAGTCAAGAAATTGTGGCTAATTAATTTAAATGGAAATCAAATCGTAAGTTTGGACCTCCTCCGGTAGAATCAAAAATCCTTCTCTAATAACCAAGTGATATATTTGAACCTTCCAGCCTTAAGCACACAAAAAGAGTTTTTAGATAGAAGAAGGTTTATGATCCATGTCCATATTGCAACAAAACAAATCATCCTGATTACAAATGTTATAAGAGAATAGAAATATTGGAAGAAAAACTAAAGCAACATAAAATTGATGTTCCCTCCTCCAATACAGGGAAAGGAAAATCTCTTTTTGCTAGGGCTTGTTCTTTTGTGTTAGATAAATGGATTTTTGATTCTAGTGCTTCTCATCATCTAACTCACTCACGTGGTTTTTTGAGTTTTCTTTCTGATTGCAGCACTTCTCAGATACTCATGGAAACTCTTCAAAAGTTGATGTTTTGGGTTACAAATCGATGAAAATGTAGGATGGATTTATCAATGATATACTCTTGGTACCTAAAATTTCATCTAATTTGTTGTCAATTTATCATATTTGTAATTCCAGTTCTTGAAAAATATGGAATTCACTCAATAAACTATTACAAGTAGAGAATTATCTAATCCTCAAGATGTTATAGCTACACGTGTGGTGGAAAATAAATATATAAATCATGGCTTCATTAAACTATTCAACTCTTTGACCTTTTTACCTGTAAAGAGAAGATAGAATGTATTTTGTTCAAATGAATTTTAAGCATAGTCTCCCAGCCTCGGTAAAATTTATTCTCGCTATAAGGAAGGGACCACAAGGTGTGTAAGTTTCATATTTCTGTCATACAAATCGAGCCTACATTTCATATTGTCCTTGTATAGTTGGCGCACACTCGTCGGGACATTGGTCAAACTACTCCTTCAACATGCAGGAGTACAGTCAGGACTACTCCTCACAACGAATGGACATTCCAATGGGGTTTGAACCTTGGACCTTTTCTTATTAAATGCCCAAAATTTACCAATCATGCAAGACCCCATTGGATAATAAGAGCTTCTTGTTGTGATTTTGATAATAGCTTCTTATTGTGGGATTCCCTAGGTGCGTCCTCTTTGGTTGAAGCTTGCCACCATGGGAGAATGGATTTGGAAACTCCAAAACAAATGTACTTGGTTGGAATATAACCAGATTCCACAACATTTACCAACATCCTTCATGCTTGTGTTTGCATAGAATCTTGAAATTGGGTATGAAACCTCTAAAGCATATGGGAAATGGGATTTAAGTAAATGTTTGTAGCTACAATGATCTCTAAAGACTCTGTTAATACATGCAACAATAATGGAGACCCTTGGGTAGAAAAATCCAAGAGATATGGCCTCTGGGAACATTTTTGACTGTTTAAGCTTCATTTTTGTTGTCTTATTAGTGTGGTTACGGAGATTGGTAAATGAGGGAGATCAATCTGTAATGGTTGGGACACTTTTTTAAAACCCATGGTCTTAAAATTAGTTAATCATTATTTCGAGTTTGGATGACTCTTTTGACTATGATATTACCATACCTTCCCCTGCTTCCTCCATATCCACCAACATATTGTTGGGCTTTGTCTTGTGTGGAAAAATAATAAATAAAAAAATAAAATTCCTTATATAAGCATATTTGACTTCTTTGGTTGGGCAATACTATCTTAAGGGAGCTCTAGAATTTATTATCAATAAGCCATTTAAACATGTGGTGGTTGTATGGATTTTTTTCTTGGATCGACAACTTAGAAACATTGGCTACCTTGAGGAAACTATAAAATAACATCTACATATAAATAAACATGTGGTGGTAGTGTGAAGGTGGTTGCTTGGTTCTCGAGCAATAAAATGGTTGGGTGAATGTTTTGCTTGCTACTTGGAGAGTACATATAAAAAAAGATAGAAAATAAGAATATAGAACCATTATCTACAACAACTCTCTTATGAGCTTGTACCAAAATGGGAGCTTTGAAAAAGTATATGAATATCCATCAATCAATGATTATGCAAACTGATATTTGAGTGAGATGTAAAAAATTTGGTCCAATCATACAAAATACATGAGAATGGGTTGTCAATATGCATCAACAAAGTGTTGTCTCTTTGAGTGGGTGAAAAAGTTCCTCAAACACACCTTTCTCTATCTCTCTCTCACTACTTTTGTCAGCTATATGCATGGTTTTCTCACCTATTCCTAACATTTTTATTTATTTATTGTTTTTCCTTCTCTATGGTTTTAATAATTTAAACAAGTAAGATTATTTCTTATGTTAGAATTTAAAAGGTTTGGTAGTGTGAAAAATGTTTAAACTTGCCTGTTTAGTGCAAAAATGAAATGATTATTATGAGTGTTATTATTTCCTAAACCATGCCCCATAATAGTGGAAAACATAGATGATGAGATAGGATAATGGAAAAAATCAAAAATGACAAGTTTGAACTTGAGATTTAGTGATAACTTTCCATTTGTACACTTAGAAAAAAGTTAATGAAATATGTTTTTCAAAGACACATAAAATACCCTTACAAACATTGTAGCAGAAAATTAATGGTTTTCAAATGTTCCCTAGTCATGTGGGATGTCATATCAATCTCTAAAAGGAATGTAGATGTTCATTTTTCCATTTTAGGCATGTGTCTAGGAGCCCATTTGGCCATTTTGTAGCGTTAAACAATGGCTAAAAGTGGAAAATTTAGTTTGTTCCTTGTGGTGTCCCGAGTTCTTAATTTTAACCATAAAAGGCATCTCAGGTATCTAAAGCTAACACATCTATACCTTCTTTTGACATTATTGATCATGTCAAGAAAACCATAGTTCAAATGTCAGAAGTTGAATACCTGAGAGCCTTTCTTGAGAAGCTAAATAGGCTAGTCAAATACGTGCAATCACCAAGACCATCTAATGCATCAAAAGGCCTTTTTCCTAAACTCAAGGATACTCCTTCCCAAAAAAATTTTGTAGTTGTTAACCCTCATCATCTTATGAAAGAGTAGAACCTTTCTATGTCTCCTTATTGCTTAATGGTTTCAAGTTAAGCAACTACATTTTAGATTCAGGTGCTTCTAATAATGTCATGCCAGCTAAAGTTGCAGATGCTCTTAGGCTTACTCTGACAAAGACTATAGGAATGTGTTATTCCATGAAAATACAGGTCCCTTTAATCATACAAATCAAATATGCACAAGTTTTTCTAGCATCTTTTCCTGACAAAAAATTAAAGATGACAATCTTAGTTTTAGATACTCCTGTCTCCTACGGGATGTTGCTAAGAAGAAACTTATGCAAAGAGCTAGGAGGAGAAGTAAAGATGGATTGGTCTTGTACCCATATTCATATCAAGGGAATAAGCCAGAAGCTTGAGCCAAAAAGGAAGTCCAAGTACATTGTTACAAAATCTGAAGATCCTAGATCTCAGATTATTTTTCAGGGGTTTGACCATGGTGTATACTTCTTGGAAATGGATAAAGATGTTCCAAAGCTAGAACTTCAACCAGATCTAGGACCAAAAGAAGAAGAAAATGTTTGGAATCTAGAGTTTAAAGGAAGTTTTTGTTCTTTTATATCAAGATTCGGTGTTCTATTAATATCTCTAGATCATGATATATTTCCATACTCCCACAAGCTGATGTTCGAGAACACCAACAATACAAAAAAGTATGAAGCATTGTTGTTAGGAATGAAGTAAGATAGAAAGAAAGGAGTAAAACTCCTCAAATCCCAAGGATATGCTGAGCTTATAGTAAATTTTAAGGGAAAAACAAGTCAAAATAGATAAGATGAGGAATTATGTAGATAGAGTGATTTATTCCACACTTAATTTTGCAGCCTTCTCTATCGACTCCATTCCAACAAATCAGAATTTCAAGGTAGATTCTTTAGAAGTCACAACTACATTATTAAATTTGGATAGACCACCATCCATATTCAGACAAGGAACCTATAAGGTGGAGATGGTCTACCGCCCCAAAGTCCCTAATAATGTTAAACATTGGAACAATTTTAATGACAACAAACAAATATTTGCATTTCTAGAACAAGACAACTTTGACAAGTTATATTTTGAAGGGAGTAAGTCACCACCACAAAAATATTCATAGGAAAAACTAATCTAGATTATGATGATATTAGTGGATTAATCCAACTAAAAGGTAACAAAATCCCCAAGGTTTTAGTTTCCTTAGAGGATACTTTCGACAAGCATGATCAATACTTGAAGAAGAACAAAGAATATGGTGATAGTTCTTCCTCGAAATGTAGCCGGTAAATTTGGGAACAAAGGAAGTTGATGAAGACTTACCCACCACAGAGAGAAGAAAGGATGAGCCACCACAAGATGAAGTTGATGAGGACTTTCCCAAGGTATTCGACAAGAAGGCCAGAGAAAGGAAGTTCAAGATTAGAGACTGGGTACTCTTGTGGGACAAGAGGTAAGAACTAGAGAGCACGCACGAAAAATTTGATCTACTCTGAAAGGTCCCTTCATGATCAAGAGAAATTATGGAATGAATAGTTTCATCCTTTCCTATTAGGATATAATTGATCCACCATTTCCCTTTAATGGGTATTACTTGAAGCTTTTCAGAACTAAGATACGGGGGTAAAACCTGTGTGTACATAAATAAAAATTTTGTTGTTTTATTTTGTTTTTTTTGTCGACCCCAACCCAATAGACAAGACACAAAACCAAATATGTTGGGATATCATATTCACTTATTTCATTTTGATAGAAATAAATATGTCCACAGATGGAGCCAACTGGTGTCCCCAAGATTTCACCCTGAAATATGGGACTACCCCTTTTAATTTTTTCATTATTGTTAAGTAACAGGTCGTGTTTTTTTTCCCAAAATTACTTGTATTTCTCTAAGGTATCCCCAGAGAGTTATAAGAGCCACATTCACCAAATACCCACATGATGGAGCTCACTCAATTCCTTCACTAGAGTTTTTCTGCAAGCATTTTATTTATTTTTATTAAATAAATAAAGTTCTTTTAAAAATAGATTAGGCTAAAATTAGCAAATTTTTGTTTATATAAACCACTCCACCCCGTCAATATTACCACACCAGTATCACTTTCACCTCTAAGTAGATTATTCACTCGGGAAGAGTTTTTACACACTAGCTAATTAGCAAGTTATTTTCAGGCAATTATCTGCAACTTCTATTAGGTTTTTCATTTTTATTTATTTAATTTTGTCTACGTGTTTTGGTTTTTCTCCTTTATCTGTCTATCAATTCCCCTTTACCATTTCTTTCATTCTTCCTAACAAAATCCCAAGCCTATGGTTTTTATAAGTCATCCATGGCCTCAGAAAAAGGTGAAATTAATTATGAAGTGCTGGTTTTAGATGCAAAGAATGGTATGCAAGTCACTTTTTTGGAAGGAGTGTTTTCTTTGTGCAAAATCATAAGTTAAAGTTGCCCCCATCACCCAGACTCCACACAATTGCCAAAAGGAGTATTTTGCCAAATCGTGGTTTTCCATTCCTTTGTCTTCTCACCATAAGAAGAATTCACTCGGAAGTCGAGAGCAATTTTCCTTAGAAGCCATGCAAAGTCATTAAAAGTGCAAATCATGGTTTTCCAATATCCAGTCTTCTTTTACAAATAATCCTTAGCTATGGAATGCCATGAAATTCATAAAGAGGGGAAATTACTTATGTTTGTCATGAATTCAAGGTAGTTTTTCTTCTTTATTTCCACACACTTTTTAAAGCAGAAGTCACTTAAAGCGAAATCATGGATTTCCATGTCATTGTCTTCCACTTGAAAGAAAGCAACTTTCCTTCTAATTTCCACACACTTTTCTTTTAAGTGATTATCGTGAAACACCGATCAGTTGTCTTATATTTTAAAAGCATCCCCAACCTTGGAACTCCACACAATCCTCCTCCCTTGGAATTCACTCAATTATTTTTAAAAAAAGTCACTTAAAGTCATCGTGAAAATTAGAAGCAATTGCTTCTTGTTTTAACGCAATTTTCCATGGGGAAATTCCTTAAGTGCAAATTGTGGTTTTTCTTTGTCTTTCCTTCTCCTTGCAAGCATGTTGCCCCTTCCAATTATCCATGCAGATTTTAAAAAGGAAGTAATTAAAGCCAAGTCGTGGTTTTTCATGGTGGAGTCTTCTCATTACAAACAGCCTTGTCTCCCAAGTTCCACGTAATTTCCCAAAGCAGCCAATTAAAGTCAAATTGTTGATTCCTAGTAGCTTGTCTTCCAAGTTTTAACGCCATTTTCTAAAGGAAAAAGTCAATTAAAAGAATTGTGTGGGAATGCAAAGTTGAGTCTTCAAAATTGCAAGCATCTTTATCCTCCAGTTTCAACACAGCTATTTACATTACCAAGTCCATGCAATCTAGTAATTTGCATGCAATTTCCCTCTCACAGCTTATACATGTGCTTCCCAATCTTCCATTTGAAGCCCACATTGGGTTTAATTATATTTTCCTTCACCTAAAGTGCTTTCCATAATTTAGAATTGATCATATGCAATTAAAAATAAAAGGGTGATGAGTTTTATCTTAATTTTTTACGTCAAACATTTCACTGGTGCACATACTTGAGAAGAACTGAAAAGCTTCGAGGATAAAAGGGTAAGACATGTCAAAAGCAACACATCTGAAAGCTAATCATAGTCATTTGCTCAAAGGAAATAGATCTGGTGAAGAAGTTGGTAAAAATATATGATGATGTCGGATCGGTTTGGTGAGAATCAAAGGAAAAGGAAAACATTTTTCAGTTCAGGAAAAGCTATCATTCATTGCTAAAGTAGATGAAGTAGAGTTCAACACATATTGGATTAGCATGAAAAATATGGAAGAAGAACAAGACCGGGAATGTTGTAGCAGGAATAACTTATTTTCTTCTTTTCCTTTTTCTTTTCTTTCTCTTATTTTCTTTGACAAAGTAATTGAGTGATCAATTAAATTGTAAAGCTTAAGTGATTGGTTTTAAATTCATTACTTCAAGTTACTAGAAGAAGTCAATGACTTGGAAATAGGTGGTAAACACGCATAATATAAGCTTATATTTTCAGTTGTAAATCATGCATGTCGTGAGAAGAGGAGTTCTAGGAAAAAGATTTCCAAATGTTTCCTTTACGGCTTCCACATGTGGGAATTCATAAAATCTTCCTATATCTATTTTTCCCTCTATGCACTATAAATAGGGGAAGAGCCTACGGGTTAAAGGATCACAAAAATTTTTATCGAACTTACTTTAGCAAGAGATTTTGTAATTAGAGCATTATTGAGTTTTCAAACTTTGTCTTTGGAACCTTTGATGTGGTTGCTTTGCGAAAGGCTTCGGATTGAATAAAGGTGTATTTTCTAGAAAAATTTGTGTCTACGATGATTTTATGATCACTTCTATTTAAATTTTTAGATAATCTTTGTGTTATCTCGGATCTAGGTTAGAAGTCATTTCTTTCCCGTTCACTTTGAATGTTATGATTTATCTCATGTTTATTTAATTTGTGTGGATGAGACCAACTCATGTTAAATATTGGTTGATTCACATCTTCCTTTTTTATTTCCTAAATTCTATTCTTCCCCCTTCGTAAATATTCCAATCACAATTGCTTACTTGTTGAAAAATTTCCCAGCTGTGGTTCACGAGTTGTGGGAATTAAAGTAAAACTCCTTAAAATAGTTAGTAGGATTCACTCTTACCAAATTGATAAACATATTACATGGGAGACTTGTCATTAAATGAGGGATATTTATCTCATGAATTCCTAGGTTTTATGATGTGCATAAAATCTAGCCAAAAAAAAATTGGGACTCCGCTGGGGACAAACAAATTTATCATACCAAAGTTTTTTCATGTCAGTTCCCTTTATATTGAAATGTTAACTCGGGATGAGTGTCCATTCACTTGGTCTAGCAGGGCTCAAGGAAAGACTGGTCCTTTTTATAGATTGCAGAAACGATTCAATTTCAATCATCCTCCTCAAGTTAGGATCCGCATATCAAGTCTTTCATAAGGAAGAAGAGTGCAAAATCATAAAGATCCAGATCATGTCCAACAAAATCCAATAGATGGGATTATTCACCAAGTCTATTCTTAAAGAAGACACGCTCCTTTCATGATGCAGAATCAACCACTTTCCCTTACAAGCACCTATTCCATGGGGTGCAACCTTTGACCTCTCGAACCCGACTCCTCTTGTGCATTATTTTCCTAAAGGACGAGAAATAATTTTCCAAAATTCTTTGGAAACAGCAAAGCGAATATAGATGACCACTTTGCTACATTTTTCATATCCCGTGGAGTGCTTGTAGTTGAACATGAAGATGTATCTCATGTGCTCTTCATAGAGACTCTGCATGACTTGGCTAGAGAATGGTTCTACTAACTAGCTCCCGACACCATAACCATCTCAGGGATAGAATGTGAGATGCATTCCTAAAGACATTCAAGCTAGCTAAATATTCCATGACCTTGATAACTCAACTGACTCAACTAAATAAGAAGCCATAGGAGAACATGTGGGATTTCATTGCAAAATCCCAAAGAATACTTTACAAAATTCTGACATCTTATTCTTTGAGTGATGAGAATCAAAAGGTATTATTCATCAGTGCATTACTTTCTGAAGTAGGTTGTCAACTACGAAGATCACGTCATGGTGACTTGTTAACAACCCAAAACATGGTAGTTGAAATTGAAGAAGACCTCATCATGGCTGGAAAGATAAAAAGTAACACTTCTAGAGATGAAATTTCATTTTTCGCTACTAATTCGGATTCACTATTGAAAAAGTTAGCAAATGAGATGTTGCAGATGAAGAAACAAATGGCTCAGGGAAACAACACTGCCCCTACTAAAAATTTCAACAAAAACAACAACCGAAACCACATTGCTAGTTCCCAAAGATTAGCAATTGAAGATGCTCCCAAAAATAACGTGGAGATGAATGAAGAAGACCATGAATTTATCACTAATCAACTCGAGAATGATGATTTTGTAGGTCCTACTAAAGACTCCAACATTAATTACCTAAATTACAAATCTCAACATGACTATGAGGAACTTCTTAAAGATGATTATGGTCATACATATGCATTATTTACAAGATCACAAACTCACCAAGCTAAGGCATTAGTTGATGAAAAAAGAAGGGGAAGCCCTTTACCTTATTCCTTAGCTCCCAGAGATAAGTATGCAAGTTCTTCATCTCAACCATAAAAGGAATCTTAGGTATCTAAAGCTAATGCATCTATACCTTATTTTGACATTATTGATCATGTCAAGAAAAATAGAGTTCAAATGTCGAAACCGAATACCCGAGATCCTGTTTCGAGTAGCTAAATAGGCTAGTCAAATACATGCAATCACCAGGACCATCTAATGTATCACAATGCCTTTTTCCTAAACCCAAGTATACTCCTTCCCAATACAATGTTGCAGTTGTTAACCCCATCATCTTCGAAAGAGTATAACCTTTCTATGTATCCTTATTCCTTAATTGTTTCAAGTTAAGTAACTACATTTTAGATTTGGGTGCTTCTAACAATGTCATTCCAAACTAAAGTTATAGATTTTCTTGGGATTACTCTGAAAAATACGATAGGAAGGTGTTATTCCATGGAAATAAAGGTCAATTTAATCAAAAAATAAAAATGCACAAGCTATTCTAGCATCGTTTCTTGACAAAAGATTAAAGATGACAATCTTAGTTATTCTGAGATATTCCTCTCCTATGGGATGTTGCTAAGCAAAAACTTCTTTGTAGAGTTGGAGGAGAAGTATATATGGATTGGTCCTATGCCCATATTCATATCAAGGAATAAGGCTGGAAGTTGGAGCCCGAAAAGAAGTTCAAGTACATAATTACAAAATCTGAAGATCCTAGATCTCATATTCTTTTTAGGGTCTAACCATGGTGTATACTTCTTGGAAATGGATAAAGACGTTCCAGAGCTAGAACTTCAACCAAAGACAAAACCTCGAAGAAGAATAAAAAGTTTGGAATCTAAAGTTTAAAGGACATTATTTTTATTTTGGATCTAGAGTCTCTGTTCTATTAATATCTCCATATCATGAGATATTCCCATACTCCCACAAGCTAATGTTCGAGAACACCAAAAATATGACAGAGTATGAAGAATTTTTGGTAGATGAAGAAAGCTAGAAATAAAGGAGTAAAAATCCTCAAAGCACAAAGAGATGCTGAGCTTATAGTAAATCAAGTTCGATGGAAAAAATAAGTCAAAAGAGATAAGCTAAGGAATTACAGAGATAGAGTGTTTTCTACCACACTTGATTTTGCAGCCTTCTCTATCAACTTCATTCCAACAAATCAAAATTCCAAGGTAGACTCTTTGGTAGTCACAACTGCACTAGTAAATCTAGATAGACCACGGTTTATATTTAGACAAGGAAACTATAAGGTGCAGATGGTCTACTGCCCCAAAGTCCCTGATAATGTTGAACAGTGGCATAATTTCAATGATGACAAATAAATATCTGCATTTTGGGAACAAGAAAACTTTGACGAGCTATATTTTGAAGGAGTCACCACCACCACGATAAACGGTCACAAGTGAAATTGATCCATATTATGATGACAGTAGTGGAGTAATCCAACTAAAAGGTAACAAAATACCCAAGGGTTTAGTTTCCTTAGAGGATACTTTAAACAAGCATGATCGGTACCAAGAAGAATAAAGAATATGGTGATAGTTATTCTTCATAAATGTAGCCAGTAAATTTGGGAATAGAGGAAGTTGATGAAGACTTACCCACCATAGATAGAAGAAAGGATGATCTAGTACAGATGAATTTGATGAGGAATTTCCCAAGGTATTCGACAATAAGGCCTAAGAAATAAAGTTCTAGATTATAGACTCGGTACTCTTATGGGACAAGAGACAAGAACTGGAGAGCATACACGATAAATCTGATCTACTCTAGAAAGGGCCCTTCATGATTAAGTGAAATTCTAGAATGGATAATTTCATCCTTTCCTATGAAGATGGAATTGAGCCACCGTTTCCCTTTAATGGGTAGCACTTGAAGCTTTTCAGAAACTGAGATATAAAGTAAAACATGTGTGTACATAAATAAATTTTTCTATTATTTTATTTTGTTTTCTTTTTGTTTTTGTTTCCTAACCTCAAACCTAATAGACAAGACAAAAATAAAATATGTTGGGATCTCATCTTCAATTCTTTCATTTTGATAGAAATAAAGATGTCCACAGATGGAGCCAACTGGTGTCCCCAAGATTTCACCTTGAAATCTAGGACTACCCCTTTTAAATTTTTCGTTCTTTTTAAGTAACAAGTCATATTTGTTTTTCCTGTAGTTGCTTGCATTACTCTAAGGTATCCCTAGAATGTCATAAGAGCCACATTCACCAAATACCCACATGATGGAGCTCACTCAATTCCTTCACTAGACTTTGTCTGCAAGCGTTTTATTTATTTTTATTAAATAAATAAAGTTCTTTTTAAAAATAGATTGGGCTAAAATTAGTGAATTTTGGGTTATATAAACCACTCCACCCCATCATTACTAAAAACACCAGTATTACTTTCACCTCTAAGTGGAGTATTCACCTAGGGAAGAGTTTTTACAGACTAGCTAATTGGCAAGTTATTTTTGAGCAATTATCTATAACTTCTATTAGGTTTTTCATTTTTATTTATTTCTTTTTGTCTATGTTTTGGTTTTTCTCTATGATATGTATAGTAATTCCCCTTGGTCATTTCTTTCATTCTACCTAACTAGTTCCCGAGACTAGGGTTTTAGAAGTCATCCATGGCCTCATACAAAGGTGAAATTAATTATGAAGTGTTGGTTTTAGATGCGATAGTTGATATACAAGTCAAATTTTTAGGAGTGTTTTCTTTGTGTAAAATCATTAGTTAAAGTTTCCCCCATCACCCAAACTCCACACAATTTCCAAAAGGAGCATTTTTCTAAATCATGGTTTTCCATTCCTTTGTCTTCTCACCATAAGTAGACTTCACTCGAAAATCAGCGTAATTTTCCTTGAAGCCATGTGTTGTCACCCTCAAAATCCCCCTCATTTTTAATTCAAATTCAAAATTTTGAGCTCACACCCTCCAGAAGTGTTCAAGTAAAGTTGGAAGTCCGAAAAGATAGAGAAATTCATGCTTTGAAGTTGTTTAAACTCTCCAATCTACATGTTTTGATAAATTTTCCATTTTCCTATCTGGATGCGTGAAAATTTTATTGTTGTCCTCATTTGAATGAAATTTTCAATCTTTCTATGGTCATGGATCATCGAACCTTGTATTGTTTTCAATTCCTTGGTTTGCGAAAGAAATTTGAAAATCAAGCGTAAAATGGTGGAGTTTTCTTCTTCTCTACATTTTTCCACAGTCATGAATGATGGGCGTTTTCTTCCCCATCAAATTTTGGCTCCATTATCCATGGGTACATGGACATATCTAATTAGAAGTGGGTCGGCAGAGAACTTTGAGGTTTTGATCCTTTTTGTAAAAAGGGCTAAAATTCATAAAGTGACCCACAACCCCAATCATGCTAAGAGGGAAAAAGTCAAATGTTGAGCCCGCATCAAAAGATTCAAAGTGGGGAAGCGGACCGTTGGGGAGATTTGAGAATTTGAGCCTTATTTTCATTAAAGGGGCCTAAAGTTAAAAAGTGACCAGTAGCCCCACCCACACTAAGGAAAAATTCAAATATTAAGCCCGCATCAAAAGGTCAAAGCAGGGAGGCGGGCAGGCAGAGTAATTTGTGTTTTTGAGCCCACATTGAAAAAAGGTGAAAATTCATAAAGTGACCTGCAGTCCCGATCATGCTAAGAGGGAAAAATTCAAATGTTGAGCCCACATCAAAAGATTCAAAGCGGGGAGGTGGATCATTGGAGAAATTTGTTTTTTGAGCCCGCATTGAAAAAAGGCCAAAATTCATAAAGTGACCCATGACCTCGATCATGCTAAGAGGGGAAAAGTCAAATGTTGATCCCACATCAAAAGAGTCAAAGCGGGGAGGTGAATCATAAAAGAAATTTGTGTTTTTGATCCCGCATTGAAAAAAGGCCAAAATTTATAAAACAAGCCGTGATTCCTTCGCCAATCAAGTGAAGCCACATGTCAGGATTATATCAAAAGTGGAAGGGTGTACCAAAAATGTAAAAAATGCCAAATCTCTATAAAGTCACAAAATGCAAAAGGCATCCTCCATGCCCACTCTAATAAATTTCTCCCACGTGGATGACTCTGGTTTAAAGTTTCAAAGGCAAGATGAACGATTCAAATTCAAAGTTAAAAAATTAGTGTAACGATCGCATTATGAAAAGCATGGTTTTTCGCCATTGGCATTTCTTTACGAATCAAGAATCTGAATGGACGTGAATGATTGAAAAGATTGTAGCCGTTTCTTCCTAACAAAGAAGAAGTTATAACCATTTCTTGTAATATATTTAATGGCTTCTTCACGCCATTGTAAAAGGGAAATTGATCTTGTAAACTCACGAGTGCATTGTACTTAGAGAAAGCAAAGGAAATAGCCATTTTCTTCTACTTTCCTCCATTCTCAAATTTCTTCCATTCCCACATTATGTACAAATTCTATGTAAGCATCAATACAAGAAGAAGGATCTTGTAGCCTCTTTGATGAGGATATATTAGAAACTTTGAGTTTGCAATCGTATCTCGTCTTGTTTCCATTTACAGGGTTGTTTCTTCTCATAAATGCATGTGTTGAAATTTCTAACTAGTGCATGCAGGAATCTGATTTTCTACCTGCAACATTAGTTCTCCTACCTCTTTTCTCACTCCCTTTCCCACCTTCATAGAAAATTCCCCCCTTGCAGATAACTACAAGCATTTTTCGTAGGGTCAGTGGAGTGCCCCTATTGGATCCCCAGGCCAAAAGGCCACTATAGAAATCCACGCTTTCTTACACATGCATACATGACAACTGCACTAGTTAAGTAGAGGGACTTAGATTCCTAGAGTGTTGGCAAGGAATTCACAAATCTGTCCACCTAACAAATTTCCTCACCAACAGTTTTGGCACTCACCGTGGAGCAGTTTTAGCAAAGATCTCGCACCCAATATACGACCGCAAGGTCTGAAAATTCAAAAAAAATCAAATATTGAAAAATAAAAAGAAAGAGTTCATAACAATCCATTACATAAAGATACACTACTGATTTCTACACGTGTCTTTTCATATTCCCACTTCAATAATTTCAAAAGGTTGATGAAGGAAGACACACCAGGTTGAGCAGGTCGAGAGGTGTTGATGATTTCAATTTTGAGGCTTCACAAAATCAGCAAGAACAAATTAGAGATAATCCATACTTCTTCTCTCAAGCCTCCTCTCCATCCATCTCTTCAAATAGTTCACTTGGAAATCTTGTCAAGACTCCTGTTGATACTCCTCCTTCAAATTCTCTAATTTTTCAACCATCATTGAGCATTGAGTTCCTGAAAGAAGAAGAAGTTGAAGAATAATTTATAGAAGAAAGAGCTGAAACAAAAGAAGAAATGACAATGGAAGATGAAGTAGAAATACCCTAACCCATTGTTCCATGGGGAAGAAATACAAGTCCACTTTCTCTTGAACCTCCTCTTCATGATCTACCAACAAGTTCCCGCAAGAACTTGCCAAAGTTCAAAGGTGAAAAAACACAACATCCTGAAGAACACATCGCTGCCTTCACAACATCATGTGGAATTCTTGGTGTCCAACATGAAGATGTTATTGTGAGACTATTCGTGGAGTCCCTCCAAGAAAAAGTAGCAGAATGGTTCTACCTCCTACCTTCTCGATCCATCACTGGTTAGCATGACATCAAGGTTACCTTCGAGGAAATATTTAAATCAACTGAAGACTGTCAAGACCTCTTGGTGTAGTTGGTTCAAATGAGGAAAGGAGAAATTGAAACGATGAGACACTTCATGGCTCATTTCAAATGGTTGCTTCGTAGGATACCGAAATAAGATTCGCCGTCTCAAAACAATATCAAAATATTCTTCATAAATTCTCAATCACTAGAGGTACGATTTCTCCTACAAATATTTCAACCAAGGAACATTGTAGAAGCACAAAGGAGGTCCATTTAATTGGATGACAATCTCATCCTCTCTGGAAAGATCAAGAATCCATCAAAGGGCAAGACCCAACATCCTCGAAGATGAGAGAACCAATCCATCACTGCAAAATTTGGTGAATGAGATGGCATATTTGAAGAGGTAATTATTTGAACGAGTGTCTTCTCAATGAAGAAACATAAATCAGATTGCAGGAGCACCCCAAAGGCTCACCTTGGAGGCCCCACTTGTGAATGTAAATTACAGATTTCAAGAAAGTGAAGAAGAGCTTGAACAAGAAAGTGAAGGTGGTAATTTCCTAGAAAGTGATGAGTTTGAAAATGATACACAAATCAGATTCTATGAGTATTATGGATGTGATGAAGAGGAAAAGAAGATGCACCTAGTTTCTCATGTGCAGTATTCACTCGTTTTTAGTCTAAGAAGGAAAATCTCCTTCCAATGTTGTAGAGAAAAAGAATACTAAAAACCCTCCTGTGGCGACTCCACAATATAAAATAATCAGACAAGGATCCCTACTTCCATCTTTCATGAAGTTTGCATTGTTTGAGCCAAACCCTGTAGAGTGTAAGAAGACTCTCGCAATCCCAAGTAAGCTTTTGATGTCTCTTCCAAGTCTAAATCTAAATCTACTCCTACAAAATCTAATACCTTGAAAGCTCCTAGTGTGCCGTTCAAAATACCGTCCATCCCTCAGACATCAAATCTTTCTCCCAAGCCTATACAAACTCTAAAATTAGTTCCTTCACCCCCCTTGTCCACATCTACTCCCTTTGAATTTATATAATATGCAAACAAGGCCAAAGTGCAGATTATTGAAGCTGAATATTTGAGGATTCATTCTAGAAAATTTGAGAGATTCATCCGATATATCAGGAGTGGTAGTCTAAAAACCAATGATGTAGCTCATCATCCTAAAGGAATACTACCAAACCCACCTACAACTCCCTCACAGAACATGCTTTCTCTGAGTGCATCAAAGACTGATAAAGTTGAACCTTTCTATGTTTCCCTTCTTGTTAGAGAATATGTATTGAACAATTACATAATAGATTCTGGTGCCTCATACAACATGATGCCTTTGAAAATCATCAAGGCTCTCAAACTTACCATGACTCCACCTAGCGACTCTTGTTACTCTTTGGAGTCGAGAAATGTCCCACTTTGGTAGGGAATGTCAAAGATACACAAGTGTCTCTTGCCAACTTTCCATACAAGAAGATTTCAGTGATGATTTTTATAGCTGATGTCCCACCTCATTCGAAATGTTGCTAAGTAGAATTTTATGCCGAGACTTGGGAGGTAAAATTCAAATGAATTGGCCATCCGACCATACCAAAGAAGGGATAGATGGAGAAATTACTTCCAAAAAAAAATGAGGTACACAAGATGCAAAAGTCCGAAGCCCAGAAGCTAACATCTTGTACCAAGGTAGTAGGCAGATGAATCACTTTTTGGCAACCGAGGAGGAGTATGATATCCCCATCTTGATAGGTCCAGACATTCCTTCCTAAAGAGATTTGGACTTTGAAGAAGCATTGAGGAGATTCAAGTTACAAGAGGGCAACCCTAAATTTCCAGATGATGCAAACCATGAGGAAGAGGAGATGGTTCTTGATTATTTTCAAGAAGAAAAATCAGCTTATATGCTTATCCAAGATGAGGAGTTATTCTCATTCCCATTTGGGGATGAAGATGATATCAATCAAGCCATCTATGGAGAGACAAAATCATCTTGTGATGAGCCCGTGAAAGGTTTGAAAGAAATGTCTATACAGAAATGCTTAGATCCGTGGAAGAAATAGAAGACCCTGAGATAAGTCTCGAACTCCTGATGCAAGCCATGAATATGAAAGACAAACATGAAGCTGACTTGGAAGCCTCAACCAATGTGAAGGTTGGCTATGTTGAAACAAAGCAAGATGTGAAATATGATGTCCTTCTTGAACCAATGGTTGATGGATACAACAACAAAATGGAGATATTTTCTTTCCCAATTCTGAGAAGAAGATTATTTCCATGATGAAGAAAGGGAAGAAAGAAGTTTTGAGGCATTTAAAGATGAAGCTCTTTTCGATGAAGGATCGGTAGAGTGCATCGATTCCCAAGATGATGAGGTAATCCCTCCAGATAGTTGCCTTGAGCTGCAACATAAATATTCTTCAAAGGTGTACAAAGAGGAGCTGCACGAAATGATGAAGCATAACTCTATGCAAGAAATATTGGATGTAGTAGAAGTTGTGGAAGACCCCAAGCTTATTCTTGATCTCTTCACTCATGTCATGGATATACAAGACAAGTATGAGTTTTCCTCTAATCCCCCTGTCAATACTCAATGTCTCAAAGTGGAGTAGAGATAAAGGATGAATCAAATGTTTCTCATGGAGAAGATGTCAATGAGCATAGACCTGGGAAAGAAAGTAACTCAGAATATATGGGAACAAAAATCAGCTCTAGGGTAGTGATAGGACACTCGATGGAGAATCAACTATATGGATAAACATGGAAGGAAACTGGCACTATGAAACTGATTTCAAAGAAAATGAAGGCAATGGAATTTCCAAGCAAGGACTTGAGCATCAAGAAGCTCACATGGACTCACTCCTACCAAGTACACAGATAATTATGAAAGCACCTGGCTTTCATAAGCAGCTGAGGAGGGGAAGCTAATTTTTGGAACCTATCAACGGCTTCACAGAACATCATCACTTAGTGTTTCCCACTTAGGGGTAACTCTTGAGGAAAGAAAAGTGCTTCAGTGAAAGTGGGTTGTCCCTTGCCTTTTACCATAGGTGATTACTAGGTGTGTTTCCCTTCCTGTTATGTGTGTATTTTTCTCATTTTGTGTGTGTGTGTGTGTGTTTCCTTCTTCTATCTCTCTTCTAAGTTTGACACGACTCTATTAGGCCCAATGGATAAGGCACTGGTCAATGAACTATATGGTCTACAATTGATATTCTGGATTCCCATGTCATGTCTTCACTATACTCAGTCCATGTCATGTCCCCAAGCTAGAGCCAGTTGTTTTCACCCTAAAAATCCCCCCTCATTTTTTAAGTCAAATTCAAAAATTTTGAGCTCACGCCCTCCAGAAGTGTTCAAGTAAAGTTGGAAGTCCGAAAAGATAGAGAAATTCATGCTTTGAAGTTGTTTAAACTCTCCAGTCTACATGTTTTGATAAATTTTCCATTTTCTTGTCTAGACACATGAAAATTTTATTGTTGTCCTCATTTGAATGAAATTTTCAATCTTTTTATGGCCATGGATCATCAAACCTTGTATTGTTTTCAATTCCTTGGTTTGTGAAAGAAATTTGAAAATCAGGTGTAAAATGGTGGAGTTTTCTTCTTCTCTGCATTTTTCCATAGTCGTGAATGATAGGTGTTTTCTTCCCCATCAAATTTTGGCTCCATTAGCCATGGGTACATGGACATATATAATTGGAAGAGGTTCAATGGATAACTTTGAGGTTTTGAGCCTTTTTTTAAAAAGGACTAAAATTCATAAAGTGACCCCCAACCCCAATCATGCTAAGAGGGAAAAAGTCAAATGTTGAGCCCGCATCAAAAGAGTTGAAGTGAGGAAGCGGGCCATCGGGAGATTTGATAATTTGAGCCTTGTTTTCATTAAAGGGGCTTAAATTTAAAAAGTGACCCGCAACCCCACCCACACCAAGGAAAAATTCAAATATTAAGCCCACATCAAAAGGTAAAAGCAGGGAGGCAGGCCGGTGGAGCAATTTGTGTTTTTGAGCCCGCATTGAAAAAGGTGAAAAGTCATAAAGTGACCCATAGCCCCGATCATGCTAAGAGGGAAAAATTCAAATTTTGAGCCCACATCAAAAGATTCAAATCAGGGAGGTGGATCATCGAGAAATTTGTGTTTTTGAGCCCACATTGAAAAAAGGCGAAAATTCATAAAGTGACCCGCAACTCCGATCATGCTAAGAGGGAAAAATTCAAATGTCAAGCCTACATCAAAAGAGTCAAAGTGGGCAGGCATATCCTCGAGAGAAATTTTTTTTTTGAGCCCACATTGAAAAAAGGAGAAAATTCATAAAACAAGTTGTGATTCCTTCACCAATCAAGTGAAGCCACGTGTCAGGCTTATATCGTGAGCGGAAGGGCGGACCAAAAATGTAAAAACTGCCAAATCTCTATAAATTCACAAAATGCAAAAGGCATCCTCCACGCCCACTCCAGTTAATTTTTCCCATGTGGAAGACTCGGTTTAAAGTTTCAAAGGCAAGATGAATGGTTCAAATTCAAAGTTACAAAATGAGTGTAATGGTTGCATTATGAAAAGTCTAGTTTTTCTACCATTGGAGTTTCTTTGTGAATCAAGAATCTAAATGGACGTGAATGATTGAAAAGATTGTATCCGTTTCTTGCTAACAAATAAGAATTTGTAAATCTGTTTCTTACAACATATTTAATGGCTTCTTCACACCATTGTAAAAGGGAAATTGATCTTGCAAACTCACGAGTGCATTGTACTTAGAGAAAGTAAAGGAAATATCCATTTTCTTCTACTTTCCTCCATTCTCAAATTTCTTCCATTCCCACATTATGTACAACTTCTATTTAAGCATCAATACAAGAAGAAGGATTTTGTAGCCTCTTTGATGAGGATATTTTAGAAACTTTGAGTTTGTAATCTTATCTCATCTTGTTTCCATTTACAGGGTTGTTTCTTCTCATAAATGCATGTGTTGAAATTTCTAACTAGTGCATGCAGAATCTAATTTTCTACCTACAACATTAGTTCTCCTACCTCTTTTCTCACTCCCTTTCCCACCTTCATAGAAAATTCCCCCTTGCAGATAACTACAAGCATTTTCTGCAGATCAGTGGAGTGCCCCTATTGGATCCCCACCAAAAGGCCACCATAGAAATATATGCTTTCTCAAGCATGCATACACGCAGATTACACTTTGTTAAGTAGAGGGACTTAGATTCCCAGAGCATTGGCAAGGAATTCACAAATTTGTCCACCCGACAAATTTCCTCGCCAACACCATGCAAAGTCATTAAAAGTGCAAATCGTGGTTTTCCAATATCCAATATTCACATTGAAATAATCCTCAACTGTGGAATTCCACAAAATTCTTAAAGTGGGGAAATTACTTATGTTTGTCATGAATTTGGGGCTTCTTGTCTTCTTTATTTCCACACACTTTTTAAAGTAGAGTCACTTAAATCAAAATCATGGATTTTCGTGTCATTGTCTTCCACTTGAAAGAAAGAAGTTTTACCTTCTAATTTCCACACGTTTTTCCTTTAAGTGATTATCGTGAAAAGTTGGTCAGTTGTCTTCTATTTTTAAAAAAAAATCCACCTTGGAATTCCACATAATCCTCCTCCCTTGGAATTCATGTAATTGTTTTAAAAAAATTCACTTAAAGTCATCGTGAAAATTAGAAGCAATTTCTTCTTGTTTTAACACAATTTTCCAAGAGCAATTACTTAAGTGCAAATCGTGGTTTTTCTTTGTCTTGCCTTCTCCTTGCAAGCATGTTGCCCCTTCCAATTATCCACGCAAATTTTAAAAAGGAAGTAATTAAAGCCAAGTCATGGTTTTTCATGGTGGAGTCTTCTCATTGCAAGCAACCTTGTCTCCCAAGTTCCACGCAATTTCCCAAAGTAACCAATTAAAGTCGATCGTTGATTCCTAATAGATTTTCTTTCAAGTTATAACACATTTTTATAAAGGAAAAGTCCAATTAAAATAATTGTGTGGGAATTCAAAGTTGAGTCTTTGAAATTGCAAGCATCTTTATCCTCCAATTTCAATGCGATTATTTACATTACCTCCATGCGATCGATAAATTACATGCAATTTCCCTCTCACAACTTGTGCATGAACTTCCTAATCTTCTAGTTGAAGCCCACATAGGGTTTACTTGTATTTTCCTTCATCTGAAATGCTTTCCAGAATTGAATTGCTCATATGAAATTAAAAATAAAAGGGTGATGAGTTTTTTTGAATTGTTTACGAAAAACATTTCACTGGTGCACATACTTGAGAAGAACTGCAAAAAATTCAAGGATAAAAGGGGAATACATGTCGAAGAGACACACCCAAAATCTAATCACAATCAGGTTGCTCAAAGGAAATAGAATTGGGTGAAGAAGTTGGTAAAATCTACAATGATGTCATATCGAGTTTGGTGAGAATCAAAGGAAAAGAAAGAGTTTCTCGGGTTCAGGACAAGCTATCATTCATATCATTCATTGCTAAAGTAGATGAAGCAAATTTATAATACATATTGGATCAAAATGCGAGAATATGGAAGAAAAAGACTGGGAGTATTGCAACAGAATAATTTATTTTCTTCTTTTCATTTTTCTTCTTCTTTCTCTTATTTTCTTTGACAAAGTAATTGAGTGATCAATTAAATTGTAAAACTTAAGTGATTGGTTTAAAATTCGTTACTTCAAGTTACTGGAAGAAGTCAATTACTTAGAAATAGGTGGCAAACATGCAAATAGAAGGTTCTATTTTTAGTTGTAAATCATGCATGTCATGCGAAGAGGAATTATAGGAGAGATTTCCAACTGTTTCCTTTACGGTTTCCACGTGTGGGAATTCGTAAAAGCTTCTTATCTCTATTTTCCCTCTATGCACTATAAATAGGAGAAGATCCTATGGGTTAAAGGATCACAACTTGTTTTATTAGAACTTTCTTTAGCAATATATTTTGTAATTAGAGAATTCTTGAGTTTTTAGACTTTTTACTAAAACCCTTGGTGTGTTTTTTTGCAAAGGCTTTGGATTGAATAAAAGGTGGATTTTCTAGAGAAATTTGTGTCTATGGTGATTTTCTAATCACTTATATTTAAGGTTTTATATAAACTTTGTGTTTTCTCGATCTAGGTTAGAAGTCATTTATTTCCCGTTCTGTTGAATGTTATGATTTATCTATTTATTTAATTTGTGTGGATGAGACCAACTTTGCTAACTATTGGTTGATTCAGCATATCTTCCTTTCATCATTCCTAACTTCTATTCTTTCCCCCTTATGCAAATATTCCAGTCACATCTTCTTACTTACTTGCCAAATTGCCCAATTGTGGTTCACGAGTTGTGGGAATTAAAGTAAAACCCCTGAAAATAGTTATTAGGATTCACCCTTACCAAATTGATAAACATATTACATGGGAGCCTCACTATTAAATGAGGGATATTTATCTCATGACTGCCTAGGTTTTATGTTGTGCATAAAATATAGCCAACACCAGCTTGTGGTTTAGACCCCGTATAAAGAAATTAAATTTCGTCACCTTATACCTCTACTATTTTTGTAGGAAATTCATAATCAATCATTATTGTTGAGAAAATTATCTTGGAAACTATTTCTGCAGGGGTTTTGTAAGCATATGGTTGTTGGGTGATAAGGTTGATCTAGCACAAGTATGATAAGTAGCTCTAGAAAGATAGTTTCCATTTGTAACCTAGTCACCATTTAAATGTTGTTAACTTGAAGGGGTTACCTATAGATAGGAGAGTTGATGGAAATTTACACATGGTGTGTTTGAGTCTCAGAAAATGGATTTTGAACTCAGTTTTTGGGCCACTTTGGCAAAATTGGTCATTCTTATTAACTTATAACCATAACGATAAAATTGTCATGGGACCTTTTCCTAGAGCCAAATAATTATTGAAAAACCTATACGCACAATCACAAGACTCTAGATAACTCTTGTATGTCACTTGTTTTGTGAAAATTGCTTGTGGTAAAATGGTGTTTTTCTCTCTATCTCTCTCTAGCATGAAAGTGAAATTAAATTTCATCTATGTTTCTTACCCTCCATTATTTCGTACAAGTGTTTGAATTATTTGTAAATGAAAAATTATATATATGTAAAAAATGGCATTCATAGTGGAATTCCATGCCAACGCATATTTTCGCTGACCATGTTTACACTAACTTGATAGGGTGCAAGTAGCGTAAATAGGATTAAAATGAATGATGAAAATCTAAGTTTAAATTTGTTTATTATAAAAAGTATAATTTAGATGGAATTAGAGATGTACCTTATTTTAACATTTTTATTTGTTGTATCAATGAAGGAAGATAAGTCAATATTAGCATGTATGTGTGTAATTTTTACGTGATGAAGAAATACTATATTGTACTTCTAGTTTATATTTCATTAAAAGTTGTGTATTTGATCATCAAGGTAAATTCTTGTAAATTACGTAATGGTATAGTAATGATTTTAGTTTGAACCCCATTTGTGTTATAATATTGAAAAATCAATGGTGTATACGTCGATATTACAACTAGTTTCAAACCCTTGAACTCCTCCCCTTTAGCTGTAGGGTTATTCAAACCATGTGATTCCTAGTGTGTGCATATAAGTAATTTTGGCATATGATTAGCACATGTAAGGGTAATTTTACAATTAGGAAGGTGTTTATTCCTTTGGTGGGTGTTATAACGTTATACGAAATGTAAATGAGTATGGTTATCTTAATATCCACTTAAAATAATTTTCCATTATATCATGGTTATGAGAAAATGTTAACCTCACGAGATAAACTATATTTGAATCTTGCATAGGACAATATTTTTGGTATTCCCCATACAAGTGAAACTTAGTAGAACTATTCTTTCAAAAATCCTCTTGTGCACCATTCCTATTGGAACATTCATGTAGCCCCATCAAACTAACTAGACTATTTAACTTAAAGGGATAATTAATTTTAGTAAGCTGTCGTTCAAATTAAAATGTTGGGGTAACCTTGATATTTTATCTCCTCCAAATAACTACTAGATTTTTTTTTACTATAAAAAGGTTTGTGAGATGAGAACATTCTAGCTACCTAGTTTGATGGGTATTTATTTGAACCTAGTTTTGACACATGATGAGTTATGGGTGTTGTGAACAAGATGCGAATAATTGTTCAAATAACACAATAAGAATTAATAGGTAGAGAGTTAACCATAAGTTCCTTTCATCTCATCAAATAATGAATAAAATACAACCATGTGGTGTAAAATCTTTGAGAGGAAATAATATCATTTGTGTCCAAGGATAATTCTGTGGTGGGTCATGATCCTTTTAAATCAAAATGATCTAGTCTTAAGGCATCCTAGTAGGATTTTGGTGGACGAAACCTCAATCTAGATTTAATGACACTTGGAATAGTGACTTAGAAGACCTTTGAAAGCATAATGTGGGTTTTATTTCTCACTTGTAATATGTTGTTTAATACTTGGGTTGCCTTATAACAATGAAATGAATTGTTTATGTGGTGCTATTCTCCCTGGAATTTCCTAAATCTCTAGGTGGAAACAAGTTTTTTATAACATCTTATTCATTCTAATACAATGCCAACAAGAAACTTAATTACACAATGTAAATGTAGGAAGAATTAAAGTAGATTAGATGAGTTTTCAGGATGATTTTCACATATATCGTATACACCTTGAATCTTATAAAGTGAATAAAATGCATAACATGATTGTAATATGAATGAAAGTAAAATAGATTACTCTTGATGAGAAAACATAATAATATGAAAACTCATAATTTGTAAATGAAAATGTATGATTTTGTTGAATTCTTTAAGTGGGACAATACAATGTTCTAAAACAAGGAAATTTAGTAAGGATGAAAATTTAAACCATGAGACCTATGTACATGGTCATTAAGAACTCAAGCTTTCCTTTCTTATAGTCATTTTTAATGGTATTGTACTACGCTCATTTGAGAGAATGTGGAGTGAAATTTTTGTCTCTTTTGTGAGAGCATACGTGCTTATGATTCTTGGAAGGGATTAATTGAATAAAATGCAAATCATGAAATATGTTTATAGTCATGGTTAAAAACATTACTCTTCCTTTTCCTTGTGGTTGTGGTTATTTCCTTCATTTTGGTTCAACAAAGGTATGAATTACATAGTGTGTAGTGGATCTTTTCTTGAGTTAAGGAAGCCAACTTAAGGTTCTGATTGTTATCATAATACCATATGGATATAGTTAGATAAAATGTGTAATATTTTGAGGTGTTTTTGTACAACACTTAGGAAGCGATCAAACAAGGTATAAGGTTAATAAGGCTGTTTATATTTTTTGAAAATATGACACTTTAAGAAATATAGAAGAGTACTTCCATAATCCTAACTAGGGATTTGGTCTTCCTTATCATTATCTTGTGGGATAACTTCCTATAACTATTCTCGAGAATTGTTTTTCCACATCCCTTGATCAAGTGAAACATGGTCCATATGTTATAACATTACAATTACTTCCCTTATTGTGTTGAGGGATGACCTAGAATTAAGTGTGAATGGTAATGTGAACCAAAATTTGTTTTACCCCGAGACGATTTCCTCAATGGCTCATAGTGGTATAATAGATATTTTTATTTTTAACCCTTACATGCTTGATAGGCTTGTGTGAAGGACCTCTTATCATTTATTGTTTTTGTTACTACATGGATTTTACAAACTTTTCACCTCCATAACATAGGCTTAGTGTGAATTTTGGGTCACATTGGAATGGCGAGACACTTGGAACCAACCTATGAGTTATGAATTGAAATTAACCTTTTGATTTGAAATATTTAATGTGAAAAAATATTAAAAATAACACATAATCAAACATTAAAAGAAAACAAACCTCATCTTTCATGTGGTATTGAGAGTCTTGATGACATTAACCGTGCTTCTAAAAAGATAATACCTTTGAACTAATAAAATGAGATGCATATAAAATTATAATTGTAAAACTTTATTACATTGGTTTATTGCAAAAGGAAATTGTTAGTAATTATGTTTCTATTGAGTATGGGAAAGTGTTTTAAACGTTGTGTCATATAATAACAACAACAAAATAGCCAATTTTTTAGTTATATTTTGAGTGGTAAAATTTTGGGCATTACAAGGGTACCTTGCCAAGTTCTTTCCAAAACTTTAGACAAGAAAGAAAATATTCCTTATTCTAATTCTTCTACTTCTAAAGATGAAATGTCAAAACTATTGTCCATGTTTCTTTATAAGATTTTACTTCTTATTTTGACATTATTAACCATGTAAAAAATTCTAGGGTTTAAATTTTTGAATTTGATTTTTTGCAGACCCATCCCAAACAATTTGATCAATTGGTCAAATTGGTCAAAAGGTACTACATTGAAAACAAACCAGATTTCTCCATCCTCAAAAATAATATTTCCATGTCCAAAATCCATCACCTCTATATTTTAGCATATTCCCCACCTACCTCTTGCAAAATAGAGCCTTTTTATGTGGCACTATTAATAGGATGTTATAAAATCAACAATTGCATTATCAATTCTAGAGCTTTCGATAATGTCCTGGTAGCCCAATTTTATTATGCCATTGGCATTACTCTTACTAGAGAATTTGGTCAATGTTTTTCCACGGACACCAAACAAGTACCTTTGGTTTGGAATATCAAGGATTCTCAAGTCGCATTGTTATATTTTATAGATAAGAGAATTAAGACTACCATTCGGTAGTTGATATCCCTACCTCTTATGTATTTAATTTTATATTTTTTTCTAAGATATAGAATGTGAAATACAAATGGATTGGTATCATGCTTTGATTTCGTTAAAGGTGAAATGAAGAATTTACTTCCAAAAAGGCAAGGTAAATATACATATAGAAGACATATGATCGTAGAGTTGATATCTTGAATCAAGATATGTATAATGGAAATTATATGGTTTTTGTGATAAATACCTTGGTCATTCCATTTTCATTGAAGAAGATATCAATAAAGTATGAACATTGGAATTTTATGGAAGTTGATATTTTGCTAGGTATGGAGCAAGGGTAGTGCTTGTGTCACCACAAGGAAAAATTCATCACCTAACCTACAAATTAAAGTTTATAAATACCAATAACACCGTTGAATATTAATCATGACTTCTTGGCCTTGGATTAGTTAAATAAATGAGAATTTGAAATTTACGAGCTCAAGGTGATGTTGAACTTGTGGTCAAAAAAGTGAGAAATATATTTCGGTCGAAATTTAAAGACTCAAACACTATAGGAACAAATTTTGGGATTATATAAAATATTTTAAAACATTTTGAATCAACACTATGTTAAGAGAAAAATTTATAGTAGACACCTTAGTAGTGTCTACCTCTCTTCTTGTGTCACATCCCGAATTTGATCAAAGGAAGTATATAATTGAAATAATCTTCCTCCTCAATGTTCTTGATAATTTTGATAATTATCATGTGTTTATCAATAATGAACATGTTATATGTTTTCTTAAACAACAAGATAATTTCAAATAATTTTATTTTGAAATAAGTGAAGAAGTTTATAGGGATTCTATCTCATAAAATAGAGAAGAAGGAATTAAAAGAGAAACAAATCAAGAAGGTTTTATAAATTTGAAAGGAAATATGAGCCTACATGGGTTGGTAAGCTTACAAGATATATTTTATAGACACAATAGTTTTCTAAATATTAGATCATTAGAAGGATCCCATTAACTAACTTATTTAGAAAAAGTGAATATCAAATCTGATGAGAAACCTAGGCTAGTCAAAATTGTGAAGTGTTGTTCCCCCAGAGGAAAAGAGGAATTTGTAGCTCTCATTAATAATTGCATATATGTTCTATTCTACTTTTATTATGATTTTAAATACTTAAAAACAAAGAATATGTAACATTCCACTGCTTTGAAATCAAGATTACAACCATTTAAGACCAAATAAAGGCATTAAAATCCTAAAATTGTTCAAAGTATTTATGAAGAAATCTAGAAAATGCTAAATGTAAGGATAATCTTCCATATTCGTCACTCAATGTAGATTAAAAGTATTGTACCAATTCATATGAAATGGAGAGATAAGGATTTACATTTATTTTCACAATCTCAATCAAGATTCCCTAAAATATAATTATCCACTTTTGATCATGGACTAAATATTACAAGTTATTACTTGGGTTAGAAATGTTATCTATGTTAGTGGTTTTTCTCGATATAATCGGGTAGAATTTGGAGCACAAGATCAACATATATTTGGTTTTACCACTCCTTAGGAAATATTTTCCTATAGGTGGATGCATTTCTATTTGATTAATGTAGGAGAAACTTTCAAAGGGTGATAGATTCGGCATTTCAAGATCTCGTAAATAAATGGACAATCATTTATATTGATGACTTTTTATTATTTATAAAGAGAAGGAAGCACACATTCAACATTTTCAAATATTCAGAACTCATGGTATCTCAATTAATCCCAAAAATTCCATGTTTGGATCAATTGAAGGGAAGTTACTTGGACACATTGTATTAAAATTCAAAATTATAATAGATCCTTAGAGATTTTGGGACATACAAAAAGTGATGCTTCCTACCAAGTAAACATGAAGTTCATTCTTACTTTAGAAAATTAAATTTTCTCAAGAGATTTAATCTAACTTTTCTGAGTTAACATGGCATATTTCAAACATGCTTTGAAAGGGAAACCGAATTTCCATTGAAATTCTAAATAAAAGAAAGATTTTGATTGTATCAAAACTATTATTGCAAGTGCCCCTATTTTGGTTTGCCCAAATTTTGATAAGGATTTTATCATTTATTTCTATTCTTCTCGAGCACACCATGTCCTTTATTCTAGTTCAAAAAAATGTGAAAGGTATAAAATCTCTTATTGATTTCATGAGTTATGACCTAAAAGAGAATGAGCTAAAACACTCCTAGATTGAGAAACATGCTTTCACAATCGTCAAAGTGGTCAAACAATTCGAGTTTACATTCTGAGTTTACATTCAACTATTCTAGTGTCGATCTTGCTATCAAGTCCATTCTTATATACTAATAACTTGGTACAAAAAGGAGAAATTTGATTTGAAAAGTTCAAGAGTATGACCTTGACATCAAGCCATCTAGGTGTCAAAATTAATTTTTGAGGTGGTCATCTCGAGCCCCTCCTAAAAAAATTCAAACCTGATTTTTCCGCTCCACCAACCACCACACTTTCGGGCCTTAAATATTTTTGTCATTGAATTTTTTCACCCCCACCAACCACTTGCCACGTAGAGGTATTTCATGGTCTTCCTCCCCTCTCCTCCTGTGGATGTCAAAGTTCGGGGATGCACTATTTTGCATTGAATTTTTGGGTCCGCCCTTACTAGTTTGGCATGTTTTTTAAATGTGGACCCAAATATTATATTGTGTGTGTGTGTGGAATTAAAATTTGTTCTGGGTCCATTTTTGGGGCATATTTGTGCAGCAAAAAGAAGATTATATATATATATATATATATATACACACACACACACGATAATATTTAATACTAAGGGGGAATATAAATATATATGCGGTAACATATGAAAATATACACATAGAGAAGAGAGAAGAGCATCAACTCGAAGGAGATAAAGAAAATAAAAATACAAAGAGAGAGGGAATATAGAAGAAGAAGAAAATAGATGTGCAACAACACATAGAAGAAAAGGAGAATACATAGAAGAACAAAAATATAGAGAAGGAAAATACGAGAAAGGGGAATATTTTGCAAATAGAAATGTGCAACATCACAAAGAAAAAAATTGTAAGAAAAAGAAACAAGAAATTGCACATAAGAAGAGAAATAGAAGGAAAACAAAGCAACATCTCTGTGATTGTGTGAAGATTTTTGAATTAATATAATATTAATTTTGTGTGTGTGTTTGTGTGTTTTATTTGTGTTTTTGGTTGTGTATTTCTCTTACCAGTTGTATTTGGAACTAAATTTTACCAACAATTTGGTATCAGAGTAAACAAAATCTTATTAACAAAGTGGGTTTGAGATTTTTGTTTTATGGGTTGAGTTGTAATGGCTTCCAGTAGCAACTCATGGCAACAACCCCCAAAATTTGATGAGAAGACCTATGACGTATGGTGCTTTAAAATGAAGACTTTGTTCTCTTCTCAAGAACTATGGGAACTAGTTGAAGGAGGCTATACAAAGGTAGCATACAAGGCTGCGTTTAATGCTATTACTCAAGCATGGAAGAATGCTTTGAAGGAAAATAGAAGAAAAGATGCAAAATATTTGAGATATATCTAGAATGCAGTCACATCTCTAGTTTTCCCAAGGAAATCAACAACTACAAATTTAAAGCAAGCTTGGGAAACCTTGTAAAATGTTTATCAAAGAAGTGATAAGGTGAAGGTAGTCAGACTACAAATTCTAAAGAGAGAGTTTCAAAATCTTCTCATGAAAGAATCAGAGTCTATAAATGACTTCTTTACAAGGACTATGACCATTTTTAATCAATGAGAAAAAATGGTGATGTGCTAGAAGAGCATAAAATACTAGATAAGGTATTGAAAAAAATTCCAATGATATTTGACCCAGTTGTGGTAGCCATAGAAGAGTCTAAGGAATTTAAAAATGATTTTTGATGAGCTAATGGGTTCTTTACAAACCCATGAACAAAGAATGATTAGATTAGTAAGCTCCTCTAATGAATAATCCTTCAAAACAAATACAAATATTAGAGGCAGAGGTAGAGGAGAATATAATAGAGGAAGACAAATATTTAGCAACCAGAAAGAAGGTGGAAGACATAGTCATCAAGAGCCACAAGCCAGAGGAAGAGGAATAAGCAACATCACTTCCAAAGGTGGTTCTTCAAAAGGTATGATAAATCAAATGTGCAATTCTATTACTATAAGAAGTTTGGGCACTATGCTAGTGAATGTAAAAATAAAAAATATGATTTGAGAAATCATAATTATAATGCAAGATTCTCTAATGCAAAAGAAGTTGAACCTAAGAAGAATGAAAAGGGTGTAAATTTATTTATAATTTGCAATGTAGTTGAGAAAGGAAAAAAACAAGTATGGTATTTAGATAGTGCATGCAACAACCACATGTGTGGAAATAAGGAAATGTTCAGTAATATAGATGAAGCAATCAGATCTGAAGTGAAGATGAGAATAAACAATAAGGTTCATGTGATGGGTAAAGGCATTGTATCCATTCTCACCAAGCAAGGAGACAAGAAGCATATACATAATGTTTTCTTTGTTCCAAGATTGAAGTATAATCTTCTCAACATTGGGAAGCTTGTCCAAAATGGATATAAGGTGAAGTTTGAGAATGGAGAATGTTTTTATATGATAAAGGTGGAAGCAACAAGCTGATTGCAAGTTATGCAGATGACATAAAATAGAATGTTCCCTTTGAGAATGCAAAGTGTAGCAAAGCATTCAAAACAATAACCATTGATCAATCCACTCTATGGAATCTCAGGTATGGGCATTTGATTTTGGTGGATTGAATGTTATTTATAGTCGAAAAATGGTTAAAGGGATTACCTCGTGATTGATCAACCAAAGAAGTTTGTGAGGCATGCATATTGGGGAAGCAACATAGAAATGATTTTCCCTCAGGTAAATCATGGAGAGCAAGCTCACCACTTGAGCTAGTACATTTAGATTTGTGTGGTCCCATGAAAACTCCCTCCATGTCTAAAAGTGTATATTTCATTACCTTTATTGATGACTTCAACAGAAGGACATGGATTTATTTCTTAAAAATAAATCAAAAACATTTGAATATTTTAAATAGTTTAAGGCCATGGTTGAGAAGCATAGTTTCCATTATATAAAGAAATCGAGAATAGATAGAGGGGAGAGTATATATAAAATGATTTCTTAAAATTTTGTAAGGATTACATGATCAAGAAACAATTCACAGCAAGTTATATCTTGTAGCAAAATGGTGTAGATGAGAGGGAAAATAGAACCATTCAAAAAATGGCAAGGAGCATGCTAAAAGTAAGAGGATTGTCTGATGAATTCTGGGTAGAAGTAGTTGGGAAAACAATATATCTATTAAATAGATGTCCCTCAAAGAGTGTGAGGAAAAAATACCTCAATAAGCATGAAGTAGAAGTAAACCAAGTGTTGAGAACTTGAGATTTTTGGATGTGTGGAATATGCACATGTTCCAAAACAAAGAAGAACAAAATGGGATAATAGAGGAGAGAAGTGCATTTTCATTGGATATAGTGAGCAATATAAAGCTTATAGATTATATAATCTAGTTAAAAGGAGCTGATAATCAACATAGATGTTCAATTCATTGAGGAAGCATCTTGGGAAGATGCATAAGTAGTGGAGCAACCAAAAATAAATGTAAATGCACCTATCATTGTGCTGAACCAACAGAAGGAAGAGAAAAAATGTACCAAGTTGGACACCCATTTATCAAAGGGGTGAATCTTCAAATGGAAGCAACCAACAAAGCATGCAAGGACTAACAAATGAAGCATCTTCATCATCATCAGACTCATTTTAGAAACAAGGAAGAATGAGGAATGTACAAGA